>CM038679.1:427862840-428495227 GCA_021605205.1 Aegilops longissima | reverse complement strand
ATGTGCAAAAATACATTCACTGTTCATGCAAATTTTAGTCAATATTTTTCAAGATCCAACATTATTGAAATAGGACATGCTAATCTTATAGGATATTTCTTTACCTACATCAACATATTTTCTTCTATGAATTTTTTTAGGAACTCATCCTTAAAAGAAATTAGGAACTTGATAAAGTTTAGCCAATACCGCTCACAAAATTCGGAGAGAGATAGCATACCTTCGCATCAACTATTATATTTTTGGGCTTCTTCGTGTGGATGAACATTCACATGCAACGGAAGTGATCTATTTGATATTTTTTATATTAAAAATATTGTATTAAAATAGTGTTTTTGGCTCCCCATGTTTCTTGTTTAAAACAAAGTCTATTTATTTTTTCATTAACATTCTTAGCTTCACCGACAACTCAACATGGACATAGAAAAATCCCCTGCACAGCAGGAAGTGGGCCTTGCATTAGAATTTCAACAACAGTGGTTTTGTCGAGCGCCGAAAGCAGTATGTATTTCAACGTACCTCAGCATTTCAGGACACGACCTGCGGCCAATTGGACAAGCTAAGGAGCAGAGCCCGATCGGTCAGCGGCTTCCTCGAGAGCTGCACTTCATTTTTAGGATCAATAAGCCACTTCATTTCTTAAAAAAAAGGCATTAGGAAACTTGTCTGATACAATTTCGAGAATACAATCCGATGGGTCCTGAACACCTTCTCGTGCTATGTTAGCCACATTATTTTCTGGATTTTCTAACCCTGCCAACCTTTGAGCATCATCGCCACAGCCTTGCTATCCACCTCTAAGTGAACATTGTATTTTAGTAAGTATATAATATAATAGATATAGATAAAGTCAAGTATTTTGGCAAAATCAAGATTTTTTTTTGAGGGGTAAAAGAATATAGATAAAGTAGCATGGAGTAATAAACAGCTCTTTTTCTACCTTATTGGGGCCGGTCGGCCCAACCGCCCCTGCCAGCTCACGGTGCCACGCGCCGGGCGGCCCCCTATGTCTCTGTGTTCTCTCCTCCATCTGTCCTGTTTTCTCCTCCCTCCCGAACTCTCTCACAGAAGCTGTCCTCGATCCCCTTCTCCACCTCACGGCCGCCGGTCGATTCCAGCCGCCGACGGTGAGAACCGTCGCTTTCCGGCACCCCTCATGCACATCTCAGCCCACACTACCTCCTCTACCAAGTGGATTCAACACTCCCACCGTCCCACGCCTCAGCATGGTCTCCCCGGTGTCGTCTATGCACTGCCCCGAGCGCCACATCCTGGCTTTGGTCCCATGCTGCCCTGGCTGTGGTCGTCGACCTTGGCGGCGCACGGTCGCCATGGCCGTGACCTCTTGCGGTATGTGCGCAAGAAGAAGAACCGCATCACGTAGATGGATGAGGTGGCCGCGTCGGCCAGAGGCTTAACCAGGAGCAGAAGGAGGTGATGCGCTCCAAGCCCAGCTACCGCCATCATCGGCAAGCTCAAGCGCCTCCATGCGCGCCGCTCTCCCTGCTTCCGCAGTGAGCGTGTCCCACCGCGATGCGCTCCAGGCCTGTGGCCAGCATGCCAGCTTATGGCTCGCCCGCGCCGATGAGCGAATCCACCCTGGCTCCTCTTTTACTTGTGAGCGTTATTGATATAGTAGATACGTTATCTTGTTTGGTTGGAAATGATTGTTGACTGACACATGTGGCTTTTGGCTGTAGATGGTGCGGTGAGGGATAAGCTGGACGGGATAATGGCATCAGACTACTACACAACAACTGCAATTTGTGGGAGCTATGGAGCTGAAGGTGTGCATGCACAGGAGAGTATTACTATCTCACCAGAGGCACATTCAGTAGAGGAGAACCTGGCTGCTGAAGGCCACAAGGTGCACAAGGTGAAGTGGCAAATTACACTCATATTGTAATTTAATATAGTATATGCTTAGCATGTTGCAATTATCATTGCCCTGAAACTGTGTTCTGATCTTTGTTGACGATTGATCTGCTGTAGTGCACAATACTCCTAGCATTATTATTATCTGCTGCTGCTATTGCTGCCGATTCAGTAGTAATCATGTACATTTAGTGTTGTACGGCGGAGCATCGGGAGGCTTTCAGTAAACCAACAGAAGAAATTCTGCATTTTTACACCCTAGTCACAACCTGGGTCTTAACGACACACAAGAAGCCCAACTTTAAATGCTGAAAAGCAAGAATACGAGTTGCCGCTTCAACTGGTTTATCCACATGATGAATGTGACCATATGTTACACAGATGAGTTCCGATCCTTCTCTCTCTTGCATTTTTCATCGAGTTGAAGTTTCTTCATTGTGTCCGGTGACTATCAAAAAATATGTTTATGAGGAAAATATTCATGTTTTAATCAAAAGACTAAGTAGAGTAGATAAAATTACTCAGATATCTGTTGTATCTTGGCAAACCCCTTGTTTTTAAATAACATGTATGCTAGTATGTAGATGTAGTTACTTGAAACATAAATATAAGATGAATTAGCATGTCATTATCAGTAAGAAACAATCCAATGAATGATCGCCACCTAACAACAACAACAAAATTATATATTTTCCATATGACTTGCTCCATCAAAGATTTTTGTGTCTCTAGCTAGCAAAATGGCAGGATAAACTAAAATGTAACAATTCTGGATGGAAACATGGAAGTGCAACTATCCCTAGGTGGTTTTGGTAATTCCTAACAACATATAGCTCATTGAGCTAATGCTATTTCATGATTAATATTTCAGGAAAACTCAATGATTGGCATGGCATGGGTGAGAAAAGTGGACCCCTCAAAATGTTAAGGACAAAAGGATTGGCTCAAACTCAAAGATCAAGACTCTACATTTTCTATTTTAGTGATCCAAGATCACATTGAGTCTATAGGAAAAACCAATACTATCAAGGAGGGATGAGGTGTTGCTTAATGAGGCTCTTGCTCAAAATGCTTAGTGATATGCTCCAAAGCCCTCAACTACTTTCTCACATCCCCATATGACCTAAACCAATAGTCAAACTCGGCCCCATCGATTCTTTCTATCCGGCGCCACCGATTTCAGATGTCATAGCCACTGCCACAACCCTATGCAAATCGGTCTCACCGATAGGGATTGTAATCTCTCTGTTTTCCTTCATAACATTTCAGTCCCACCAAGATGAGCGATCGGTCCCACCGAGATTGCAATGTAAACTCTCTGTTTCCCTTTTCTAACATTTTGGTCTCATCGAAATGAGCGAATCGGTCCCACCGAGTTTACCTGACCAACTCTCCGGTTAGCTTATCCTATATACTTAAGAAGTTCACCCCCACTACTTGATTTATCTCAACATGCAGCATAGACACCTCAGCATCCAATCACACCAAGCCACGTCACACCTCATGCAGCCCCACCTTCTTAGGTCATTTTCCTTGAAAGAAAAAACAAAATCTATCCCAATCATTCCCTTGGTGTAGGACCTTGAGAAGAGGTGTCTAGAGGGGGGGTGATTAGACACTAAGTACCAAAGTTGCAGTTTTTAAGTTTCTTTAAAGTTTGAGTGGAGTTTAGGCACAAGTTTAACATTCACGACATATAGCAAGCAAGCATGCAAAGAGTATATGAGCAGCGGAAAATAAAGCATGCAACTTGCAAGAATGTAAAGGGAAGGGATTGGAGGATTCAAACGCAATTTGGAGACACGGATGTTTTTGGCGTGGTCCCGATAGGTGGTGCTATCGTACATCCACGTTGATGGAGACTTCAACCCACGAAGGGTAGCGGTTGCGCTGAGTCCCGGAGGCTCCACCTGAAGGGTCCACGAAGAAGCAACCTTGTCTATCCCACCATGGCCGTCGCCCACGAAGGACTTGCCTCACTAGCGGTAGATCTTCATGAAGTAGGCGATCTCCTTGCCCTTACAAACTCCTTGGTTCAACTCCACAATCTTGTCGGAGGCTCCCAAGTGACACCTAGCCAATCTAGGAGACACCACTCTCCAAGAAGTAATAAATGGTGCATTGATGATGAACTCCTTGCTCTTGTGCTTCAAATGATAGTCTCCCCAACACTCAACTCTCTCTCATAGGATTTGGATCTGGTGGAAAGGAGGTTTGAGTGGAAAGCAACTTGGGGAAGGCTAGAGATCAAGATTCATATGGTAGGAATGGAATATCTTGGCCTCAACACATGAGTAGGTAGTTCTCTCTCAGAAATAGGATGCTGGAAGTGTAGGTTCAGTCTAATGGCTCTCTCCACGAATGAAGAGGAGGTGGAGGGGTATATATAGCCTCCACACAAAATCTAACCGTTACACACAATCTACCAAACTCGGTGGGACCGAATCGTTAAACTCGGTTAGACCGATTTAGCAAATAATGTGACCGTTAGGGTTTTCGGTGGGAAGGAATGCAACTCGGTGGGACCGATTCGGTTAGGGTTAGGGCATAACGTAATCTCGGTAAGACCGATTACACAAACTCGGTGAGACCGATTTTGGTAATTAGCTAACCAGAGAGTTGGTCAGGAAAACTCGGTTGGACCGATTACTCAAACTCGGTGGGACCGATTTTGGTAATAAGTTAACCAGAAAGTTCGCATTGTAATCTCGGTAGTACCGTTTCTCAAACTCGGTGAGACCGACTTTGATAATGGACATACACAGAGAGATTACAATCCCATCTCGGTGAGACCGAGATCCCTATCGGTAGAACCGATTTGCCTAGGGTTTGTGGCAGTGGCTAAGACATCCAAACTCGGTGGCGCCGGATAGGAAGAATCAGTGGGGCCGAGTTTGACTTTAGGTTTAGGACAAATGTGTGGAAGTAGGAAAGTAGTTGAGGGTATTTGGAGCATATCACTAAGCACTTGAAGGAAGAGGCTCATTAAGCAACACCTCATCCCTCCTTGATAGTATTGGCTTTTCCTATAGACTCAATGTGATCTTGGATCACTAAAATGTAAAATGAAGAGTCTTGAGCTTGAAGCTTGAGCCAATTCTTTGTCCTTAGCATCTTGAAGGAGTTCCCACATCCTTTAGTCCATGCCACTCCATTGTTGAACTTATCTGAAACATACTAGATAAAAGTGTTAGTCCAACAAGAGATATGTTGACATTAATTACCAAAACCACCTAAGGAGCACTTGTGCTTTCACTTGGTCAGCCCCGGAGAAGCCCAAGCCATGCCTTCCATTTCCATTCGTAAAATCAATTGGCCCACTGCATGCATGCTCCACATCTTTAAGATCTTTGTTTTAATAAGCACACAGATTACGTTTTCCATACCAATTCTTCATCTCCATCTCCATTAATGTTCTACTGCTGTTTAGTCTTCCCTCGTCAGGGGCGGCATTACACCCTTCCCCTTCAACTCCCTCATGCCGCTCAGCTTCCTCCAAATTGCAGTATATAGCCCATCCTTCAAAAGCCCCCGTTTGGACGTTGCATTGTGGTGAACACAACCTCAGCCCCACATAGATCACCTTCCTATGCTTGCCTCTCCCCGACGGACGGCTCATCAGCAAGTAACAGCGATGACAGAGGAGCCGAAGGGTTCCGGCCATGTACACACACCAACCCTTCTCTTCCTTCAAAGGAGAAAAAAGATCAATGACCAAGTCCTCTCTACCTCATACTAAGAAAAATCTATTTTCGGCTCATTGTACGGTGCGGCGGTTGGACAGCGATCTTCATGTGATGGTCCTCCTATAGTTCTGCCGTTGGTTGCTCACCGCAGCCGACTATCTGGGTCCGACACGAGTCACGCGACTGTCGGGCTGCTTTGCCTCTAACGCTCATCCGATTCCGTCATGATCGCCTTGCCTCCGGCTCCTCCATGAACGCCTCGGGCAAGATTCTCTCCACTTGCTATCTCTATTTTTGTCGTTCGGTGCTCCTTTCTATTTGTCATGCGAGTTGCCCAACTTCAGGCTGCAATAACAAGCGGGTCATGTGTACTCTGTTCTTCAGTTTTTCTTTCGTGTGAGTGTTACTTATAAAGACAAGATCACAGCAACCGTACACACCCTTAATAATAAAGCACAGGTACTAGCAGGAAAGTAAGTTTGGTTTTGAGTGTCGATCCCGTTTCCCCCAAACACTTGGTGATAGCATTTTATTTCTCAGTTTTATATGACATCCATCTGTTAAATTTTTTTATTTCAGGCAGCGGTTATACTGAATTGGAAAGTGAGAATAAACTTGATATACCAATTAGTCTTTGGCATTTGACGGTTTCACTTTCATGTATGTCATTCAAGTTTGGAAGCTGCTAACAGTACATGGGGAGTAACATTTTGTGACGGCCAGAACCTACTAATACATGTTTCTAAACAGTTGTAACGCACTCACTTTATTATTATGTGATGCAAGAAATTGTAAATATGTTCTATATAAATGTGTTGTATGGTGTACAAACTTTTGCGTACATTTAAAGTTTTGAGATGATGTTATGAAATTTAAACTTTTTGAAAGGTTGGCTATTATTAGCCATAGATCTTTTAGATGAGTTGGAATGTTTATCTCGAAACACCGTTTGATGCACTGATAATTCATAGATGAAGCTTCCGTTTTAGTACATTTTTATTTGCTACCACATGTATATAATATAGTTGTTATTTTTTCCTTGCAACTTTTTTTGCTCACATTCCCGCCGCAACTCGCGGGGTATCTTCTAGTTAACAAAATCGGTCTCACCGAGTTTGTGTAATCGGTCTCATCGAGATTATGTTATGCCCTAACCCTAACCATATCGGTCCTACCGAGTTGCATGTCGGTCCCACCGAAAATCCTAATGGTCACTAGATTTGTTGAATCGGTCCGACCGAGTTTATCAATTCGGTCCCACTGAGTTTGGCAAGTTGTGTGTAACGGTTAGATTTTGTGTGGAGGCTATTTATACCCCTCCACCCGCTCTTCATTCGTGGAGAGAGCCATCAGAACGAACCTACACTTCCAACCTACATTTTCTGAGAGAGAGAGAGAACCACCTATACTTGTGTTGAGGCCAAGATATTCCATTCCTACCATATGAATCTGGATCTCTAGCCTTCCCCAAGTTGCTTTCCACTCAAATCTTCTTTCCACCAAATCCAAATCTTGTGAGAGAGAATTGAGTGTTGGGGAGACTATCATTTGAAGCACAAGAGCAAGGAGTTCATCATCAACACACCATTTGTTACTTCTTGGAGAGTGGTGTCTCCTAGATTGGCTAGGTGTCACTTGGGAGCCTCCAACAAGATTGTGGAGATGAACCAAGGAGTTTGTAAGGGTAAGGAGATCGCCTACTTCGTGAAGATCTACCGCTAGTGAGGCAAGTCCTTCGTGGGCGACAGCCATGGTGGGATAGACAAGGTTGCTTCTTCGTGGATCCTTCGTGGGTGGAGCCCTCCGTGGACTCGCGCAACCGTTACCCTTCGTGGGTTGATGTAACGCCCCCGATGCGGCTATATCTCCCACGTGTCGAGGCATGACTTAGAGGCATAACCGCATTGAAAGCAATGTCGCAAGTGAGGTAATCTTCACACAACCCATGTAATAAATAAGGAAAGAGATACATAGTTGGCTTACGATTAGCCACTTCACACAAAGACATAAATAAACATCCATCATTCAGAGTACACTCAAGGTCCGACTACGGAACCAAAATAAAAGAAGATACCCCAAATGCTACACAGATCCCGAATCGTCCCAACTGGGCACCACTATGATCATCGGAAAAGACACATAGTAACGACCACGTTCCTCGTCGAACTCCCACTTGAGCTCGGATCGTCACCTGACCGGCCTCGTCGGAACCTGCAACTGTTTTGAAGTATCATGAGTCACGGGACTCAGCAATCTCACACCCGCGAGATCAAGACTATTTAAGCTTATAGGAAGGACAGAGTAGTAAAGTGGGGCTGCAGCAAGCGACTAGCATATATGGTGGCTATTTCGCAAAAGAGAGCGAGAAGAGAAGCAAAGCACGGTCGTGAAACTAGTAGCGATCAAGAAGTGATCCTGAACTACTTACGTCAGACATAACTCCAACACCGTGTTCACTTCCCGGACTCCGCCGAGAAGAGACCATCACGGTTACACACGCGGTTGATGTGTATTTTATTTGAGGTCAACTTTGGGTTTTCTACAACCGGACATTAACAAATTCCCATCTGCCTCATAACCGCGGGCACGGCTTTCGAAAGATATTACCCTGCAGGGGTGTCCCAACTTAGCCCATTATAAGCTCTCACGGTCAACGAAGGATAATTCCTTCTACCGGAAGACCGATCAATCTCGGAATCCCGGACTACAAGACATTTCGACAAAGAATAAAACAAGACCAGCAAAGCCGCCCGATTGTGCGACAAATCCCGATAGGAGCTGCACATATCTCGTTCTCGTGGCACATCCGGATGAGACTAGCTACTGAGTAAAACCAAGCCTCGAGTTTCCCGTGGTGGCCCTTGAGTAGCTCGATTCGGGCCAGCACTCGAAGGAGCACTGGTCCGGGGTTAAAATAAAGATGACCCTCGGGCTCGCGAAAACCCGGGGAAAAAGGCTTAGGTGGCAAATGGTAAAACCAAAGTTGGGCCTTGCTGGACGAGTCTTATTCAAAGCGAACTGTCAAGGGGGTCCCATAAATCACCCAACCGTGTAAGGAACACAAAATCAAGGAACATAACACCGGTATGACGGAAACTAGGGTGGCAAGAGTGGAACAAAACACCAGGCATAAGGCCGAGCCTTCCACCCTTTACCAAGTATATAGATGCATTAATTATAGCAGATATATATTGTGATATCCCCAACAAGTAAACATGTTCCAAAGAGGAACAAACTCTCCATGTTCAACAAGGAACAAACTTCATCTTCACCGCAACTAGCAACGCTATAAGAGGGCTGAGCAAAGCGGTAACATAGCCAATCAACGGTTTGCTAGGAAAAGGATGGTTAGGGGCTGACATGGCAATATGGGTGGCATGATATAGCAAGTGGTAGGCATCGCAGCATAGGCATAGCAAAAGAGCGAGCAACTAGCATAGCAAAGATAGAAGTGATTTCGAGGGTATGGTCATCTTGCTCGCAATGTTCTCGAGTTGTCGAAAGCTTGATCCTCGTAAGCGTTCTCAACAGGTTCCTCGTTCACGTACTCGTCTCCCGACTCTACCCAAAACAACAACACAAACAAAGGAACCACAATAAATCACGGTGCAATGCACAATCAACATGATGCAAAACATGACATGATATGCGGGATGCGATATGCAATGCGTATGTGCGCCCCGGAAGGTAAATGATGAACCAGGCATCAACTTGGCAAACCAAGTATGCCACTGGAAAGATGAGATGATTTCGGTTGAAATCGATATAAAGATCACCGGAATCGGATGCACGGTTTGGAAAAGACAAGCAAAACAAGAATGGCACAAATCTGCCATTAACAACATGATGCCACTTAGCAAGCAACAATTAATTAAGCTACTGCACCCAAACGTATCAACAAAGCACATGGAAGTGATCTACACAAGATGCTCGACAAAAGATGAGCACTGAGCTACGGCTAGTTCACATCATAACAGGTTCAAACAAGCATGGCAAAAGTGCACAAAATAACAGGCTGGACATGGCAAAAACAGCATCAGGTTGCAATGTTCAGAGCAGCAAAACTACATGCTACAGGAACTTAAAATAGCAAAACATGGCATGGCATGAATCTACTTAAAGCATAGAATAAAAGTCCCTTACTGACCATAAGCCAAAAAGGATTAGAAAATATAGTAACACCCATGTCAATATTGAAAGTTTCGTTAACAGATTCAGCAACATGGCATGTCAAAAACTGTTAACAAGTAGGCATGTTTACAAGCTCAATGCACTCACTACAGAGCCTTATATGACAAACTAAGCATACATACATCAAGAAGACATGACATAGAAGACATACATGGCAAGAACAATAACATAGCATAAATGGATCAACCACAACAAGCTTGGCAAAATTGAATAACCTGTAAACAATCTGCCAGGAAACATTTGATAGCAAAAGTAGAGCTCGATTGACTCAAGCTATGGCACTCCATAATTGCAAACAAAGGCATGGATGGATAGAGCAAGACATGCTTTACAAAACATCCTTACTGAAGTATCTCAAAATATGCATAGATCTCTCGGTATCATCAAGTTAACATGGCATCAAAATCAGCTAAAACAGGGCTGAAAACAGTAACACCAGGACACCTACTTTGCATGCTTGTGCTAGTCACCACATAGATCACAAAAATACATGACATACACCCCTGGAAAGATGGCATGGCATTTTACAAAACACATGTAGGACTCAAATTCATAGGGTGCACACAATAATCATGGCAAAAATAACAAAAGTGCAAGTTCTGTTAAGAAACAGAAACTAACATCATATAGCACTCTTCCAACAGCATTTCGGGCATCAAGATGAGCTCAAATGAAAATGATGCAATGAGATTAAATGATCTACTCTTCGAGACGAACATTTTGATATATTATACGCGCAAAATGGATCTACAGATGCAAAGATACACTACTCTGAAAATGCAACAAAATAACAAATGTATCAAGACTTAGAAAAAAAGAGAGGGAAAGAGAAGTCAACGGCGCGGGAACCGAGATCGGATCGGGGCCCGACCCGATCGGATCTGGCGACGGCGGTGGAGGAGCTCGCTGGAGGAGGCGGCCGGCGAGGGGTGGCGCCGGGCGGCGGGCGGCGATGGCGGCGCCGCAGGCGCGTCGGCTCGGCGCCATGGCCAGCGAGGTGGCCGCGCGCGGAGCAGCAGGGGCCGGCGACCAGAGGCGCTGGGCGGCGAGGTCGGCGCCCAGGCGGTGGCTGCCGGAGAAGAGAGGCGGCGGCGGCCGAGAGGCGGGCAGCCAGCGGCGGCGGGCACGCGTGGCGCGGCGGCGTCCGTCCCGGGCGGGTCGGCCCATGGCCCAAGCCTCATGGCGCTGGCGGCGATGGGCGCCAGGCGGCTGGCGTGGCAGCCTGCGATTGGCGGCGGCGGCGGGCGGACGCGTCCGCTCGCCGGGACGTGTCCGGCGCGGAGAAATTTGCTAGGGTTTCGGGGATGATCCGGTTTGGAGGGGGTTTACTTAAATAGGCATAGAGGAGCTAGGAGAGTCCAAATGAGGTGTAGTTTTACCACACGATCGTGATCGAACGACGGAGAGCATGGAAGTGACTTAGATGGGTTATTGGGCTGTTTTGGAGGGTGTTGGGCTGCAACTTAAAAGAGGCCTTTGCGAGAGTGCGGTTAACCGTTGGAGTACCAAACGAGCTCCAAATGACCCGAAACTTGACCGGTGGTCTACGGTGGTATACCAAGGCCACTAGACAAACCTCGGTCCATTTCGAGAAGGTTTAGTACCACCACGGAAAAACGTAAAAGGGACCGCCGGGGAGATAGGAGTCCGGATTGCAAAACGGACAACGGGAAAAATGCTCGGAATCATGAGACGAACACGTATGCAAAAGCGATGCACATGACGACATGATAAAAAATGCATGACATGATAAAATGCAAAAAGGAGAAAAACCCAACCACGGAGGGAATATCATATCACAATGCCGAAAATGGCAAGAGTTGGAGTTACAAATATGGAAAGTTACTTCCGGGGTGTTACAGTTGAAGTCTCCATCAACGTGGATATACGATAGCACCACCTACCGGAACCACGACAAAACATCTGTGTCTCCAATTGCGTTTGAATCCTCCAAACCCTTCCCTTTACATTCTTGCAAGTTGCATGCTTTACTTTCCGCTGCTCATATACTCTTTGCATGCTTGCTTGAATTGTGTTAAGATTGCCTGACTAGTCCAAAGTTGCTAAAATCTGTCAAGAACTAAAATTGGGAAAATGCTAGCCTTGGTTTCACAACCTAGGAGAGTATGGCGTCTAGCGAGGGAAATTACCACCGTAGAGGCCCTTACTTTGATGGTACTAATTTTGCTAGTTGGAAGCATAAGATGAAAATGCATATTCTTGGACATAACCCCACCGTTTGGGCTATTGTGTGAATTGGCTTGCAAGGTGAATTCTTTGATGGGAGAGAACCGAACCGTGAAGCTACCGCGGAAGATTTGAAGATGTTGCAATACAATGCTCAAGCTTGTGATATCCTCTTCAACGGATTGTGCCCCGAAGAATTCAACAAAATCAGCCGTCTTGAGAATGCAAAGAAAATTTGGGATACTTTGATTGATATGCACGAAGGTACCGAATCCAAGTTGGATGTGCTTCAAGGTCAACTTGACAAGTTCAAAATAAAGGATGGTGAAGGTCTCGCTGAAATGTACTCTAGGCTTCCTCTTATCACAAATGAGATTGTCGGCTTAGGAAGTGAAGAGATGACCGATAAATTCATCATCAAGAAGATCCTAAGAGCTTTATATGGAAAATATGATACCGTATGCACATTGATCCAAATGATGCCCAATTACAAAGATCTCAAGCCAACGGAAGTCATTGGAAGAATTGTTTCTCATGAGATGTCACTCAAGGATAAGGAGGAGCTCCATAACAAGTCAAGTGGTGCTTACAAAGCCTCATGTGAAGCTCCCACATCATCAAGTGAGAAACAAACCTTCAATGAAGAATTGAGCCTAATGGTGAAGAACTTCAACAAGTTCTACAAGAGTAGAAGCAAAGAGAGAAGTTCCAAGTCAAGGTGCTACAATGACAAAAGATCTTCTAGTCGAGAGCGTAATTGCTACAATTGTGGAAGACCCGTACACTACTCCAATGAGTGTACGACCCCCTACAGAAGAAGAGAAGATTCTCTCAAAAGAAGGAATAGAAGAGAAGAATTACCATCAAGAGAGAGGAAGAGTAGAGATGATCATTATGAATGAAGACCCTCTCGGAGAAGCAAGGATCCGGAAAGAAAGGAAAAGTCATCAAGGAGCTACACAAAAAGAAGACATCAAGCTCATGTTGGTGAGTGGGTATCCGGCTCCGACTCTCACAATCACTCCGAGAGAAGCTATCACTCCGACTCGGAATATACTCAAGATGAAGGTGTTGCCGGTCTAGCACTTGTATCAACCAACTCCTACGACATATTTGATTCACCAAATGAAGGAATTGGAAGATGCTTCATGGCCAAAGGTCCAAAGGTAACACACCCCGAGTATGTTGATTTCAATAGTGATGAAGATGACTTGTTAGGTGATGATGATTTAATTGTTGACAACTCTAGTGATGGATACTATGATGAAACGTCAATTAATCATCCTAATAAAGATGAAACGAATGACAATGATAAGGAGAAGATTGAGTCTCTAACTAAAGTACTAAACACTCTTACGTTAGCTCATGAAACTATCTTAGGAGATCATCGAGAACTTTTAAGGACTCATGAGAAATTACATTTTGAGAAGCTCAATCTTGAGCAAGAGCATGAGTTCTTAAAGTCAATCAATGATGATCTTCGCAAGAAAAGTTCTTCTTACATTGCCAAGCATTTACTCTTATCCACTTACATGCCTCGAGTCAAGTCTAGTAACAAGAATATGAAAGATTATTCCTCTAGTAGTAACAATAATCATGCTAAATCCAATGTTGTTGCTTCTAGTAGTTCTCTTGATTCCACTAATGATGCTCTTAGCCAAGTTACACTTGAGCAAGAAAATAGCTTATTGAAGGGAATTATAGAGAAAGGTGTTTACAAGAGCCTTGCAGGGAGTAAGCAATTCGAGGAAATTATGCATAAGCAAGGAAGGCACGGAAGAACCAAGGTGTTGGTTTTGAACGAAATTTCAATGCCAATGGAGTTGAGTGGGAAGAAGATCAATACCCCAAGATGAAGTTTGTTCCTCAACAAGAGAAGTATGATCCTACTTCCTTCAAAGGGACACAAGCTCAAGATGATCTTCCACCACAAGACCACAAGCAAAAAGTCAAGGATAAGCTTCAAGAGAAAATTGATGCATTTGAAGAAGCACCTAAGGCCTTGGTCAAGTGGGTTCCCAAGACTACATCAAGTTCTACTTCATCAAGTACAACTACAACTCCGAGGATTCCCATCAAGATGATGTGGATCCAGAAGAAGAAGAACTAGAGAGTTCTTGAGGGTGACTCCGCCAACATACTTCACTCTTATCTTTTTGGCAAGAACAAGTGCAATCAACTTCCACATCTTGCACTAGTTCAAGGAGTCACAAACCCTCTTGTTGGTAAGACAAGGGACAAGGTAACTTAATGCTTTCATAGACATCATCTTGTGTGTGCATCACTCTATGTCTATGGATATTCTTGTTTGTTCCTTGTGGGACTAAACCCGTGTAGGTATTGAAAGTGCAACTCACTCCAAAGGATTGCTCCAAATGATCTACATCAACATTGAGAATCCACATCTTCAACACCTACATGAAGTCATCATCGACAAAACCCAAGGTTAGTTCATCCCTCTTAGGGGGGATCTCACATCTAGGGCGAGCTTTACTCTAAGAATTGAGCTAAAGCAACTCTAATGATATGAACACAACAATGCTTTATGTAAAAGTGGTAACCCCACTTGTGCTTAAACGATGAGTATGACCTATGATCAAATGTTCTCATTTGACTCCTAAGTCAATATACTCATATATAGATGACCTAGTCATCGCCAATTGCTTGATAGATGCTAGAATTGGTTGTGCATGCTTTGCCACATATTTCATTTGCCATTTTATTGTGTGAGCATGTTGGTTGCAAAATTTACTCATTCGAGGACATCCACTTGTTGTTTTGATTGTTTGGTTTCTTTTTCTTTTGCCAAGTGGATGGACAAGAATGCCTAAGAACCTTCTCTAGCTATCTATGTTTTCTCGTCTCAAACTCTATTCATGCTACATCACAAAGTTTGATCAAGTCGATTCGAACCACTCATGTGAGGAGCACTTTCGAGTCCCGATTAGTCATAGACTTAAACTTCCAAAACTTCTTTGTGTGTTTGATCCGACCGATTCATCCATATCGGTCATACCGAGATCACTAAGTCGATCTAGGTTTTCAATCTCGGTGCAACCGATTTGAACGTTCGGTCACACCGAGTTGTCTGAATCGCTTGCGATTATGCATCTCGGTGCCACCGAGTTGTTCCACTCGGTCACACCGACAGGGTCGGGCTATATATATCCCCGGGCCAAAATTTGGAAATTTTTCCGAACCCCTTTGCCCGCGCTCAGCCTGCTTTGCCTCCCTGGGTCTCCGAATCGTCCTCCTCATCGCTAGCTGCCTCCCGCCGCTGGTCTCCGCCGCCGTCAACAGGATCGTCTCCGTCGTTGCCGCCGTAGCAGGTCCATCGCCGCATTAGGGTATGGACTTGATCTTTGTGCTAATCTCACTCCGATTCCTAGCAAATTGTTTTGCCATGTATCTTGCCATGATTGAGATCACTCTATCCAACAAAATCACTCTATAGTTTAGTTGTGGATTGAAAATTTAGGGTTAGGTTTCCGCCGAAATCATCTCGGACCGACCGAGTTGTTGAAATCGGTTCCACCGATTTGGCTCAAGCCATTGCACATGTGATTCTCGGTCTGACCGAGAATTGCAAATCGGTGTGACCGAGTTCAAGTCTTTGTGAAACCCTAGCAGTCTCGGTGCCACCGAACTGTGACTCGGTCTGACCGAGTTCATCAGTTTAGGTTCCAAAAGCTGCTCCGGTATCACCGAGATTTCAAATCGGTAGATCCGAAATGCTTTCAGGAAAACTAAAACTAAGTTTTGATTCATTCTTTGCAAAAACCTCTCAGACTTTGTGATGCTCATCCAATCTACCTCATCTATAATCTATTCACAGGGTTAGCTGTCAGTGTTTGCATCATGTCAGATCAGAGTGACAGTCAGAACAAGTCTGAGGAGCAAGTTCACATGAGTGAGGGCACTAGTCCCTCTAGCAGCTCTAATGATGGAAGCAGGAGCACACCCAGCAACTTGTCTAAGGTAGCCACCAGGGCCAGAAAGAAGAGAACCTCGGATTCTGAGGATGAGGACTATGTGGCTGATGAGGAAGAGGCCACCTCAAAGAAGAAAGTGCTGAAAAAGGAGTATGGCACAGCTGCTGCAACTAAGCCAGGAATGAAGACAAAGGCTCCAGCCAGAAGACATCCAATGTCTAAGCCAAGGAAAGTTGCCACAGGAGAAACAATGGAGTTCACTCTTGAACCCAAGGAAACTGGAGATGGCAAGAAGAGGAAAGAAAGGGTCAAGAAGACCACTGCCAGAGTTCTTGGCAAGCCTTCTGTGATGAGAGATTGTGAAGAGGAAGAGGAAGGGGATGCTGCACCAGCTCCTAAAGCTCAAAAACTTATGGGAGATGCTATCAAATCAGGGGTTGCTCCATCCAAGCCCAAAACTGCTCCCAAGACTGCTGCTCCAGCTCCAAAACCCAAAACTGCACCCAAGAGGAGCACCAGGAACATCCCAGCAGCAGAGAAGAACAAGGCCCCAGTGCCTGAAGTTGCAATGGAAGAAGAAGATGATGAGTCACATGTCTTGAGAAAGCTGAAGCCAAAAATTCCAGATCACAATGATGCTCATCCAGTAGCTGAGAACATGAAAATCAGGAAAGATTCAGGACTGAGACTATGGAGAGAGTCAGATCCATATGCCACCAGGAGAAGGACTGCTATGGACTATAGATTCCACACTAAGGAACAGCAGGACTTCTATGAGACAATTCTGCTTGACAAGAAACCTCTAGTCTGTGATATGAGATGGGTGGACTGGGAATACATCAAGGAGACTGAAGAACACTAACCTGGAGTCTATGATAGTTTCAAGGCTTATGGAGTTAATAAGTTTGTGGCTCAGAAGCTCACAAAGTGGAATGATGAGCTTATTATGCAGTTCTACTCCACAACTCATTTCTACCAGATGGAAAATTTATGCGGATGTCCAAGGTACTAGGTACCGACCAACAGTTGAAGAATGGGCTCGATTGATCAATACCCCAGAAGAACAAGAAGATGACTTGGATGTGTATGCCAAGAAGAAGAAGGATCACAACTCAATGGCTAGCATGTATAAGGAGATTCCAGATGCAGATCTTGAGACTCACCAATTTGGTTCAGTGAAACACTTGCTATCTGGACTGCCTACAATCAACTAGATCCTCAGGCACACACTTCTTCCCAAGTCAGGTGATCAAAGAATGATCAGACGACACTCCATCAACTTGTTGCACATATTTGATGTCCCACAGAAGTTCAAAATCATGAACCTAATTGTGGAAACCATTAAGAGAACAGTTGCAGATCAGAAGAGAAGTTGTGGGTATGCCCCACAGATCCAGGAGCTGATCAACTCCAAGATGGGCACTGGCACATATCTTTTGGACAAGTAACACATGTCCATCTACCCAGACTTTGAGAACAACACTGTGGTCATGGATGAAAATGAACCATCTTCTTTGCAAGCACAAGCAAAGAGGGAGAAGGCAAGGACTAAAAAGGCTGCAAAGATGCCAACCATGGATGAGGCATCTCAGTATCTTCTGAAGAGCAAGCAAGATCAGCTTGGCTACTTGATTGCCTCCACTCTGAGGATTGAGAAGGGATTAGCCACCCTGACTCAAAACCAGGAGAGCTTGGAGAGGATCATGGAGCAGAAGTTCTATGACTTAGATGTGAATGTCACTGAGATACAGTCTGTTGTTGAGCAACTTCAGGAGGAAGTGCAAGAGAAGAAGGGCAAGACAACCATTGATGCTTTTGCTAGAGTGCCCGGAGGTCAGAGATCTGCTGCTATGCCTGTTACAGACACCAGAGCAACTTTATCTGCACCAGCTACAGCTTCAGTGCCACCAGCTCCAGCACCCACTCCTCCAGCTCCATCTACATCAACTGATGCCTTCGTCCTTGGAGTTCTATCTACACCACCATCTAAAGACCAAGCCTGAGAGTCGATCTAGCACTATGCATTTTTTATGAACTTTTTGGTAACTTGTTGCCAAAGGGGGAGAAATTGTATAGATCATAGGCTTCGAGAGAGAGTGTTGCTTTTTGTTGTCTCTTGCTTTTTTGGTGGTTGAACTTTGTCATTTGCTTGTTTGAGATACTTTATGCTTTTGTGTGATAATTGGATGATCATGTGTTTGATCATATGCTATCTTAATGCTTGTTGGATGACATTATCCTTTTATGATCATTCACTTCGCTTGGTGATGAGTGCATGTATTTAATTATTATCATTTTGAGCGCTCCACCAAGATGTATGTGACATGGAAGAGTAACCTATGATCCTAACTCATTGTGCACTTGCAGTCCAAAGAAAATCTTAAACTATGCACAAATTTAGGGGGAGCTCTTGCTTATCACATACTTCTCAAAGCGACGATGTCTTTCACTCTTACTATCATTTGCCGAAGCTTTGATCTATATGTTGTCATCAATTACCAAAAAGGGGGAGATTGAAAGTGCAACTATCCCTAGGTGGTTTTGGTAATTCCTAACAACATATAGCTCATTGAGCTAATGTTATTTCAAGATTAATATTTCAGGAAAGCTCAATGATTGGCATGGCATGGGTGAGAAAAGTGGACCCCTCAAAATGCTAAGGACAAAAGGATTGGCTCAAGCTCAAAGATCAAGACTCTACATTTTCTATTTATTTATTTTTTTGACTATGTACTGCAAGGCAACAGCCTCACAGTCCTTTATTAAATAATAATACAAAGAGAGTCCAAGTTACAACTTTACAACTGTACAGGGAAGAGTAAAAATACTTACAAAAGGAGTAACTAAGTAAGGTTAGCTATCCAAGACATAAGAATATCCTTATATTTGCCTCTAATCCTGTGGGAGAGAAGAGAGACGTCATGAATAAAGTTTCTTCTCCAAGCTCGAAATGAGGGCTGTTCATTTCTGAAGATCTTCCCATTCCTTTGAATCCAAATATTCCATGTAGTAACGAAAACCACCTCAGAGAAGAAAGGGAGACCAAAATCCTTCCTAACTGCTTGGGCCATATCATAAGTGGTTTGGTTGGGTTGAGCAGTCCAAGAAATCCCAATATAGTTCCAAACCCTTTGGATGAAGTTGCAAGCAAAGAAAAGGTGGGCTCGATCCTCATGTTGTGCAAGGTTGCAAAGCACACAAGTATCATCCTGGATGATCCACTCCCGACGTTGCATCATATCCCTGGTGTTCAAACGATCCATTAACAGAAGCCAACCAAAACCTTAAGCTTTAGTGTGCATGCACACTTCCAAATCCACTTGAATATGGGGTCAACCAGTATGTGCGTGAAGCAAGAGTCATAGTATAACTTGGCCCTAAAGTCACCAGACTTTGAAGGCCACTTCCAAATGTCCTTGCTCTCAGCCTCCAGATTGATCAAAGGCAGGAGGGTTTGTAGTTGTGTAAATTCTGAGTAGGCCTCTTGCGATAGAGGCAGATGAAAGTGGTCCAAGATATCCGGCTGCTCAATAAAATCCTTAACTGTGATTGCCTCATCAACAACAAAAGAGTGAAGCCTCGGGAAACATTCCTGCAACAAGACAGCACGATTTCCCAGCTGCCATCGGTCACACCAAAAGAGCACCGTGTCCCCAGCATGAACTTGTGGGATAGCAAGCTTACAAAAATTGGGATATAAACGCATGATGTCACGCCACCAAAAAGAACCGCAAATCTGTGTGCTTTGAGGTGGAGACGAAGCATAATAGGAGTCCCAAATTAAAGATACCCAAGGCACGTCCACTTTATTGAAAAACTTGAAGAGATGCTTAAGTAGTAACGCCTCATTTTGGATGGCCAAATTAAGAAGGCCCAAACCACCAGAATCCTTAGGGCGACAGACTAAATCCCATGCAGCAAGGGACTAACGTGGATTATCCGTGTTGCCTCTCCACAGACATTGTCTCATGATCCGCTCTAACTGCTGAATAATTCCTTTAGGGAGGTGTAATGTGCACAGAAAATATATAGGCACGGAGCACAACACCGACTGAAGAAGCTGCAGACGGCTTCCTTGGTTTAGCAAGCAAGAAGACGCAGATAATCGGCGCTCGATACGATCAACCAGAGGCAACAGATCATATATGGTCGGTCTAGAAGTACCCAAAGGCAATCCAAGGTATGTGAAAGGCATTGTGCCAACGTCACATCCCAACGGAGAGGCCACTCTGGCGCCCTCCTCATCTGACATATTTATAGGAATGAGAGAGGACTTACTAAAATTAACACGCAAACCAGTTGACTCAGCAAATGTGACAAGCATCTCCTTGAAAGCCACGAGATGCTCATCAATCGCAGGCAGAACAATTAATGTGTCGTCGGCATATTGCACAGTTGGGTAATCATTGGAGTTGGTTGGGATTAGCAGAGATAGAATATTCCTGGAGCACATCTCATTGACGACAGATTGCAATAAGTCGACTGCAATCACGAAGAGCAACGGTGATAGAGGATCCCCCTGCCGCACTCCCGTTTTGCAGACAAAATGCTTTCCTGGCACGCCGTTTAGGAGCACCGAAGAAGATCCCGATGAAAAAATATTATTGATCCATCCAGTCCACCGGGAGTCAAATCCCTTGCATTGCAAAATTCTGAGGATTAGGTCATGCTCAATCGTGTCAAAGGCCTTCGTAAAATCCAGCTTTTGGAGGACAATGGGACGCTTGGAGGCCTTGCATTGGTGAATGTACTCGAAACACCAAGCGAGGCAATCTTGTATAGAACGACACCGGAGGAAACCATATTGATTACGGTGGATACATCATAGGATCACTTTCTGAAGACGATTCGCCAGCAACTTAGTCAAAAAATTTAAGCACGTGTTGGTCAATGAGATTGGCCGAAAATCTCCGACCACTTCAGGGCTTAGCTTCTTAGGAATCAAAGTAATTAAGGAGGTATTCAGAACTTCCAGGTTGCAATTACCCTCATAAAACTCCTTCAAAAGTTGCATGAAATCCTCCTTTAGAATTGGCCAGCACCTCTTTAAAAACAGCCTCGAAAAACCATCTGGGCCAGGGGCACGGTCGGGAGGCATGTTCTTAATGACAAGATCAACCTCGAAATCAGTGAAAGGCTGGGAAAGTTCTTCAAGACCATCAATTCTTGCAATTAATGTGTCCAAATCAAAACCCATACTAATTCCTTTGGCATTACCCATTCTCTGATTAAAATTAGCCCAGAACATGCTCGCAAGATGTTGGTGATCGGAGACCACATCCCCATTAGCATTCTTGATTGAGGAGATTGTGTTTCTCCTATACCTTTCCGTGGCCATTGCATGGAAAAACTTTGAATTTTCCTCACCAACTTTAATGCTGCGTATAGTACAACGTTGCTTCCAATATACATATTGCCAGTGCAAAATATCCTCCAAATGCAATTTAACAACACGCCTGAAATTAAACTCCGGCCTTGACAAAGGCCTGATCTCCTCCAACTCATCAAAGAAGAGAATCACCTTGTTACAATCAGAAATTAAAGCCTTAATTGTGGACAAATTCATGTGCCATTTCTTGAGAGCAGACCGTAGCGCTTTAAATTTAGCAGAAATATTTAGAGCAGCCGAGGGTCTGGCCACAGGCTTGTTCCAAACTTGAGCAACACAATCATAAAACCCAGGCAAATCTAACCAGTAATTTTCAAAGCGAAATATTTTAGCCTTAGGGATAGCAGTAGCAATTGAGACCACACACGGAACATGATCAGAGGCCGTGCGTGCGAGGGGCAAAACAAGCATGTTAGGATGATCCGCGGTCCATGCAACTGAGGTAAAAAACCAGTCTATCTGTTCGAGTAAAGGATCAGTTTGCATATTCGACAAAGTAAACTGCCGTCCCTTAATTGGTAACTCAACGAGACCCAGATGGCCAATCACTTCATTGAACAGAAAGATATCACTGACATTACCCCCAGGAAGGTTACGCTTTTCCAACGATCGCATGAAATTAAAGTCGCCCAACAACAACCAATTATCATCAGGGTTGATATCAAGATTATATAACCATTGCAAAAAATCATCTCTGGATGGACCCTGGCACGGACCATAAACTGACACGAGCGTCCAAAGTTCAGAAGTATGCTTTGGGCGGAATTCCATAATAATACCAAAACGTCTTGCCTCAATTAATTTTCCTTTAAAGAAAGAAGAATTCCAAATGACGATCATACTGGCCGATGCACCCTCCGAAGGTACATAGGAAAAATTATCAAAACGCCGAGGACAGAATTTCCTAATGAACCTATGATCAATATGCATGCACTTCGTTTCTTGCAGACAGACAACCGAACAGCCACTTTCCTCAATCTTCTGCTTAATCGCTAATTGCCCTGCTTCAGAATTAAGACCACGCACGTTCCAACATAACACTTTCCAATCTCTAAACCTTGTCTGATTCATTACAAACCAAAATAAAAAGCAGCAAAAGTAGATCCTGCAATGACCTACACTGACCAACTTCACATAGAAGGTAAAGTCCAAACAGGAAATAAAAGAACAGATAAATGGCGTTTATAACGGTACGCCATAAACCATGAAATCGTCCGGTGCCACTATTCATCCGAACCCTTGTTGCAGGTGGAGGTAGAAGGATCAGCCTCAAGCTGTTCCTTGGAGATCTTCTCAGGAGCAATGCGCAAACGTGCCCCGATACGCTGTAGGTCAGCAATCGGCGTTGGTGGAGGCGCTGACGGGCTGTCCTCCTGCTGAGCTGAGCTAGTTCGGCGCTGCTTGAAAGAACATCGGATTTTGACCTACTTGGAGCCCGAGCTTGGCGATCTATGATAACCATCCCGTAGCGCACTTAGGCGTGCACTGCGGCGCACCTCAGTGTTAACAACAATCCTAGAAGATTTGGACTTCCTGCTGCGCTTGGGATTAACTTCTGGAAGTGCAGAGAACTCAAATGATTCACTGACAGGTCCAGAAAGGTCATCAAAGCAGAGTGCACGAGCAACTGGCCTCTTAACTGGAGCAACCTGACGTGTAGGACGGATTGAGGGCTCTGGTGCAGGAAGAAGAGAGAGGCTGACTTCTTTCCCATTACAACGGAAATCCCAAGAGCTTTTAGACAGTAGTAGAGCACCAAGATCAGTTCTGAACAGACACTTTGGAATATCAGTAGAGAAGATAGCTGGCATAAACTTGCTGAAAGATCGCTGCCATTGCATCACAGGTGGCAGAACAGGGCCAAAAACAGTTATAACTCGACCAATATGGAGAGGGAGCTGCAACTGGACAGCAGGTTGCTGCAGGATTGCTAAGTCCTGAACTGGCTAAGCATTAACAGAATCGTCCAAAACCTGAAGGATGATAGATTCTTGGGACTGATTGACCTCAATCTGATTTTCCTCCACAAACTCCTGCTGCACATTCAGATCATCATGAGGGGCGTCCTGGTGATGTGGATCATTCTCGTGAACTGGTGGTGGCAGCTCATCCCACCCAATCTCTGGGAATTCAGGCACAACCCAATTGTGGTTGTTAAACTGCAGATGCCCAGGTAAGGGGTGAGGGTTGCCATCGAAGGGCATCGGATCCTCGTCCGGAGGTAAAATATCAGCAAAATCAGCAGAGAAGATGTATATGGGCGCAGACCAAGAAATGCGAGAACCTCCAAAATTCGTAAACTCCCTGTATACCACATCACGCGGCACTAAAGTAGTTGCAGGAAAAGAAACGTACGCCAAAGTACGAACCAGAAGCGGGTCATCCTGATGCCAGTGATGAAAACGACCAAAGGTATTGATTGCATCAGCAATATACTGTGTACGCCTATAATCTAGGGGTATTCCCACAATCATAAGCCAACCCCTACGAAAACCCTGAACAGCTCTAAAATTAATTCCTTCATCATGTGGCACAAATCTTACAAATCTGTCAATGTCCAGTTCAAACGGAGGATGATCTACCAGTCTTGCCTAGCAATCGGACTACGGAAGCGGAAAAGTCCAACTCCTTGGATCCAAGGTTGAGCATCAAGAACGGCACGGCCAAGAGTGTTAACCACAAAATCACTAACCATGTTTCTGAAGATAGCAACTTCTTCAGGCAGGGGAGCAGGCTCGACGATTGCGATGGCGTATTCCTCATGATGACGATCCGGAGCTACTGCAGGAGAGTAGAAGGTGCGCGACAGCCTCCTCGGCCCACCATCGATGATCTCGAAACCCGGCGGGACGAAAGGCGTGTGGTCGAGGGCGAAGGTCGCCATTGCTGAATGCGGTGGAGCAGTGGATGGCAGCGTTGGGGCTAAGAGGGGCGATGGTGTCGAGGTAGGTGGTGACGGTGTGATGGGTGGTGGATCGGCAGGCAATGGCAGAGGCGATGATGGTGTTGCAGGCGTGATGGGACTTGGCAAAGACCCAACTTGGCTAGCTGCGAGGGAAACCGAGGCGACGGGCGAGAAAATCTTAGCTGACCGGCCCGGGGAAGTAGGATTGACCCACGGGACCCACTTGTAAGACGGAGAATGCAGCATCGGAGCATCCTTTGGCTCGGTGGCCCAGGCGAAAGCATCTACGGCATCGTATTTGATTGGTGCAGGAATTGGTGTAATGCAGCATAGATAAACAATTCTGACATTTCCAAACATTGAACGTAATATCGTCAATGAGATCATTAAATTGAGCAGCGTCTTCACGAATATCCGAAAGATGGTCATCCATAACAACCGAAGCAGGATTTCCAACTGTGCCAACGAAAAAATCCAAAAGATCCCGAGACGGTTGAGCCATGACAGGCTGGGTCATAGCAGATTCACCCAAAGCTGGCAGCCCATTGGGGGGAAGCACGTCATGTTGGGCTGGGGGCCCAAACTGGATCATGCATCCATGTTGGGCCGGAGAAACGGTGCAACACAATCATGTGCGACCGAAACTGGCTCAATTCGAAGCAACTTGGTGGGTGAAGATCCGGAACTAACGGCGGTGTTCCTGGCAGGTACGTTGATCGCCCCGAAAGAGATGGACGGCGTCACCACCGTCCACTGAAGTTCGGTCACCGGCGGCGGGGGCAGTATCACTGTTTCACGTGGATGCACGACGTAGCCGGCTTCAGAAACCGTATCAACACATGACTGAGTAGCCTGATATCTATAACCCTTACAAGCAGGGTATTGCTGAAATGTGGCAAAAGAAATCTTCTTCCTCAACGAAGAACTCGATCTAAAAGAAGATTTAGCCGGAGATTTATGCATAGAAAGCAACCCCAAAGTGGCACGCTTCTTAGAGGGACTCACAAGGATCCACTCAGCGTCACACTCTTTTTTCCAGATCTTAAATTCACGGATCCAATTAGGACCACCATTCCCCCAGAGATGAAAAAACATTTGAATTGCGGACACGCAAACGATCTCAACTGGAGAATGCAGAGGCCAACTTGCTTGTAGGAGACAAAAAAGGAGAATACCTTGTATGGGATGGATTGCACCGAAAATTCAATTGCTGAACCCCCAATCGCTGATTCCAAAGCGGCCGCCACAGAGTCATCATCAAGACGAAATATGTGTCTGCTGAAAGACACCACCATAATGAAATGACCCGTGTCATCCGTGGGATGAATAGATCTCCCACAATGATTGAAAACCTTATCCGCAAAGATGGCACCCTCCGAGAAATCCAAGTCCAACGTTGATCCACCAGAAGAGCCCATATGAAATGGGTATAGTCGTGTAGATGAGGAGCCGCCGGAGAGGATGGGCGGAAGGAGAACGTAAGTCACTGGCTAGAAGAGGAGATCACCGGAAAACCTAGGCCGGAGGTGGGAGGGGTGGGTGGGTGGGTGAGGAGCCATCGTCAATATCGTTCCTAAGAGTTGTACAACCTCTCTGGCCTACATTTTTTATTTTAGTGATCCAAGATCACATTGAGTCTATAGGAAAAGCCAATACTATCAAGGAGGGATGAGGTGTTGCTTAATGAGGCTCTTGTTCAAAATGCTTAGTGATATGCTCCAAAGCCCTCAACTACTTTCTCACATCCCCATATGACCTAAACCAATAGTCAAACTCGGCCCAAACGATTCTTTCTATCCGGCGCCACCGAGTTCAGATGTCATAGCCACTGCCACAAACCCTAGGCAAATCGGTCTCACCGATAGGGATCTCGGTCTCACCGAGATGGGATTGTAATCTCTCTGTTTCCCTTCGTAACGTTTCGGTCCCACCGAGATGAGCGATCGGTCCCACCGAGATTGCAATGTAAACTCTCTGTTTCCCTTTTGTAACATTTTGGTCTCACCGAAATGAGCGAATCGGTCCCACTGAGTTTACCTGACCAACTGCTACGTCTTGAGCTTGTGTTGGTTTTCCTCGAAGAGGAGAGGGTGATGCAGCAAAGTGTAGCGTAAGTATTTCCCTCAGTTTTGAGAACCAAGGTATCAATCCAGTAGGAGGCTCCTCAAAAGTCCCACGCACCTACACAAACAAACTGAGAACTCGCAACCAACGCAATAAAGGGGTTGTCAATCCCTTCACGGCCACTTGCAAAAGTGAGATCTAATAAAGATAGCAAATAATATTTTTGGTATTTTTGGTATAGATGCAAAAAGTAAAGATGCAAGTAAAAGTAGATTGAAAGCAAATATGATAAGAGATAGACCCGGGGGCCATAGGTTTCACTAGAGGCTTCTCTCGAGATAGCATAAGTATTACGGTGGGTGAACAAATTACTGTCGAGCAATTGATAGAAAAGCGCATAGTTATGAGATTATCTAGGCATGATCATGTATATAGGCATCACGTCCATAACAAGTAGACCGACTCCTGCCTGCATCTACTACTATTACTCCACACATCGACTCTATCCAGCATGCATCTAGAGTATTAAGTTCATAAGAACAGAGTAACGCTTTAAGCAAGATGACATGATGTAGAGGGATAAACTCATGCAATATGATATAAACCCCATCCTATTATCCTCGATGGCAACAACACAATACGTGCCTTGCAACCCTTTCTGTCACTGGGTAAGAACACCGCAAGATTGAACCCAAAGCTAAGCACTTCTCCCATGGCAAGAAAGATCAATCTAGTAGGCCAAACTAAACCGATAATTCAAAGAGACTTGCAAAGATAACTCAATCATACATAAAAGAATTCAGAGAAGATTCAAATATTATTCATAGATAAACTTAATCATAAACCCACAATTCATCGGATCTCGACAAACACACCACAAAAAGAGATTACATCGAATAGATCTCCAAAAGAGAGGGGGAGAACATTGTATTGAGATCCAAAAAGAGAGAAGAAGCCATCTAGCTAATAACTATGGACCCGTAGGTCTGTGGTAAACTACTCACAACTCATCGGAGGGGCAAGGATGTTGATGTAGGGGCCCCCCGTGCTTGATTCCCCCTCCGGCAGAGTGCCGGCGAAGGCTCCAAGATGGGATCTCGCGGATACATAAGGTTACGGTGGTGAAAATTGTGTTTCGTGGTGCCCCTGGATGTTTTCAGGGTACGTAGGTATATATAGGAAGAAGAAGTACGTCGGTGGCCACCCGAGGGGCCCACGAGACAGGGGGCGCGCCCTATAGGGGAGGGGGCGCCCTCCTATCTCGTGGGGCCCTCGGAGCTTTCTTGACTTGCACTCCAGGCTCTCCGGATCAGATTTGTTCCAAAAATAACGCTCCCGAAGGTTTCATTCCGTTTGGACTCCGTTTGATATTCCATTTCTTTGAAATACTGAAATAGGCAAAAAACAGCAATTCTGGGCTGGGCCTCCGGTTAATAGGTTAGTCCCAAAAGTAATATAAAAGTGGAAAATAAAGCCTAAAACAGTGGATAAAGTAGCATGGAGCAATCAAAAATTATAGATACATTGGAGACGTATTAGGCATCCCCAAGCTTAATTCCTGCTCGTCCTCGAGTAGGTAAATGATAAAAAGAGAATTTTTGATGCGGAGTGATACTTTGGCATAATTTCAATGTAAATCTTCTTAATTGTGGTATGAATATTCAGATCTGAATGAATACAAAATAAAAGTTCATATTGATAAAAGAAATAGTAATACTTCAAGCATACTAATCAAAGTAATCATGTCTTCTCAAAATAGCATGGCAAAAGAAAGTTCATCCCTACAAAATCATATAGTTAGGTTATGCTTCATTTTCGTCACACAAAGATGTTCCCAACTTCTATACCCCCGATGACAAGCCAAGCAATTGTTTCATACTTAAATAATCTCAACCTTTTTCAACCTTCACGCAATACATTAGCCTGAGCCATGGATATAGCACTATGGGTGGAATAGAATATGATGATGGGGATTGTGTGGAGAAGACAAAAAAAGGAGAAAGTCTCACGTTGACGAGGATAATCAACGGGCTATGGAGATGCCCATCAATTGGTGTCAACATGAGGATTAGGGATTGCCATGCAACGGATGCACTAGAGCTATAAATGAATGCTCAACACAAGAAAACTAGTGGGTGTGCATCCAACTTGCTTGCTCATGAAGACCTAGGGCACTTGAGGAAGCCCATCGTAGGAATATACAAGCCAAGTTCTGTAATGAAAAATTCCCACTAGTATGAAAAAAGACAACTTATGAGACTCACTATATGAAAAACAAGGTGCTACTTTGAAGCACAATATATGAGACTCACTACATGAAGAACAAGGTGCTACTTTGAAGCACAAGTGTGGAAAAAGAGATAGTAACATTGCCCTTTTTATTTTTTTATTTTTTTGGGCCTTTCTTTTTTTTGGCCTTTCTATTTTTTTATTTATTTTTAGGCAATGCTCTAATAATGATGATCATCACACTTCTATTGATTACAACATAAGGATTACAACTCGAAACTAGAACAAGATATGATTCTATATGAATGCCTCCGACGATGTACCGGGATGGTGCGATGAATCAAGAGTGACATGTATGAAAAATAATGCATGGTGGCTTTGCCACAAATACGATGTCAACTACATGATCATGCAATGGCAATATGACAAAAGTAAGGTATGTCATGATGATGATGATGAACGGAACGGTGGAAAGTTGCATGGCAATATATCTCGGAATGGCTATGGAAATGCCATAATAGGTAGGTATAGTGGCTGTTTCGAGGAAGATATAAGGAGGTTTATGTGTGATAGAGCGTATCATATCATGGGGTTTGGATGCACCGGCGAAGTTTGCACCAACTCTCAATGTGAGAAAGGGCAATGCATGGTACCGAAGAGGCTAGCAAAGGCGGAAAGGTAAAAGTGCGTATAATCCATGGACTCAACATTAGTCAAAAGAACTCATATACTTATTGCAAAAGTTTAGAAGTCATCAAAAATCAAGTACTACGCGCATGCTCCTAGGGGGATAGATTGGTAGGAAAAGACCATCGCTCGTCCCCGACCGCCACTCATAAGGATGCACAAGCCAGATACGCTTCATGTTTCAAATTTGTTACACAAATTTAACCATACGTGCATGCTAAGGGATTTGCTAACTTCGACACAAGCATTCTTTAAATTCATAATCACCCAACCAGCATGACTTTAATATTACCACCTCCATATCTCAAAACAATTATCAAGTATCAAACTTTTATTAGTATTCAACGCACTCAAAAGAAAGTTTTACATATCTTGAATACCAAGTATATTAACTTTAAGCAAATTATCATGATATTAACAATTCTCAAAATAATCTAAGTGAAGCATGAGAGATCAATAGTTTCTTTAAAACAAATACACCACCATGCTCTAAAAGATCTAAGTGAAGCACTAGAGCAAAAATTATCACGCTCAAAACATGTAAGTGAAGCACTATGAGCAAAACTATCAAGCTCAAAAGATATAAGTGAAGCACATAGAGTATTCTATCAAATTTCAATTCATGTATGGCTCTCTCAAAAGGTGTGTACAGCAAGGATGATTGTGGTAAACTAACAAGCAAAGACGCAAATAATACAAGACGCTCCAAGCAGAACACTTATCATGTGGTGAATAAAAATATAGCCCCAAGTAAAGTTACCAATGAACGAAGACGAAAGAGGGGATGCCTTCCCGGGGCATCCCCAAGCTTAGGCTTTTGGCTATTCTTGAATATATTGGGGTGCCATGGTCATACCCAAGCTTAGGCTCTTGCCACCCTTTATTCCATAGTCCATAAAAGCTTTACCCAAAACTTGAAAACTTCACAACACAAAACTCAATAGAAATCTCGTGAGCCCCGTTAGAGAAAGAAAACAAAAGATTACTTTAAGGTACTGTAATGAACTCATTCTTTATTTATATTGGTGTTAAACCTACTGTATTCCAACTTCTTATGGATTATAAACTAATTTATTGGCCATAGATTCATCAAAATAAGCAAACAACACACGAAAAACAGAATCTGTTAAAAACAGAACAGTCTGTAGTAATATGCAACTAAAGCAAACTTCTGGAACTCCAAAAAATCTACCAAAATTAGAAGACCTATACAATTTCTTTATTGATCAGCAGCAATTGGAATCACTATTTTATCACGTTCTGATGATTTTTAACAATTCGGGCACTGAGCGGAAAGTTTCTGGAAATTACAGCAAGATCAAATAACTATCATCCAAGAAGATCCAATAGGTTTAACTTGGCACAAGCACTAATTAAAAGATAAAACCACATCTAAACAGAGGCTAGATGGATTATTTATTCCTAAACATAAACAAAAACAAAAAACATAAAGAAAATTGGGTTGCCTCCCAACTAGTGCTATCGTTTAACGCCCCTAACTAGGCATAAAAGCAAGGATAGATCTAACGAGTGCCATCTTTGGCACTAAACTCATAAGTAGCACGCATGATAGATTCATAAGGTAATTTAACTTTCTTTCTTGGAAAGTGCTCCATGTCTTTCTTTAAGGGAAATTGGAATCTAATATTCCCTTCCTTCATATCAATAATCGCACCAATCGTTCTAAGGAAAGGTCTACCGAGAATAATAGGACATGAAAGATTGCAATCAATATCAAGAACGATAAAGTCTACGGGCACCAAATTTCTATTTGCAACGATAAGAACATCATTGATCCTTCCCATAGGCTTTCTAATGGTGGAATCTGCAAGGTGCAAATTTAACGAACAATCATCAAGATCATGGAAACCTAGAATATCACATAAAGTTTTCGAAATCGTGGAAACACTAGCACCCAAATCACACAAAGCAAAACACTCATAATCTTTAATTCTAATCTTTATAGTAGGTTCCCACTCATCATTAAGTTTTCTAGGTATAGAAATTTCCAAATTAAGTTTCTCATCATAAGATTGCATCAAGGCATCAACAATATGCTTAGTAAAAGCTTTATTCTGACTATAAGCATGAGGAGAATTAACAACGGCTTGCAACAAGGAAATACAACCTTTTAAAGAGCAATTCTCATAATTAAATTCCTTGAAGTCTGAGATAGTAGGTTCAACATTATTAAACGTTGAGGATTCTCCAATCTTACTTTTACCAAATTTATCATTAGGATCTAAAGACTCCGAATTCTTGGGACGCCTTCTAGGCAAAGTTGATTCATCATCAGTCCCATAATCATCAAAATTAATATTGCAAAACATAGATCTAATCGGAGACGCATCAATAGCTTTAAGATCCTCATCATTATTTTCATAGAAACTAGAGGAGCACGCTTTAATAAAGCTTTCTTTCTTAGCACGCAATCTAGCGGTTCTTTCCTTGCACTCGTCAATGGAAATTCTCATTACTTTGAGAGACTCATTGATATCATGCTTAGGAGAAGATGATCCAAGTTTAAGAGAATTAACATCAAGCGAAAGTCTATCAAGGTTCCTAGCCAAATCATCAACCTTGAGCAATTTTTCTTCAAGCATAACATTAAAATTCTTTTGAGTGATCATAAATTCTTTCGCACTATTCTCAAAATCAGAGGGCATCTTATTAAAATTACCATAAGAATTATTGAAGGAATTCCCATAATTATTAGAGGGATTACTAGGGAACGGTCTAGTATTAAAATTTCCTCTATAAGCATTGTTTCCAAAACTATTCCTACCGACAAAATTCACATCCATAGATTCATTATTATTCTCAATCAAGGAAGACAAAGTCATATCATTGGGATCAAGAGAAGTATTTTTAGTAGCAAACATCTTCATAAGTTCATCCATCTTTCCACTCAAAACATTGATTTCTTCTATAGCATGCACTTTTTTACTAGAAGATCTTTCGGTGTGCCATTGAGAATAATTAGCCATAATATTATAAAGTAATTTTGTAGCATCTCCTAACGTGATTTCCATAAAGGTGCCTCCCGCGGCCGAATCTAAGAGATTTCTAGAAGCATAGTTCAAACCGGCATAAAAATTTTGTATGACCATCCATAAATTCAAACCATGAGTAGGGCAATTGTGAAGCATCAATTTCATTCTTTCCCAAGATTGGGCAACATGCTCATGATCAAGTTGTTTAAAATTCATAATATCGTTCCTAAGAGTGATGATCTTAGCGGGAGGAAAATACTTAGAGATAAAAGCATCTTTGCACTTGTTCCAAGAATCAATACTATTTTTAGGCAAAGACGAGAACCAAACTTTAGCACGATCTCTAAGTGAAAACGGAAATAACTTCAATTTGACAACATTGTTATCTGTATCTTTCTTCTTTTGCATATCACACAAATCAACAAAGTTGTTTAGATGAGTAGCGGCATCTTCGCTAGGAAGGCCGGCGAATTGATCTTTCATAACAAGATTCAACAAAGCGGTATTGATTTCACAAGACTCATCATTATTAAGAGGAGCAATCATAGTACTAAGGAAATCATTATTATTCGTATTCGAGAAGTCACACAATTTGGTATTATCTTGTGCCATGGCAACAAGTAATCCAACACACAAGCAAACAAACGGACGAGGAAAAGGCAACGGGAAAAAGAGGAGGAGATTGGGAAAGAGAGGGCGAATAAAACAGCAAGGGTGAAGTGGGGGAGAGGAAAACGAGAGGCAAATGGAAAATAATGTAAATGCGAGGGAGATGGGTTTGTGATGGGTACTTGGTATGTCTTGACTTGAGTGAAGACCTCCCCGGCAACGGCGCCAGAAATCCTTCTTGCTACGTCTTGAGCTTGCGTTGGTTTTCTCGAAGAGGAGAGGGTGATGCGGCAAAGTGTAGCGTAAGTATTTCCCTCAGTTTTGAGAACCAAGGTATCAATCCAGTAGGAGGCTCCTCAAAAGTCCCACGCACCTACACAAACAAAATGAGAACTCGCAACCAACGCAATAAAGGGTTTGTCAATCCCTTCACGGCCACTTGCGAAAGTGAGATCTAATAAAGATAGCAAATAATATTTTTGGTATTTTTGGTATAGATGCAAAAAGTAAAGATGCAAGTAAAAGTAGATTGAAAGCAAATATGATAAGAGATAGACCCGGAGGCCATAGGTTTCACTAGAGGCTTCTCTCGAGATAGCATAAGTATTACGATGGGTGAACAAATTACTGTCGAGCAATTGATAGAAAGCGCATAGTTATGAGATTATCTAGGCATGATCATGTATATAGGCATCACATCCATAACAAGTAGACCGACTCCTGCCTGCATCTACTACTATTACTCCACACATCGACCGCTATCCAGCATGCATCTAGAGTATTAAGTTCATAAGAACAGAGTAACGCTTTAAGCAAGATGACATGATGTAGAGGGATAAACTCATGCAATATGATATAAACCCCATCTTGTTATCCTCGATGGCAACAACACAATACGTGCCTTGCAACCCTTTACATCCTTTGGTAAGGACACCGCAAGATTGAACCCAAAGCTAAGCACTTCTCCCATGGCAAGAAAGATCAATCTAGTAGGCCAAATTAAACCGATAATTCGAGGAGACTTGCAAAGATAACTCAATCATACATAAAAGAATTCAGAGAAGATTCAAATATTATTCATAGATAAACTTAATCATAAACCCACAGTTCATCGGATCTCGACAAACACACCGCAAAAAGAGATTACATCGAATAGATCTCCAAAAGAGAGGGGGAGAGCATTGTATTGAGATCCAAAAATATAGAAGAAGCCATCTAGCTAATAACTATGGACCCGTAGGTCTGTGGTATACTACTCACAACTCATCGGAGGGGCAAGGATGTTGATGTAAGGGCCCCCCGTGCTTGATTCCCCATCCGGCAGAGTGCCGGCGAAGGCTCCAAGATGGGATCTCGCGGATACAGAAGGTTACGGTGGTGGAAATTGTGTTTCGTGGTGCCCCTGGATGTTTTCGAGTGCGTGGGTATATATAGGAAGAAGAAATGCGTCGGTGGCATCGAGGGGCCCATGAGACAGGGGGGCGCGCCCTATAGGGGGGGGCGCCCTCCTATCTCGTGGGGCCCTCGGAACTTTCTTGACTTGCACTCGAGGCTCTCCGGATCAGATTTGTTCCAAAAATAACGCTCCCGAAGGTTTCATTCCGTTTGGACTCCGTGTGATATTCCATTTCTTCGAAATACTGAAATAGGCAAAAAACAACAATTCTGGGCTGGGCCTCCGGTTAATAGGTTAGTCCCAAAAGTAATATAAAAGTGGAAAATAAAGCCCAAAACAGTGGATAAAGTAGCATGGAGCAATGAAAAATTATAGATACGTTGGAGACGTATCACCAACTCTCTGGTTAGCTTATTACCAAAATCGGTCTCACCGAGTTTGTGTAATCGGTCTCACCGAGATTACATTATGCCCTAACCCTAACCATATCGGTCCTACCGAGTTGCATGTCGGTCCCACCGAAAATCCTAACGGTCACTAGATTTGCTGAATCGGTCCGACCGAGTTTATCAATTCGGTCCCATCGAGTTTGGCAAGTTGTGTGTAATGGTTAGATTTTGTGTGGAGGCTATTTATACCCCTCCACCTGCTCTTCATTCATGGAGAGTGCCATCAGAACGAACCTACACTTCCAACCTACATTTTCTGAGAGAGAGAGAACCACCTACACTTGTGTTGAGGCCAGATATTCCATTCCTACCATATGAATCTTGATCTCTAGCCTTCCCCAAGTTGCTTTCCACTCAAATCTTCTTCCCACCAAATCCAAATCCCGTGAGAGAGAGTTGAGTGTTGGGGAGACTATCATTTGAAGCACAAGAGGAAGGAGTTCATCATCAACACACCATTTGTTACTTCTTGGAGAGTGGTGTCTCCTAGATTGGCTAGGTGTCACTTGGGAGCCTCCAACAAGATTGTGGAGTTGAACCAAGGAGTTTGTAAGGGCAAGGAGATCGCCTACTTCGTGAAGATCTACCGCTAGTGAGGCAAGTCCTTCGTGGGCGACGGCCATGGTGGGATAGACAAGGTTGCTTCTTCGTGGATCCTTGGTGGGTGGAGCCCTCCATGGACTCGCGCAACCGTTACCCTTCGTGGGTTGAAGTCTCCATCAATGTGGATGTACGATAGCACCACCTATCGGAATCACGACAAAACATCTGTGTCTCCAATTGCGTTTGAATCCTCCAAACCCTTCCCTTTACATTCTTGCAAGTTGCATGCTTTACTTTCCGCTGCTCATATACTCTTTGCATGCTTGCTTGAATTGTGTTAAGATTGCTTGACTAGTCCAAAGTTGCTAAAATCTGTCAAGAACTAAAATTGGGAAAAGGCTAGATTTTTATTTGGTCAAGTAGTTTAATCACCCCCCCCCCCCCCTCTAGACATACTTTCGATCCTACAAAACAAAAGGGATTAATATCACTATGTTTCTGCTGTAAACGACACAAACAGAAATTCAGTTATGCTACTTTTGTTTTGCAAATCTCAATAAATAAAAAACCGTAAAATAAACAGAAGTGGCACAAATTGTGAAGTACAACAGAACCAAGCCACCAATTTCCAAGTGATCTTGCATGACCAATGCCAAGTATCATTATTACAAATTATCAGAATGTTGAGGTAAGGAGTAGATTAACTACCAAACTGTACTGCTAAGTTTCATTTTGTTCCAAACAGTGTGCCAATTCACATGGACCAAGCTTATATGTGGTATTTCCAACCCACAAACTAAACAGAACCCTAACCAATGCTGCTTTGGTTTTACAACTTTCATTGCTTCTAACTTCCAAATCAAACTGTTGTTACACACATGTTTGTTGTATTGATGCACCCTAAAAATTCCTACATTTACTTTCTTGCAGAATTGCATTTTCCTGGTTGTAAAAATAGGGTGAGAAGCAGCTTTCTTGTCAAAATGATGGCCTCCCGAAAATAATTGAGACCCGTCCATCACTTATTTGTGAACTAATTTTTAGTGTCTTCTATCGATGATAAGTGGGCTGCTTTTTACTTAGAGATCGCCTTCCCATTGGCACTAACTTGTATGGCATAGATTCCCTTCCTAGTACACTCGTAATGCATAGATAGTCCCTCCTAATCATTTTGAGTTTGTTTTTTGTCAAGATTCAGATCAAATTTCCCACATCAGAGACTCGTATTTTGTTAATCAGGTGCTGAAGGTAAGATCGGGAGTAAGTATGCAGAGTTGATTTTTTACTTCCAATTTGAACAATTGCAGAAAAAATCAATCCTCTTCACTTGAAGGTAGATTGATGCACACAGATTTGTTCTTACCTTGCAAGCACCGTTGTATGAAGACAGTATGCATGATCATGGATCAATGCAGTGAGTGCTCAACCCATCTGTACATATGCCCCCATGCCGCTGCCATCCTTATCTTGCCTCTCCTAGATCTGACTCCCCACAGTGTCGCCTTGTTGTCCCTTCCCGGGTTACCTCGATCTTGCAGGAGAGGAGGATGGGAGGGCGGTGGCTAGAGTCGGCAGTGGCTGGAGATAACGCTGGAGAAGGGGATGCAATGGAACTGTGGAGGGCGGGTCGACGACGAATCCCGCACTGCGCAACGCACGGGGCGAGCAGCGAAGGAACTTTGGGGTGGCGCCCGAGAAGATTGGAGGCGGATGGGGAGGTGGCGGATGGTCGGAGAAGAAGACCGGCCGTGCTGCCGCGCATGGCAGCGGCGGCGGCGCAGTACTCGTACGTGAGGATGAGAGCCCGTGCTCGTGCCTGTGTGTTTTTCTTTGTTTAGCACTCAAAGTAGCACTGCGTGTAAAATAATAACGAATGCAGGGACCTTTCTGTAAGAATGAAACGTTTTTTCGATTGACCAGTTAAAATAGGACTGTGGGTTGATTTTTTGGAAACAGAGGGGCTTTTTGCAAAATCGCTAGCATGACGGACGACCAGAAAACCAATTTTCATTATTATTAGGTAAAGATAAAGATAAAGATATAATTGATCATAACTTGGATTTTCTGACCTGTGAACATAACTTATAATTATTCTACATATGAAAGGACTAATTATTTAACATATCAAAGTGGCAACATCTCATAGAAATGGAGGGTACATTAAGTTCACTAGTACCAATTCATCCAAATAAATTCACACACAATACTATTAATGTCAATGTCTCCAAAATGAAGGATTATTTTACCAAGAAACAACTCTGAAGCACCTCCATAGAATTGAATCTTATACAACCATCCAAGAATTAATCGAGAATGTCGTAATGAGATCACATTAGATGGAATTTTTTTTATAAAAATGTATCTGAAAAGATATATGTGTTGACTGACGAATGAGCTCGACACCTCGGCTCAATCACCACGCCGGATGCATGCGCGGCACCGTCGCATGCCGACACGCCACCGGGACTGATGCAGTTGTGGAGCTGGAAGCGTCAGTTCGTTTGATCAGGGCTGACGTATGATTGCCCTTAGGTCCACTACATAATTTTCAATTAGGCTGGGACTGGACGACTAGATAAAAGAGGATTGGGCCACTAGGCAATGTTGCAGAACGCCTATATGCCGCTAATTGAGGCAAAGGAGTCGGCAATTCGCACGGGGGCATCTCAGTTGGGCAGACACATTTTCAATGGCATCACGTTCCTGAGGTAAAAAATTGCAAACAAAAGAAACATGCGAAGCTAGGAATCAAACACACGGTGCCTACTAATGCATGCGCCTTGCTAGCCACTACAACAGACTAGATGTGGTTGCAGATGTTCAACGTGACAAAAAACTAAACACTTCTTAAAAATTCACAAACAATTTCAGCAAAATTCAAGATTTTATTTAATTTGCGAATAATTCTGACAAACATGACTAACTTTAAAAAATACCAATTTTTCTAAAAATAGTGGACAATTTTTAAAATCCTAAACTTTTTTGGAACCTCCAAACAAAACTTGAAAAAAAAACAACAAAATTTTTAAAGCTAGAACATTTTATGAATTGGCACAAAAAACAACAAACAGGGAATTTTTGAACTTCAAAAGAATGTTTCAAAAGCGTGAACATTTTCTAAATTCCAGAGCATTTTCAGAAAATGCAAAAAAAATGAATTTGTGAATAAAATTTAAAACCAGGAATATTTTTTGAAGTATTTAACAATTTTAAAAAAACACAAACATTTGTTGAAGTTTAGAAACATTTTTAAAAATGTTTTTTCGAAAAATAAAAAAAGAATACAGAAAAGGAAAAAAATAAATAGGACAAAGGGAAAAAAGAAAAATGGATATAAAAGAAAAAAATAGGAAAAAGAAAAAGGAAAGTGAAAAAACAGTTTAGGAACCTCCTAAAAGGTTTCCAAAACCGTAAATACGGGCAGGACTCTTCTGAAAGATTCCCAAAATCAAAACGAGGAATCTATGTTATGGGCTGGCCCCAAGTTGTTCGTTGCCGGTGCGTTCGGCTGACAATCTGGCCAAATCCTATTTGGCGCCTGTAGCGCCCGATACAGTTGCATCCACAATCGGGCGCATACCCCTCCAACGAGATGGGCCGGCCCAGTTTACTTTTTTTTCTGTTTGAAATTCGCAAATAACGTGCGACACTATGAATCGAAACCGCGACGTACAGGTTCGATACAAGATGTACTAACCATTAAGCTACGGCGCCTCTTCGTGAAACATTATATCTACAAACCTTCTTTACTCGTCCCCAAATTGTTTTTTTTATGTTTCTTTCCTTTTCTTTTTCTTTTCTCGTTTTCCTTTTTCTAGTTCCTTTTCGTTTTTGTTCGTATTCTCCGTTCCTTTTGTTTTATTTTTTCCCTTCTTAAAATTTGTGAACTTTTTTATAAAACGATAAACTTTTTCAAATTTGGTGAACTATTTTCAAAATTGATGAACTGTTTCCAATTTAATGAACGTTTTATCAAAATTGATGAAAAAATTTATTTTTAATTTTATTTCGATTTGAAGAACTTTTTAAAAAAATTAATTTTTTGAAGTTTCATGAACTTTCTTCAATTTCAATGAACTTTTTTCCAAGTTCAATTAACTTTTTTCAAAATCGGTGAACTTTTTTTAAAACGATGACCTTTTTTCCAAAAATCAATGAACTATTTTCAAATTTATGAACTGTTTTCGATTTTAATTAACTTATTTTTAAATTCGATGATCTTTTTTTCAAAACTGGTGAACATTTTTTTCAGTTTTTTGCGATCTTTTTGAAAATCAATGAACTTTTTTTTTCAAAGTCAATGAATTGTTTTTCAATTTTTTGAATTTTTCCCAAAAATATTGATGAACTTTCTATATTCTATTATTATTATTTCTGGAATTCTTTTTTTCGAATTAATATTTTCCCGAAATTTTAATGCTCAATGTTTTACCCCGTCAAAGGTTGACCGGTCAATCACAAACCTCTCGATCAGGGAAGTCGGGGGGAGCGTCGTGAGCGTTCTCTTCGCCTTATTCTTGGGCCGGCCCAGGAACCCAGGCGCGTGGGCGCTGGTTGGGTAACCTGGCGTATAAGGCGCCACTGAGGAGCTCTCGACAATCTTCGGCAGCTTGCGGGTGGCCTCCTTCGTTTAGAGAAATCTTGTTGGAATTTCATAGGATAGGATTTTTATAGGAAAAATTTCTTTAGATCCCTTTGGTTTGTATGAATGCAATCCTATTTCTATGGAGGAATTCTTTCTATCCTCCACGTTTCATAAGAAAATAAACATTAGCCTAGACTCAATGGAAAAAATCCTATGATGTGAATCAAAGGGCATCTCCTTTCCTATTCCTACTAATAGGATTTGAGATACATGTCATTTCATTTCCTATGACTTTTCTATTCCTACGATTTTCCTACCCTACGAACCAAAGAAGGCCTAAAGGGTTTTCCTTTTGTTGCACCGAGAAGGGAGAAAAACAGGGGAGCTCCTATGCGCTGCAACCTGCGGCTAATACATCCGTGCCCGACTGGGCCGACCCATTTGCGGTGCGCCGCGAACGCGATGGTGAAAAATAGAACAAAGGTTGTTCGGGGTAGCTAGGATTCTGTTGGGAAACGTAGTAATTTCAAAATTTTCCTACGCACACGCAAGACCATGGTGATGGCATAGCAACGAGAGGGGAGAGTGTCTGTCCACGTACCCTCGTAGACCGAAAGCGGAAGCGTTATAACAACGCGGTTGATGTAGTCGCACGTCTTCACGATCCGACCGATCCAAGCACCGAACGACGGCACCTCCGAGTTACGCACACGTTCACTCGATGGCGATCCCGGACTCGATCCAAAGAAAGTGTCGGGATGAGTTCCACAAGACGACGGCGCGTGGTGACGATGATGATGCTCCACCGACGCAGGGCTTCGCCTAAGCTCATGACGATATGACTTCTCCGGCGCAGGCTTCGCCTAAGCTCATGACGATATGACCAAGTGGAATATGGTGGAGGGGGCACCGCACACGGCTAAGGAACGATCCGTAGATCAACTTGTGTGTCATGGGGTACCCTCCTGCCCCAGATATAAAGGAGCAAGGGGTGCGGCCAGCCAAAGGGGCGCTGGAGAGTCCTACTCCCACCGGAGTAGGACTCCCCCTTTCCTAGTTGGAATAGGATTGGGAGGGGAAGAGGGAAGGGCGCCCCCCCTCTCCTTGTCCTATTCGGACTAGAGGGGAGGGGGCGCGCCTGCCCGGCCGGCCCTTTCCTCTTCTCCCTATGGCCCATCAAGGCCCATAGACCCCGGGGTTCCGTAACCCCGGTGTTCCCAGTAACTTCTGTTTTCATCCGGAACCTTCCAAGTCAAACATAGGCTTCCAATATATCAATCTTTATGTCTCGACCATTTCGAGACTCCTCGTCATGTCCGTGATCTCATCCGGACTCAACAACCTTCGGTACATCAATACTTATAAACTCATAATGAACTGTCATCGAAGCGTTAAGCGTGCGGACCCTACGGGTTCGAGAACTATGTAGACATGACCTAGAACCATTCTCGGTCAATAACCAATAGCGGAACCTGGATGCCCATATTGGTTCCTACATATTCTACGAAGATCTTTATCGGTCAAACCGCATAACGACATACGTTGTTCCTTTGTCATCGGTATGTTACTTACCCGAGATTCGATCGTCGGTATCCAATACCTAGTTCAATCTCGTTACGGTAAGTCTCTTTACTCGTTCCGTAATACATCATCTCACAACTAACTCATTAGTTGCAATGCTTGCAAGGCTTATGTGATGTGTATTACCGAGAAGGCCCAGAGATACCTCTCCGACAATCGGAGTGACAAAACCTAATCTCGATTCATGCCAACTCAACATATACTTTTGGAGACACCTGAGAGTACCTTTATAATCACCCGATTCGTTGTGACGTTTGGTAGCACACAAAGTGTTCCTCCGTAAACGGAGTTGCATAATCTCATAGTTTCGGAACTTTGTATAAGTCATGAAGAAAGCATAAGCAACATACTAAACGATCAAGTGCTAAGCTAACGGAATGGGTCAAGTCAATCACATCATTCTCCTAATGATGTGATCTCGTTAATCAAATGACAACTCATGTCTATGGTTAGGAAACATAACCATCTTTGATTTAACGAGCTAGTAAAGTAGAGGCATACTAGTGACACTCTGTTTGTCTATGTATTCACACATGTATTATGTTTCCGGTTAATACAATTCTAGCATGAATAATAAACATTTATCATGATATAAGGAAATAAATAATAACTTTATTATTGCCTCTAGGGCATATTTCCTTGATCTCCCACTTGCACTAGAGTCAATAATCTAGATTATACAAGAATGATTCTAACACCCATGGAGTCTTGGTGCTGATCATGTTTTGCTCGTGGAAGAGGCTTAGTTAACGGTCTGCGCAACATTCAGATCCGTATGTATCTTGCAAATCTCTATGTCTCCCACTTGGACTTGGTCCCGAATGGAATTGAAGCGTCTCTTGATATGCTTGGTCCTCTTGTGAAATCTGGATTCCTTTGCCAAGGCAATTGCACCAAGATTGTCACGAAGATCTTCATTGGTCCCGATGCACTAGGTATGACACCTAGATCGGAAATGAACTCTTTCATCCGACTCCTTCATTTGCTGCTTCAAGCAGCTATGTACTCCGCTTCACATGTAGATCCCGCCACGACGCTTTGTTTAGAACTGCACCAACCGACAGCTCCACCGCTTAATAAAAATACGATCCGGTTTGCGATTTAGAATCATCCGGATCGGTGTCAAAGCTTGCATCGACGTAACCATTTACGATTAGCTCTTTGTCACCTCCATATCGAGAAACATATCCTTAGTCCTTTTCGTATTTCAGGATGTTCTTGACCGCTGTCCAGTGATCCACTCCTGGATTACTTTGGTACCTTCCTGCCAAGCTTATTGCTAAGCACACATCAGGTCTGGTACACAGCATTGCATACATGATAGAGCCTATGGCTGAAGCATAGGGAACATTTTTCATTTTCTCTCTATCTTCTGCTGTGGTCGGGCATTGAGTCTGACTCAATTTCACACCTTGTAACACAGATAAAAGACCTTTCTTTGCGTGATCCATTTTGAACTTTTTCAAAACTTTATCAAGGTATGTGCTTTGTGAAAGTCCAATTAAGCGTCTTGATCTATCTCTATAGATCTTAATGCCCAATATGTAAGCAGCTTCACCGAGGTCTTTCATTGAAAAACTTTTATTCAAGTATCCTTTTATGCTATCCAGAAATTCTATATCATTTCCAATTAACAATATGTCGTCCACATATAATATTAGAAATGCTACAGAGCTCCCACTCACTTTCTTGTAAATACAGGCTTCTCCAAAAGTCTCAGATAAAACCATATGCTTTGATCACACTATCAAAGCGTTTATTCCAACTCCGAGAGGCTTGCACTGCACCATAAATTGATCATTGGAGCTTGCACACTTTGTTAGCACTTTTGGATCAACAAAACCTTCTCGTTGCATCATATACAACTCTTCTTCTAGAAATCCATTCAAGAATGCAGTTTTACATCCATTTGCCAAATTTCATAATCATAAAATGCAGCAATTGCTAACATGATTCGGACAGACTTAAGCATCGCTACGGGTGAGAAAGTCTCATCGTAGTCAACCCCTTGAACTTGTCGAAAACCTTTTGCAACAAGTCGAGCTTTATAGACAGTTATGTTACCATCGGCGTCGATCTTCTTCTTAAAGATCCATTTATTCTCAATGGCTTGCCGATCATCGGCAAGTCAACCAAAGTCCATACTTTGTTCTCATACATGGATCCCATCTCAGATTTCATGGCTTCAAGCCATTTTGCGAATCTGGGCTCACCATCGCTTCTTCATAGTTCGTAGGTTCACCATGATCTAGTAGCATGACTTCCGAATAGGATTACCGTACCACTCAGTGCGGATTTTATTCTGGTTGATCTCTGAGTTCAAGGACAACTTGATCTGAAGTTTCATGATCATTATCATTATCTTCCTCGCTAATTGGTGTAGGTGTCACGAAACCGATTTCGTGATGAACTATTTTCCAATAAGGGAGCTGGTACTATTACCTCATCAAGTTCCACTTTCCTCCCACTCACTTCTTTCGAGAGAAACTCCTTCTCTAGAAAGGATCCATTCTTAGCAACGAATGTCTTGCCTTCGGATCTGTGATAGAAGGTATACCCAATTGTCTCCTTTGGGTATCCTATGAAGACACATTTTCCGATTTGGGTTCAAGCTTATCGGGTTGAAGTTTTTCACATAAGCATCGCAACCCCAAACTTTCGAAACGACAACTTTGGTTTCTTGCTAAACCATAGTTCATAAGGTGTCGTCTCAACGGATTTTGACGGTGTCCTATTTAACGTGAATGCGCCGCCTCTAAAGCATAACCCCAAACGATAGCGGTAAATCGAAATAGACATCATAGATCGCACCATATCTAGTAAAGTACGATTCGACGTTCGGACACACCATTACGCTGTGGTGTTCCGGTGGCGTGAGTTGCTAAACTATTCCGCATTTCTTTAAATGTAGACCAAACTCAGAACTCAAATATTCTCCTCCACGATCAGATCGTAGAAACTTTATTTTCTTGTTACGATGATTTTCAACTTCACTCTGAAATTCTTTGAACTTTTCAAATGTTTCAGATTTATGCTTCATCAAGTAGATATACCCGTATCTGCTTAAATCATCTGTGAAGGTGAGAAAATAACGATATCCGCCACGAGATTCAACATTCATCGGACCACATACATCTGTATGTATGATTTCCAATAAGTCTGTTGCTCTCTCCATACAACCGGAGAACGTGTTTTAGTCATCTTGCCCATGAGGCACGGTTCGCAAGTACCAAGTGATTCATAATCAAGTGATTCCAAAAGTCCATCCAGATGGAGTTTCTTCATGCGTTTACACCGATATGACCTAAATGGCAATGCCACAAATAAGTTGCACTATCATTATCAACTCTGCATCTTTTGGCTTCGACATTATGAATATGTGTATCACTACTCGTCGAGATTCAACAAGAATAGACCATTCTTCAAGGGTGCATGACCATAAAAGATATTACTCATATAAATAGAACAACCATTATTCTCGATTTAAATGAATAACCGTCTCGCATCAAACAAGATCCAGATATAATGTTCATGCTCAACGCGGCACCAAATAACAATTATTTAGGTCTAAAACTAATCCCGAAGGTAGATGTAGAGGTAGCGTGCCGACCGCGATCACATTGACTTTGGAACCGCTTTCCCACGCGCATCGTCACCTCGTCCTTTGCCGTTGCTCGCTTATTCCGTAGTCCCTGCTTGAGTTGCAAATATTAGCAATGTAACCAAGATCAAATACCAGTGCTACTACGAGCTCTAGTAAGGTACACATCAATAACATGTATATCACATATACCTTTATTCACTTTGCCATCCTTCTTATCCGCCAAATACTTGGGGCAGTTCCGCTTCGGTGTCCATCGCTTGCAAGAAAACACTCGCCAGTGCTTAGGTCCAGACTTGGGTTTCTTCTCTTGAGCAACAACTTTCTTGCTGTTCTTTTGAAGTTTCCTTCTTCTTTCCTTTGCCCTTTTCTTGAAACTAGTGGTCTTGTTGACCATCAACACTTGATGCTCTTTCTTGATTTCTACCTCCGCTGCTTTTAGCATTGCGAAGAGCTCAGAATTGTCTTAGTCATCCCTTGCATATTATAGTTCATCACGAAGCTCTTGTAGCTTGGTGGCGTGATTGGAGAATTCATCAATGACACTATCATCCGGAAGATTAACTCCCAGCTGAATTAAGTGATTATTATACCCACACATTTTGAGTATGTGCTCACCGACGTAACTATTCTCCTCCATCTTGCAGCTATAGAACTTATTGGAGACTTCATATCTCTCAATCCGGGCATTTGCTTGAAATATTAACTTCAACTCTTGGAACATCTCATATGCTCCATGACGCTCAAAACGTCGTTGAAGACCCGGTTCTAAGCCGTAAAGCATGGCACATGAACTATAGAGTAGTCATCGACTTTGCTCGCCAGACGCTCACAACTTCGGCGTTGTTCTGCAAGCAGTTCGCACCCAGCGGTGCTTCCAGGGCGTAATTCTTCCGTGCAGCAATGAGGATAATCCTCAAATTACGGACCCATCCGTGTAATTGCTACCATCATCTTTCAACTTTGCTTTCTCAAGGAACGCATTAAAATTCAACGGAACAACAAAGACGAGCCATCTATCTACAATAAACATAGACAACAAAATACTATCGGTACTAAGTTCATGATAAATTTAAGTTCAATTAATCATATTAAAAACTCCCACTTAGACAGATATCTCTCTAGTCATCTAAGTGATTACGTGATCCAAATCAACTAAACCATAACCGATCATCACGTGAGATGGAGTAGTTTTCAATGGTGAACATCACTATGTTGATCATATCTACTATATGATTCACGCCGACCTTTTGGTCTCCGTGTTTCGAGGCCATATCTGCATATGCTAGGCTCGTCAAGTTTAACTCGAGTATTCTGCGTGTGCAAAACTGGCTTGCACCCGTTGTAGATGGACGAGAACTTATCACACCCGATCATCACGTGGTGTCCGGGTACTACGAACTTTTAGCAATGGTGCATACTCGGGAGAACACTTCTTGATAATTTTAGTGAGAGATCATCTTATAATGCTACCGTCAATCAAAGCAAGATAAGATGCATAAAGGATAAACATCACATGCAATCAATATAAGTGATATGATATGGTCATCATCATCTTGTGCTTGTGATCTCCATCTCCGGCACCGCCATGATCACCATCGCCACCGGCGCGACACCTTGATCTCCATCGTAGCATCGTTGTCGCCTCGCCAACTATTGCTTCTACGACTATCGCTATCGCTTAGTGATAAAGTAAAGCAATTACATGGCGCTTGCATTTCATACAATAAAGCGACAACCATATGGCTCCTGCCATTGCCGATAACTCGGTTACAAAACATGATAATCTCATACAATAAAATATAGCATCACGCCTTGACCACATCACATCACAACATGCCCTGCAAAAACAAGTTAGACGTCCTCTACTTTGTTGTTGCAAGTTTTATGTGGCTGCTACGGGCTGAGCAAGAACCGTTCTTACCTACGCATCAAAACCACAACGATAGTTTGTCAAGTTGGTGCTGTTTTAACCTTCGCAAGGACCGGGCGTAGCCACACTCGGTTCAACTAAAGTAAGAGAGACAGACACCGCGGTCACCTTTAAGCAACTAGTGCTCGGCGATGAAACCAGTCTCGCGTAAGCGTCGCGTAATGTCGGTCCGGCCGCTTCATCTCACAATACCGCTGAACCAAAGTATGACATGCTGGTAAGCGGATGACTTATATCGCCCACAACTCACTTGTGTTCTACTCGCATATAACATCAACGCATAAAACCAGGCTCGGATGCCACTGTTGGGAAACGAGTAATTTCAAAATTTTCCTACGCACACGCAAGACCATGGTGATGGCATAGCAACGAGAGGGAGAGTGTCGTCCCACGCACGTGAGACCGAAAGCGGAAGCGTTATAACAACGCGGTTGATGTAGTCGACGCCTTCACGATCCGACCGATCCAAGCACCGAACGACGGCACCTCCGAGTTCGCACACGCTCAGCTCGATGACGATCCCGGACTCGATCCAGCAAAGTGTCGGGATGAGTTCCACAAGACGACGGCGTGGTGGCGATGAGGATGCTCCACCGACGCAGGGCTTCGCCTAAGCTCATGACGATATGACTTCTCCGCGCAGGCTTCGCTAAGCTCCGCGACGATATGACCGAAGTGGAATATGGTGGAGGGGCACCGCACACGGCTAAGGAACGATCCGTAGATCAACTTGTGTGTCATGGGGTGCCCCCGCCTCGTATATAAAGGAGCAAGGGGGGTGCGGCCAGCCCAAGGCGGCTGGAGAGTCCTACTCCCACCGAGTAGGACTCCCCCTTCCTAGTTGGAATAGGATTGGGGAGGGAAGAGGGAAGAGCGCCCCCCCTCTCCTTGTCCTATTCGGACTAGAGGGGAGGGGCGCGCCCTGCCCGGCCGGCCCTTTCCTCTTCTCCCTATGGCCCATCAAGGCCCATAGACCCCGGGGTTCCAGTAACCCCGGTGTTCCAGAACTTCTGTTTTCATCCGGAACCTTCCAAGTCCAAACATAGGCTTCCAATATATCAATCTTTATGTCTCGATCATTTGAGACTCCTCGTCATGTCCGTGATCTCATCCGGACTCAACAACCTTCGTACATCAATACTTATAAACTCATAATGAACATCATCGAACGTTAAGCGTGCGGACCCTACGGGTTTGAGAACTATGTAGACATGACCTAGAACCATTCTCGGTCAATAACCAATAGCGGAACCTGGATGCCCATATTGGTTCCTACATATTCTACGAAGATCTTTATCGGTCAAACCGCATAACGACATCGTTGTTCCCTTTGTCATCGGTATGTTACTTACCCGAGATTCGATCGTCGGTATCCAATACCTAGTTCAATCTCGCTATCGTAAGTCTCTTTACTCGTTCCGTAATACATCATCTCACAACTAACTCATTAGTTGCAATGCTTGCAAGGCTTATGTGATGTGTATTACCGAGAAGGCCCAGAGATACCTCTCCGACAATCGGAGTGACAAAACCTAATCTCGATTCATGCCAACTCAACATATACTTTTGGAGACACCAGAGAGTACCTTTATAATCACCCAGTTACGCTGTGACGTTTGGTAGCACACAAAGTGTTCCTCCGTAAACGGAGTTGCATAATCTCATAGTTTCGTGAACTTTGTATAAGTCATGAAGAAAGCATAAGCAACATACTAAACGATCAAGTGCTAAGCTAACGGAATGGGTCAAGTCAATCACATCATTCTCCTAATGATGTGATCTCGTTAATCAAATGACAACTCATGTCTATGGTTAGGAAACATAACCATCTTTGATTTAACGAGCTAGTAAAGTAGAGGCATACTAGTGACACTCTGTTTGTCTATGTATTCACACATGTATTATGTTTCCGGTTAATACAATTCTAGCATGAATAATAAACATTTATCATGATATAAGGAAATAAATAATAACTTTATTATTGCCTCTAGGGCATATTTCCTTCAGATTCGAACCCGCAAATGCCAACTCACATGCACCCACTGCTAGCCACTACGATGAAAGGGGTCTGACGACAAATATACATCGCAAATATTAAAAACTAATAGCAGTGCAGAGTTTAAAACTTGAGTTATTATAGGAACTTATGAACAATTTTTTGGTAAACGTGAACATTTTTGAAATTTGTGAACAAAATTTCAAAACAGAACAAATTTTAAAATAAGGAACAAATTTTGAATACTTAGAAAAATTACGAAATGGAGAACAAGTTTTAAAATACAAAAAAATTGAAACACAACAAATTTTGAATACATGATTTGTTTTGAAAACAGGTACATTCTTTGAAATTTGTGAACAATATTTGAAAATATGGACATTTATTGAAACCGGTCATTATTTGTCTTGTTGTAAAAAATTGAGCAAAAACATTGCGAACAATTTTTCAAACATGAAAACTTTTAAAAAAATTCTAAAACAATTTTTTCAAAAATGCGAACCCTTTTTGTATTTATGAACAATTTTGAAAACACAGCATTATTTTAAGAAATTTACTTTTTAAAAGTACAAACATTTTTAAGTTTCCTAAGAATATTGGAAATAAGAATTTTAAAAAATAAGTAAAATGAACTTAAAAATTAAAAAGAAACGAAAAAAGAGAAAAAGGAAAAGAAAAGAGAGAAGTAAAATAAACAGAAAACGGAAAAGGAAAAAAATGAAAACCCAAAAAGAAACAGGAAAATTGGTTCAGAGAACTTTCTAGAAGGTTCCCGAAACCAGGAAAAACCGGCTGGGAAACACTAGAAGGTTCCCAAAACCAGAAACGTTGCAGCACGTTAATGTATCGGCCTAGGTCACAGCTCGATCGCCAGCTCTGTGCGAAAGGGTGATAGTTCGATGCAGAATGCGTCAAATAGGATATTTTGAAAAACAGGAGACACCCTGTTTGCCGCCTTCTGCATGACTTGCCGCTCCTCGCGCTCGCACACAAAGCGTAGCAAGTCGACCCAGCAAATGCGAAGTTGGTCGCTTGTTCCACTCCATCGCTCGTATTGTCTAAAAAACTCTCTCTTGGGATCTTGTCAATTGACTAGTTGGCAGTTTTGACCGTTCACATTTCAAAAAAAATATCATAATTTAGGAATCATGAACAGAGTTTGAATAATGAAAAAACACAAATTTGAAAAAAAGTTCTTAATTTTAAAAAAATCAAAATTTAAGTTCAAAATTTTGAAAAACTCATCAATTTGCTAAAGAAGTTCATTGATTTTGAAAACAAATCATTGAATATGAAGAAAATGTTCACAAATTGAAAAGGCTCAATGATCTTGAAAATACTTGTTCAACATTTTTCAAATACTTATTCAACGTTTTTGCAAATGCTTGAATTATATTTTTATATACATGATCAACATTTTTAAAATACCTCTTCAACATTTTTCAAATACATATTCAACAGTTCCAAATATTTGTTCAACATTTTTAAAATAGCTGTTCAATATTTTTTTGAAATGCTTGATTAACATTTTTATATGCGTGATCAACATTTTTTTAAATACTTCTTCAGCATTTTTGAAATACCTATACAATAGATAAATGTGTCATGCACGTGTCGGCCTAGAGAAAGCAGACTGGGCGCTACTCGGCCAGCAGTGGGCCGACTGGATCCAATCGGCCGGCAGTGGGCCGACTGGGGGCCAATTGGCCACCAGTAGGATGACTGGATCCAATCGGCTAGCAGTAGGCCAACTAGGTATTATTTTAAAAAAATTACAGCGTAATATTTCTGAAATTTAATTAAAAAATGTATTATTTAAAAAATATTAGCGTAATCATATGTATTCAACTGTGAATACCCACAAATTGAACTGGCCCGCCTGCAGAGATACTCACACTCCAAAACCTGGATCCAGTCGGCCGGTCGTTGACGCCGAACGCACGTAATGACCATATGCAACTCGTCTGCAGTCGGCACCGTCAACTTAAAAATCGGAAAATCGGTAGGTACTACTACTAGTACTAAAGTTGTCGCCATGATCCAGTGGACAAAGCTTGACCGGCTGGATTGGCCAAGCAAGAACAAGATAGCGCAATCTTTGGTCAAAGTCAGCGTGGCCGGATGAGCTCGTGCACGAGTGAAAAACTGATAACGCAAGGCAAAGAAAGTCAAACAGGTGCCATGGCGTATTGGCATACGTAGCTTGACACGCACTGAACATCGTGTCAATATCGCTGGATTTACTCACTCTTGGCATTTCGCGCGTGCGTGCGCGATTACTTGTATCTTTTGAAGCGAACAAAGACTTTCAAAATGCTAACGTGTTCATGTTCCATTCCATACACTGAATAGACGCATAAGTGTGAGACAAGCTGGCCAAAATTGGCTTGGTTGCCCTTAAAAAAAACGAGTTGCATTCGTTTGTTCTCTCCAAAGATTACGTTTGCGGGGAAATCGGCGAAATGGGCATTTGACCGTTGATTTCAAGTAGAGCTGGAGCCTGGATGCCGGTGTTCAGGGTTGCTGTCTGTCGTTGCACGTGCTTGTTTAGGTGATTCTTGGGTTGTGATCAGTAACCGATCAATATGTCATGACGGCCGTTCGACTCTTACTTTTACCAGCTTCAAACTTCAAGCTTGTAAGGGCATCTTCAGTGCCGACCCGCAAACCGGACACCGCAACCATCTGTGGACCAGAAGACTAGTCAGCGGACACTAATATGAGAAACAGACATTCAAAGCAAAGCTAGCCGCATGTCCGGTTGCATTCCGGTCAAAATTTAATAAAATTAAAAAAATGCATACTTAAACAACCAGGCAAATATTCATTCATACTTTGATAATTTTTACACAAATCCGATGGTTTTCGACATATTTGTGTTAGAATCAGGCCTTTAAGATTAATTTTTTAGGGGAAAACTTCCGATCTATCATCTTCAATCCCGGAAGTACAACGAACACCAGAAATGATAAAAATCATATCCAAATTCGTAGACCACCTAGCGACGAGTATAAGCACTTAAGCGAGCCGAAGGAAGTCGGGCGAAACTTGTTGGAGTAGACAGTTGGAAAGTCATCGTGCTAAGGCCCCATAGGACCAGCGGACCAGAACAACAACCGTCGCCGATGAAGAGTAGCGTAGATCAGAATGATCCAACGTGAAGACACACGAACATAGACAAACAACGACCAGATCCAAGCAGATCCACCAAAGACAAATCTGTCGGAGACACACCTCCACACGTCCACCGATGATGATAGACGCGCCACCGAAACAGGGACTAGGCAGGAAGAACCCTATTTCATCTTCAGGAAGCCGCCGCCGTCCCGCCCTTCTGAGCAAGATACAAATCCTAACAAAACTCCAGGAAAGATTTGAAAACGGAGCCCTCCCGCCGGCGAGGCCCGGGATCCACCATGTCCCCATGGCCCTAAGGCTACCGAAGACGAGGCGGATCGACATCAACACCGGCGGGAGGCAGATGAACCCTAATTCTTTTTGGAAAGAGGCAGGAGGAGGCTGATGCGTACAAATGCAAGTCTTTAGGATTAATGTGAATAGGATCTTGATCTGCTAATTAGAACGCCTTCTATGGATCAGAAGTGTGATTAGTACCTTTGATGGTCGTGGCAATTGAAGACATGTGCAAAGTCCCTCGCCTGCTAGATGCACCCGTGATGAAGGTGGAGCCGTGGTGATGTAGTCATGGAGAGGCAGTAGCTCATTCAGGAGCCTCGCCGGTGGCAGCAAGAAGCCGCCAGCACAGCCTTGCGCCTGTCGTCAGTGGAAACGGCCTTCTAAGTCCCCCTAGCGTTTCTTTAGGATCGGTTGTTAGGAGCTGGGGTTTTCCCGTATGTATGTGTGTTCTCCAGATGGGCACGTGTTGGGAAACGTAGTACAAAAAAATCGTCCTACGATCAAGATCCCAGGAACACTATGAAGATGCATTAAGAGGTATAGATCGGATCGTTACCATCAACGAGTTGCAATGGCAGAAGAGTTGGCGTAGATCGTTGATGAAGTCCCTCGAACCGTTAACGAAAGATCCCCCGAGCCGAAAGCCGGAAGCATGCCTCTCTACGGATTGCACACATACGAACTTTATGATCCGGCAGCACTTTGCCGTTCAGACCTAGAGATCGCAAAAGAACTAGAGGAGCGAGAAGAGAACCTCACGGGTATTCTCTATTATGAGGACAAGATAAAACTAGAACTAGCTCTAATCTAGATCAAGTCTAAATTAGAACTAGATCAACTAGAGAGAACTAGAGGAGAAACTTGTGTCTCAAAGGGATCAAAACATCTAGTATATAGGTATAGGGGAGAGGGGACGGGTGGCCAACTTGGGGAAGGGTTCCCCTCCCGTTGCGCCGACCCTAGGGAAGGTGGAGTCCAACTCCACCTCCCAATTTAGCCTCCCATTGGGGCGCCTCCACTAATGGGTCTTAGGGCCAAAACATGCAAGCAAAGGCCGGGCTCCATAAAGCCCTTTATTTTTTAGAGAAAATATTTTTTCTATATCTAAAAAAATTATGAAAAGTATACATGTAGACATATAGTTGTAATATACATGTATAAATTTTCATTAACATACATATTCATATGTGATTAAAATAGGCTTTTTCTTTGTTGTATTTGTGTGAGATATTTGTTTTTTCGTGTAGCATGCAAATAATCAAATTAGCTGATGAAATTTTGTAGAAACTTGAAGAATATACATATGTATCTGTAGAATATTTTTTTTTTACTTTTTTTTTGGAAAACCAGCTCCATGGAGCTCGATCTTTGTAACGCTGCTCTCACTTTAGGGCCCATTATCTCTCCCCTAATAGGCCTTTCTGCATTTTCCTTAGCCCGTTGGCTTTAAATAAATTCCGGGACCCCATAATAATATTGTAGGCCTTTATAATTTATATTTAAGTACCTGGAAACAATTTTCACCTATATATTAATTCCTGGTACTCCCCGAAACACTTCAGATAATCCCGAATTGCTTTTGGTTCCTGTTGATAAGAATTCTTTTATTCCCAAAACTATTTGGGTAATATGTTCTCATATTCCTAACTCCTATAGAACTCAACAGGTCGTAATCTCTTAAGCGTGTGACCCTACAAATTCGGTAAAATATGGACATGAACGAAAACACCTTTCATTCAATGATTAATAGCGGAACCGTGGACATCCATATTGATCCCTATACTGACATGAGTGATATTCGAGTGAACTGTTGGTTATCATATGCTATTCCCTTTGCTTCGCAATACGTTAAAAACCCGAGGTGAGATATATCGGTGTCCCAGTGAGTCATTCTCATGCTCACTATACTTGTCTCCTTGTTACCGGTTTTGTTCTTCTTTCCCATTGTTGTATTCCGGCATCCCTGTGAAATAGTCACCTATGTCTCACCAGACGATGATGTATACCATCATACTGAGAGGGCCTAAGAATATCTCTCCATCGCCGGGGGAGCAAATACCAGTCTCGAGCTATCTAGTCTCTCCTCATACGTTTCCGATGAACTCGTAAGTTGCCGGTATTGAGTGACTTGATATAATCTCTTAGATATAACAAACAACTTGGGTCAATTCAACACAAGAGTTCTACTAACATCGTGCTCTCAAATCTTATTAGCATATCCCATGATTAGGAAAACGGAATCATCATTATGACACTCCAGCTAGTCCTAAAGGCAAGACTAGGAATCAAGTTTCACCGTTTATGCTTCTACGCGTGCTTATGTGTTTTCCGCTGAATCGCATATTCAAGAACCATAATAGTTATAGCATAGAATATAAACATTAACTATAACATGGAAATAAATAATACAAATATTATTACCTCTACGGCATATTTTCAAAAGTCTCCCACTTGCACTAGCATATGAAGTGGATTAGACTTAAATATATATACCTTGTGATTTTTGGTGCTCACGTTTGTTATTCACAATAGCAATGATCCAAGTTTGCTTGTAAGAACTTCCGCAAAAAAAAGTTTGCTTGTGAGCATCTTCAAAAATTATCATGCCTAGCTCAAAGGCACTAAAGAAAGCGCTTTCGGGGGGTAGCTCGAAACGAGTGTCTATGTGGTTTTAATAAGGTATGGCTTGCTAACTTACTATAGCAAAGTCATTTTTGGTTTTTATTTTAATAAAGTGCCAAGTTATGCAAGTGTTTTCGTTGATTACATTTCATGGTGTTTGTTGTTCTGTTTTTTGTTGTTTGTTGTTTTTGCGCAGCATGCCAAAGCTTACTAGAGAATAGATTTGAGTTGAAAATTGTTTAGGGCAGAACCATGCATCCCTAGTATTTTTCATAATTGTTTGAGAATGTTTGGAGTTCTATAGATAGTACTGCTTAATAATTCTTTTATACATGATGTCCTGTTTTGGCAGATTTTTGTGTAGCGGTAGTATTTGCTATAGGATTGTGTTGTTTTTTGGTTCCTCCTTAACCAAGAGAGCCAATGATTATGTCCTTTACTATAGATACTAGTATACTCCCTCCGTTCCAAAATATAGTGCGCCCCGCGCTTCCCGAGGTTCAACTTTGACCATAAATTTAACCAACGAGACCGACTGCGGCGGGAGCAAAAATTATATAATTGCAAACTGAAGGAAATATGCCCTAGAGGCAATAATAAAGTTGTTATTTATATTTCCTTGTATCCTGATAAATTTTTATTATTCATGCTAAAGTTGTATTAACCAGAAACTTAGTACATGTGTGAATACATAGACAAACAGAGTGTCCCTAGTATGCCTCTACTTGACTAGCTCGTTAATCAAAGATGGTTAAGTTTCCTAACCATAGACATGTGTTGTCATTTGATGAACGGGACTCTAATGATGTGATGGACATGAAGAAAATATGCCCTAGAGGTAATAATAAAGTTGTTATTTATATTTCCTTATATCACGATAAATGTTTATTATCCATGCTAGAATTGTATTAACCAGAAACTTAGTACATGTGTGACTACATAGACAAACAGAGTGTCCCTAGTATGCCTCTACTTGACTAGCTCGTTAATAAAAAATGGTTAAGTTTCCTGACCATAGACATGTGTTGTCATTTGATAAACGGGATCACATCATTAGAGAATGATGTGATGGACAAGACCCATCAGTTAGCTTAGCATAATGATCGTTTAGTTTTATTGCTACCGCTTTCTTCATGACTTATACATATTCCTCTGACTATGAGATTATGCAACTCCCGGATACCGGAGGAACACCTTATGTGCTATCAAACGTCACAACGTAACTGGGTGATTATAAAGATGCTCTACAGGTGTCTCCGATGGTGTTTGTTGAGTTGGCATAGATCGAGATTAGGATTTGTCACTCCGTGTATCAGAGAGGTATCTCTGGGCCCTCTCGGTAATGCACACCACTATGTGCCTTGCAAGCAATGTGACTAATGAGTTAGTTACGAGATGCTGCATTACAGAATGAGTAAATAGACTTGCCGGTAACGAGGTTGAACTAGGTATGATGATACCGATGATCGAATCTCGGGCAAGTAACATACCGATGACAAAGGGAACAACGTATGTTGCTATGCGGTTTGACCGATAAAGATCTTCGTAGAATATGTAGGAGCCAATATGGGCATCCAGGTTCCGCTATTGGTTATTGACTGGAGATGTGTCTCGGTCATGTCTACATAGTTCTCGAACCCGTATGGTCCGCACGCTTAACGTTCGATGACGATTTGTATTATGAGTTATGTGATTTGATGAAACGAAGGTTGTTCGGAGTCCCGGATGAGATCACAAACATGACAAGGAGTCTCAAAATGGTCGAGACATAAAGATTGATATATTGGAAGGTTATGTTTGGACATCAGAATGGTTTCGTAAAGGTTCGAGCATTTCCTGAAGTACCGGGGGTTACCGGAACCCCCGGGAGTTAATGAGCCTTCATGGGCCCTGGTGGAGAGAGGAGACGGCGGACAGGTGGTGGCGCACCCCCAAGCCCAAACCGAATTGGACTAGGGTTGGGGGAGACCCCCCTTTCCTTCTCTTCTCCTCCTCCTTCCCTCCTTCTCCTAGTAGGAATAGGAAAGGGGGGGGGGGGCAAATCCTACTTGGACCGGGAGTCCAAGTAGGACTCCCCCCATGGCGCGTCCCCCCTTGGGCCGGCCACCTCTCCTCCCCCCTTTATATATGTGGGAGGGTGCACCCCACAGGCACACCAAGTCTTCTCTTAGCCGTCTACGGTGCCCCCTCCACAATTACACACCACGGTCATACCGTCTTAGTGCTTAGGCGAAGCCGTGCGCCGGTAACTTCATCATCACCGTCACCACACCGCCGTGCTGACGGAACTCTCCCCCGTCCTCAAATGGATCATGAGCTCGAGGGACGTCATCGAGCTAAACGTGTGCTGAACGTGGAGGTGCCGTACGTTCGGTGCTTGGGTCGGTTGGATCGCGAAGACGTTCGACTACATCAACCGCCTTACTAAACGCTTCCGCTTTTGGTCTACGAGGGTACGTGGACACACTCTCCCGTCTCGTTGCTATGCATCTCCTCGAAAGATCTTGCATGATCGTATGTAAATTTTTGAAATACTGCGTTCCCCAACAGTGGCATCTGAGCCAGGTCTATGCGTAGATGTTATATGCACGATTAGAACACAAAGAGTTGTGGGCGATAATAGACATACTGCTTACCAGCAACGTCTTGTTTTGATTCGACGGTATTGTAGGATGAAGTGGCCCGGACCGACATTACATGACCGCGTTCATGAGACTGGTTCTACCGACGTGCTTCGCACACAGGTGGCTAGCGGGTGTCTGTTTCTCAAACTTTAGTTGAATCGAGTTCGACTACGCCCGGTCCTAGTTGAAGGTTAAAACAACACACTTGACAAAAAATGGTTGTGGTTTTTGATGCGTAGGCAAGAACGGTTCTTGCTAGAAGCCCGTAGCAGCCACGTAAAACTTACAACAACAAAGTAGAGGACGTATAAATTGTTTTTGCAGGGCATGTTGTGATGTATGGTCAAGACGTGATGAGATATAAATTGTTGTATGAGATGATCATGTTTTGTAAAAGTTATCGGCAACTGGCAGGAGCCTTATGGTTGTCGCTTTATTGTATGAAATTCAATCGCCATGTAATTGCTTTACTTTATCACTAAGCGGTAGCGATAGTCGTAGAAGAAATAGTTGGCGAGACGACAACGATGCTAGGATGGAGATCAAGGTGTCAATCCGGTGACGATGGAGATCATGACGGTGCTTTGGAGATGAAGATCAAAGGCACAAGATGATGATGGCCATATCATGTCACATATTTTGATTACATGTGATGTTTATCCTTTATGCATCTTATTTTGCTTAGTACGGCGGTAGCATTATAAGATGATCTCTCACTAAATTCCAAGGTATAAGTGTTCTCCCTGAGTATGCACCGTTGCTACAGTTTGTCATGCCGAGACACCACGTGATGATCGGGTGTGATAAGCTCTACGTTCACATACAACGGGTGCAAACCAGTTTTGCACACACATAATACTCGGGTTAAACTTGACGAGCCTAGCATATGCAGATATGGCCTCGGAACACTGAGACCGAAAGGTCGAACGTGAATCATATAGTAGATATGATCAACATAGTGATGTTCACCATTGAAAACTACTCCATATCACGTGATGATCGGACATGGTTTAGTTGATATGGATCACGTGATCATTTAGATGACTAGAGGGATCTCTATCTAAGTGGGAGTTCTTAAGTAATATGATTAATTGAACTTTAATTTATCAAAACTTAGTACCTGTTAGTTTTGCATATCTATGTCGTAGATCAATAGCTCGCGTATAGCTCCCCTGTTTTATTTTTGATATGTTCCTAGAGAAAAATAAGTTGAAATTTGATAGTAGCAATGATGCGTACTGGGTCCGTGATCTAAGGATTATCCTCATTGCTGCACAGAAGAATTATGACCTTGATGCACCGCTAGGTGATGGACCTATTGCAGGAGCAGATACAGATGTTATGAACGTTTGGCAAGTTCGGTATAATGACTACTTGATAGTTTAGTGCGCCATGCTTTACGGCTTAGAACCGGGACTTCAAAAACATTTTGAACAATAAGGAGCATATAAGATGTTCCAAGAGCTGAAATTGGTATTTCAGACTCATGCCCGAGTCGAGAGGTATGAGACCTCTGACAAGTATTTTGCCTACACGATGAAGGAGAATAGCTCAACCAGTGAGCATGTGCTCAGAATGTCTGAGTACTACAATCGCTTGAATCAAGTGGGAGTTAATCTTCCAGATAAGATAGTGATTGACAGAGTTCTCTAGTCACTATCACCAAGTTACTGGAACTTTGTGATGAACTATAATATGCAAGGGATGACGAAAACGATTCCCGAGATCTTCGTGATACTGAAATCGGCGAAGGTAGAAATCAAGAAACGCATCAAATGTTGATGGTTGACAAGACCACTAGTTTCAAGTAAAAGGGCAAGGGAAAGAAAGGGAACTTCAAGAAGAATGGGAAGCAAGTTGCCACTCCCATGAAGAAGCCCAAAGCTAGACCCAAGCCTGAAACTGAGTGCTTCTACTGCAAAGAAAATGGTCACTGGAAGCGGAACTACCCCAAAGACTTGGCGGATAAGAAGGATGGCAAAGTGAACAAAAGTATATATGATATACATGTTATTGATGTGTACTTTAATAGTGTTCATAGTAGCCCCTGGGTATTCGATACTAGTTCAGTTGCTATGATTAGTAACTTGAAACATGAGTTACAAAATGAACATAGACTAGTTGAGGGCGAGGTGACGATGTGTGTTGGAAGTAATTCCAAGGTTGATAAGATCGCCATCGCACACTCCCTTTACCTTAAGGATTAGTATTGAACCTAAAATAAATGTTATTTGGAGTTTGTGTTGAGCATAATATGATTGGACCATGTTTATTGCAATACGGTTATTCATTTAAGTAAAAGAATAATTGTTATTCTGTTTACATGGATAAAACCTTCTATGGTCATACACCCAAGGTGAATGGTTTATTGAATCTCGATCGTAGTGATACACATATTCATAATATTGATGCCAAAAGATGCAAAGTTGATAATGATAGTGCAACATACTAGTGGCACTGTCGTTTAGGTCATATTGTTGTAAAGCGCATGAAGAAACTCCATGCGAATGGACTTTTGGAATCACTTGATTATGAATTGATACGTCTCCAACGTATCTATAATTTTTTATTGCTCCATGCTATATTATCTACTGTTTTAGGCAACATTGGGCTTTATTATCCATTTTTATATTATTTTTGGGACTAACCTATTAACCGGAGGCCCAGCCCAGATTTGCTGTTTTATGCCTATTTCAGTGTTTCGAGGAAAAGGAATATCAAACGGAGTCGAAACGGAACGAAATCAATTGGAGAAGTTATTTTGGAAGGAAACCCACCGATGGACTTGGACCCCACGTCGGAAGATACGGAGGTGCTCATGAGGGTGGGGCCCCTCGGCACGCCCCTACCTCGTGGGGCCCCAAGCTCCACCGACGCACTTTGCACCCATATATACCTACGATCGTAAAACTTCCGAACAGAGATTAGATCGGGAGTTCCGCCGCAAGCCTCTGAGCCACCAAAACCTCTCGAGTCTGTTCCAAGACTCTGGGAGGGGGGAACCCATCACCGTGGCCATCTTCATCATCACGGCGCTCTCCATGACGAGGATGGAGTAGTTCACCCTCTGGCTGAGGGTATGTACCAGTAGCTATGTGTTTGATCTCTCTCTCTCTCTCTCTCTCGTGTTCTCTCTTGTGTTCCCTCTATGGCACGATCTTGATGTATCCCGAGCTTTGCTATTGTAGTTGGATCTTATGATGTTTCTCCCCCTCTACTCTCTTGTGATGAATTGAGTTTCCCCTTTTGAAGTTATCTTATCGGATTGAGTCTTTTATGAGAACACTTCATGTATGTCTTGCCGTGCTTATCTATGGTGACAATGGGTTATCTTGTGCCACTTGATGTATGTTTTGGTGACCAACTTGCGGGTTCCGCCCATGAACCTATGCATAGGGGTTGGCACACGTTCTTGACTCTCCGGTAGAAACTTTGGGGCACTCTTTGAAGTACTTTTATGTTGGTTGGATGAATCTGAGATTGTGATATGCATATTGTGTAATCATGCCCACGGATACTTGAGGTGACAATGGAGTATCTAGGCGACGTTAGGGTTTTGGTTGATTTGTGTCTTAAGGTGTTATTCTAGTACAAACTCTTTTATAGATCGATCCGAAGAAATAACTTTGAGGTGGTTTCGTACCCTACCATAATCTCTACGTTTGTTCTCTGCTATTAGTGGCTTTGGAGTGACTCTTTGTTGCATGTTGAGGGCTTGTTATATGATCTATCTATGTTATTATTGTTGAGAGAACTTGCACTAGCGAAAGTATGAACCCTAGGCCTTGTTTCCTATCATTGCAATACCGATTATGCTCACTTTTATAATTAGTTACCTTACTGTTTTTATATTTTCAGATTACAAAAACCTATATCTACCATCCATATTGCACTTGTATTACCATCTCTTCGCTGAACTAGTGCACCTATACAATTTACCATTGTATTGAGTGTGTTGGGGACACAACAGACTCTTTGTTATTTGGTTGCAGGGTTGCTTGAGAGAGACCATCTTCATCCTACGCCTCCTACGGATTGATAAACCTTAGGTCATCCACTTGAGGGAAATTTGCTACTGTCCTATAAATCTGTGCACTTGCAGGCCCAACAACGTCTACAAGAAGAAGGTTGTGTAGTAGACATCAAGCTCTTTTCTGGCGCCGTTGCCGGGGAGGTTAGTGCTTGAAGGTATATCTTTAGATCTTGCAATCGTATCTTTTTGCTTCTTGTTTTAGCACTAGTTAGTTTATAAAATAAAACTACCTAAAAAATGGAATTGAGTTTGTCTCATACGCTTCATCTTTTTAATATCTTTCGTGAGTATGATGGGAAGGAAAATTGTGCCAAAGTGTTAGAAGAAGAATGCATTAGAATGTTTGGTACTAAATCTTTGTGTGATGAGCATGATTGCAATGTTGTTAGTATGAAATCCTTGAATATCCATGATGCTAATGATATGCAAAGCCACAAGCTTGGGGAAGCTATGTTTGATGAAGATGATATTTTTTGTACCCCAAGCTTTGATGAGAAAATTTACTATGATGAAAGCATGCCTCCTATCTATGATGATTATTGTGATGACACATATGCTATAAAGAATAATGATAACCATGAAACTTGTCATCTTGATCTTAATTTTCAATCACATGATAGTTGTTTTGTTGAGCTTTCTCCCACTACTATTTCGAATGAGAAAATTTTTGCTTATGTGGAGAGTAATAAAATTTCTACGCTTGTAGATCATGAAAAGAATGCTTTAGGTGCTGGTTATATTGTTGAATTCATTCATGATGCTACTGAAAATTATTATGAGAGAGGAACATATGCTTGTAGGAATTGCAATAATATCAAGTTTCCTCTCTATGTGTTGAAAATTTTGAAGTTATGCTTGTTTTACCTTCCTATGCAAGTTGATTCTTGTTCCCATAAGTTGTTTGCTCACAAAATCCCTATGCATAGGAAGTGGGTTAGACTTAAATGTGCTAGTCATATTCTTGTTGGGGAACGTAGTAATTTCAAAAAATTTCCTACGATCACGCAAGACCATGGTGATGGCATAGCAACGAGAGGGGAGAGTATCCGTCCACGCACTCGTGAGACCGAAAGCGAAGCGTTATAACAACGCTGTTGATGTAGTCGACGCCTTCACGATCCGACCGATCCAAGCACCGAACGACGGCACCTCCGAGTTCGCACACGCTCAGCTCGATGACGATCCCGGACTCCGATCCAGCAAAGTGTCGGGATGAGTTCCACAAGACGACGGCGTGGTGACGATGTTGATGCTCCACCGACGCAGGGCTTCGCTTAAGCTCCGACGATATGACTTCTCCGGCGCAGGCTTCGCCTAAGCTCCGCGACGATATGACCGAAGTGGAATATGGTGGAAGGGGCACCGCACACGGCTAAGGAAAGATCCGTAGATCAACTTGTGTGTCATGGGGTGCCCCTGCCTCAGATATAAAGGAGGCAAGGGGAGGTGGCCGCCCAAGGGGAGGCGCACCAAGGAGGAGTCCTACTCCCACCGAGTAGGACTCCCCTCTCCTAGTTGGAGTAGGATTGGGAGGGGAAGAGGAAGGCGCCGCCCCTCTCCTTGTCCTATTCGGACTGGAAGGGGAGGGGGCGCAGCCCACCTGGCCGGCCCTTCTCCTTCTCCCTTGAGGCCCATGAAGGCCCATATACCCCGGGGGTTCCGTAACCCGGTGTTCCGAGAACATCCTGCTTTCACTGAACCATTCCAAGTCCAAACATAGGCTTCCAATATATCAATCTTTATGTCTCGACCATTTCGAGACTCCTCGTCATGTCCGTGATCACATCCGGACTCAACAAACTTCGTGCATCAATACTTATAAACTCATAATGAACATCATCGAACGTTAAGCGTGCGGACCCTACGGGTTCGAGAACTATGTAGACATGACCTAGAACCATTCTCGGTCAATAACCAATAGCGGAACCTGGATGCCCATATTGGTTCCTACATATTCTACGAAGATCTTTATCGGTCAAACCGCATAACGACATACGTTGTTCCTTTGTCATCGGTATGTTACTTACCCGAGATTCGATCGTCGGTATCCAATACCTAGTTCAATCTCGCTACGGTAAGTCTCTTTACTCATTCCGTAATACATCATCTCACAACTAACTCATTAGTTGTAATGCTTGCAAGGCTTAGGTGATGTGTATTACCGAGAAGGCCTAGAGATACCTCTCCGACGATCGGAGTGACAAAACCTAATCTCAAATACGCCAACCCAACAAGTACCTTTGGAGACACCTGTAGTACTCCTTTATAATCACCCGATTACGTTGTGGCGCTTGGTAGTACCAAAGTGTTCCTCCGTAAACGGAGTTGCATAATCTCATAGTTACAGGAACATGTATGGGTCATGAAGAAAGCATTAACATACTAAACGATCAAGTGTTAAGCTAACGGAATGGGTCATGTCAATCAGATCATTCAACTAATGATGTGACCTTGTTAATCAAATAACAACTCCTTGTTCATGGTTAGGAAACATAACCATCTTTGATTAACAAGCTAGTCAAGTAGAGGCATACTAGTGACATACTGTTTGTCTATATATTCACACATGTATTATGTTTCCGTTAATACAATTCTAGCATGAATAATAAACATTTATCATGATATAAGGAAATAAATAATAACTTTATTATTGCCTCTAGGGCATATTTCCTTCATCTCCCACTTGCACTAGAGTCAATAATCTAGATTACAAAGTAATGATCCTTACACCCATGGAGTCTTGGTGCTGATCATGTTTTGCTCGTGGAAGAGGCTTAGTCAACGGTCTGCAACATTCAGATCCGTATGTATTTTGCAAATCTCTATGTCTCCCACTTGGACTTGGTCCCGAATGGAATTGAAGCGTCTCTTGATATGCTTGGTCCTCTTGTGAAATCTGGATTCCTTTGCCAATGCAATTGCACCAATTGTCACGAAAGATCTTCATCGGTCCCGATGCACTAGGTATGACACCTAGATCGGAAATGAACTCTTTCATCCAGACTCCTTCATTCGCTGCTTCAAGCAGCTATGTACTCCGCTTCACATGTAGATCCCGCCACGACGCTTTGTTTAGAACTGCACCAACCGACAGCTCCACCGCTTAATAAAACACGATCCGGTTTGCGATTTAGAATCGTCCGGATCGGTGTCAAAGCTTGCATCGACGTAACCATTTACGACTAGCTCTTTGTCACCTCCATATACGAGAAACATATCCTTAGTCCTTTTCGGTATTTCAGATGTTCTTGACCGCTGTCCAAAGATCCACTCTGGATTACTTTGGTACCTTCCTGCCAAGCTTACAGCTAAACATACGTCGTGTCCGGTACACAACATTGCATACATGATAGAGCCTATGGCTGAAGCATAGGAACATCTTTCATTTTCTCTATCTTCTGCTGTGGTCGGCATTGAGTCGACTCAATCTTACACCTTGTAACACAGGTAAAAACCTTTCTTTGCTCGATCCATTTTGAACTTTTTCAAAACTTTATCAAGGTATGTGCTTTGTGAAAGTCCAATCAAGCGTCTTGATCTATCTCTATAGATCTTGATGCCCAATATGTAAGCAGCTTCACCGAGGTCTTTCATTGAAAAACTTTTATTCAAGTATCCTTTTATGCTATCCAGAAATTCTATATCATTTCCAATCAATAATATGTCGTCCACATATAATATTAGAAATGCTCAGAGCTCCCACTCACTTTCTTGTAAATACAAGCTTCTCCAAAAGTCTGTACAAACCCATATGCTTTGATCACATTATCAAAGCGTTTATTCCAACTCCGAGAGGCTTGCACTGCACCATAAATTGATCGCTGGAGCTTGCACACTTTGTTAGCACCTTTTGTATCGACAAAACCTTCTGTTGCATCATATACAACTCTTCTTCTAGAAATCCATTCAAGAATGCAGTTTTTACATCCATTTGCCAAATTTCATAATCATAAAATGCGGCAATTGCTAACATGATTCGGACAGACTTAAGCATCGCTACGGGTGAGAAAGTCTCATCGTAGTCAACTCCTTGAACTTGTCGAAAACCTTTTGCAACAAGTCGAGCTTTGTAGACAGCTTACATTACCATCGGCGCCGCCTTCTTCTTAAAGATCCATTTATTTTCAATGGCTTGCCGATCATCGGGCAAGTCAACCAAAGTCCATACTTTGTTCTCATACATGGATCCCATCTCAGATTTCATGGCTTCCACCATTTTATGAATCTGGGCTCACCATCGCTTCTTCATAGTTTGTAGGTTCGCCATGGTCAAGTAACATGACTTCCGAATAAGATTAGCGTACCACTGTGCGTATTTTACTCTGGTTGACCTACGAGGTTCAAGAGCAACTTGATCTCAAGCTTCATGATCATCATCATTAGTTTCCTCACTAATTGGTGTAGTTGTCACAGAACCATTTCTTGTGATGAACTACTATCCAATAAGGGAGCAGATCTGATTATCTCATCAAGTTCTACTTTCCTCCCACTCACTTCTTTCGAGAGAAACTCCTTCTCTAGAAAGGACCCGAATTTAGCAACGAAAATCTTGCCTTCAGATCTGTGATAGAAGGTGTACCCAACAGTCTCCTTTGGGTATCCTATGAAGACACATTTTTCCGATTTGGGTTCGAGCTTATCCGGTTGAAGTTTCTTTACATAAGCATCGCAGCCCCAAACTTTAAGAAACGACAACTTTGGTTTCTTGCCAAACCATAGTTCATAAGGCGTCGTCAAGAACGGATTTTGACGGTGTCCTATTCAACGTGAATGCGGCCGTCTCTAAAGCATAACCCCAAAACGATAGCGGTAAATCAGAAATAGACATCATAGATCGCACCATATCTAGTAAAGTACGACACGACGTTCGGACACACCATTTCTCCGTGGTGTTCGGGTGGCGTGAGTTGCTAAACTATTCCACATTGTTTCAAATGTAAACCAAACTCGTAACTCAAATATTCTCCTCCACGATCAGATCGTAGAAACTTTATTTTCTTGTTACGATGATTTTCCACTTCACTCTGAAATTCTTTGAACTTTTCAAACATTTCAGATTTGTGTTTCATTAAGTAGATATACCCATATCTGCTTAAATCATCTGTGAAGGTGAGAAAATAACGATACCGCCAAGGCCTCAACATTCATTGGACCACAAACATCGGATGTATGATTTCCAACAAATCAGTTGCTCGCTCCATAGTTCCGGAGAACGGCGTTTTGTCATCTTGCCCATGAGGCACGGTTCGCAAGTACCAAGTGATTCATAATCAAGTGATTCCGAAGCCCATCAAGATGGAGTTTCTTCATGCGTTTACACCGATATGACCTAAACGGCAAGTGCCACAAATAAGTTGCACTATCATTATCAACTCTGCATCTTTTGGCTTCAACATTATGAATATGTGTATCACTCTTGTCGAGATTCAACAAGAATAGACCATTCTTCAAGGGTGCATGACCATAAAAGATATTACTCATATAAATAGAACAACCATTATTCTCTGATTTAAATGAATAACCGCCTCGCATTAAACAAGATCCAGATATAATGTTCATGCTCAACGCGGCACCAAATAACAATTATTTAGGTCTAAAACTAATCCCGAAGGTAGATGTAGAGGTAGCGTGCCGACCGCGATCACATTGACTTTGGAACCATTTCCCACGCGCGATCGTCACCTCGTCCTTTGCCGATGCTCGTCTATTCCGTAGTCCTTGTTTGAGTTGCAAATATTAGCAATGTAACCAAGATCAAATACCCAGTGCTACTACGAGCTCTAGTAAGGTACACATCAATAACATGTATATCACATATACCTTTGTTCACCTTGCCATCCTTTTTATCCGCCAAATACTTGGGGCAGTTCCGCTTCGAAGGTCCGTCTCGCTTGCAAGAAAACACTCGCTTCGTGCTTAGGTCCAGACTTGGGTTTCTTCTCTTGATCAGCAACTTTCTTGCTGTTCTTTTGAAGTTTCCTTCTTCTTCCCTTTGCCCTTTTCTTGAAACTAGTGGTCTTGTTGACCATCAACACTTGATGCTCTTTCTTGATTTCTACCTCCGCTGCTTTTAGCATCGCGAAGAGCTCAGAATTGTCTTAGTCATCCCTTGCATATTATAGTTCATCACGAAGCTCTTGTAGCTTGGTGGCGTGATTGGAGAATTTCATCAATGACACTATCATCCGGAAGATTAACTCCCAGCTGAATTAAGTGATTGTTATACCCGACATTTTGAGTATGTGCTCACCGACGAACTATTCTCCTCCATCTTGCAGCTATAGAACTTATTGGAGACTTCATATCTCTCAATCCGGGCATTTGCTTGAAATATTAACTTCAACTCCTGGAACATCTCATATGCTCCATGACGCTCAAAACGTCGTTGAAGACCCGGTTCTAAGCCGTAAAGCATGGCACATCGAACTATAGAGTAGTCATCAGCTCGCTTTGCGGACGCTCATAACTTCGGCTCAAGATCTGCAGCAGGCTCGCACCCAGCGGTGCTTCCAGGGCGTAATTTTTCGTGCAGCAATGAGGATAATCCTCAAATTACGGACCCAGTCCGTAATTGCTACCATCATCTTTCAACTTTGCTTTCTCAAGGAACGCATTAAAATTCAACGGAACAACAGCACGAGCCATCTATCTACATTAAACATAGACAAGCAAAACACTATCAGGTACTAAGTTCATGATAAATTTAAGTTCAATTAATCATATTAAAAAACTCCCACTTAGACAGACATCTCTCTAGTCATCTAAGTGATCACGTGATCCAAATCAACTAAACCATGTCCGATCATCACGTTGATCATATCTTACTATATGATTCACGTTCGACCTTTCGGTCTCCGTGTTCCGAGGCCATATATGTTATATGCTAGGCTCGTCAAGTTTAACTCGAGTATTCCGTGTGCAACTGTTTTGCACCGTTGTAGATGGACGAGAACTTATCACACCCGATCATCACGTGGTGTCCGGGTACTACGAATTTTGGCAACGGTGCATACTCGTGGAGAACACTTCTTGATAATTTTAGTGAGAGATCATCTTATAATGCTACCGTCAAACAAAGCAAGATAAGATGCATAAAGGATAAACATCACATGCAATCAATATAAGTGATATGATATGGTCATCATCATCTTGTGCTTGTGATCTCCATCGCCAAGCACCGCCATGATCACCATCGCCACCGGCGCGACACCTTGATCTCCATCGTAGCATCGTTTTCGTCACGCCAACTATTGCTTCTACGACTATCGCTACTCCTTAGTGATAAAGTAAAGCAATTACATGGCGTTTTGCATTTCATACAATAAAGCGACAACCATATGGCTCCTGCCAGTTGCCGATAACTCGGTTACAAAACATGATCATCTCATACAATAAAGTATAGCATCACGTCTTGACCATATCACATCACAACATGCCCTGCAAAAACAAGTTAGACGTCTTCTACTTTGTTGTTGCAAGTTTTACGTGGCTGCTACGGGCTGAGCAAGAACCGTTCTTACCTACGCATCAAAACCACAACGATACTTCGTCAAATTGACTCCGTTTAACCTTCTCAAGGACCGGGCGAGCCACACTCGATTCAACTAAAGTGAGAGAGCAGACACCCGCCGGTCACCTTTAAGCAACGAGTGCTCGGAGCGGTGAAACCAGTCTCGCGTAAGCGTACGCGTAATGTCGGTCCGGGCCGCTTCATCTCACAATACCGCTGAACCAAAGTATGACATGCTGGTAGGCAGTATGACTTGTATCGCCCACAACTCACTTGTGTTCTACTCGTGCATATGACATCAACGCATAAAACCAGGCTCGGATGCCACTGTTGGGGAACGTAGTAATTTCAAAATTTTCCTACGATCACGCAAGACCATGGTGATGGCATAGCAACGAGAGGGAGAGTATCCGCCCACGCACCCTCGTGAGACCGAAAGCGAAGCGTTATAACAACGCTGTTGATGTAGTCGTGCGCCTTCACGATCCGACCGATCCAAGCACCGAACGTCACGGCACCTCCGAGTTCTGCACACGCTCAGCTCGATGACGATCCCGGACTCGATCCAGCAAAGTGTCGGGATGAGTTCCACAAGACGACGGCGCAGTGACGATGTTGATGCTCCACCGACGCAGGGCTTCGCTTAAGCTCCGCGACGATATGACTTCTCCGCGCAGGGCTTCGCCTAAGCTCCGACGATATGACCGAAGTGGAATATGGTGGAAGGGGCACCGCACGGCTAAGGAAAGATCCGTAGATCAACTTGTGTGTCATGGGGTGCCCCCTGCCTCAGATATAAAGGAGGCAAGGGGAGGTGGCCGCCCAAGGGGAGGCGCGCAAGGAGGAGTCCTACTCCCACCGAGTAGGACTCCCCTCCTAGTTGGAGTAGGATTGGGAGGGAAAGAGGAAGGCGCCGCCCCTCTCCTTGTCCTATTCGGACTGGAAGGGGAGGGGGCGCGCAGCCCACCTGGCCGCCCTTCTCCTTCTCCCTTGAGGCCCATGAAGGCCCATATACCCCCGGGGTTCCGTAACCCCGGTGTTCCAGAACATCCTGTTTTCACTTGGAACCATTCCAAGTCCAAACATAGGCTTCCAATATATCAATCTTTATGTCTCGACCATTTCGAGACTCCTCGTCATGTCCGTGATCACATCCGGACTCAACAAACTTCGTGCATCAATACTTATAAACTCATAATGAACTGTCATCGAAACGTTAAGCGTGCGGACCCTACGGGTTCGAGAACTATGTAGACATGACCTAGAACCATTCTCGGTCAATAACCAATAGCGGAACCTGGATGCCCATATTGGTTCCTACATATTCTACGAAGATCTTTATCGGTCAAACCGCATAACGACATACGTTGTTCCTTTGTCATCGGTATGTTACTTACCCGAGATTCGATCGTCGGTATCCAATACCTAGTTCAATCTCGTTATCGTAAGTCTCTTTACTCGTTCCGTAATACATCATCTCACAACTAACTCATTAGTTGTAATGCTTGCAAGGCTTAGGTGATGTGTATTACCGAGAAGGCCTAGAGATACCTCTCCGACGATCGGAGTGACAAAACCTAATCTCGAAATACGCCAACCCAACAAGTACCTTTGGAGACACCTGTAGTACTCCTTTATAATCACCCAGTTACGTTGTGACGTTTGGTAGTACCCAAAGTGTTCCTCCGGTAAACGGGAGTTGCATAATCTCATAGTTACGGGAACATGTATGGGTCATGAAGAAAGCATTAACATACTAAACGATCAAGTGTTAAGCTAACGGAATGGGTCATGTCAATCAGATCATTCAACTAATGATGTGACCTTGTTAATCAAATAACAACTCCTTGTTCATGGTTAGGAAACATAACCATCTTTGATTAACAAGCTAGTCAAGTAGAGGCATACTAGTGACATACTGTTTGTCTATATATTCACACATGTATTATGTTTCCGGTTAATACAATTCTAGCATGAATAATAAACATTTATCATGATATAAGGAAATAAATAATAACTTTATTATTGCCTCTAGGGCATATTTCCTTCAATTCTTCATGATTCTCTCTTTATGTTTCAATTCTTATCTTTTATGTGAGCATCATTGAAATCATCATGCCTAGCTAGGGGCGTTAAACGATAGCGCTTGTTGGGAGGCAACCCAAATTTATTTTAGTTTATTGATTTTTGGTTCTGTTTAGGAACAAATAATACATCTAGCTTCTGTTTAGATGTGGTTTCATGTTTTAATTAGTATTTGTGCCAAGTAGAACCTTTGGGAAGACTTGGGTGAAGTCTTTATGATCATGCTATGAAAAACAGAAACTTTAGCGCTCACGAGATTAGCTTCAACTCTTTACTAGAGAGTGCTATTTAGTTGATTCTTTTTGAATATGATTACTAGACAAATTACTCAGGTCCACTAATTTATTTTAGAATTTTTGGAGTTCCAAAAGTTTGCGTTAGTTACATATTACTACAGACTGTTCTGTTTTTGACAGATTCTGTTTTTCGTGTGTTGTTTGCTTATTTTGATGAATCTATGGCTAGTAAAATAGTTTACAAACCATAGAGAAGTTGGAATACAGTAGGTTTAACACCAATATAAATAAATAATGAGTTCATTACAGTACCTTGAAGTGGTGTTTTGTTTTCTTTCGCTAACGGAGCTTTCGAGTTTTCTGTTAAGTTTTGTGTTGTGAAGTTTTCAAGTTTTGGGTAAAGATTCGATGGACTATGGAATAAGGAGTGGCAAGAGCCTAAGCTTGGGGATGACCAAGGCACCCCAAGGTAATATTCAAGGACAACCAAGAGCCTAAGCTTGGGGATGCCCCGGAAGAAATCCCCTCTTTCGTCTTCGTTCATCGGTAACTTTACCTGGAGCTATATTTTTATTCACCACATGATATGTGTTTTGCTTGGAGCGTCATTTTCTTTTGTTAGTATTTGATTTCTGTTAATTGGATTAATGTTTTGCATCTTTAGTTTCAATAAAAAGCCAAGGATAGCCTTTGCTATGCTTATTTTGCTACTATACATGTTGCTGTTTGAAAACAGAAAGTTTACCGCTGTTGCAAAAATTCCCTAGAAAAGTCAGAGAATGGTATAATGTTGAATCTTTTTGCATGTTGAGCTCTGATAAATTTATTACAGTGGGAATTTTATTTCATAATTTTTGGGGTCAGGGAAGTATTGATACTCTTGCATTCTTTACAGACTACTGTTTTGGCAGATTGCTGTTATGTTTGCATTGTTTGCATATGTTTGCTTGCTTAATGATTCTATTTAAGGATAGGAGTACTAAATATGCAGAGGCATTTAGTATGAAATGTTGAATAATAATGTTAGTTATTTGTTACAGTAGAAAATGATAAGGTTTTGCATTGGTTTATCCTAACCTATCTCACGAGTTCTTGTTGAGTTTGTTGTGAATGAAGCTTTTGATAAAAAGAGAAACCATGATATGAGAGGAATTAAGGAGACACAAAAGTTCAAGCTTGGGGATGCCCAAGGCACCCCAATATAATATTTCAAGAAGTCTCAAGCATCTAAGCTTGGAGATGCCCCGGTAGGCATCCCACATTTCTTTTTCAACAATCATCGGTTAGTATCGGTTGAGCCTAAGTTGTTGCTTCTTCACATGAGTTGTGCTATCCTTGAAATGTAGTTTTATTTAGATTTGCTTGCTGTTTGAATACAATACCAAGATCTAAAATTATTAAATGGGAGAGTCTTCACATAGTTACATAATTATTCGACTACTCATTGATCTTCACTTATATCTTTCGGAGTAGTTTGTCATTTGCTCTAGTGCTTCACTTATATATTTTAGAGCACAATGGTAGTTTTATTTTGAAGAAATATATGAACTCTCATGCTTCACTTATATTATTTTGGGAGTCGTTAATAGCATGGTAATTTGCTTAAAATTAATATACTTGGTATTCAAGATATATGAAACTTTCTTTTGAGTGCGTTGAATACTAAGAAAAGTTTGATACTTGATAATTGTTTTGAGATATGGAGGTAGTGATATTAAAGTCATGCTAGTTGGGTAATTATGAATTTAAAGAATTCTTGTGTTGAAGTTAGCAAATCCTGTAGCATGCATGTATGGTTAAAGTTGTGTAACAAATTCGAAACATGAAGTGTACCTGGCTTGTGCATCCTTATGAGTGGCGGTCAGGGACGAGCGATGGTCTTTTCCTACCAATCTATCCCCCTAGGAGCATGCGTGTAGTACTTGATTTTTGATGACTTCTAAATTTTTGCGATAAGTATATGAGTTCTTTTGACTAATGTTGAGTCCATGGATTATACGCACTTTTATCTTTCCACCTTTGCTAGCCTCTTGATGCCTGCATTGCCCTTTCTCACCTTGAGAGTTGGTGCAAACTTCACGGTGCATCCAAACCCCGTGATACGATACGCTCTATCACTCATAAACCTCCTTATATCTTCCTCAAAACAGCCACCATACCTACCTATTTATGGCATTTTCATAGCCATTCCGAGATATATTGCCATGCAACTTTCCACCGTTCCGTTCTTCATCATCATGACATACTTTACTTTTATCATATTGCCCTTGCATGATCATGTACTTGACATCGTATTTGTGGCAAAGCCACCATGCATTATTTTTCATACATGTCACTCTTGATTCATTGCACCATCCCAGTACACCGCCGGAGGCATTCATATAGAGTCATATCTTGTTCTAGTTTCGAGTTGTAATCCTTATGTTGTAATCAATAGAAGTGTGATGATCATCATTATTAGAGCATTTCCCAATCAAAAAAAAGAGAAAGGCCAAAAAGAAAAAAAGAAAAAAAATGCCCAAAAAATATAAAAGGGCAATGTTACTATCTCTTTTTCCACACTTGTTCTTCAAAGTAGCACCTTGTTCTTCATGTAGTAAGTCTCATATATTGTGCTTCAAAGTAGCACCATGTTCTTCATATAGCGAGTCCCATATATTGTGCTTCAAAGTAGCACCATGTTTTTCATATAGAGAGTTTCATATGTTGTCACTTTCATATACTAATGGGAATTTTTCATTATAGAACTTGGCTTGTATATTCCAACGATGGGCTTCCTCAAATGCCCTAGGTCTTCGTGAGCAAGCAAGTTGGATGCACACCCACTTAGTTTATTTTGTTGAGCTTTCATACATTTATAGCTCTAGTGCATCCGTTGCATGACAATCCCTACTCCTCGCATTAACATCAATCGATGGGCATCTCCATAGCCTATTGATTAGCCTCGTTGATGTGAGACCTTCTCTTTTTTTGTCTTCTCCACACAATCCCCATTGACGGTGTCCTGGACTAGAAGGTACTCACCACGTCGTCTCCCGATCAGTTGGATTGGGCCAAGGATCCCCATGGCCGTATACTCATGGGCCAGTCCGGACAGTTGCCGCATACAAGGATGATTCCACAAGACTTGGCGATCAAGACAAGGACTCCTCCCCACCGGCGTATTCGGCTAGGACTCTTGTTATCCTAGGCCTCTGGTGCATTATATAAACCGAGGCCAGGCTAGTCGATAGAGATATACAACAACAATCATACCATAGGCTAGCTACTAGGGTTTAGCCTCTCTGATCTTGTGGTAGATCTACTCTTGTACTACCCATATCATCAATATTAATCAAGCAGGAGTAGGGTATTACCTCCATCGAGAGGGCCCGAACCTTGGTAAAAACATCGTATCCCTTGTCTCTTGTTACCATCCGCCTAGACGCACAGTTCGGGACCCCCTACCCGAGATCCGCCGATTTTGACACCGACATTGGTGCTTTCATTGAGAGTTCCGCTGTGTGTTCGGCAAAAGGTCGATGGCTCGCCTGCAGATCAACTGCGACTTCGGCATTTTCATCGCCGGCTCGACTGGTCACCTTGGTTCAACCAAGGACTGCGCCCTACCTCCAATCGTCATGTTCGGATGAGGGCCTTCATCAACATCAACTCCGATCTCTATCAAGATCATGGAGGAATCATCCAGGGAGCCCGGGGGCTCAACGTCAACATTGCCCTCGGGCGACCGTACTGTTTTTCTGGACAGCGGACTTGTGTTCGCCGCCGCCGCCTCCTCAAGCGTCGTTTTAACAATTGCTTCGGTGAAATTGTGCGGAATTAAGTCTACAACAACCCTGGAAAATTTCGTCGAGTTCCGATGGAGGAATCTCTGGCAATCTCCGATATACCGGAGCCGCATTGAATCTGGACGAGAATCTGGACGAGTTTAGGGCGTGGTGTCCAGCTTCTAGCTCGGACTTCCTTTGGAAGATCCAACCGTTGATCGGCTGCGGAATTCATATATCTACCACCCCTCAAAGTTTCACCTCGATCCGACCGTCCAAACTCCGGGAACCTTCCGATTAGTGCATCACTTTTCGGATCTGTTTTCTGCGCGAAAACGAATCCGACCCGAGTTCGTCTTTTTTATGAACGGGATTTCAGACATCCTTTTTTAAGGAAGTTTTGTATGGGGTGTTGTGTTTTGTTTCCGAACACATCCCACTATCTTCAATATCATGCTGGTGTCAAACCAGTCCAGCAATATTGCTCCACGGCTGCCGACCTACGCTAGACACGTCGTCACTTTGTTGAGCCGAGCTCAACTTCTTCGGATCATCATCTCGGCAAGCCGAATAAGAGTCCGGCATCGCGAAGGATAATCATCACCAACATCGCCGCCCCACGGATTACACGGAGCGGGCATACCGGCGTCGCCGCACGGTCGCTTCATCAAGCCGGCATCGACCACGTCACGACCTGCATCGGCAGGGCCGCACTATTGCTTCTTCAAGCTGGTGTCCATCACGCCGACCTACTTCGACATCTCGGCTGGACCGGGGGCTTCGCCATCTCTTCATCAACCTATTCCAGACACTTCGGCGTCACTACCCGACCAGCTCCGTCACGTTAGCTGGACCAAGGGCTTTGCCTCGGCAAGCCAACCTTTGCCAGCATTGCCATGCCGTCGTTTTATCGCCCATTACGCAATGGGTGCGCGGATCGAGTCCCAATTTTGGGAATCACCTTCCTTCGGATTACTACAACAAATAAACCAGGTGCTATTAATCCTAGTATTTTTTGCTTGTTTGGGCTCATTTTTCCCAAGGAATTATTACTCTGGTTTGTCCATCATATGTACACAGGCCTATCAAGTGGTGGCCGCATTATCGACGGTCACATGATGGTTCGGTCAGTTTCCGTACATAGTCCGGCGAACGCCGCATCCGGAACTCGAACCGACCTGGGAATTCAGGCCTTGCCATGCCTTTACCGCATCACGCCGCCGCCCTGCATCGACATTGACTTCGGCGCCAGGCCATATTTCTTTTATTACTCACTTTGCACAAATTATTTGTTATGCAACGAATTTTTTTAATTCTTATTATTACTATTATCCCCGGTCTGCACTATTTTTTGTGCACAGGAAAATGATCCAGCCGAACTATATCCTTTGGCGTCACCTCGGCTGGACGGGGGGCTTCGTCAACACTTCATTACCCCATGCAGGGGACTTCGGCATCACTCTGCCGTCCTGCATTGACCGTGCTATGTCACCACTTCGGCATGTCGAGCTCCCCGCTCCGCCACCTCGGGACCGGCTTGGGGGATGGAACCTTGTCCCGTATCAAGCTCGGACAGCGTCATCAATACCGAACACATTAACCAGCTAAGTCGCTTTCATGCTCAAAGCTTTAATTTCTAACTTGTGTTCGGTTCGACCAAGCATTACACTTTTTTGGAAAAAAATTGCTTGTAAAAAATTTCTTTGTCCAAACTTTGTTTGTGACGCATAAATTCAAATACCCAATTCATTTGGGGCTTCCTTCATGAAGCTTTTCCTCTTGCATATGATTATACTTGTACGGCTTCGTTCCTTGTTCGTGTATTATGCCACAATGTGCACCATATTGACTTAAGCGATTTGCAAGCTGGGTTGCCTCGCTCCTGTTTACCCCCACGTTCCGATTGTTCGGCTAGGGAGTAAAGGAGCACCTCTCGATTGTCACGATCGGGTCACCCGAGCGGACCTCGACCGGTGAAGCCGAAAGCTAAGCGCTCTTCTGTTTTCAATAATGGTCGGCACACAACGGAACTCATGAGTACAAAATATCTATTGCACAAGTCTCATATTAACAATGAGCACCAAAGAAAGGTATCGGTGGGGTACTATTTTCTTCAAGATGCTTCTTCTGATTTATCGATAATATAGCATAAGTTCCTGAGCGCTTTGTCTCATACTGCCTTTATGACCTGATTGCTGGTTATTGGAAACACCGTCGATATTCTCGACGATGGAGTACATAACACTTTTCGTCCTTGATCAAGAGGGAGAAGCCGACGGTCGGTTAAGACGCGTTTAAAGTTCGGTTGAACATAGATATGATATAAGTACTTGATGCATACAATCATTCTTTTACCCAAGTCACTTGGGGGCTCTTATGTTTATTTGAGCCGTTTTATAATAAGTGTTTTTCTTCTTAGACGTTGTAGAGTTTTTATTATTATTATCACTCCTTTTCTCGACACGAGTGTGCGGTCACTAGCCGGGGAGCCTAATTTCTCCCTCAAAACCGCTAGAGTTTAGTTTTCTAAACTGGCCTAATGAGAAGTACTCCGCCTTCGGGATGGGACACTGAAGCCGTAGGCTGACCCGCTTGAAGTCTTGAGATAGGATGTGTCATGTTAAAGCACGACAGAAGCACTTTTTTGTCTAAAGTCCAATTTTCGGATTGGCATCGAACACTTGATCTTGTTCGGACGTCATGTTTTTACTGACGTTTTTTGGTTTTCCAAGATTTTGGCACTTTTAAACTATTTGTGTGTTTTCAGCACAAGTCTCGCAGCTAACGCCGGACACCTTCGAGATTCGGCAAAAACATTCTCGGATATTGCTATATATGCATCAGTTTGGTTGTGTCTTGGTCAATAGTTGGGTTGCCGGCTCCCGCTTGCCTCCTACGTCCCACTTTGTTTGGCCAGGTGTGCAAGGAGAACCATCGCGATTGTGCTTCCAGCTAGCATGGTCAAGCACCTCGATGGAGAAAGCCAAAACTGACTGTCACAATAGGTGTAAACTGGTCAGCGATCCGATGACTATATTAAATGACGGGCCATTCATAACATTGGCGAAGTGTTTCGACTTGACCTCGATCGTCGCGAACACTACCGGGGGCTAATAACGGCCTCCCAAACTAAATCCTCAATATTTTGCTCTTACATTAGAGCTGAGGTTTCATGATCATGCTTAGCATGGCAACCCAAAGAAAGGAACCGATAAGCGGGACTATTTTCTTTGGAAGACATTTCTTCATTAAACAGTAATATAACATATCTCTCTGCGTACCTTTGTTTATAAAACCGTATGGCCAGATTGCCTTGTTTGTCGTAAATCTTTGCCCTCATAAAGTCTTTATAAAGTAGGACAAACACTCCTCGGCTACTGGCCGAGGAGGTTGAAGTCGATGGTCGGTCAACAAAGTTTTGTACAATGCGGATCCGAGCATTAATGACATAAAGTACTTGGATACATTGAGTCATTACACATAATTTGTGATTTTACTATGGATATCGATCCTTAATTGACCACCCGTGCCGCATTAAGGCTCGGGCCTCTTGGGCTTCGGGCTTATTATTTACAAATATTAAAGGGCACATCAATCCCCGATCCGGTGTTGCCACCCGACCAGTGTCTCGGGGCTACTGCATTGCTGTTCTATGCAGAAAATTTTAAGTGCAATCTGCTTTCGAGGAGATTTTGATCCTCAGGTTGGTCGGCCGCACCCAACCCGAGTCTCGAGGACTGAGCATGCCGCTTTTTGTGTCCCGAAGTATTCTGCCGAGCTAGGACTTGATCCTCAGACCGATTTTGCAAATCAACCTGAGTCCCAACGGCTATGGGGATCAACGGTCTTATGTCATCCTTCATGTGCATCTCAGATTTTAGACCGATACCCACCTTGAGGGCTACTGGCTATGTATCTCGGCAGAGAATAAATTGCACCAATCAAAAATATTGACAAAAATCGGCCCACATTCGGGGTGGTGCACCACCTCGGAAGCAGTCCGGCATAAAGCTCGGGCGCTAGTGGCTGGCTCCATAGAGGGCATTTCCGGCATTAAGTTCGGCTAAACTCCTTCAAACTTCTTTGAACCAAGGTGATTTACGACACCTCGGATACAGTCCGGCGTTGGAGCACGGATACATAGTCCGGCGTTGGAGCTCGGATACATTCCGGCGTTAGAGCTGGGAAGCGGTCCGGCGTTGGTGCTCGGCTGCAAAAGATACCTCGAATGCAGTCCGGCGTTGGAGCTCGGACGCAAGAGGACGCTGCCGCCCGGGAACAACTTCAAACCCGAGGTGTGGCATAAAAATAACAAGGCATTGATAAAGGCCAGAAACTTAAGGGGGCTCCTCGGAGACCCGACGTGTAAACTCGTCGAATGCATTTCGGCGATCCTCAAGATCGAAGATGAGAAGATTTGTTGAACCAGTTTTCAAGACCGACGACCGAAGATGAAGAACAGTTCGGAAGAATCAAGGAGCGTTCCTAACTTGAAGACCGGTTCAGGGGGCTACTGACGGTGTACTGGACTAGGGGGTACTCACCACGCCGTCTCCCGATCAGTTGGATTCGGCCGAGGATCCCCATGGCCGTATACTCATGGGCCAGTCCGGACAGTTGCCGCATACAAGGAAGATTCCACAAGACTTGGCGATCAAGACAAGGACTCCTCCCCACCGGCGTATTCGGCTAGGACTCTTGTTATCCTAGGCCTCTGGTGCATTATATAAACCGAGGCCAGGCTAGTCGATAGAGATATACAACAACAATCATACCATAGGCTAGCTTCTAAGGTTTAGCCTCTCTGATCTCGTGGTAGATCTACTCTTGTACTACCCATATCATCAATATTAATCAAGCAGGAGTAGGGTATTACCTCCATCGAGAGGGCCCGAACCTGGGTAAAAACATCGTGTCCCTTGTCTCCTGTTACCATCCGCCAAGACGCACAGTTTGGGACCCCCTACCCGAGATCCGCCGGTTTTGACACCCATCATCATATTCTATTCCACCCATAGTGCTATATCCATGGCTCACGCTCATGTATTGCGTGAAGGTTGAAAAAGTTTGAGATTACTTAAGTATGAAACAATTTCTTGGCTTTTCATCGGGGGTATAGAAGTTGGGAACATCTTTGTGTGACGAAAATGAATTATAGCCTAACTATATGATTTTGTAGGGATGAACTTTCTTTTTCCATGCTATTTTGAGAAGACATAATTGCTTAGTTAGTATGCTTGAAGTATTATTATTTTTATGTCAATATGAACTTTTGTCTTGAATCTTTCGGATTTGAATATGCATGCCACAATAAAGAAAATGACATTGATAATTATGCTAAGTAGCACTCCGCATCAAAAATTCTTTTTTATCATTTACCTACTCGAGGACGAGCAGGAATTAAGCTTGGGGATGCTTGATACGTCTCCAACGTATCTATAATTTTTGATTGCTCCATGCTATATTATCTACTGTTTTAGGCAATATTGGGCTTTATTATCCACTTTTATATTATTTTTGGGACTAACCTATTAACCGGAAGCCCAGCCCAGATTTGCTGTTTTATGCCTGTGTTTCGAGGAAAAGTAATATCAAACGGAGTCGAAACGGAACGAAATCAACTGGAGAAGTTATTTTTGGAAGGAAACCCACCTGATGGACTTGGAACCCACGTCAGAAGATACGGGAGGTGCTCACGAGGGTGGGGGGCGCGCCCCCCCTGGGCGCGCCCCCTGCCTCGTGAGGCCCCCAAAGCTCCACCGACATACCCTTGCACCCATATATACCTACGTATCGTAAAACTTCTAGAACAGAGATTAGATTGGGAGTTCCGCTGCCGCAAGCCTCTGTAACCACCAAAAACCTCTCGGGAGTCCGTTCCGGCACCCTGCCGGAGGGGGAACCCATCACCGGTGGCCATCTTCATCATCCCGGCGCTCTCCATGACGAGGAGGGAGTAGTTCACCCTCGGGGCTGAGGGTATGTACCAGTAGCTATGTGTTTGATCTCTCTCTCTCTCTCGTGTTCCCTCTATGGAACGATCTTGATGTATCCCGAGCTTTGCTATTGTAGTTGGATCTTATGATGTTTCTCCCCCTCTACTCTCTTGTGATGAATTGAGTTTCCCCTTTTGAAGTTATCTTATCGGATTGAGTCTTTTATGAGAACACTTGATGTATGTCTTGTCATGCTTATCTGTGGTGACAATGGGATATCTTGTGCCACTTGATGTATGTTTTGGTGACCAACTTGCGGGTTCCGCCCATGAACCTATGCATAGGGGTTGGCACACGTTCGTGACTCTCCGGTAGAAAGTTTGGGGCACTCTTTGAAGTACTTTTATGTTGGTTGGATGAATCTGAGATTGTGTGATGCATATTGTATAATCATGCCCACGGATACTTGAGGTGACAATGGAGTATCTAGGTGACATTAGGGTTTTGGTTGATTTGTGTCTTAAGGTGTTATTCTAGTACGAACTCTTTTATAGATCGATCCGAAGAAATAACTTTGAGGTGGTTTCGTACCCTACCATAATCTCTACGTTTGTTCTCCGCTATTAGTGGCTTTGGAGTGACTCTTTGTTGCATGTTGAGGGCTTGTTATATGATCTATCTATGTTATTATTGTTGAGAGAACTTGCACTAGCGAAAGTATGAACCCTAGGCCTTGTTTCCTATCATTGCAATACTGTTTACGCTCACTTTTATCATTAGTTACCTTGCTGTTTTTATATTTTCAGATTAATAAAACCTATATCTACCATCCATATTGCACTTGTATTACCATCTCTTCGCCGAACTAGTGCACCTATACAATTTACCATTGTATTGGGTGTGTTGGGGACACAAAAGACTCTTTGTTATTTGGTTGCAGGGTTGCTTGAGAGAGACCATCTTCATCCTACGCCTCCTACGGATTGATAAACCTTAGGTCATCCACTTGAGGGAAATTTGCTACTGTCCTACAAACCTGTGCACTTGTAGGCCCAACAATGTCTACAAGAAGAAGGTTGTGTAGTAGACATCATGAATCATTTGATGCTTGCGAACCATGCCTCATGGGCAAGATGACTAAGACTCCATTCTCCGGAACAATGGAGCGAGCCACTGACTTATTGGAAATAATACATATCGATGTATGCGGTCCAATGAGTGTTGAGGCTCGCAGCGGGTATCATTATTTTCTGACCTTCACAGATGATTTGAGCAGATATGGGTATATATACTTAATGAAACATAAGTCTGAAACATTTGAAAAGTTCAAAGAATTTCAGAGTGAAGTGGAAAATCATCGTAACAAGAAAATAAAGTTTCTACGATCTGATCGCGGATGCGAATATTTGAGTTACGAGTTTGGCCTTCATTTGAAACAATGTGGAATTGTTTCGCAACTCACGCCACCTGGAACACAATAGCGTAATGGTGTGTCCGAACGTCGTAACCGTACTTTATTAGATATGGTGCGATCTATGATGTCTCTTACCGATTTACCACTATCGTTTTGGGGTTATGCATTAGAGATAGCTGCATTCACGTTAAATAGGGCACAATCTAAATCCGTTGAGACGACACCATATGAACTGCGGTTTAGCAAGAAACCTAAGCTGTCGTTTCTTAAAATTTGGGGCTATGATGCTTATGTGAAAAAGCTTCAACCTGATAAGCTCGAACCCAAATCCGAGAAATGCGTCTTCATAGGATACCCAAAATAAAATGTTGGGTACACCTTCTATCACAGATCCGAAGGCAAGATATTCGTTGCTAAGAATGGATCCTTTCTAGAAAAGAAGTTTCTCTCGAAAGAAGTGAGTGGGAGGAATGTAGAATTGATGAGGTAATTGTACCTTCTCCTGGATTGGAAAGTAGTTCATCATAGAAATCAGTTCCAGTGATTCCTACACCAATTAGTGAGGAAGCTAATGATGATGATCATGAAACTTTAGATCAAGTTACTACCGAATCTCGTAGTTCAACCAGAGTATGGTCCGCACCAGAGTGGTACGGTAATCCTGTTCTGGAAGTCATGTTACTAGACCATGACGAACCTACGAACTATGAGGAAGCGATGATGAGCCCAGATTCCATGAAATGGCTTGAGGCCATAAAATCTGAGATGGGATCCATGTATAAGAACAAAGTATGGACTTTGATTAACTTGCCCGGTGATCGGCGAGCCATTGAGAATAAATGGATCTTCAAGAGGAAGACGGACGCTGATAGTAGTGTTACTATCTACAAAGCTTGAATTGTCGCAAAAAGTTTTCGACAAGTTCAAGGTGCTGACTACGATAAGATTTTCTCACTCATAGCGATGCTTAAAGTCTGTCCGAATCATGTTAGCAACTGCCACATTTTATGAAATCTGGCAAATGGATGTCAAAACTACATTCCTTAATGGATTTCTTAAAGAAGAGTTGTATATGATGTAACAAGAGGGTTTTTGTCAATCCTAAAGGTGCTAACAAAGTGTGCCAGCTCTAGCGATCCATCTATGGACTGGTACAAGCATCTCGGAGTTGGAATATACGCTTTGATAAGGTGATCAAAGCATATGGTTTTATACAGACTTTTGGTGAAGCCTGTATTTACAAGAAAGTGAGTGGGAGCACTACAGTCTTTCTGATAAGTATATGTGGATGACATATTGTTGATCAGAAATGATGTAGAATTTTCTGGAAATCATAAAGGAGTGTTTGAAAGGAGTTTTTCAAAGAAAGACCTCGGTGAAGCTGCTTACATATTGAGCATCAAGATCTATATATATAGATCAAGACGCTTAATAAGTTTTTTCAATGAGTACATACCTTGACAAGTTTTTGAAGTAGTTCAAAATGGAGCAGTCAAAGAAGGAGTTCCTACCTGTGTTGCAAAGTGTGAAAGTTGAGAAAAGACTCAAAACCCGACCACGGCAGAAATTATAAAGATAATGAAAAGTCATTCCCTATGCCTCAGTCATAGGTTCTATAAAGTATGCTATGCTATGTACCAGACCTATTGTGTACCTCACCATGAGTTTGGCAAGAGGGTACAATAGTGATCCAGGAGTGGATCACTCGACAGCGGTCAAAATTAACCTTAGTGGAATACGAACATGTTTCTTGGTTATGGAGGTGACAAAAAGTTCGTCGTAAAAGGTTATGTCGATGCAAGCTTGGCCACTGGTCCAGATGACTCTAAGTTTCAATCTGGATACATACTGAAAGTGGGAGCGATTAGCTAGAGTAGCTCCGTGCAGAGCATTGTAGACATAGAAAATTTGCATACGGATCTGAATGTGGCAGACTCGTTGACTAAACTTCTCTCGCAAGCAAAACATGATCACTCTATGGGTGTTAATCACATTGCGATGTGAACTAGATTATTGAATCTAGTAAACCTTTTGGGTATTAGTCACATGAAGATGTGAACTAATCACATAAAGATGTGAACAATTGGTGTTAAATCACATGACGATGTGAACTAGATTATTGACTCTAGTGCAAGTGGGAGACTGAAGGAAATATGCCCTAGAGGCAATAATAAAGTTGTTATTTATATTTCCTTATATCATGATAAATGTTTATTATTCATCCTAGAATTGTATTAACCGGAAACTTAGTACATGTGTGAATACATAGATAAACAGAGTGTCCCTAGTATGCCTCTACTTGACTAGCTCCTTAATCAAAGATGGTTACGTTTCCTGACCATAGACATGTGTTGTCATTTGATAAACGGGATCACATCATTAGAGAATGATGTGATGGACAAGACCCATCCGTTAGCTTAGCATAATGATCGTTTAGTTTTATTGCTACTCCTTTCTTCATGACTTATACATATTCCTCTGACTATGAGATTATGCAACTCCCGGATACCGGAGGAAAACCTTGTGTGCTATCAAATGTCACAACGTAACTGGGTGATTATAAAGATGCTCTACAGGTGTCTCCAATTGTGTTTGTTTAGTTGGCATAGATCGAGATTAGGATTTGTCACTCCGCGTATTGGAGAGGTATCTTTGGGCCCTCTCGGTAATGCACATCACTATGAGCCTTGCAAGCAATGTGACCAATGAGTTAGTTACGGGATGATGCATTACGGAACGAGTAAAGAGACTTGCCGGTAACGAGATTGAACTAGGTATGATGATACCGATGATCGAATCTCGGGCAAGTAACATACCAATGACAAAGGGAACAACGTATGTTGTTATGCGGTTTGACCGATAAAGATCTTCGTAGAATATGTAGGAGCCAATACGAGCATACAGGTTCCGCTATTGGTTATTGACCGGAGATGTGTCTCGGTCATGTCTACATAGTTCTCGAACCCGTAGGGTCCGCACGCTTAACGTTCAATGACGATTTGTATTATGAGTTATGTGATTTGATGAACCGAAGTTTCGGAGTCCCGGATGAGATCAAGGACATGACGAGGAGTCTCGAAATGGTCGAGAGGTAAAGATTCATATATTGGAAGGTTACATTCGGATACCGGAATGGTTTGGGTTGATTCGGATGAGTTTGAGTACCGGGGTTACGGACCCCAGCTGGAAGTAATGGGCCTTAATGGGCTTTAGTGGAAAGGAGAGAGGGCCTAAAGGGGTGGCGGCGCACCCCCCATGGCTGGTCTGAATGGGACTAGGAGGGGGTGGCGCCCCCCTCTTTGCTTCTCCCCTCTTCCTCCTTCCCTCCTTCTCCTAGTTGGAATAGGAAAGGGGGCGAGTCCTACTTGGACCGGAGTCCAAGTAGGACTCCCCTTGGCATGCCCCCTTGGGCCGGCCTCCTCTGCGCCCCGCCTTTATATACGTGGGAGGGGGCACCCCAAAGGCACACCAAGACTTCGCTTAGCCGTGTGCGGTGCCCCCCTCCACAGTTACACACCTCGGTCATATCGTCGTAGTGCTTAGGCGAAGTCCTGCGCCGATAACTTCATCATCACCGTCGCCACGCCGTCGTGACAATGGAACTCTCCCTCGTCCTCAACTGGATCAAGAGCTCGAGGGACGTCATTATGTTGAACGTGTGCCGAACACGGAGGTGTTGTACGTTCGGTACTTGGATTGGTTGGATCGCGAAGACGTTCGACTACATCAACCGCGTTACTAAACGCTTCCGCTTTCGGTCTATCAGGGTACGTGGACACACTCTCTCGTCTCGTTGCTATGCATCTCCTAGATGGATCTTGCATGATCGTAGGATTTTTTTTGAAATACTGTGTTCCCCAACAGTGGCATCAGAGCTAGGTCTATGCGTAGATGTTATATGCATGAGCAGAACACAAAGAGTTGTGGGCGATAATAATCATATTTTTTACCACCAACGTCTTACTTTGGTTCGGCGGTATTGTTGGATGAAGCGACCCGGACCGACATTACATGACTGTGTTCAGGAGACAGGTTCTGCCGACGTGCTTCACACACAGGTGGCTGGCGGGTGTCTGTTTCTCCAAATTTAGTTGAACCAAGTTTGACTACGGCTGGTCCTTGTTGAAGGTTAAAACAACACACTTGACGAAAAATCGTTATGGTTTTGATGCGTAGGTAAGAACGGTTCGTGCTAGAAGCCCGTAGCAGCCACGTAAAACTTGCAACAGCGAAGTAGAGGACGTCTAACTTGTTTTTGCAGGGCATGTTGTGATGTGATATGGTCAAGACGTGATGAGATATAAATTGTTGTATGAGATGAGCATGTTTTGTAGAACTTATCGGCAACTGGCAGGAGCCTTATGGTTGTCGCTTTATTGTAAGAAATGCAATCGCCATGTAATTGCTTTACTTTATCACTAAGCGGTAGTGATAGTCGTAGAAGCAATAGTTGGCGTGACGACAACGATGCTACATGTAACATCCCAAATTTTCAATTTGGATGTTATACATAGGTCATCATATGCATATCATATTTTATTTGCTTTTCGTTTGTGATCCTAGAAAATCCTAAGCAACTCAAGGACCCACAGAGAGAGTTGGGGATTTCATTTATTTTCATATTTGAATTTTTCTCAAATTTGGAAAGAGGATCATTTTGGTTTTAATAATTTTTCTCTCCGAAATATTTCCGATATTAAAATAAAAGAGAGAAGATAATATGACTTCTTCAAAAAGAGAGAAATATTGGAGGAAAGATTTTTTAAATCAAATAGATATTTTATTTGGATTTTATTCGAGATTTTATTTGAATAAGAAAAATATGCATTTTTAGGCGAGATTTTTTCTTGCTTTGTTCTAAATATTTTATTTAGACGGTGAAAATTGTTTTTGGCATTTTTAGAATTTTTTATATTTATTTAGGATTTTCTTCAGTGGAATTTATTTATAAAGAAACTCTCCGGACCGAACTGGGCCGAAGCCCAGTCGGCCCAACCGAGCGCCGCCGCCTCTCCCTCCCGTGTGGACGCCGGACTCCGGCGAGGAGTCCGGATCGGCCTCCCGCCCACTCGCGCAAGCTGAGGACCCCCGGGCCCCCTCTTTAAAAGCCGCCACCGCCCCTCCCGCTCCCCTCATCGCGCCATACCGCCGCCGCAGCCCGCACCGCCCCGCAGCCGCCGTTCTCCGCCGCCACCGCTTAGCACCGCCACAAGACGCGCCCAGCCGCCCGCCTCCCGCACCACCGCCCGCCTCGCCGCCGCCTCACCGCCGACGCCCGACGCCGGAGCCGCCGGATCTCACCGCCGCCAGCCGGATCTCGCCGCCGGTTTTCTCCGGTTAAACGGTATAAAAAACCGTTCGGTTTTCCGGTTTATTTTTTTCTAGATCGGTTTAGGTTAGATCGGTTTTTTATTTTTTTCGTTAATTGGCGAACGTTCGTCAGATTAGTTTCTGTAACGAACAAATTCGTTCGTTTGTCTCCGTTAGCGGACGTTCGTTCGATAGATTTTTCTTTTTCTGTTGTTTTTCGCCAGGGACCTATCCATGATTATTTTTATCGCAGATTAGCCCGTGATCTTCAAACCCTCGCAACTTTTTAACCGTTTGTCCAAATCCAGTGAAACCAACGCCAAAATCTTCGTATCGAACCCCCCTTTCCAGTTAATCAACTTGAACATGGTTTTGACAAATTAAAATTTGGTTGCAAGCAGATTTGAATTCGAACTTCTTTTGATCGTAGTTTGAGTTTCGTAGCTCTGATTGGAGTGATTCTTTTTGCAAATCGAAGCACTTCAGTTGAACTTTCAGTTTGGACTTTCGCATCTGAGTTTTACCCTTGCATCTATGCTTGAGTGCTTATGTATGCTATTGTTTGTTTGCGATAGAATTCCCGGAGTGCGAAGCGTGCTACTACGAGTCTCTAGGGTTTGCGGATCGTCAGCAAGGCAAGTTCACACTTTGATCATACTTTTCATACCTAGATTTTATGCATTAGTTTCACCCCTCAAATATTTGCATGAGTAGGATTTTGGAATTGGGATTTGCTATGTAGTTGATGAGGTAGTAACCTATTACCTTCTTGAAACACCCCGGGAATATTCGTTGTGTCCTATATTGCTTATCCATGCTCGTAGACGTGGATTGGTATGTGAGAATCATGCAAGTTGTGAGAGATAATAACTAAGAGAAACTTAAGGTGGCTACTTTAATACACATATGGGTGGAATGGTTGGGGCACCCTGGAGCACCCGGTAGTTTGCCCGGGCACCTGGAGAACCCAGTGCTTGCCCAAGGGAATCACGGAGTGCCCGTGTGATCACCCTATGAAATGCCACCCAGGCTCAAAGGGATTATAAGATTATTCATGCTAGAAACTTCCGTGTGCAACCACAAGCCATTATGGGCTCTGGTATAGTTGAGTATGTTGTGTGACCTCTTTCAGTGGTAGGCTAGCATATGTAGGGGATTTAGGTGGTACTGTCTACCCAGAGTAAAGAGTTAATGCTTCTGAAAGACTGTGTCTCGGTCATCCATTTCTCAAACACCATGTAATGCGAGAAATCCAACGGAGGAGATCGAGTCTTGTGGGGAAAAGTGCGCAAACCTCTGCAAAGTGTACAAACTAATCATGGTTAGCCGTGTCCCCGGTTATGGACATCTTGAGTATCTGGTTCTTGAATTGTTGATTTGATCTCATCACTCTAAATTAATTTGATGGGTTCTTAATACTATTTAATTGGGGTTGAGTTGGAGGAACCTTCTCAATGTTTATCAACTACCATGATAGTTAAACAAAGTATATTTCTTTGTTGTAGGAAAAAATTGGCTTTTCGCAAAAACATGATAACCGTAGAGCCTCCACCAGCCATATATGCATGTAGTTATAGCCATTACCTGTTCATTGCTCTACAATTTTATTTTGCCAGCATATTCCATGTGCTGAGCCGTTTTCGGGCTGCAACGTATTATGTTGCAGACTTTTCAGACGAAGAGTAAGGTGCGCTAGGTCGTTGTCATGCACTCAGCTATGTCGTTGGAGTTGATGGACTCATTTACCTTCGATGCTTCCGCAGTTATCTTATTTAGATGGCCTTAAGCCATATTATTATAATAAGTCCTCTTTTGAGACATTCGATGTAATAAGTGTGTGATTGAACTCTGTTATAAATCCTTCAAGTACTGTGTGTGTCAGCATTACCGATCCACGGATGTCACTTATGCACAGAGATTTGACCGTTTGAGGTCGGATCACTACAAGATGGTATCAGAGCACACGCTGATTGTAGGACGCGACCACTAAGATAAGCCATAGGTCACTCTTCTCTTCTCATTTCTCACTCCTCTCCATTTTTCACTTTATAGATGGCGGACCCAAGGAACAAGTTTGCTCAACCGGATGAAGACACACCTTTTGGACGACACCTGAAGGAAGTCACTAGGTACCTGAACATCGGAATACCAAGCTTCACTGAGACCTACACCGCCACTTTACCAGAAGAGGAGCGTTGGATGATTCGAGTTCATGTTCCAGGAAGGACATTCACGCCAGTTACTGAACCCATAGAGTTTTCCTTTGATACACCAACCTGGAGTCTAGGTAAGAGCATGGCACCCCACAGCGCCATGGGACGCATCGGCAAAGTTTATCACAAGGATCTTAGGGACACCATCTACCAGATATGTGGGCGCCGAGATAAGCAATGGGAGATGATCAGCACCAGGAGGGACAAGTGCATTGCAGCTTTCATTCAGGAGTTAAACCAGCACATTCGTCGCCAGGAGAACCAAATGTGCGCAAGCATGATAGATCTGAAGAAGGTGATGACTAGGAACATGGAGCTTGAAGAGGAACTCAAGTCTACACACAACAAATACGAGGACGAAATCGTAGTGCTAGTAGAAAAGAATGACGATCTGACGAGGAAGCTAGGAGTATTCCTGGGAGACCCCGCGCCAGGAGGAGATGAGGACCATCCCGAGGACTACATCATCATCGACGACACCGACTCCGACCCCGACAGTAGTGATGATGATTACGAAGAAGAAGCTGGAGCGGATATCATGGAGTCCTCCACTGATCAAAACTTCTAGTCAACCACCATGTTATTAGTAGTAATCCCCCATGTAAATAGTAGTAGTCCGAGTATCTTTGTAACGGTAGTTAGATCGTTTGTATGCCCTTTTTTGAGTTGAGTGGTGTGATATGAATGTGTTTGCCTCATGTGCATATGGGTAGTGCTTTCTCTTTAGACCTCTTTCTATTCTAATCTCTCCCCTCTAAACCCATCAGATGCCTCCGAGACGTGACCCCGGATTTGTCTTCCCACCGGAGCTCACCTAGTTGATCCAACAACAGAATGCCTTGATGCAGTTGCTAGTTCAGAACTAAGGCAACAACAACAACAACAACAACAACAACAACAACAACAACAACAACAACGACGTATTTATTCACGACGACGACGACGACGACGACGACAACAACAACCCACCGCCACCACCTCCAGTTGACAACTTAGCCCGTTTTCTGAGGTTGAATCCGCCGGTGTTTTCCAGTAGCTCCAAGCCGATTGTTACTGATGACTGGCTATGCAGGATTGGAAGGGAGTTGACCACCACAGGTTGCACAGATGCTGAGAAGGTGCGTTTTGCCGCACACTGGATGGACCCGCAGTCTCATGGTGGGAGAATTACACAGCCACTTTCCCTATAGCCAGTGTCACATGGGATCAATTTCAGCAAGCATTCCGCACAACCCATGTCTCAACTGGAGCTATGAGCATGAAGAAGCATGAGTTTCGCAACTTACGCTAGGGGAATCGTACTGTGGGGCAGTACGTGGATGAGTTCAGTAAGTTAGCTCGCTATGCCCCGGATGATGTGGACACAGATGCCGTGAAGCAGGAGAGATTTATGGAAGGGCTGAATGATGAGCTGAGTATGCAGTTGATGGTAGCAACATTTGCTAACTACCTGGAGTTGGTAGACAGGGCTCTTATGATTGAAGGGAAGCGGCAGCAGATAGAGAGCCGCAAAAGGAAGTATGGACAAGGGAAGTACAATTCTGGAGCTCAGCAAAGACCTCGTTTACCCCTAACTCGGGAGGACATACTCACCATAACCATGGAGGCCACATCCACAATGGAGTAAGTTCACATAACCACAGTGGCCCCAAGAATGGGAATGGGAATGGAGGATGCGGCAGCCAGAACCGTTCCAACCCCACCACACCCGCCAAGAAGGATCTAAGTCACATTACTTGTTTCAAGTGCGGGAAGACTGGGCACTACGCCTCTGAGTGTTCTGAAGCCAAGAATGGAAATGGCAATGGAAGCTCAGGGAAGAAGCCCAATCCCTTTCACCAGAGGTCAGGTGAACCACATCAACGTGGAGGAGGTTGAAGATCAGCCTGACGCAGTGATTGGTAAGTTTTTGGTTAAGTCATTTACTACTCTCGTTCTTTTTGATACTGGAGCATCGCATTCATACATATCAAGGGGATTTGTGGAAAAGTTTAAATTGCTAACCCTAGCCCTTAGGTCACCCATGTTAGTGAGCTCACCAGGAGCAGAGTACATGCCAGCCGATGGTGTGATCGGTTACCCTTAACCATTGGTAGCCATGTTTTCCCCTCCGACTAGTAATTTTGGAGTCACAAGGATTGGATATAATACTAGGCATGGATTGGCTATCGAAGTATGGAGGAAACATTGACTGTGCTAGTAAGTCAATCCTGCTCACCACCCTGGAGGAAAAAAGGATCAAGTATTTATCCAGGCACGCGCCAAGAAGGACCCAAGTAAATTCCCTCTCAGGAGTTGTTCAGGAGGAAGTGCCTGTAGTGAAGGATTACCCGGATGTATTTCCAGAGGAACTACCAGGCATGCCGCCAGATCGGGATATAGAATTTTTGAAAGAGTTGTTGCCAGGCACCGGACCGATATCAAAGAGACCATACCGGATGCCCGCAAATGATCTAGAGGAGATTAAGAAGCAGATTAAGGAGTTATTAGAGAAAGGTTACATTCGATGAAGTTTGTCACCGTGGGGAGCCCCAATGCTCTTGGTTGAGAAGAAGGATGGATCTTTGAGAATGGTTGTTGATTATCGTGCATTGAATGAAGTGACGATCAAGAACAAGTACCCGCTACCGATGATCAACGATTTGTTTGACCAACTGCAAGGAGCTAAAGTATTTTTCAGGACCGATTTGCGATCAGGATACCACCAGCTGAAGATCCGAGAACAAGATATACCTAAGACAGCCTTCACCACAAGGTACATGCTATATGAGTACACGGTTATGTCATTTGGTTTGACTAATGCCCCCGCCTATTTCATGAGTATGATGAATAAGGTGTAACATCCCAAATTTCTTATTTGGAATGTTTTACAATTAAAGATAAGCATCCTATGCATTCTGTTTGTAATTGATTGTCATTTGAAGTTTCAGAGCAATTTGAGTTTGAATTTCAAACTTTGGCATGTGGGAAACAATTCAAAAACTAAGCCTGATAAATACTTGATCAAAAGTATGAGAGGAGCAAACATGACACTCCAAAAATATCGAGGAAACAATGCCAAAAGATTTGGATTCAAATTTGAATTCTATTTGAATTTGAAAAAATAGATTTTATGAAGTTTGGTTTTGCCTTTGGAAAAATGTTCAAATGAAAGGAATATTCCCTGATCATTTTGGTATATATATACCCTATATAAATTATTTATAATTTGGGTTTTATTTTGTTTTAGTTTTAATTAAAAAATAAAGAAAATACCCCTCACTCGGCCAGCCAGCCCCGCCCAGTAATAAGCCCAACCTGCCACCACCGACCACCAGCCACCCAGCACAGATCCCTCGCCCCTCACCCGAAGGGCTAGGCCTCGGCCACCCGACCCCCTCGCCCCTCTCTCTCTCTCGCTGACTCGTGGGACCCCCGTCTTCTTCCCCTCCCCACGCCACGCTCATGGGAGGTCCACCGATCCCAAGGATCCGGATCCCCGATCGCCCGATCCTTCCAAGCTCGCGGACCCCAGGCTATAAAGCCGAACCCTCCGCACCCCATTCCCCCTAGCCTCGCCGGACCCCCTCTCCCTCTCCTCCCGAGCTCACCGGAGTCCCGAGCTCGCCACCGCCGCCAAAGTCGCCGCCGACGCCACCCTGGTCCACCCCGACCCTCCCCAACACCACCGAACCCTTCCCCGTGCTCGTGCGCATCCCAGACAGTCGCCGAGCTCCCAGCCTTGAGACGCCTCGAGCACTTTCGCCGCCCGCCGCCGCCGTCATGGAGTCCGGTAAGTCACCGCCTCACCCCCACCGTCCGATCCTAAATCTATGGCCTAGATTAGAAGCCCCAAGAAGTAGGTTTTATTAATAAAACCGCCTACCCGAGCGGTTTATTTTAGTTTAGGTTTATTTGTTTAGGCGGTTCGTTTTAGTTAACCCTAGGCCGTTTAGACTAAACTACGCCTAGTGCACAGATAGGCCCATTAGGCCTTTTTCTTTTAATTTGATTTTCTGTTTTAGCGAATAGTTTCAGTTTTCAAAATGTATATCTTTTATTCTGTTTAATATTTTTGAGTGATTCTTTTTTGTTGGATTGCAAATTTTATGTAGTTTCTGAAAAATATATATTTAGCTATGTTAAAAATAATTAAAAATGCTTTAATATTGTTTTAGTCAGAATAGCAAATCTGCTATAACTTTAGTTAGAAAAATTATTTTGCATGATTCTTTTTGTCACCACTTTATTTTGACATTGCCAAACCCTAGAAATTAATTTGGGTATTTTAGGATTAATAAATAATTAATTTTAGACAGAATCCTATTAATCCTAATTAATTGACTAGTTCTGTTTTCCTAATTAATTAATTAGTAAATTAATTTATTTTTAACTTGTGATTAGTTATTCTAGGTTAGTTTCTGTCACTCCATTAGATGAACTTTTATTTATAATTAATAAAAGTTTTAAATTATTTTTCTTAATGGAAATTGGATTAGGCCTAAAATGAGTTTTATAATAGCTTTTTAATTAATTCTTTTTGCTCCTAATTGCTTAGTGAATCCTTTTCTGTTAAGTTAACCTAAAACCATGATTAGGTTATTTTAAGGAATTTTTGTTATATAAAAACTATTTTTGTTATTGTTTGGAGTAGGGAAAAACTTTGAATTGGTTTCTTTGAGTTTTTTTTCTTTTGGATTTGGTTTTGATTGTTTTGTTGTGCTATGTTACCATTGTTATCTTGTGGGATCCTCTTGCTTTATGCTTATTGTGTTATTGTTTGTCTCGGTAGAGTTTCCGGAGTGCGAAGCTTGCTACTACGACTCTTTAGCTTACGAGGATCATCAGCAAGGCAAGTTTTGATCATGTTATTTCTATACCTATGTTTTTGTGCATTAGTAGTTGTCACCACCCCACCATGCATGCAGTAGTGAAATCTTGAAGTCATTAAACTTGAGTAGTATCATGTGGTAGGATGAACCAATCCCCTTGTTACCATGACCGGGGCGTAGTAGTTACTTTGCTATGCTCGTGACGGGATTTGGGATGAGTGACATTCATAAGCAAGATGTGAGAGTCAATGATGATGATGACCCTATGAACTACAATGATCAAGATGGACTTGAAAATCACTCTTTGGGTGGAGGGCGGTTGACGGGCACCTGGAGCACCAGTGGTGGCGGGATGCATGGAGAAGCGCCATGACATCCTGCGAAAGCTTCACCCAGCCACAAAGAGAAGGATGGATGCCCCATGACCGGAAGCTTACATGCAGCAGCCGCAAGCCATTATGGGCTCTGGCTGGGTTGACCCTAGTAGTGACGCTGGTGGGCGGTACTACGAGAAGTAGAGCGAGCGGTAGGATTGGATGGGTGCCGGCGGGGCGGAAGAACTCTTTGGAAGACCTGTTTCATTCGTCCGTCTTCAAACACCATGAAGTGCGAAGACTTTAAAGGAGGAATGATTATTGCGGGAAAGTCGCAAATCTCTGCAGAGAGTTATAACCTAATCGATTAGCCGTGTCCCGATTCACGGACATTTGAGCCTCTGGACCTTGGAAGTATTCGGATATCTCAACACTAAAACTAATGGATTAATTTTGAGGGTTTATGACTTAATAATAATTTGGGAGCGAGATATTGGTTGGCGGAACCATCTCAATAACTACCAACAATTGTAGTAATTTGCAAGTAAGTCCTTTGTAGTAGGATAAAATTTGCTTTTCGCAAAATGATGAAACTTAGAGCTCCACACCAAAATGCATATAGAGTTAGTAACTTTATTATGTTATTCTTCATGACTTGCCGCTTATTCCAAAAGTGACCTACATGGCTGCAGCGTATTATGTTGCGTAGATATATTCCGATCAGAGTGAGGCTACGCTCCGCTTGGCGATTGCCCTTTGAGTCGGATGGACTCGCTTTACCTCGGCGCTCCGCAGCATTTTAGTTTATTTCTCATGAGTTGGCCTTGAGCGAATTTATTCCTTGTAATAAAGACTCTATATGAGAATCGATTAATGATATTCAGGTGTGATTGAACTTTGATTACTTTATCGATGTACTGTGAGTACCAGCATGATCTTGGGATGGTACAGACACAGAGATTTGACCGACTTTGGGTCAGGTCGCTACATAAGGTGTTCATGGAATTCTTAGATAAGTTTGTTGTGGTGTTCATTGATGATATTTTGGTATACTCGAAGAATGAAGAGGAGCACAAGGAGCATTTGCGTTTAGTTCTCGAGAAGCTTAGGGAACATCAGTTGTATGCCAAATTTAGCAAATGTGAGTTTTGGTTGAAGGAAGTTGGATTCCTTGGACATGTCATATCAGGAGAGGGTATAGTGGTAGAGCCAAGGTTTAGTCAGTCACTGATTGGTTGTCACCCACCTCAGTAGGGGAGATCCGCAGTTTTCTTGGACTTGTGGGATATTATCGGAGATTCATTGAGAATTTTTCCAAGATTGCGAAACCCATGATGGAGTTGTTGAAGAAGGACATCAAGTTCAAATGGACGGATGAATGTGAGGCTAGTTTTCAGGAGTTGAAGAAACGTTTGGTTACAGCCCCAGTGCTAATTCTTCCGGATATACGCAAGGATTTCCAAGTGTACTACGATGCTTCTCGCTTAGGACTTGGAGGTGCACTTATGCAGGACAAAAGAGTTGTTTCTTATGCCCCATGTCAGCTTCGACCGCACGAATTGAATTATGCCACACATGATTTGGAGTTAGCATCTGTATTGCATGCGCTTAAGACCTGGAGACATTTTCTTATTGGAAATCGTTGTGATGTGTACACATATCACAAGAGTTTGAAGTACATTTTCGCGCAGAAGGAGCTGAACCTCTGTGGCACCCCGGCTTAGAGAAACCGGAACGCCTCATATTCCAGCCCAAAGATCGAGGAGAAGCCTTCTGGAATACGGCACCACTTAGCATAGAACAAACCATCTCTTTATTGCAATATGTTGGAGTACAAGGGATTACATCGACACGGCGACACTACGCCTGCCACAGTTGCTCCATGCAAGCAGCAGAACCACACGATGCAGCGGAATGACTACTGGCAGCGGAAAAGCGACGACGGTGGTGAACTCCACTCCGCAGGGACTCTGGGTGGAACGCTTATCCTAGCTCGCAAACAAGGAATCCACGGCAAACAAGCAATCATATCCGGCATGACCTGCAAACTGGCATGACACGCCGGGTCAGTACATTGAATGTACTTGCAAGCTCACAGCAACCAAAGCAATCAAGGCAAACAATAGCATGTCAATTACAGGTTAACGAGGATTAACATGATACTATCAGATCAATCATAGCATGAACAAGATGATACAGCTAGAACAATACCAGCATGGCGTAAACATATGAACATGATGAGACTAGCATGCAACATGATGAACTATCATGCACCAACTTACTCTGCTCGGGTTACATCGTAACCACCACATGTGTCACTTACCATCATAGACATCACACGATCATCTCAGGATCCAATCAAGTTTGGTATTAACAATACCGTAGTAATCATACATGACCATAAGGAGCTTGACCTTTACCCATGACTCTCGCATAACATCACAAATATCCAACAAGTTGGTATTCACGATACCACAGTGATCCTCTCACGATCACATAAATATCAACCAACTTCTTTCATCATCGAACCAAGGTTGTTGTTAAGAACATTATTATTACTGTTGACCCACAGTGTGACCGACATGAACTGGGCCCATATCCGCGGGCGCGGCTATCGATAGATTTAACACACACATACTCTGCAGAGGTTAGCACACTGTACCCACACCACGGAACCCATGGCCTCGCACTTCCATTCGGATGGACCAACGGCGTTCCGACAAATCCGTCCTACTGCCATGACACTCTCCCGGTCACTCCAACCAACTCCTCTTTGGGCTAGGTCCTGGCCCCATGCCTACCAAACGCACCAATGGCCACCGTCGTGGCAAAAACGGTCCCAAACGGGGACAAGGATCCATAAAGCAAAAAGGGCACACAAGGCTTATGCCGTCCTACCTGGCCAAGGTAGCGCCCGCGCATAATCTTCCCTCGCGGGAGGCACCGGCGAGAGGCATGACAATCGACTGCTAGGGCCTTCCCCATACATAAGGCAAATGTGGTTGCACTGGTAAGTTCGATATGGTGGCACCATGACTCAGCCAACAGTTGTTCAAGTTCAATTTAATCCGGTTAAACTTGAATGCAATATGCTGAGCCACGATAGAAATAACATGATGCAACTACAATGCATGAACATGATATAAACAAAAGCATGGGGGTGCAACATAATCAATGAGCATAACAACAACATTTAACAATTTATCCAGATGAGCATGGCATACCTACGAGCATGAATATCACAACTACAACATTACTCATAGCATAACATGACTACTAGCATCAGCAATAACTACCATGCAATAACATAACGATAAACTACCATGCAAGCATTTAACCAACTTGGTGCAAAAGAACATGCATAACAACGGTACTCGGAACAGACAATAATCATGCACCGAAGACCATCACCAGCATGTACTACTACCAATCATGGTAATAAGAAAGTATTACTAGCAAGTAGTTCATGATAACAGAGTGCAAGAAAACATAGCATGACGCTAAACACCGATCCATAAGCATAACCGAAATAACGACAACAGTAGCAAAACAATCAAACAGTTATTAAAGATTCAAGTTGAAAACCAATGCTTCTTCATGGCTATCATGCAAATGGTGGTTGTGGCTTTCCTGGGGATGAAAAAGGCTCCGGGGAGAAGTGCGGTGAAGCCGCGGAAAGATTTGCCGGAAAACGTTCTCTCTCGGAGAGGGCTGATTAGGGGCAAGGGTAAAATGGTCATTTTTAGAATGTTAAAACATAGTAAAAATGGTTCCATCAGAACGGGCTCGACGAAACGAAGAAGTGGGCTTTGGATTCACCTCATTCGGAGTTACGGTTGCGGAGTTATGATGTGTAGAAGATCAGGGACTTTTCTGTAAAGATAATATTCACAGCCGGGTCCCTGAGTGGATAAGACCGAGGCGCAAAATCAGTAATACGCTTTATGACTAAGAAAATGCATTCAGGGTTGAAATAGGGAGAAATAGACTTTCAATAAGGGAAAACGTACTTTCAGCTGAAGCAGAGGGAAAATACGCTTTCTGAAATCGAAAACGTGTGCCGGGTTTACGCCTCCACTTAACCCAGTCAGCAGAGGCGGGACCGGGCCTAGGGTCGCTGACGTGCGGGTCCCACTGCGCTCTCTCTCTTTCCTGCCTCGCTCCTTCTTCTTCTCCCCGTCGCTCGCACGCAGAACCGAAGGAGGTCCATTTCAAAAAAAAAAAAAAAGAACCGAAGGAGGTCGCCGGCGCGGGGGCTCGTCTGGCCGGCTCCGGCTGTCTCCCGTGGCGCTCGGCACATGGATGAGCTGAAAGCCACACGGCGCAGGCGCCTAGACCGGTTGTGGCCGCCGAGGAGGACCGGCACTGCAAGGGCGGGGGCGCCGGCGGACAGGAGCTTACGGCGACCTTGGAGACGAGGCCACCGGCCGTCCGGCGAAGAAGAAAGGGGGTGGGGCGGCGTACTGGAGGTGGTATGTGATGCTGGTGGTGGTAGGGTGGAGGGAGAGGGCCGGCACTACCCGAATTTAGGAGAGGGTCGGTGATGGGCACGTCGGCCATGGGAGGGGCAGAGAGGTTCGCGAGCTCGGGCGAGTGGTCGGGGCGGTCTAGTGGAGTGCTGTGAGGAGACTGGTGAGCTCGGGGCAACGCGGGGTGGGCTTATATAGCCGGGGCAAGGCGGTTGGGCGAGCACGGCCGCGGTGACGCGTGTGTCGTCGCGCTGGCGCAAGCAGGGCACGGGGAGGGCTCGGGAAGGCGACGAGGGAGAAGGCGACGAGCAGCAGAGCGTCACGGAGACGAGGCAGAGCTAAGGGACAAGGGAGGAAGAAGCCACGGCGCCATTAATGCCTTGTCGGCACAGTGCGTCCGTGGGCGAACGGCGACGAGTGCCAGCGAGGAGGCTTCGGGAGGGGGAGAGAGGTCCAAGGGGATGGTGACGACGCGTGCTAGCTGTTAGACACGCTCACGCGCGCGAAGATGACGAGAAGAGGAGGAGCCCAAAGCAAACGACGCTCAGCTCACGTCCATTGCTGCGTCCATTGCTGCCAGAGCGCATGCAAACGAGGCGGTCACCACTGTGACCAGCAAGGAGGGGACGCAAGAGGCAGGGAAACGTTGTTTAGTGTTTAGTCCTTACATACTGGAGGCCGAGGGAGGTGATGGATCACGCAGAAGTGCCAAGGAGAGATGTGAGTGATCACCTGAAGTTTGCCATGTCAGTTTTGGTTGAGTACTGCTGATCAACAGGGAGCTAATTGGGTCAAATTTGGTTGTCTGGGAGGTTTAGATTAGGAAGGACTATGATCCTGGAAAATTTGAGATGATTTGGACCAATATTTAATACACTTGCTTTACAAATGCATAAATTGGTCCAAATTAAAGAACAGGAAGAAGCACTCACATGGAGTGATGAATTGAGCTGAAAATGGACATGTCACGGTGATTTGGGCATATGAGAGTGTTGTAAAGATTTCATGCCATTTGGCCACACCAAATTTTGCCCAAATTTTGTGGAGATAGGTTATATGGGTAGGACAAGGTCTAGAAAAATTTTCAGCCATAATGGAGCAAGATAAAATATACTTGCTTCACAAACTGAAATTTTGGACAGAAACAAAGATTTGGTTATGTGCTCACATAGCTCATAGGATAGGGCTGAAAATTGGAGGAGGGAAATTATATGAGCACATTAAGGAGTGTGCAAAATTTCAACTTATTTGGATAACCCTAGCTAGCACTTCCTTCACAAAGGCTTCCCTCAGACAGGAACTTTGAAAAATCACTGAGGAAGCTTGGCTAGGCAAATAAAGTTGAATATTTGGCACAAGCCAATTATTTGGACATGAAAAGGTGTCCAAGAAGTTTTAGGTCAATTGGGCAAAGGAAAATATCACTTGCTTCACAATGTGTCATTTAGGGCAGAATATGAAATGAATTATTTGAGGATGATGATAAACATAGCAAATGAAATATTTTGCCATATTTGAGGAAGATATGACCCAAACAATTTATGAGAATTATTTGGGAATTTTAGGAGTGATGGAAATATAGGTTGCTTCACAACCTAGGGCAAATTGAGTTATTCCTTTAATAGAAAAGGAATATCCCCAATAAAAAGAATATAAGGATTTGAGCTAGGATGACAATGGGAAGGTCTAGGGAAGGATTTGAGGTTTACAAGCCACTCTGGAAGCAAATAATAGGTCATCTTCTTCAGTTTCCAGACCACAAAGCCACGGAGAAAGAAAACTCAAGCAAAAATCTCAGAAAAACAAAAGAAAAAGAAAGGGCCAAAAATCAGGCTGTGACAACCTAAGGAAAAGGAGATGGTTGGAGCTTATAAAGGACTATGATATGAAATTGCATTATCATCCAGGAAAGGCCAATGTAGCAGACGCTTTAAGCCGGAAGAGTTATGTCAATACCCTCGTAAGCGGAGGATTACCAAAGGAGTTAGTCGAAGATCTCAGGGAGCTTCGTTTAGAGATAGTTCCTAGAGGTTTTGGAGCAACAATGGAGGTTCAGTGAACATTATTGGGAAAGATTCGAGAAGCTCAGAAGGATGATAAGGAGATTGCTGAGATAAAGGAGAAAATGAGCAAAGGAAAAGCCAAAGGTTTTCGTGAGGATGAGTACGAAACTTTGTGGTTTGAGGATCGTGTATATGTACCCAATAATGCGGAGATCAGGAAGTTAATACTTCAAGAAGCTCATGACTTGCCATACTAGATACACCCCGAAAACACCAAGATGTATTAGGATTTGAAGGAGCATTTCTGGTAGACTGGTATGAAGAAGGATATTGTAGAGTATGTAGCAGTATGTGATGTATGTCAGAGAGTGAAGGCAGAACATCAGAAGCTAGCGGGATTACTGCAGCCTATGCCGTTACCCGGATGGAAGTGGGACAAGCTTGGCATGGATTTTATCACCGAATTACCCAGGACTCGATCGGGATACGATTCTATCTGGGTAGTAGTGGATCGTTTGACCAAAGTGGCTCACTTTATCCCAGTGAAAACCACCTATACGAGTGCGAAGTTGGCCAAGATATATATGACTAGGATCGTATGTCTGCAGGAGTTCCTAGGACCATCGTATCAGATAGAGGAACACAATTCACCTCGAAGTTTTGGAATCAGCTGCACCAGACTTTGGGTACTAGGCTAGAGTGCAGTACATCCTTCCATCCACAGACAGAGGGACAGACCGAGAGAGTCAATCAGATTCTAGAGGACATGTTGAGAGCCTGTGCATTAGATTATGGATCCAGTTGGGATGATAATTTGCTGCACGCGGAGTTCTCGTACGACAGTAGTTATCAAGCTAGTCTGAAGATTGCCCCTTTTGAAGCCTTGTATGGAAGGAGGTGCAGGACACCGTTAATGTGGGGTGAAGTTGGAGACCGTCAGTTGTTTGGACCAGATTTGATCAAGGAGTCTGGAGAAGGTTAAGTTGATTCGTGACAGACTAAAGGTAGCTCAGTCAAGGCAGAAGAGTTATGCCGATACAAAGCGCAAGGAGGTAGTCTATGAAATCGGAGACAGAGTGTATCTTCGTGTGTCACCTCTGCGAGGAGTTAAACAATTTGGAGTTAAGGAAAAGTTAGCCCCGAGATTTGTAGGACCATACAGAGTTTTGGAGCGAATGGGAGAAGTGGCCTACAAGTTGGAGTTACCCGAAGGACTGTCAGGAGTTCATGATGTGTTTCACGTTTCCCAGTTGATGAAGTGCCATGCTGAGATGGCCGACATTCCTCTGAGAGATACAGTGCCCCTGGAAGCAATTCAGTTGGATAGTGATTTGACCTACGAGGAGAAACCCGTCCAGATTCTCGAGTTTGCCAGCCGAGTTACGCGCAGCAAAGTTATGAAATTTTACAAAGTTCAGTGGAGCCATCATACCGAAGATGAAGCCACCTGGGAACTAGAGGAAGACCTATGGAAAGACCACCCACACATATTTTCTAGCCAACCCGAATCTCGAGGGCGAGATTCATCTTAAGGGGGCTAGGTTTTGTAACATCCCAAATTTTCAATTTGGATGTTATACATAGGTCATCATATGCATATCATATTTTATTTGCTTTTCGTTTGCGATCCTAGGAAATCCTAAGCAACTCAAGGACCTACGCAGAGAGTTGGGGATTTCATTTATTTTCATATTTGAATTTTTCTCAAATTTGAAAAGAGGATCATTTTGGTTTTAATAATTTTTCTCTCCGAAATATTTCCGATATTAAAAAAAAGAGAGAAGATAATATGACTTCTTCAAAAAGAGAGAAATATTGGAGGAAATATTTCTTTAAATCAAATAAATATTTTATTTGGATTTTATTCGAGATTTTATTTGAATTAGAAAAATATACATTTTTTAAAATTGCATTTTTAGGCCAGAAAAATGTTCGCTTTGTTCTAAATATTTAATGTAGACGGTGAAAATTGTTTTTGGCATTTTTAGAATTTTTTATATTTATTTAGGATTTTTCTTTGGTGGAATTTATTTATAAAAAAACTCTCTGGACGGAACTGGGCCGAAGCCCAGCCGGCCCAACCAAGCGCCACCGCCTCTCCCTCACATGCGGACGCCGGACTCCGGCAAGGAGGAGTCCGAGTCGGCCTCCCGCCCCCTCACGCAAGCCGAGGACCCTCGGGGCCCCTCTTTAAAGCCGCCACCGCCTCCCGCCCCCTCATCACGCCAGACCGCCCGCGCCCACCCATGACACCCTGCCACCGCCACCGCCGCCACGCCACGCCGCCGCCTCCTCCCTTTTCGCCATGCGCGCCTCGTCGTCGCCTTACAGTGGCGACGCCGACACGGAGTCGCCGGATCTCGCCGCCACCAGCCGGATCTCGCTGCCGGTTTTCTCCGGTTAAACGGTATAAAAAACCATTCGGTTTTCCGGTTTATTTTTTTCTAGGTCGGTTTAGGTTAGATCGGTTTTTTTTATTTTGTTCGTTAATTAGCGAACGTTCGTCAGATTAGTTTCTGTAACGAACGAATTCGTTCATTTGTCTCTGTTAGCGGACGTTCGTTCGATAGATTTTTCTTTTTGTGTTGTTTTTCGCCAGGGACCTATCCGTGATTATTTTTATCGCAGATTAGCCCCTGATCTTCAAACCCTCACAACTTCTTAACCATTTCTCTCGAACCCCTCTTTCCAGTTAATCAATTTGAACATGGTTTTTAAAAATTAAAATTTGGTTGCAAGCAGATTTGAATTTGAACTTCTTTTGATCGTAGTTTGAGTTACGTAGCTCCGATTGGAGTGATTCTTTTTGCAAATCGAATCACTTCAGTTGAACTTCCAGTTTGGACTTTCTCGTCTGAGTTTTACCCTTGCATCCATGCTTGAGTTCTTATGTATGCTATTGTTTGTTTGCGATAGAATTCCCGGAGTGCGAAGCGTGCTACTACAAGTCTCTAGGGTTTGCGGATCGTCAGCAAGGCAAGTTCACACTTTGATCATACTTTTCATACCCAGTTTTTATGCATTAGTTTCACCCCTCAAATATTTGCATGAGTAGGATTTTGGAATTGGGATTTGATATGTAGTTGATGAGGTAGTAACCTATTACCTTTTTGAAACACCCCGGGAATATTCGTTGTGTCATATATTGCTTAGCCATGCTCGTAGACATGGATTGGTATGTGAGAATCATGCAAGTTGTGAGAGATAATAACTAAGGGAAACTTAAGGTGGCTACTTTAATACACATCTGGGTGGAATGGTTGGGGCACCCTGGAGCACCCGGTGGTTTGCCCGGGCACCTGGAGAACCCCGTGCTTGCCCAAGGGAATCCCGGAGTACCCGTGTGATTACCCTATGGAATGCCTCCCAGGCTCAAAGGGATCATAAGATTATTCATGCTAGAAACTTACATGTGCAACCACAAGCCATTATGGGTTATGGCATAGTTGAGTATGTTGTGTGACCTCTTTCAGTGGTAGGCCAGCAGATGTAGGGGATGTAGGTGGTACTGTCTACCCGGAGTAAAGAGTTAATGCTTCTGAAAGACTGTGTCTCGGTCCTCAAACACCATGTAGTGCGAGAAATCGAACGGAGGAGATCGAGTCTTGTGGGGAGCAAACCTCTGCAAAGTGTACAAACTAATCATGGTTAGCCGTGTCCCCGGTTATGGACATCTTGAGTATCTGGTTGTTGAATTATTGATTTGATCTCATCACTCTAAATTAATTTGATGGGTTCTTAATACTGTTTAATTGGGATTGAGTTGGAGGAACCTTCTCAATGTTTATCAACTACCATGGTAGTTAAACAAAGTATATTCCTTTGTTGTAGGAAAAAACTGGCTTTTCGCAAAAACATGATAACCGTAGAGCCTCCACCAGCCATATATGCATGTAGTTATAGCCATTACTTGTTCATTGCTCTACAATGTTATTTTGCCAGCATATTCCATGTGCTGACCCGTTTTCAGGCTGCAACGTATTATGTTGCAGACTTTTCAGACGAAGAGTAAGGTGCGCTAGGTCGTTGTCGTGCACTCAGCTATGCCATTGGAGTTGATGGACTCATTTACCTTCGATGCTTCCGCAGTTATTTTATTTAGATGGCCTTAGGCCATATTATTGTAATAAGTTCTCTTTTGAGCCATTCGCCGTAATAAGTGTGTGATTGCACTCTGTTATAAATCCTTCAAGTACTGTGTGTGTCAGCATTACCGATCCAGGGATGACACTTATGCACAGAGATTTGACCGTTTGAGGTCGGGTTGCTGCACTACGATGGAGATCAAGGTGTCAAGCCGGTGACAATGGAGATCACGATGGTGCTTTGGAGATGGAGATCAAAGGCACAAGATGATGATGGCCATATCATGTCACATATTTTGATTGGATGTCATGTCTATCCTTTATGAATATTATTTTGCTTAGTACGGAGGTAGCATTATAAGCTGATCCCTCACTAAATTTCAAGGTATAAGTGTTCTCCCTGAGTATGCACCGTTGCTACAGTTCGCCATGCCGAGAGACCACGTGATGATCGGGTGAGATAAGCTCTACGTTCACATACAACGGGTGCAAGCCAGTTTTGCACGTGCAGAATACTCGGGTTAAACTTGACGAGCCTAGCATATGCAGATATGGCCTCGGAACACTGACACCGAAAGGTCGAACGTGAATCATATAGTAGATATGATCAACATAGAGATGTTCACCATTGAAGAATAATATTCCATCTCACGTGATGATCGGACACGGTTTAGTTGATATGGATCACGTGAGCATTTAGATGACTAGAGGGATGTCTATCTAAGTGGGAGTTCTTAAGTAATATGATTAATTGAGCTTTAATTTATCATGAACTTAGTACCTGATAGTTTTTGCATGTCTATGTTGTTGTAGATCAATGGCCCGTGCTACCGTTCCTTTGAATTTTAATGCGTTCCTAGAGAAAGCTAAGTTGAAAGATGATGGTAGCAACTACACGGACTGGGTCCGTAACTTGAGGATTATCCTGATTGCTGCTTAGAAGAATTACGTCCTTGTCACAGCCCTAGAATTTGCTTGCCATTAGTTGCATTAAAGCATCCATGCATCATGTTAAATTTTCAATTAAAGTTGAAATGGGGATGATAAACCCCAGCACCAAATTAAATCAAATTGGTTCAACTTAAAAACATTTTCAAGAACCCAGGATGCACTTTAGAAAATTTCATCATTTTTGAATTGGTCCGGAACCTCTGAAAAAAATGGTGCACACCTTTTTTAGGCCATTCTGGATTTTTGAACAACCCATATGGTATTTGATTTGGGGCATTTAAATACTATTAATATTCTTTTTAAATGCCCCCAAAATTCTGAAAATAGTTAAGGGCCTATGTAACAATTCAGTTAATGCCCAAAATTATTTACAAGAATTATTGAAATGATTTGGTTAATAAACTAAATCAAAACGAAATAACAAAAATAAGAGAGAGAGAGAGAGAGAGAGAGAGAGAGACAGAGAGAGAGAGAGAGAGAAGCCCAGCCACTTACCCGGCCACTTACCAGCCCAGCTGGCCCAGCACTGTGCGGCCCACTAGCCCATAGTGCCAGTCATCATCAACCTCCCGCCAGAGCAGGCAGGCAGCTGCCTGTCGGCCGCGCGCGCCGCCCTCGCCACCTCCTGCTTGACACCGAGGCGCGTCTGGATCCGCCCCGCAACCCCCTCTGCCTCTCCCCTCACTTTCTGCTCTCTCCCTCGCCCTCTAGTCCCATCCTCGAGCTCACCCGAGCGCCATCGCCACCGCCGCTTGCCGCTACCGCGCCTAGAGCCACCCCCTCGCCCCTCTGACGTGCCCATGGGCTCCGCCTTGACGCCCTCGTCCTCTACGCCGACACACGCGATGCCGGAAGCCCCGTATCGTCGTCTTCGCCGCCGTCTTCATCGTCGGCCGCCCGAGATCGCCGTCGTCGTCCCGGTCGCACCAGACCTCCTCCGAGCTCTCCGACCACGCCCTCGAGATCGCCGTGAGCCCCTGTTCCGTTTCCCATACTCTTGTGCTCTAATTCGACCTCCAGCCGCCGTTTCACCGGAGCCGAAAGCTCACCACCGCCGGCCATGGCACCGCTGCGGCCACAGCTCTTGCCGCTGCTCGAGCCCGCTAACGCTACTGAAAACGCTCTCGAGACGAACACAACCACCCCCACGTCCTGTCGTGCACCACAATGCAAATCCGCACGGAACCGTGCTCCGGCCACCGCCGCGAGCTCCGTTCCGGCGAGCTCCGGCGCCCCCGCAGCAACCCACCTGCTCCTCTGGATTCGAGAGAGCGCGGGCTACCCTCTGGTGGTCTTCGCGTCTCCAGCCGCTGCCCGTAGCACGTTCCCGAGCGTCGCCGCCGCGTTCGCGTGCTCGTCGGCGTTCAACTCCGGCGTGCTGACGTGGCAACATCATTAGTGGCTAATGACCCACTAACTAACCCCCTGGCTCTCTGACATGCGGGCCCCACTGCCTAACTAACCAGCTAACAAAAATAGTTTAAGTTTAATATAAACACAGTGGCCCCACGTGTCGGTGTTGACCTTGCTGACGTGGCCGTTAGCCGGACCCACCTGTCTGTGACACTAAATGTCACAGGGTCACTGACAAGTGGTCCCACTGGTCAGGTTTGACCTGGACCGTGATCCGTTGACCTGCTGACATCATGATGATGTCAGGCTGACGCAGTAATCCTTTTCTGGAATTTAAATAAATCTTAAATGATTTTTTTAATTCAGAAAATATCCAAAACTTTGAAAAATCATAGAAATTAATCTATAGCTCCAAATGAAATAAATTATATATGAAAAATGATCAAAAAAATCCAAGGAATCTGAATATGGCATTTTCATGCATGTTTGAACAAATTAACCTCACTGTTTAGTCCAAAACATGATAATGCACTATTTGAATTCATAGTTTGAATTTGAACCTTGAGTTCAAATCAACCCAAACCTTTCTATTACTAGTTGCATTAGCTCAAATCACAACATATTGTCATGTCATGATCATGCATCATACTGTGTATTGCATTGATTGTGCTCTTCCTTGTTTGCTGGTAATTATCCCCTCTCGGTAGACGCTGCTCCGACGCTGTGATCATTGACACTGATGAAGACTCAATGTTATCTTCAGAAATGCAGGGCAAGAAAACCCCCCTTTTTCATTACGATACAATCCCACTCTCTCGCTTCTGCTCTCTTTTACTGCATTAGGACAACATCGATTCAACTGTTACATGTTGCGGTAGTTGAACCCCTTTCCTCTGCATGACCTGTCATTGCCACAGTAAATATATGAAACCCACTAGCATGAGTAGGAGTTGTTTGAGCCTTGATGTGCCTACTCATTCATGCTTGTTTGTCATGCCTGCTACTGCTTAGAGTTGAGTCAGGTCTGCTTCATCGGGGATGAATTGGAATGTGGTGAACATGTCCTACTGTTGAGAGCTAAGTGTGTGAACACGATTTGGTAAAGGGAGCGGTGAGAGGCCATGTAGGAGTACATGGTGGGTTGTCTCATTGCAGCCGTCCTCAAGAACCGAGTTCAGTGTTTGTGATCCATGAACAGTTACTACCACACATTGGAATGCTTAAGTGCCCCTCTTGACTTATTAATCAACCTGATCTCTATCCAGGAGTTGCAACTAGTTTCTGGTGTTTGCAGGTAGTGTTAGTAGTCTACCAAGTGGCACCCGGTATAGGTGGGCTTGGGACAGACTAGGCACCATGGCCGGGTATACCAAGCGTCGCCCGTTTGGTGGGCTTGGAACCCTGTACACATCGTTTGGGGCCGTGAGCGACACCCCCGCCGGATCTCCTTGCGGATGGAACCCGAATAGGCGATAAACCTGGACTAGAGACTTGTGTGGTTAGTCAGGTCGTGGCTGACTCCCTCGCCAGGTTTCCGCTTGAAGGTTGTCGAAATACACGACGTGTACATGGTGGTAAGTGGCGAGAGTGTGTGTGAATAAGTACACCCCTGCAGGGTTAACATCATCTATTCGAATAGCCATGTCCGCGGAAAAGGACTTTTGGGTTGCCTGTACAGTTCATAGACAAGTGAAAGTGGATACTATAAAACTCGCAAGATAAGCGTGAGTGCTATGGATGGCGTTCTCGTGAGGAGACGGGAGCGGATCCCTAGTGGTGTATTGATTGGTGAATATGTGGACTCGTGTGCGCCACCTCAAAAGAGTTACTTGCAGTCGTAGTTCAGGTTAGTCACCTAGTAAAAGCTGGCTTTCTGCAGTCAAACTCCACCACCCCTTTTGATACTGATGCATATGTAGATAGTTCTGATGTAAGTCTTGCTGGGTACATTTGTACTCACGTTTACCTATTAATGTTTTTGCAGAGAGACGTCAGTCTCACTAGTAGTTCCGCGTGGACTTCGACGTTTAGCTTATTACCTCAGCTACGATCTTGTACCCTTGGGAGGGTCTTGTAGATAGTCAGGCTTCTCAGCCTTTTTCATTTGTAGTTGTCTGTACTCAGGCATGTTTATGCTTCCGCTTGATGCTTGTATGATCTGCATGTTGGGTCATGAGACCCATGTTTGTAATATATGACTCTTCGGAGCCTTATGAATAAATACTCTGAGTCGTAGAGTCTTGTTGTGGTGCCATGTTGTATTTGCACATATCGAGCATATTGTGTGTATGATTGAAATGCTTGGTATGTGTGGGATCCGACAACCTAGTTGTCTATCCTTGGTAGCCTTTCTTTTGGGGAAATGCGATGTGCTTCCACCGAGCCATGGTAGTCTGCTATAGCCGGTTTATCGGAGTCCTCGCTAGCCCAAAGACTCTTTGCTTGGGCGCTTAGATGGGCGGCATGTGATTCACATCGTTCTTGTGTCTGTCTGTCCTTCGGGAAATGTCACGCGGTGACTTCCGAGTCTGCTAACTGCTACAGCTCAGATTCTCGAGTCCATAGCCCGCTTGCTACAGCCCGGATTCACACGCGATGACCGACATGCTCGATGTTGTTTCATGTGTGCCTGTCCCCGTAAGTTAGTGCCACTTTGGGTTCACGACTAGTCATGTCGGCCCGGGTTCTCTGTCATATGGATGCTACCGACACTATCATATACGTGAGCCAAAAGACGCAAATGGTCCCGGGCCAAGTAAGGCGACACCCGTGGGAATACCGTGCGTGAGGCCGCAAAGTGATATGAGGTGTTACATGCTAGATCGGTGTGACTTAGAATCAGGGTCCTGACAGCTTTGGTATCAGAGCCTGACTGCCTGTAGGATTACCAAGCCAAACTGGTCGAAGTCGAGTCTAGATATGCTTTAGTTATAAGGGAATTGATTGTGGAAGGGAATGTAAGGCTCTTTTTACTCCTTTACCTTATGCCCTTCTGATCTGAGTCAACCTCTTCTCTTCTACGGGGATTAAGAACTAGGCTTCTTGTCTTTCTATCAGGATCACGTCTTACTAATCCGTAGAATCTTAGGATTGATGGATTCAAGTCTCAGTTCAGTTCCTAGTATTTTCCTGTTTAGCAGTTGGTCTCGGAACCTTGCTATTGTGATGTTAAGTGGCTATGCCACCATTTTGCAGGATGTCTCAAACCCTTTTTGAGCATTTACAGCTGTTATGCTGTCTGAGTCATCCCAGGTTTCTAAATAGTCTGATGCATTTGTAAATCCCTTCCTCCCGTTCCAATGTTCCTTTGGGCCAGTTCAACCACACTAATTGGTGAGTTGAGGTACTCTGTTGCCTCGACATCTATATTGGAGCTATTATTATGACCCCAGGTGTCTTAGAGGATCACCTAGTAATCTAGCCACGTTTTGTGTTCCCAGGGTAATAACTCTGGCCACCATCCTCGAAAGCATCCCGTGATGCCATTTAGTATGTAGGTATTCTATTTCTGGGTTCTTAAACCCAAGATTCACCCTACCTACTGATACGTCTCCAACGTATCTATAATTTTTGATTGCTCCATGCTATATTATCTACTGTTTTGGACCATATTAGGCTTTATTTTCCACTTTTATATTGTTTTTGGGACTAACCTATTAACCGGAGGCCCAACCCAGATTTGATATTTTTTGCCTATTTCAGTGTTTCGAAGAAACGGAATATCAAACGGAGTCCAGACGGGATGAAACCTTCGGGAACGTGATTTTCTCAACAAATATGATCAAGGAGACTTGGACCCTCTGTCAAGAAAGGAGGGAGGCGGCCACGAGGGTGGAGGGCGCGCCCCTGCCTCCAGGGCCCCTTGAAGCTCCACCGACGTACTCCTTCCTCCTATATATACCTACGTACCCCCAAACGATCAGATACGGAGCCAAAAACCTAATTCCACCGTCGCAACCTTCTGTACCCACGAGATCCCATCTTGGGGCCTGTTTCGGAGCTCCGCCGGAAGGGGAATCCACCACGGAGGGCTTCTACATCATCACCATAGCCGCTCCGATGAAGTGTGAGTAGTTTACCTCACACCTTCGGGTCCATAGTTAGTAGCTAGATGGCTTCTTCTCTCTTTTTGGATCTAAATACAATGGTCTCCCCCTCTCTCGTGGAGATCTATTCGATGTAATCTTCTTTTTGCGGTGTGTTTGTTGAGACCGATGAATTGTGGCTTTATGATCAAGATTATCTATGAGCAATATTTGAATCCTCTCTGAATTCTTTTATGTATGATTGGTTATCTTTGCAAGTCTCTTCGAATTATCAGTTTGGTTTGGCCTACTAGATTGGTTTTTCTTGCAATGGGAGAAGTGCTTAGCTTTGGGTTCAATCTTGCGGTGTCCTTTCCAAGTGATGAGGGGCAGCAAGGAACGATTGTATTGTTGCCATCGAGGATAACAAGATGGGGTTTTATCATATTGCATGAATTTATCCCTCTACATCATGTCATCTTGCTTAAGGCGTTACTCTGTTTTCTTGAACTTAATACTCTAGATGCATGCTGGATAGCGGTCAATGAGTGGAGAAATAGTAGTAGATGCAGGCAGGAGTCGCTCTACTTGTCTCGGACGTGATGCCTATATACATGATCATACCTAGATACTCTCATAACTATGCTCAATTATGTCAATTGCTCAACAGTAATTTGTTCACCCACCGTAGAAATACTTATGCTCTTGAGAGAAGCCACTAGTGAAATCTATGGCCCCCGGGTCTATTCTCATCATATCAATCTATCATCACTTTATTATTGCTTTGCTTTTTATTTTACTTTGCATCTTTATACCAAAAATATTATCTATCATCTCTATCGATCTCACTCTCCGTAAGTGACCGTGAAGGGATTGACAACCCCTAATCGCGTTGGTTGCGTGGAGCTATTTGTTTTGTGTAGGTACGAGGGACTCGCGCGTGGCCTCCTACTGGATTGATACCTTGGCTCTCAAAAACTGAGGGAAATACTTATGCTACTTTGCTGCATCATCCCCTCCTCTTCGGGGAAATCCAACGCAGTGCTCAAGAGGTAGCAAGAAGAATTTCCGGCGCCGTTGCGTGGGAGTCTACGCAAAGGTCAACATACCAAGTACCCATCACAATCCCTTATCTCTCGCATTACATATTTGCCATTTGCCTCTCGTTTTCCTCTCCCCCACTTCACCCTTGCCGTTTTATTCGCCCTCTCTTTTTCCGTTTGCCTTTTTCTCGCTTGCTTTTTGTTTGCTCGTGTGTTGGATTGCTTGTTTGTCGCGATGGCTCAAGATAATACCAAATTGTGTGACTTTACCAATACCAACAATAATGATTTCCTTAGCACTTCGATTGCTCCTCTTACCAATACTGAATCTTGTGAGATCAATACTGCTTTGTTGAATCTTGTTATGAAAGATCAATTTGCCGGCCTTCCTAGTGAAGATGCCGCTACTCATCTAAATAGCTTCGTTGATTTATGTGATATGCAAAAGAAGAAAGATGTTGATAATGATATTGTTAAATTGAAGCTATTTCCTTTTTCGCTTAGAGATCGTGCTAAAGGTTGGGTTTCGTCTTTGCCTAGAAATAGTATTGATTCTTGGAACAAGTGCAAAGATGCTTTCATCTCTAAGTATTTTCCTCCCGCTAAGATCATCTCTCTTAGAAACGATATTATGAATTTTAAACAACTTGATCATGAACATGTTGCACAAGCTTGGGAGAGAATGAAATTAATGATACGTAATTCTCCTACTCATGGTTTGAATTTGTGGATGATTATACAAATTTTTTATGCCGGATTGAATTTTTCTTCTAGAAATCTTTTAGATTCGGCCGCAGGAGGCACTTTTATGGAAATCACTTTAGGAGATGCTACTAAACTCCTAGATAATATTATGGTTAATTATTCTCAATGGCACACTGAAAGATCTACTAATAAGAAAGTGCATGCGATAGAAGAAATCAATGTTTTGAGTGGAAAGATGGATGAACTTATGAAATTATTTGCTACTAAGAGTGTTTCTTATGATCCTAATGATATGCCTTTGTCTACTTTGATTGAGAATAATAATGAATCTATGGATGTGAATTTTGTTGGTAGGAATAATTTTGGTAACAACGCGTATAGAGGGAATTTTAATCCTAGGCCTTATCCTAGTAATCCTTCTAATAATTATGGAAATTCCTACAACAACTCTTATGGAAATTTTAATAAGTTGCCCTCTGAATTTGAGACTATTGTCAAAGAGTTTATGAATTCGCAAAAGAATATCAATACTTTGCTTGAAGAGAAATTGCTTAAAGTTGATGAATTGGCAAGGAACGTTGATAGAATTTCTCTTGATGTTGATTCTTTAAAGCTTAGATCTATTCCTCCTAAGCATGATATCAATGAGTCTCAAAGCCATGAGAATTTCCATTGATGAGTGTAAGGAAAGAACCGCTAGGATGCGTGCTACGAAAGATGCCTTTATTAAAGCGTGTTCTTCCAATTCCTACGAAAATCAAGATGAAGATCTAAAAGTTATTGATGTATCCCCTATTAAATCTTTGTTTTGCAATATGAATCTTGATGAAACTGAATATGATCCACCTTTACCTAGAAGGCGTTCCAAAAATTCGGAGTTTTTAGATCTTGATGATGAAATTGATAAAAGTGGGATTGAAAAGACTAAAACCTTAGATGTTGCTAAACCCACTATTTTGGATTTCAAGGAATTTAATTATGAAAGTTGCTCTTTAATTGATTGTATTTCCTTGTTGCAATCCGTGCTAAATTCTCCTCATGCTTATAGTCAAAATAAAGCGTTTACTAAACATATCGTTGATGCCTTGATGCAATCTTATGAAGAAAAACTTGAGTTGGAAGTTTCAATCCCTAGAAAGCTTTATGATGAGTGGGAACCAACTATTAAAATTAAGATTAAGGATCATGAATATTATGCTTTATGTGATTTGGGTGCTAGTGTTTCCACTATTCTCAAGACTTTGTGTGATTTGCTAGATTTCCGCGATTTTGATGATTGCTCTCTAAACTTGCATCTTGCGGATTCCACTATTAAGAAACCTATGGGAAGTATTAATGATGTTCTTATTGTTGCAAATAGGAATTATGTGCCCGTAGATTTTATCGTTCTTGATATAGATTGCAATCCTTCTTGCCCTATTATTCTTGGTACACCTTTCCTTAGAACGATTGGTGCAATTATTGATATGAAGGAAGGGAATATTAGATTCCAATTCCCAATAAAGAAGGGCATGGAACACTTCCCTAGGAAGAAAATAAAATTACCATATGAATCTATCATGAGAGCCACTTATGGATTGCCTACCAAAGATGGCAATACCTAGATCTATCCTTGCTTTTATGCCTAGCTAGGGGCGTTAAACGATAGCGCTTGTTGGGAGGCAACCCAATTTTATTTTTAGTTTTTTTGCTTTTGTTTCTGTTTAGAATAAATAATCCATATACCTTCTGTTTAGATGTGGTTTTATATTTTAATTAGTGTTTGTGCCAAGTTAAACCTATATGATCTTCTTGGATGATAGTTATTTGATCTTGCTGTAATTTCCAGAAACTTTTGGTTCACGAAAACAATTATTAAAAATCACCAGAACGTGATAAAATAGTTATTCCAATTTCTTATGATCAATAAACAAATTTTCTAGGTCGTCCTATTTTTTCTGAATTTTTGGAGTTCCAGAAGTTTGCGTTAGTTACAGATTACTACAGACTGTTCTGTTTTTGACAGATTCTGTTTTTCGTGTGTTGTTTGCTTAATTTGATGAATCTATGGCTAGTAAAATAGTTTATAATCCATAGAGAAGTTGTAATACAGTAGTTTTAACACCAATATAAATAAAGAATGAGTTCGTTACAGTACCTTGAAGTGGTCTTTTGTTTTCTTTCGCTAACGGAGCTCACGAGATTTCTATTGAGTTTTGTGTTGTGAAGTTTTCAAGTTTTGGGTGAATTTTTTTGATGGATTATGGAACAAGGAGTGGAAAGAGCCTAAGCTTGGGGATGCCCATGACACCCCCAAGATAATCCAAGGACACCAAAAAGTCAAATCTTGGGGATGCCCCCGGAAGGCATCCCCTCTTTCGTCTACTTCCATCGGTAACTTTACTTGGAGCTATATTTTTATTCACCACATGATATGTGTTTTGCTTGGAGCGTCTTGTATGATTTGAGTATTTGCTTTTTAGTTTACCACAATCATACTTGCACACCTTTTGAGAGAGCCATACATAAATTGGAATTTGTTAGAATACTCTATGTGCTTCACTTATATCTTTTGAGCTTTATAGTTTTTGCTCTAGTACTTCACTTATATCTTTTAGAGCACGGTGGTGGATTTGTTTTAAAGAAACTATTAATATCTCATGCTTCACTTAGATTATTTTGAGAGTCTTAAATAGCATGGTAATTTTCTTAATAATTTTAGTATGCTAGGTATACAAAAATAGTAAAACTTTCTTAGGAGTGTGTTGAATACTAAGAGAAGTTTGATTCTTGATAATTGTTGAGATATGGAGGTGATAATATCAAAGTCGTGCTAGTTGAGTAGTTGTGAATTTGAAGAATGCTTGTATTGAAGTTTGCAAGTCCCGTAGCATGCACGTATGGTAAACATTATGTAACAAATTTGAAACATGAGGTGTTCTTTGATTGTCTTCCTTATGAGTGGCGGTCGGGGACGAGCGATGGTCTTTTCCTACCAATCTATCCCCCTAGGAGCATGCGCGTAGTGCTTTGGTTTTTGATGGCTTGTAGATTTTTGCAATAAGTATGCGAGTTCTTTATGACTAATGTTGAGTCCATGGATTATACGCACTCTCACCCTTCCATCATTGCTAGTGTGACGCCCCAAGGCCGGAGTTTCAGTTGCCTTCCAGGGTTTCTGAGTTTTGCCATGTGTTTTGTTTTGTTTTTGCATTTCATCTTGTCATCTTTTGCATTGCATCATGTCATCATGCCAGCATATCATTTATTTTTGCAACTCTTCTAAATAAATTGCATGGATTTTTCGATCCATTTAAATCGAGGGATATTCACGTGGTGATTTCTCTTTATAACATACCCTCCCAATATTAGGGAGCTATATAAATATTCCATTAATTGGAATTCATCATAACCCACTTGCATAATATATCTCATGCCCTTCTACTTCAAGTTTGGTCCCCAAACCTCGCCATTATTATTCTATCATTTTCCGGAGTTCCACCAAAAATCCTTGGATCATTTTTGTTAAATTCCTCACATTTTTGCGAGCTCGGGAATATTATCCGCGCCCGCAAGTCCTTTCCCTATCCCTCTCTTTCTTTCGTCTCTCTATTTTTTTTTTCTTTCTTTTCTGCTATATTAGAGTTAGAGAGAGGAGCCAGCCCATCCGGCCTCTAGCCCAGCAGGCCAGCCTCCCTAAGCCGGCCCCTGGCTTTTCTCCCCCGCGCAGGCCCAAGGCCTAGGCCCATTCGGCAGCACCCCTCCTAACCCTAGCTAACTCCGCCGATCCCCATCTCTCTCCTCGTCCTCCTAGCGCCAGACGCCGCCTCGATCCCATCTCCCTCGCTCTTCCCTCGCGCGATCGCTCCCGAACCCCGCTCGATCTCCTCGCCGCCTCGACCTACCTCCCGTCGCCGCTCCTCCGCGCAGACCAGGCCGACCCCCATTGGCCTCCTCGTGCCGCCCGAGCGGGTTCCTCCGTCCATCTCCATCGCCTCTCCACCTCACCTCGCCGCGCCCCCAGTGTTCTCCTCGTCGCCGACGAGCTCAAGGAGGAGCGCCGTCGCCTCAACCCTCCTCCTCGGCGCCCCTGCGCCACCTCGTCGCCGTCGCGCCTCTCCACCTCGCCGGGCCAGACCATCTCGCTGCTTCCCTCCTCCGTCGCCGTCTTTGGCAGGGGTAGGAGCCCCATGTCCCGCACCACCTCCTGCCGTGCTCGCGCCCCTCCGTCGCCTGCAGTTCGCCCGCCTCTGCCTCCTCTCCATGGGCCACCTGCACCACCTCGAAGCTGCCCGATGCCATGGCAGCGCCCGTTAAATCGACTCCGCGGCCCCGACGCCCGCACCCAAGCTGCTCCACCCGTTGCCGCCTCGTGCCCGATGGCTTGTCCGACGCGCCCTGTTCCAGCTTCGTGTGTCCGCGTGTAGCCACGGCTGCCATGGCAGGTTTTTTGTGCATCGCGGGGACCTCCTCAAGACCAGGAACGCATCGACCGAGACCGCCAAGTTCGACTACGATGGTGCGACAAGTACCCCTACGCGCGAAGACGCCAAGTCCGCTTTCGGATTCTTCAAGTACCACTACCGCTGCGTCTCCGGAACGTCAAGTACCACTACGACCCGACGACCACCGAACCGAAACGACAAGTACCCTCTACGAAACCCGAATCGCCAAGACCGGATCCGACAAGTACCCCGATGACGAGATGTACCACTACCATCGAACGTGAAACATTACTTCCACTACATCGCGAGAACGACTACTTCCTCTACTTCCTCGACGACCCGTGAACGCCTACTTCCCTCTGAAACTCGAACCGTCCCGCTTTGAACGCTCAAGGTATAACCCGTGATGACCGCCGTGATCGAATCATCCTTGCGATGCCCTCTTTTGCCTTGCCACTGCTCCGTGGGAACCCGGAATCGGATCACCCACCATCTTGCATGACTCGCTCACACGCTTTCCTTTGTACCGATATCTCAATCGAGTTATCGGAACCGATATGTTGCCGTGGCACCATTTTCGGATTCGCTGCCGTGGCACCCTTTCTTCCACCACGGTGACATAATGCTTCATAACATGCTCATGTTAACGCTTTCATAAAATTGCATAAACTTGCATTTGTCATCCGCATCATGATAACAACATTTAATTGTTTATAATTGTTGTTTGCTATATTTTGCTTATATGCCATGCTAAAATGATTTATTTCATAACTAAATAACCGTAGCTCCATTTTAAATAATTTATATATGTAAATGGGGTAGAAAAATGCCTAGTTTAACATGGTAGCATTCCTTTGCATGTTTAACAACTCTAAAATATGCGTTAGGTCAGATCTGTTCCTAATCCATAATTTGCTTATGGGGATTTTCCGGAATTGTTGTTCGTTGTTTCCGGCCTCATTTAAACTTGCCTAAATAGATAGTTTATTTATGCTTCACCTCTTGCCATGCTTAATAACATTTAATATTGTTGGTAACCTAATCAAGAGCGAACTAAATAATTGTTGTGAAGTTTCGTCAATATGCAATTCGTTGCATATTGAGCTCCACTTAATTTGTAGGATTGTTTGTGCATATTGCCATGCCATGCTATTTAAACCGGTCATGCATCATACTTGTTTGCTATATCATGCCATGTTTATGTGATGGTTGTTTACTATGTTGTTTGTTTCTTTCCGGGTTGCTTCCCTCGTTAGCTTCGGTTTCGTTCCGGAGTTGTGAGGATTCGTTCGACTACGTCCATTTGTCTTCTTCTTGGATTCGTTCTTCTTCCTTGCGGATTTCGTGCAAGATGACCATACCCTCGAAATCACTACTATCTTTGCTTGCTAGCTGCTCGCTCTTTTGCTATGCCTATGCTACGATGCCTACCACTTGCTATATCATGCCACCCACATTGCCATGTCAAACCTCTAACCATCCTTTCCTAGCAAACCGTTGATTGGCTATGTTACCGCTTTGCTCAGCCCTCTTATAGCGTTGTTAGTTGCGGTGAAGATGAAGTTTGTTCCTTGTTGAACATGGAGTTGTTGTTCCTTGTTGGAACATGTTTACTTGTTGGGATATCACAATATACCTTATTTAATTAATGCATCTATATACTTGGTAAAGGGTGGAAGGCTCGGCCTTATGCCCGTGTTTTGTTCCACTCTTGCCGCCCTAGTTTTTCCGTCATATCGGTATTATGTTCCCGGATTTTGCGTCCCTAACGCGGTCGGGTGATTTATGGGACCCCTTGACAGTTCGCTTTGAATAAGACTTTTCCAAAGAAGGCCCAACATTGGTTTTATCATTTGCCTCACCTATACCCCTTTTCCCTTGGGTTTCGGAGCCCGAGGGTCATCTTTATTTTAGCCCCGGGCGAGTACTCCTTTGAGTGCTGGTCCAAACCGAGCGATGTCCGGCGCCCGGGCAATCAGGGTTTATGCCAACCCGACGCCTTGCTCATCCGGTGTGCCTCGAGACCGAGATACGTCGACTCCTATCAGATTTGTCGGCACATCCGGCGGCTTTGCTGGTCTTGTTTTATTGCTGTGAAATGTCTTGTAGCCGGATTCGAGACTGATCGGGTCTTCCGGGAGAAGGAATATCCTTCGTTGATCGCGAGAGCTTATCATGGGCTAAGTTGGGACACCCTGCAGGTTTTGAACTTTCAAAGCCGTGCCATGCGTTTATGTGGCAGATGGGAATTTGTTAATGTCCGTTGTAGAAAACCCAAGTGGATCTTAATTAAAATACACCAACCGTAAAGCGTAACTGTGAGTGTCTCTTTTCGGGTTGATCGAGAGGAGAACACGGTTTCGGGTTATGCCTCGACGTAAGTAGGAGTTCAGGATCACTTCTTGATCATAGTTGTTCGACCGTGCTTTTGCCTTCTCTTCTCGCTCTCATTTGCGTATATTAGCCACCATATATGCTAGTCGCTTGCTGCAGCTCCACCTCACTACCCTGTCCTACCTTTAAGCTTAAATAGTCTTGATCTCGCGGGTGTGAGATTGCTGAGTCCCCGTGACTCACAGTTACTTCCAAAACCAGTTTGCGGTGCCGAGGAAACCGTGCAGGTGGCGATCCGAGCTCAAGGAGGAGCTCGATGAAGATCTTGTTCATTGTGTTGTTTCGCTTCAGTTGATCAATAGTGGAGCCAGTTGGGACGATCGGGATCTGTAGCTTGTGGGGTAGTCTTCTTTTATTTTGGTTCCGTAGTCGGACCTTGATTGTATCTATCGATGTAATGTTTTACTCATGTATTGTGTGAAGTGGCGATTGTAAGCCAACTATGTATCTCTTTCCTTATGTATTACATGGGTTGTGTGAAGATTACCTCACTTGCGACATTGCTTTCAATGCGGTTATGCCTCTAAGTCGTGCTTCACACGTGGGAGATATAGCCGCATCGAGGGCGCTTCAAGTTGGTAATCGAGCCTTCCCGACTTAGGAGCCCCTACTTGATTGTTTGTTGACGTTGTTGAGTCTAGAATGGAAAATGTTTTGAGTCTTAGGATTATATATATCGAGAGTAGGATTTTTTACTCCTCACCCTTCGTCGCTCTGGTGAGGTATCCCGACGAGAGTTTTGACTTTTCTCTCCTCAAATTTCACTAAATTTTTTTAGGATCACGTGGGTATTTTGGAATCGTTCCGATGGTTTTGTGACGAGAACATTGTTCTTGGTGCCTCCCGACATTTAGGGGTTGTGGCGGTGTCCCGGGAGTTGAGCTCGAGGTGTTGTCGTCACAATTTTATCGCTGCAGCTCGAATACCCGAGTTTTTACCGACATCGAAATCTCTTTTGTGCAGTTGTTGGTGAGATAACCCCGATAGCCCAAAGATCTTGTGGAAAGTGGAGTATTGCCATGACTTGTATAACGGATGTTTTTCAAGGTCGAGGTACACGATTTCGAGGATTTCTTGGTGATGTGTTGACGGATGGATACAATGGATCTAGGTATTGTTAGTTTGGGTGATATATTTTGTGTCCCTGTATCCCCAACACCTGATTGCATAACCAGAAAGTTTCGGAGTTTATAGGTGGGAATTCTAGTAGCTTACAGGATATTCTTTCCGATGGATGTATGATTTGAGATTGGGGTTCAACGTCTAGTGGTCCGCCCATTCACGGTCGATTCTACATGGTCGCGAGACGCCTTAAAGAATCCTTGGCTATGCTGATTCGGGACGCCTTGTTTGTCATTCGTGACGTCCGCTATACGTCGTGTCCGTGTGGGCCCCACCACTAACACTTTGGGCGTAAATCTCTATCATGTATTTGTTCCGGCTCATTCTTGAAGCCAATCCTTTGTTTTTGTTTTGTTTTGTGGTATTCGAGTTGCTTCAATGCCAAGTGTTGATTCCATACCTTTCCTAATTGGTCTTCTCATATTGCTATGTGAATACTAATCCTTCTTGATCACCGAGCTTGTCATGTTAATTCTTTTCTCAATCGGCGTGCTTCTCTTCAAGTGGATCCGATCATTCCAACATTCGCAAGATCAATTCTAAGTTTTTCTCAACGGTGTTCGTTTCATCCGACCTAAGTTGCCTTTGTTTTCCGCCTCCCACCCCTTTTTCTTCAAGGACTCAGATTTCTTAATCAAGTATCCATTTTATTGAGTGAAGTTTCTTCATTCTTTTCCTTTAATGTTTTATCCGGTGATTTCTCATGAAGACGCTAAGGAAGTTTCAACCTTATCATTGTTCCATTCTAATTTTCTTCTCCGTGGATTTAAGTCAAGTTTTCGGTGTTGATCGTATTCTTTTCATCGCTTCAAATGCTTTCTCATGTCGGTGCATCTCTTAATCATTCATTTCTCGCTATTCAATTGTTCCGAGTGTTGAAGATATCTCGGAAGATTCTAGTTTCCATTCTCAATTCACTCAAGTTCTTTTGAGGTTGTTATCTCTTTCAAGCCATTTAATTCTACCGGTGCAATATCTATTTCAAGCAATTGTTCGACGGTGGTTCTTTTGAGTGGGCCCTAACCCACAGTGTCTTTTCCTGTGATCTTACGACTCTTCTAATTTTCGTGAGCTATTCTCAAATTCTTTGCAAAGTTTGACGAAGAATGAGTTATCATCACTCAAATGTCTTTCTCCAAGAGCTTTCACATTTTTTTTTCATTGTTGGTTCAACCTTTCTAATTTTCATTCCGGAGTGTCTCAACAATTCATGGTGGTGTTTCTCGTCGTCAGTTGAAGACCGAAGAAGGATTTCTCCTAAATCTTGGTCCGTTCTCTTCAAGATTCATGGTTCTAGCTTCGTGCCATCCTCATAATTGTTTTGATTGTGAGAATTCTTTTAACCCACCCGGAGTTTTTCAGGAGTCTTTTCAGTTTGATTCTCTGGAGCCCATCATCTCAGAATTATTCATTCAAGCGTTCAACTCTGGTTTTCCAAATCTTACCGGTGCATCATTCAAGTATTCACTAATCAGTTCATGATCTCTTCGTTCTAATGTAGCTAAATTTTGTCAAGCATCTTTATTCGTTTTCCAATTCTTCCCGTGATTTGTGCCTTTGCTATGTTCATTTTAATTTTACGGTGGTTTGTTCAAGATTTCACTTCCTTTGTTATCACATCAATTTATTCGTTGTTTCAATCCCACCGGTGGTTCCATCAATAGCTTCTCAAGTTTGCGCCATATCTATCTTAATCCTTTCTACGAGAATAAGTAGTATGCCAAATCCATTGCTTGTCATCAATTTAATTGGTGAAGGATGAGCATAATGTAATTCTTATTCTTGTTTCATCGAGTAAATTCAATTCCTTATTCCGGAGGATCATCAAAATTCTTGGTTTCATTTGTTCATCTTTCTTTCCGGAGTTCCAAGTTTTTCTCGGCTATATCATTTCAAAGCTTCATCTTATCACTGCAAGGCTTCACCTTGTATTGTCAACTTCTCTTTCATTTATAATCCTTTTGTTTAGCAGAGTTCGTCATGGAGGCTCTACATGATGGTTCGTCAAGGATTCTTTTCATTTCTTCAATTGTTCTTCAAGATTTCTCGGAGTTAAGATCCGTCAAGCCATACTCAAAAATTGAACATGGTGCTCAACACATGTTTTGTTTTGAGGAGTTCTAGTATTCTTCTTCTTGCATTTCGAAGAGCAATTCTTTATACCTTATCTCTTGAGATGGTGTTATGTCATTCTCGACAATTTGTGTTCGTGTTTCATGATTAACATGTTGTCAAGAATGAGGTATTTTAAATCCATCAATCTCTTCATTGGAGTCATCTTGGGCTATATTTCACCTAAAGCTTTCCCTAAGGATTGTTGCTACTTATGGTGCTTATTAATGACCCAAGTTCTTCATTTGTCCTCCCGGTGAAATAAGTTTCTCGTCTCCTTGTTGATATCAATCCAATCAATTGTTTCCGTTGGTGGCAGAAACTCACCTCATAATTTTGAGATGTTTTCATAAGCCCACTACAAGCTTATCCTTATCGTTGTTGTTTTTCAAGCAACTCCGTTCAATCCTACTTCGTAAGGATGCTCTTTCAAGATCTTGTTTCCCTTCGTCCATTCCATCCCACTCTTTCATTTGTCCCGAAGGCATTGTGATGTTGCTCTCTTCACCCATCACCTCGTTTTGTAAAGATCATGTTCTTTTTCTTGCATTGTCCATTTAACCGGAGTGTTGTGTCATCTCTTCAAGTTCTTTTCATCTTATCAAGTTTTCCTTCTTCTTTCAGTCGGAGAGCTGCCCAAATTTTATCATTCTTCCTCCTTCTCGATCTAGTTTTAACCAGAGTGGTGTCAATATCTATGTTATCACTTAACCTCTTGGTTCTCGTCGATCCCTTGTTCCTCTTTTCTAACAGAGTGATTCAACTTTCTTCATCTTCGTTGTTTTCTTTCTTTCATTTGTTTCAACCTCTCGAGGTTCATTGGTTTCACTCGCTTGTCGCAGAAGCAACTTTGTTTTACCTCTTCCTCTTCCGCTTTTTCTATCCGGTGCCATCCTAGATCTCGGACGAGATCCTCTCGTAGTGGTGGAGTGTTGTGACGCCCAAGGCCGGAGTTTCAGCTTGCCTTCCGTGGTTTCGAGTTTTGCCATGTGTTTTGTTTTGTTTTGCATTTCATCTTGTCATCTTTTGCATTGCATCATGTCATCATGCCAGCATATCATTTATTTTTGCAACTCTTCTAAATAAATTGCATGGATTTTTCGATCCATTTAAATCGAGGGATATTCACGTGGTGATTTCTCTTTATAACATACCCTCCCAATATTAGGGAGCTATATAAATATTCCATTAATTGGAATTCATCATAACCCACTTGCATAATATATCTCATGCCCTTCTACTTCAAGTTTGGTCCCCAAACCTCGCCATTATTATTCTATCATTTTCCGAGTTCCACCAAAATCCTTGGATCATTTTTGTTAAATTCCTCACATTTTTAAGAGCTCGAATATTATCCGCCTACCGCAAGTCCTTTCCCTATCCCTCTCTTTCTTTCGCCTCTCTTTTTTTTTTCTTTCTTTTCTGCTATATTAGAGTTAGAGAGAGGAGCCAGCCCATCCGCCTCTAGCCCAAAGAGCCAGCCTCCCTAAGCCGCCCCTAGCTTTTCTCCCCTCACAGGCCCAAGGCCTAGGCCCATTCGGCAAGCACCCTCCTAACCCTAGCTAACTCGGCCGATCCCCATCTCTCTCCTCGTCCTCCTAGCACCGTGACGCCGCCTCGATCCCATCTCCCTCGCTCTTCCCTCGCTAGATCGCTCCCGAACCCCCGCTCGATCTCCTCGCCGCCCTCGACCTACCTCCCCGTCGCCGCTCCTCCGCGCACCAGGCCGGACCCCCATTGGCCTCCTCGTCCGCCTCGAGCGGGTTCCTCCGTCCATCTCCATCGCCTCTCCACCTCACCTCGCCGCGCCCCGGTGTTCTCCTCGTCGCCGACGAGCTCAAGGAGGAGCGCCGTGCGCCTCAACCCTCCTCCTCGGCGCCCCTGCGCCACCTCGCCGCCGTCCCCGCCTCTCCACCTCGCTGGGCCAGACCATCTCGCCGCTTCTCCTCCGTCAGCCGTCTTTGGCAGGGGTAGGAGCCCCATGTCCCGCACCACCTCCTGCCTGTGCTCGGCCCTCCGTCCCTGCAGTTCGCCCGCCTCTGCCTCCTCTCCATGGGCCACCTGCACCACCTCGAAGCTGCCCGATGCCATGGCCGCGCCCGTTAAATGCCGACTCCGGCGGCCCCGACGCCCGCACCTGCTGCTCCACCGTTGCTTCGCCTCGTGCCCGATGGCTTGTCCGACGCGCCCTGTTCCAGCTCGTGTGTCCGCGTGTAGCCACGGCTGCCATGGCAGGTTTTTTTGTGCATCGCCGGGACCTCTCAAGACCAGGAACGCTTCGACCGAGACCGCCAAGTTCGACTACGATGGTGCGACAAGTACCCTACGCGCGAAGACGCCAAGTCCGCTTCGGATTCTTCAAGTACCACTACCGTCGCCTCCGGAAACGCTGGTACCACTACGACCCGACGATCACCGAACCGAAACGACAAGTACCCTACGAAACCCGAATCGCCAAGACCGGATCCGGCAAGTACCCGATGCGACGAGATGTACCACTACCATCGAACGTGAAACATTACTTCCACTACATCGCGAGAACGACTACTTCCTCTACTTCCTCGACGACCCGTGAACGTCTACTTCCCTCTCGAACTCGAACCGTCCCGCTTGAACGTTCAAGGTATAACCCGTGACGACCGCCGTGATCGAATCATCCTTGCGATGCCCTCTTTGCCTTGCCACTGTTCCGTGGGAACCCGAACCGGATCACCCCACCATCTTGCATGACTCGCTCACACGCTTTCCTTTGTACCGATATCTCAATCGAGTTATCGGAACCGATATGTTGCCGTGGCACCATTTTCGGATTCGTTGCCGTGGCACCCCTTTCTTCCACCACGGTGACATAATGCTTCATAACATGCTCATGTTAACGTTTTCATAAAATTGCATAAACTTGCATTTGTCATCCGCATCATGATAACAACATTTAATTGTTTATAATTGTTGTTTGCTATATTTTGCTTATATGCCATGCTAAAATGATTTATTTCATAACTAAATAACCGTAGCTCCATTTTAAATAATTTATATATGTAAATGGGGTAGAAAAATGCCTAGTTTAACATGGTAGCATTCCTTTGCATGTTTAACAACTCTAAAATATGCGTTAGGTCAGATCTGTTCCTAATCCATAATTTGCTTATGGGGATTTTCCGGAATTGTTGTTCGTTGTTTCCGGCCTCATTTAAACTTGCCTAAATAGATAGTTTATTTATGCTTCACCTCTTGCCATGCTTAATAACATTTAATATTGTTGGTAACCTAATCAAGAGCTTAACTAAATAATTGTTGTGAAGTTTCGTCAATATGCAATTCGCTGCATATTGAGCTCCACTTAATTTGTAGGATTGTTTGTGCATATTGCCATGCCATGCTATTTAAACCGGTCATGCATCATACTTGTTTGCTATATCATGCCATGTTTATGTGATGGTTGTTTACTATGTTGTTTGTTTCTTTCCGGTTGCTTCCCTCGTTAGCTTCGGTTTCGCTCCGGAGTTGTGAGGATTCGCTCGACTCGCCCATTTGTCTTCTTCTTGGATTCGTTCTTCTTCCTTGCGGGATTTCAGCAAGATGACCATACCCTCGAAATCACTACTATCTTTGCTTGCTAGCTGCTCGCTCTTTTGCTATGCCTATGCTACGATGCCTACCACTTGCTATATCATGCCACCCACATTGCCATGTCAAACCTCTAACCATCCTTTCCTAGCAAACCGTTGATTGGCTATGTTACCGCTTTGCTCAGCCCTCTTATAGCGTTGTTAGTTGCGGTGAAGATGAAGTTTGTTCCTTGTTGAACATGGAGTTGTTGTTCCTTGTTGGAACATGTTTACTTGTTGGGATATCACAATATACCTTATTTAATTAATGCATCTATATACTTGGTAAAGGGTGGAAGGCTCGGCCTTATGCCTGTGTTTTGTTCCACTCTTGCCGCCCTAGTTTTTCCGCTATATCGGTATTATGTTCCCGGATTTTGCGTCCCTAACGCGGTCGGGTGATTTATGGGACCCCTTGACAGTTCGCTTTGAATAAGACTTTTCCAAAGAAGGCCCAACATTGGTTTTATCATTTGCCTCACCTATACCCCTTTTCCCTTGGGTTTCGGAGCCCGAGGGTCATCTTTATTTTAGCCCCGGCCAAGACTCCTTTGAGTGCTGGTCCAAACCGAAGCGATGTCCGCGCCTCGGGCAATCAGGGTTTATGCCAACCCGACGCCTTGCTCATCCGGTGTGCCCGAGACCGAGATACGTGCGACTCCTATCAGATTTGTCGGCACATCCGGCGGCTTTGCTGGTCTTGTTTTATTGCTGTGAAATGTCTTGTAGCCGGATTCCGAGACTGATCGGGTCTTCCGGGGAGAAGGAATATCCTTCGTTGATCGCGAGAGCTTATCATGGGCTGTTGGGACACCCTGCAGGGTTTTGAACTTTCAAAGCCGTGCCCGCGTTATGTGGCAGATGGGAATTTGTTAATGTCCGTTGTAGAAAACCCGAAGTGGATCTTAATTAAAATACACCAACCGTAAAGCGTAACCGTGAGTGTCTCTTTTCGGGGTTGATCGAGAGGAGAACACGGTTTCTGGGTTATGCCTGACGTAAGTAGGAGTTCAGGATCACTTCTTGATCATAGTTGTTCGACCGTGCTTTTGCCTTCTCTTCTCGCTCTCATTTGCGTATATTAGCCACCATATATGCTAGTCGCTTGCTGCAGCTCCACCTCACTACCCTGTCCTACCTTTAAGCTTAAATAGTCTTGATCTCGCGGGTGTGAGATTGCTGAGTCCCCGTGACTCACAGTTACTTCCAAAACCAGTTTGCAGGTGCCGAGGAAACCGTGCAGGTGACGCATCCGAGCTCAAGGAGGAGCTCGATGAAGATCTTGTTCATTGTGTTGTTTCGCTTCAGCTTGATCAAGAGTGGAGCCAGTTGGGACGATCGGGATCTGTAGCTTGTGGGGTAGTCTTCTTTTATTTTGGTTCCGTAGTCGGACCTTGATTGTATCTATCTGATGTAATGTTTTACTCATGTATTGTGTGAAGTGGCGATTGTAAGCCAACTATGTATCTCTTTCCCTTATGTATTACATGGGTTGTGTGAAGATTACCTCACTTGCGACATTGCTTTCAATGCGGTTATGCCTCTAAGTCGTGCTTCACACGTGGGAGATATAGCCGCATCGAGGCGCTCTGACTAGCCTCTTCATGCCGTGCATTGCCCTTTCTCACATCGAGAGTTGATGCAAACTTCACGTGCATCCAAACCCCGTGATAGGATACACTCTTTCACACATAAACCTCCTTATATCTTCCTCAAAACAGCCACCATACCTACTTATTATGGCATTTTCATAGCCATTCCGAGATATATTGCCATGCAACTTTCCACCATTCCGCTCATCATGACACATTCATCATTGTCATATTGCTAGCATGATCATGTATTTGACATACTATTTGTGGCAAATCCACTGTTCATAATTCTTTCATACATGTCACTCTTGATTCATTGCATATCCTTAGACATCACGGAGGCATTCATATAGAGTCATACTTTGTTCTAGTATCGAGTTGTAATCATTGAGTTGTAAATAAATAGAAGTGTGATGATCATCATTTTCTAGAGCATTGTCCCATGTGAGGTTCAAATAAAAAAAAGGAAAAAAGCCAAAGAAGCCCAAACAAACAAACAAAAAGAGAGAAAAAGAGAGAAGGGACAATGTTACTATCCTTTGCCACACTTGTGCTTCAAAGTAGCACCGTAATCTTCATGATAGAGAGTCTCTTGTTTTGTCATTTTCATATACTAGTGGGAATTTTTCATTATAGAACTTGGCTTGTATATTCCGACAATGGGCCTCCTCAAGTGCCCTAGGTCTTCGTGAGCAAGCAAGTTGGATGCACACCCACTTAGTTTCTTGTGTTGAGCTTTCATACATTTATAGCTCTAGTGCATCCGTTACATGGCAATCCCTACTCCTTGCATTAACATCAATCGATGGGCATCTCCATAGGCCATTGATTAGCCTCGTTGATGTAAGACTTTCTCCTTTTTTGTCTTCTCCACATAACCCCCATCATCATATTCTATTCCACCCATAGTGCTATGTCCATGGCTCGCGCTCATATATTGCGCGAAAGTTTATAGGTTTGAGATTATTAAAGTATGAAACAATTGCTTGGCTTGTCATCGGGGTTGTGCATGATGAGAGCATTCTTGTGTGACGAAAATGGAGCACGACTAAACTATATGATTTTGTAGGGATGAGCTTTCTTTGGCCATGTTATTTTGAGAGGACATAATTGCTTAGTTAGTATGCTTGCAGTATTATTATTTTTATGTCAATATGAACTTTTGTCTTGAATCTTTCGGATCTGAATATTCATGCCACAATTAAAAAGAATTACATTAAAATTATGCCAGGTAGCACTCTGCATCAAAAATTCTTTTTTATCATTTACCTACTCGAGGACGAGCAGGAATTAAGCTTGGGGATGCCCGATATGTCTCCAACGTATCTATAATTTTTTATTGCTCCATGCTATATTATCTACTGTTTTGGACCATATTGGGCTTTATTTTCCACTTTTATGTTATTTTTGGGACTAACCTATTAACCGGAGGCCCAGCCCAGATTTGCTAGTTTTTTTGCCTATTTCAGTGTTTCAAAGAAACGGAATATCAAACAGAGTCCAAACGGAATGAAACCTTCGAATCTGATTTTCTCAACAAATATGATCCAGAGACTTGGACCCTCCACAAGAAAGGAGGGAGGCGCCACGAGGGCCCCTCAAGCTCCACCGACGCATTCTTCCTCCTATATATACCTACGCACCCCCAAACGATCGATACACAGCCAAAACCTAATTCCACCGTCAGAACCTTCTGCACTCCACAAGATCCCATCTTGGGGCTTGTTCCGAGTTCACGGGAGGGGAATCCACCATGGAGGGCTTCTACATCATCACCATAGCCCTCCGATGAAGTGTGAGTAGTTTACCTCGACCTTCGGGTCCATAGTTAGTAGCTAGATGGATTCTTCTCTTTTTGGATCTCAATACAATGTTCTCCCCTCTCTCATGGAGATCTATTCGATGTAATCTTGTTTTTGTGTGTTTGTTGAGACCGATGAATTGTGGGTTTATGATCAAGATTATCTATGAGCAATATTTGAATCCTCTCTGAATTCTTTTATGTATGATTGGTTATCTTTGCAAGTCTCTTTGAATTATCAGTTTGGTTTGGCCTACTAGATTGGTTTTTCTTGCAATGGGAGAAGTGCTTAGCTTTGGGTTCAATCTTGCGGTGTCCTTTCCAAGTGACAGTAGGGGAAGCAAGGCACGTATTGTGTTGTTGCCATCGAGGATAACAAGATGGGGTTTTTATCATATTGCATGAATTTATCCCTCTACATCATGTCATCTTGCTTAAGGCGTTACTCTGTTTTCTTGAACTTAATACTCTAGATGCATGCTGGATAGCGGTCAATGAGTGGAGAAATAGTAGTAGATGCAGGTAGGAGTCGCTCTACTTGTCTCGGATGTGATGCCTATATACATGATCATACCTAGATACTCTCATAACTATGCTCAATTCTGTCAATTGCTCAACAGTAATTTGTTCACCCACCGTAAAAATACTTATGCTCTTGAGAGAAGCCACTAGTGAAATCTATGGCCCCCGGGTCTATTCTCATCATATCAATCTATCATCACTTTATTATTGCTTTGCTTTTTTACTTTACTTTTTATTTTACTTTGCATCTTTATACCAAAAATACCAAAAATATTATCTATCATCTCTATCAGATCTCACTCTCGTAAGTGACCATGAAGGGATTGACAACCCCTAATCGCGTTGGTTGCGTGGAGCTATTTGTTTTGTGTAGGTACGAGGGACTTGCGCGTGGCCTCCGACTAGATTGATACCTTGGTTCTCAAAAACTGAGGGAAATACTTATGCTACTTTGCTGCATCATCATCTCCTCTTCGGGGAAATCCAACGCAGTGCTCAAGAGGTAGCACCTACCTCATGTTGATAGTGTTTGCTCGTTCCTTTAGGATATTATTAACCTTTGCGATAGTCCTCAGGGTCCGTGGTAAATCCTTCTTCCAATACCATGAACTACTTATGGCAGAAGTTCCTTGTTGAACCAAAACATCACAATAAGAGTGCCCTTGATGAGTTCTCCATTCTGCACTGTGAATCTGCCAGTCCTACCTTTCTGCATGGATTATCTGGAAGAAATATGTTGAACTTGTTTGACATACTAAATCTATGCATCTGCAACTCACAAAACCATATGTTCCTTTGGGTTGTCTCTTTATAGTCATATTCTGACCTCTATCTATCAATTGATAATCAGGACTAGTTGTGCATTCGTGTTATCGTTGCCTTTTATTCTTGTGGTCCATCAAGCCATTCTATTCAGAAATGACTGGGAGAAACAAACTCCAGCACCTCATCCATTTCTTGGACTGGTCAAAGTAGTTGTGCTCGCAGATCAAATGCCAATCTAGCTTTTGCTCGTTCTACCCTCGGAGTATTACCCCTTTATGTCGATTGTCATGAGAATTGCACCATCTCTTATGAATTCTTGACGCGTGATACTTCTCCCCATCATTGTTTCATTCCTCGGTTTCGTTATTGTAACCGAATGCCGATAAATGAACTGTGATGCGTGAATCAATACTCCGAGCAACTCCGCTGCTTGGTAGCTAATGGATAATAATTTCATTCTTAGCGTGTTGGTTATTGAATCATCATCCTAAGATTGATCGTGCTACCTAGTCCATATTTCCTGGTGCACTCTTCGATCAAGAGTTAGGATTGTGTCAATCCTTGCTTAATTGATCACGTCATCTTACCTCGAAAGCAAGATTATTCTCGAGCTTAGTAGCTTATCGGTGGTTCATGATTTTCCGGATATCTTCCCTAAGTATCATCGAGTTGTCCCCCGACAGCTATGTTGAGCTCGTGATCAAGTTGGTTCCCTTTAACCCACCCTTTCTCCAAGAATCATGTTGGATACCCTAAACTAGTTAGTTAAGCTAAACAACGACTTGGAGAGTTGGAAAATAAAAGCTTTGTCTAACTTAGTTCATTGCCAAAGGGATATCCTTGTGTTCGTGTGTTAGCCGAAGAAAGATGATATCTTCATTGATTGATCCTCGTGATCAGCTTGTTGGATCTATTATCTTACCAATATTTGATTTGAGTATGGGCTATCGTCAAATCAAGTTAGAACTAACGATATTCGTAATGTTGTCTTACTCGTGGTTGATTCCTCGAGCATACACCATTACATCTTTTGGTCCTACCAATACATATCACATTGTTCACATAATGGTGGAAGTCCAAGGATATGGAAATTCGATGAGTTGTTGTTGAGCCCATCGCCAGATTTTGTCTCCTCCATGATTCATGTTGAACATCAAGCTAGTGTTGGAAACTTTTATAAGCATTACCTTCATGTCCCGTGCATGAAGCATATGTTGGATGAAACAAGTGATTTCTCTAGGTTCATGTGTGATACGTCCATTTTGCATCATGCTTTTATATCGATATTTATTGCATTATGGGCTGTTATTTCACGTTATGTCACAATACTTATGGCTATTCTCTTTATTTTACAAGGCTTACATGAAGAGGGAGAATGCCGATAATGGAATTTCGGCTGGAAAAGGAGCAAATATTGGAGACATATTCTCAAGAACTCCAAAAGTCCTGAAACTCCATGGAATATCTTAAAATAAATAAAGAAAAATCATCACCAAAGATGAAGGCCAGGGGCCCACACCCGCTCACGAGGGTGGGGCGCGCCACCTCGTGGGCCCTTGGTGGCTCTCCGATGCCCATCTTCTCATATATGAAGTCTTTCGATGAGAAAAACAATAAGCAACCTTTCGACGAGACTCACCACCACGAGGCGTAACCTTGGCGGAACCAATCTAGGGCTCGCAGAGCTGTTCGCTGGGACACTTCCCTCCGGGAGGGGAAATCATCGTCATCATCATCACCAACGCTCCTCTCATCGGAGGGGGCAATTCCATCAACATCTTCACCACCACCATCTCATCTCCAAACCCTAGTTCATCTCTTGTATCCAATTATTGTCCCCAAGTCCGGATTGGAGCTAGTAGGTTGCTAGTAGTGTTGATTACTCCTTGTAGTTGATGCTAGTTGGTTTATTTGGTGGAAGATCATATGTTCAGATTCTTTATGCATATTATTACCCTCGATTATGAACATTAATATGCTTTGTGAGTAGTTACGTTTGTTCACGAGGACAAGGGAGAAGTCTTGCTATTAGTAGTCATGTGAATTTGGTATTCGCTCGATATTTTGATAAGATGTATGTTGTATAGCTCTAGTGGTGTAACATCCCAAATTTTCAATTTGGAATGTTATACATTAGATCATCATGCATATCATATTTTCTTGCATTTTGTTGATCCTGAAATTTCACGCAACTCAAGGACCCTCGAGAGAGTTGTAGATTTCAAATTTTCAGATTTGAGTTCTCTCAAAACTATGAAAAGAGGATCATTGGATTTATTTATTTTATCTTCAAATATTTTTCCAATATCAAAAATAAGAGAGGGAATAATATGACTTTCCCAAAATTTAGGAAAATGAAGATTTAATAAATAAATCAAATTTTGGATTTTTCTGGAGTTTATTTGCCTTAGGGAAAATGCGTGTTTTCAAAAATTGCATTTTAGGCCCCGAGTAAAGTTCATTTTGTTCGACTCATATTTAGGAGTCGGGAAAGTTTACTTTATTAATTTTGGAGTTCGTTTAGATTTTTTTTCAGATTTTTCTCACTGAAACCGATTTAAAAAAAAAGAGAGAGTCAGAGCGCTTGGGCCAAAGGCCCAAGCCGCTAAGCCAGCCGGCCGCCAGAGGCCAAGGCCATCGCTAGCGCACACGCACTGTGGAGCCAGGAGCCGCCCGGTTTCCTTTTCTTTTACAAATCCTAGTAGGATTTGGACCTGTTCGTTATTCCGTTTTTATTCCTAGGATTCCTAATCCTACTCTAGTTCTTGTCCCTACTCCAAGCAAAAACCTCCCTCCCCAATATAAATACCCAATCACCCCCTCTAACACATCAAACCAACACCTCTCCTCTCCTCTCCTCCTCCAGCAGGCCGCCGCCGCTACACCGCCGCCAAGTGCCGCCGCCACCTAACGCCGCCGCCCGGAGCCCCTCGCCTCTTGAGGTGCTAGCAGCGCCAGATCACCTTTTCTTTTCCTCGGTTCGGTTTTTCAGAATCGTTCGGTTTCCGCTCCGTTTTCTAGATCGGTTTTTCGTTTGGTTTTTTTTCCAAACCCTAGATCGGTTTTTCTCGCCGTTTTTCTTTCCGGTTTTGTTTAGCAAGTTGTCACGGACCGTTCGCCCTAACGAACGTGATCACTGGTTTGCTTCGTTAATGAACGTCCGCTTGTTCAACCGTTCGTCGTTTTCTTTCTCATCGGATTTATTCCGCTATTTTTCTCGATAGCGATTTCAGATCCGATTTTCTTTCTAGTCTATCTTCTCGCTTGTTTATCGGAATCAGTGATTCAAGCGCTGGAGTTTCATCTCAAACCGCCGTTCCGACTAATCAACTTAAACAAAGTTTTGCTGCTGTAAAATTTGACTTAGTTTCAACTTGCTAGAACCGAGTTGTTTTCTTTCGTCGCTTGACTTTCGTTGCTTTTATTTGATTCGATTCTTTTTGCAACCAGGGTTCTTAAGTTGAACTTTCTGGTTAGATCTTTTATTCGAGATTTACCGGTGCATTAGATGAGTACTTATTGTATGCTTGTTGTTTGTCTGCGATAGATCACCCGAGTGTGCCGCTTGTTACTTGAATCTCTAGGTTTCATGGATCATCGCTAAGGCAAGTAACACTTGATCATACCTTTACTACCACCCAGTTTTTATGCATTAGATCAATCCTCGAATACTTGCATGATTAGGATCTAAAATAAATTGTGGGATGGGAAGTAGATTGAGGTAGTACCTATTACCTGTTTTACTTGTGAGACCTTGGGAGTTACTTCTCGCTTGCTTATTATGCTATGCTATGCTAGTAGACGTGGATTGGGTGAGTGTATTCCATGATGATGTGAGATTGTTAAATTAATGGTTTATTTAAGGTGGCAACTTAAACACACATCCGGGTGGATTGAGGCACCTGGTTTCTATCAGACTTGCCTGTTTTTCTTCTGACCGCCACCTGTGCTCAAAGGGATCATAAGATTATTCATGCTAGTAACTTCCGTGCAGCCACAAGCTATTATGGGCTCTAGCATAGTTGATTAAGTCGTGTGAACTCTTACAGTGGTAGACTAGCAGATGTAGGGTGGTAAAGGGTGGAAGGCTCGGCCTTATGCCCGTGTTTTGTTCCACTCTTGCCGCCCTAGTTTTTCCGTCATATCGGTATTATGTTCCCGGATTTTGCGTCCCTAACGCGGTCGGGTGATTTATGGGACCCCTTGACAGTTCGCTTTGAATAAGACTTTTCCAAGAAGGCCCAACATTGGTTTTATCATTTGCCTCACCTATACCCCTTTTCCCTTGGGTTTCGGAGCCCGAGGGTCATCTTTATTTTAGCCCCGGCCAAGTACTCCTTTGAGTGCTGGTCCAAACCGAAGCGATGTCCGCGCCCTCTGGGCAATCAGGGTTTATGCCAACCCGACGCCTTGCTCATCCGGTGTGCCTCGAGACCGAGATACGTCGACTCTATCAGATTTGTCGGCACATCCGCGTGACTTGCTGGTCTTGTTTTATTGCTGTGAATGTCTTGTAGCCGGATTCCGAGACTGATCGGGTCTTCCCGGGAGAAGGAATATCCTTCGTTGATCGCGAGAGCTTATCATGGGCTGTTGGGACACCCTGCAGGTTTTGAACTTTCAAAGCCGTGCCCATGTTATGTGGCGATGGGAATTTGTTAATGTCCGTTGTAGAAAACCCGGTGGATCTTAATTAAAATACACCAACCGTGTGCGTAACCGTGAGTGTCTCTTTTCGGGTTGATCGAGAGGAGAACACGGTTTCGGGTTATGCTCGACGTAGTAGGAGTTCAGGATCACTTCTTGATCATAGTTGTTCGACCGTGCTTTTGCCTTCTCTTCTCGCTCTCATTTGCGTATATTAGCCACCATATATGCTAGTCGCTTGTTGCAGCTCCACCTCACTACCCTGTCCTACCTTTAAGCTTAAATAGTCTTGATCTCGCTGGTGTGAGATTGCTGAGTCCCCGTGACTCACAGATTACTTCCAAAACCAGTTTGCGTGTGCCGAGGAAACCGTGCAGTGACGCATCCGAGCTCAAGGAGGAGCTCGATGAAGATCTTGTTCATTGTGTTGTTTCGCTTCAGCTTGATCAATAGTGGAGCTCAGTTGGGACGATCGGGATCTGTAGCTTGGGGGTAGTCTTCTTTTATTTTGGTTCCGTAGTCGGACCTTGATTGTATCTATCTGATGTAATGTTTTACTCATGTATTGTGTGAAGTGGCGATTGTAAGCCAACTATGTATCTCTTTCCTTATGTATTACATGGGTTGTGTGAAGATTACCTCACTTGCGACATTGCTTTCAATGCGGTTATGCCTCTAAGTCGTGCTTCGACACGTGGGAGATATAGCCGCATCGAGGGCGCTTCAAGTTGGTAATCGAGCCTTCCCGACTTAGGAGCCCCTACTTGATTGTTTGTCTTGGCGTTGTTGAGTCTAGAATGGAAAATGTTTTGAGTCTTAGGATTATATATATCGGAGAGTAGGATTTTTTTACTCCTCGGTCCCTTCGTCGCTCTGGTGAGGTATCCCGACGAGAGTTTTGACTTTTCTCTCCTCAAATTTCACTAAATTTTTTTAGGATCACGTGGGTATTTTGGAATCGTTCGATGGTTTTGTGACGAGAACATTGTTCTTGGTGCCTCCCGACATTTAGGGGTTGTGGCGGTGTCCCGGGAGTTGAGCTCGAGGTGTTGTCGCCACAATTTTATCGCTGCAGCTCGAATACCCGAGTTTTACCGACATCGAAATCTCTTTTGTGCGCTTGTTGGTGAGATAACCCCGATAGCCCAATCTCGTGGCGAAAAGGGAGTATTGCCATGACTTGTATAACGGATGTTTTTCAAGGTCGAGGTACACGATTTCCGAGGATTTCTTGGTGATGTGTTGACGGATGGATACAAATGGATCTAGGTATTGTTAGTTTGGGTGATATATTTTGTGTCCCTGTATCCCCAACACCTGATTGCATAACCGAAAGTTTCGGGAGTTTATAGGTGGAATTCTAGTAGCTTACAGGATATTCTTTCCGATGATGTATGATTTGAGATTGGGGTTCAACGCCTAGTGGTCCGCCCATTCACGGTCGATTTACAATGGTCGCGAGACGCCTTAAAGAATCCTTGGCTATGCTGATTCGGGACGCCTTGTTTGTCATTCGTGACGTCCGCTATCGTCGTGTCCGTGTGGGCCCCACCACGAACACTTTGGGCGAAATCTCTATCATGTATTTGTTCCGGCTCATTCTTGAAGCCAATCCTTTGTTTTTGTTTTGTTTTGTGGTATTCGAGTTGCTTCAATGCCAAGTGTTGATTCCATACCTTTCCTAATTGGTCTTCTCATATTGCTATGTGAATACTAATCCTTCTTGATCACTGAGCTTGTCATGTTAATTCTTTTCTCAATCGGCGTGCTTCTCTTCAAGTGGATCCGATCATTCCAACATTCGCAAGATCAATTCTAAGTTTTTTCTCAACGGTGTTCGTTTCATCCGACCTAAGTTGCCTTTGTTTTCCCGCCCTCCCACCCCTTTTTCTTCAAGGACTCAGATTTCTTAATCAAGTATCCATTTTTATTGAGTGAAGTTTCTTCATTCTTTTCCTTTAATGTTTTATCCGGTGATTTCTCATGAAGACGCTAAGGAAGTTTCAACCTTATCATTGTTCCATTCTAATTTTCTTCTCCGGTGGATTTAAGTCAAGTTTTCAGTGTTGATCGTATTCTTTTCATCGTTTCAAATGCTTTCTCATGTCAGTGCATCTCTTAATCATTCATTTCTCGCTATTCAATTGTTCCGGAGTGTTGAAGATATCTCAGAAGATTCTAGTTTCCATTCTCAATTCACTCAAGTTCTTTTGAGGTTGTTATCTCTTTCAAGCCATTTAATTCTACCGGTGCAATATCTATTTCAAGCAATTGTTCGACGGTGGTTCTTTTGAGTGGGCCCTAACCCACAGGTCTTTTCCCAGGATCTTACCTGACTCTTCTAATTTTCAGGAGCTATTCTCAAATTCTTTGCAAAGTTTGACGTAAGAATGAGTTATCATCAGTCAAATGTCTTTCTCCAAGAGCTTTCACATTTTTTTTTCATTGTTGGTTCAACCTTTCTAATTTTCATTCCGGAGTGTCTCAACAATTCATGGTGGTGTTTCTCGTCGTCAGTTGAAGACCGAAGAAGGATTTCTCCTAAATCTTGGTCCGTTCTCTTCAAGATTCATGGTTCTAGCTTCGTGCCATCCTCATAATTGTTTTGATTGTGAGAATTCTTTTAACCCACCCGGAGTTTTTCAGGAGTCTTTTCAGTTTGATTCTCTGGAGCCCATCATCTCAGAATTATTCATTCAAGCGTTCAACTCTGGTTTTCCAAATCTTACCGGTGCATCATTCAAGTATTCACTAATCAGTTCATGATCTCTTCGTTCTAATGTAGCTAAATTTTGTCAAGCATCTTTATTCGTTTTCCAATTCTTCCCGGTGATTTGTGCCTTTGCTATGTTCATTTTTAATTCTTACGGTGGTTTGTTCAAGATTTCACTTCCTTTGTTATCACATCAATTTATTCGTTGTTTCAATCCCACCGGTGGTTCCATCAATAGCTTCTCAAGTTTGCGCCATATCTATCTTAATCCTTTCTACGAGAATAAGTAGTATGCCAAATCCATTGCTTGTCATCAATTTAATTGGTGAAGGATGAGCATAATGTAATTCTTATTCTTGTTTCATCGAGTAAATTCAATTCCTTATTCCGGAGGATCATCAAAATTCTTGGTTTCATTTGTTCATCTTTCTTTCCGAGTTCCAAGTTTTTCTCGCTATATCATTTCAAAGCTTCATCTTATCACTGCAAGGCTTCACCTTGTATTGTCAACTTCTCTTTCATTTATAATCCTTTTGTTTAGCGAGTTCGTCATGGAGGCTCTACATGATGGTTCGTCAAGGATTCTTTTCATTTCTTCAATTGTTCTTCAAGATTTCTCGGAGTTAAGATCCGTCAAGCCATACTCAAAAATTGAACATGGTGCTCAACACATGTTTTGTTTTGAGGAGTTCTAGTATTCTTCTTCTTGCATTTCGAAGAGCAATTCTTTATACCTTATCTCTTGAGATGGTGTTATGTCATTCTCGACAATTTGTGTTCGTGTTTCATGATTAACATGTTGTCAAGAATGAGGTATTTTAAATCCATCAATCTCTTCATTGGAGTCATCTTGGGCTATATTTCACCTAAAGCTTTCCCTAAGGATTGTTGCTACTTATGGTGCTTATTAATGACCCAAGTTCTTCATTTGTCCTCCCGTGAAATAAGTTTCTCGTCTCCTTGTTGATATCAATCCAATCAATTGTTTCCGTTGGTGGCAGAAACTCACCTCATAATTTTGAGATGTTTTCATAAGCCCACTACAAGCTTATCCTTATCGTTGTTGTTTTTCAAGCAACTCCGTTCAATCCTACTTCGTAAGGATGCTCTTTCAAGATCTTGTTTCCCTTCGTCCATTCCATCCCACTCTTTCATTTGTCCCGAAGGCATTGTGATGTTGCTCTCTTCACCCATCACCTCGTTTTGTAAAGATCATGTTCTTTTTCTTGCATTGTCCATTTAACCGAGTGTTGTGTCATCTCTTCAAGTTCTTTTCATCTTATCAAGTTTTCCTTCTTCTTTCAGTCGGAGAGCTGCCCAAATTTTATCATTCTTCCTCCTTCTCGATCTAGTTTTAACCAGAGTGGTGTCAATATCTATGTTATCACTTAACCTCTTGGTTCTCGTCGTATCCCTTGTTCCTCTTTTCTAACAGAGTGATTCAACTTTCTTCATCTTCGTTGTTTTCTTTCTTTCATTTGTTTCAACCTCTCGAGGTTCATTGGTTTCACTCGTTTGTCGCAGAAGCAACTTTGTTTTACCTCTTCCTCTTCCGTTTTTTCTATCCGGTGCCATCCTAGATCTCGGGACGAGATCCTCTCGTAGTGGTGGAGTGTTGTGACGCCCCAAGGCCGGAGTTTCAGTTGCCTTCCAGGGTTTCTGAGTTTTGCCATGTGTTTTGTTTTGTTTTTGCATTTCATCTTGTCATCTTTTGCATTGCATCATGTCATCATGCCAGCATATCATTTATTTTTGCAACTCTTCTAAATAAATTGCATGGATTTTTCGATCCATTTAAATCGAGGGATATTCACGTGGTGATTTCTCTTTATAACATACCCTCCCAATATTAGGGAGCTATATAAATATTCCATTAATTGGAATTCATCATAACCCACTTGCATAATATATCTCATGCCCTTCTACTTCAAGTTTGGTCCCCAAACCTCGCCATTATTATTCTATCATTTTCCGGAGTTCCACCAAAAATCCTTGGATCATTTTTGTTAAATTCCTCACATTTTTGCGAGCTCGGGAATATTATCCGCGCCCGCAAGTCCTTTCCCTATCCCTCTCTTTCTTTCGTCTCTCTATTTTTTTTTCTTTCTTTTCTGCTATATTAGAGTTAGAGAGAGGAGCCAGCCCATCCGGCCTCTAGCCCAGCAGGCCAGCCTCCCTAAGCCGGCCCCTAGCTTTTCTCCCCCGCGCAGGCCCAAGGCCTAGGCCCATTCGGCAGCACCCCTCCTAACCCTAGCTAACTCTGGCCGATCCCCATCTCTCTCCCTCGTCCTCCTAGCACCGCACGCTCGCCCGATCCCATCTCCCCTCGCTCTTCCCTCGCGCAGTCGCTCCCGAACCCCCGCTCGATCTCCTCGCCGCCCTCGACCTACCTCCCCGTCGCCGCTCCTCCGCGCACCAGGCCGGACCCCCCCATTGGCCTCCTCGTCGCCGCCCGAGCGGGTTCCCTCCGTCCATCTCCATCGCCTCTCCACCTCACCTCGCCGCGCCCCCCCCGGTGTTCTCCTCGTCGCCGACGAGCTCAAGGAGGAGCGCCGTCGCCCTCAACCCTCCTCCTCGGCGCCCCCTGCGCCACCTCGTCGCCGTCCCGCGCCTCTCCACCTCGCCGGGCCAGGACCATCTCGCCGTTTCCCTCCTCCGTCGCCGTCTTTGGCAGGGGTAGGAGCCCCCATGTCCCGCACCACCTCCGCCCGTGCTCCGCGCCCTCCGTCGCCTGCAGTTCGCCCGCCTCTGCCTCCTCTCCATGGGCCACCTGCACCACCTCGGGAAGCTGCCCGATGCCATGGCCATGCCCGTTAAATGCGACTCCGGCGGCCCCGACGCCCGCACCTGCTGCTGCTCCACCCGTTGCCATCGCCTCGTGCCCGATGGCTTGTCCGACGCGGCCCTGTTCCAGCTCGTGTGTCCGCGCGTGTAGCCACGGCTGCCATGGCAGGTTTTTTTTGTGCATCGCCGGGGACCTCCTCAAGACCAGGAACGCCCTGACCGAGACCGCCAAGTTCGACTACGATGGTGCGACAAGTACCCCTACGCGCGAAGACGCCAAGTCCGTTTCGGGATTCTTCAAGTACCACTACCGTCGTCTCCGGAAACGTCAAGTACCACTACGACCCGACGATCACCGAACCGGAAACGACAAGTACCCCTACGGAAACCCGAATCGCCAAGACCGGATCCGACAAGTACCCCGATGACGAGATGTACCACTACCATCGAACGTGAAACATTACTTCCACTACATCGCGAGAACGACTACTTCCTCTACTTCCCTCGACGACCCGTGAACGTCTACTTCCCTCTACGAAACTCGAACCGTCCCGTTTGAACGTTCCGAAGGTATAACCCGTGACGACCGCCGTGATCGAATCATCCTTGCGATGCCCCTCTTTTGCCTTGCCACCGTTCCGTGGGAACCCGAATCCGGATCACCCCACCATCTTGCATGACTCGCTCACACGCTTTCCTTTGTACCGATATCTCAATCGAGTTATCGGAACCGATATGTTGCCGTGGCACCATTTTCGGATTCGCTGTCGTGGCACCCCTTTCTTCCACCACGGTGACATAATGCTTCATAACATGCTCATGTTAACGTTTTCATAAAATTGCATAAACTTGCATTTGTCATCCGTGATCATGATAACAACATTTAATTGTTTATAATTGTTGTTTGCTATATTTTGCTTATATGCCATGCTAAAATGATTTATTTCATAACTAAATAACCGTAGCTCCATTTTAAATAATTTATATATGTAAATGGGGTAGAAAAATGCCTAGTTTAACATGGTAGCATTCCTTTGCATGTTTAACAACTCTAAAATATGCGTTAGGTCAGATCTGTTCCTAATCCATAATTTGCTTATGGGGATTTTCCGGAATTGTTGTTCGTTGTTTCCGGCCTCATTTAAACTTGCCTAAATAGATAGTTTATTTATGCTTCACCTCTTGCCATGCTTAATAACATTTAATATTGTTGGTAACCTAATCAAGAGCGAACTAAATAATTGTTGTGAAGTTTCGTCAATATGCAATTCGTTGCATATTGAGCTCCACTTAATTTGTAGGATTGTTTGTGCATATTGCCATGCCATGCTATTTAAACCGGTCATGCATCATACTTGTTTGCTATATCATGCCATGTTTATGTGATGGTTGTTTACTATGTTGTTTGTTTCTTTCCGGGTTGCTTCCCTCGTTAGCTTCGGTTTCGTTCCGGAGTTGTGAGGATTCGTTCGACTACGTCCATTTGTCTTCTTCTTGGATTCGTTCTTCTTCCTTGCGGGATTTCAGGCAAGATGACCATACCCTCGAAATCACTACTATCTTTGCTTGCTAGCTGCTCGCTCTTTTGCTATGCCTATGCTACGATGCCTACCACTTGCTATATCATGCCACCCACATTGCCATGTCAAACCTCTAACCATCCTTTCCTAGCAAACCGTTGATTGGCTATGTTACCGCTTTGCTCAGCCCCTCTTATAGCGTTGTTAGTTGCAGGTGAAGATGAAGTTTGTTCCTTGTTGGAACATGGAGTTGTTGTTCCTTGTTGGAACATGTTTACTTGTTGGGATATCACAATATACCTTATTTAATTAATGCATCTATATACTTGGTAAAGGGTGGAAGGCTCGGCCTTATGCCTGGTGTTTTGTTCCACTCTTGCCGCCCTAGTTTTTCCGTCATATCGGTATTATGTTCCCGGATTTTGCGTCCCTAACGCGGTCGGGTGATTTATGGGACCCCCTTGACAGTTCGCTTTGAATAAGACTTTTCCAGCAAGGCCCAACATTGGTTTTATCATTTGCCTCACCTATACCCCTTTTCCCTTGGGTTTCCGGAGCCCGAGGGTCATCTTTATTTTAGCCCCCGGGCCAGTACTCCTTTGAGTGCTGGTCCAAACCGAGCGATGTCCGGCGCCCCCTGGGCAATCAGGGTTTATGCCAACCCGACGTCTTGCTCATCCGGTGTGCCCTGAGACCGAGATACGTGCGACTCCTATCAGGATTTGTCGGCACATCCGGGCGGCTTTGCTGGTCTTGTTTTATTGCTGTGAAATGTCTTGTAGCCGGGATTCCGAGACTGATCGGGTCTTCCCGGGGAGAAGGAATATCCTTCGTTGATCGCGAGAGCTTATCATGGGCTAAGTTGGGACACCCTGCAGGGTTTTGAACTTTCAAAGCCGTGCCCATGATTATGTGGCAGATGGGAATTTGTTAATGTCGGTTGTAGAAAACCCGGTGGATCTTAATTAAAATACACCAACCGTAAAGCGTAACCGTGAGTGTCTCTTTTCGGGTTGATCGAGAGGAGAACACGGTTTCGGGTTATGCCCGACGTAAGTAGGAGTTCAGGATCACTTCTTGATCATAGTTGTTCGACCGTGCTTTTGCCTTCTCTTCTCGCTCTCATTTGCGTATATTAGCCACCATATATGCTAGTCGCTTGCTGCAGCTCCACCTCACTACCCTGTCCTACCTTTAAGCTTAAATAGTCTTGATCTCGCGGGTGTGAGATTGCTGAGTCCCGTGACTCACAGATTACTTCAAAACCAGTTTGCAGGTGCCGAGGAAACCGTGCGGTGACGATCCGAGCTCAAGGAGGAGCTCGATGAAGATCTTGTTCATTGTGTTGTTTCGCTTCAGTTGATCAAGAGTGGAGCCAGTTGGGACGATCGGGGATCTGTGTAGCTTGTGGGGTAGTCTTCTTTTATTTTGGTTCCGTAGTCGGACCTTGATTGTATCTATCTGATGTAATGTTTTACTCATGTATTGTGTGAAGTGGCGATTGTAAGCCAACTATGTATCTCTTTCCCTTATGTATTACATGGGTTGTGTGAAGATTACCTCACTTGCGACATTGCTTTCAATGCGGTTATGCCTCTAAGTCGTGCTTCGACACGTGGGAGATATAGCCGCATCGAGGGCGTTACAGCTAGCCTCTTCAGTACCGTGCATTGCCCTTTCTCACATCGAGAGTTGATGCAAACTTCGCCGGTGCATCCAAACCCCGTGATAGGATACACTCTTTCACACATAAACCTCCTTATATCTTCCTCAAAACAGCCACCATACCTACTTATTATGGCATTTTCATAGCCATTCCGAGATATATTGCCATGCAACTTTCCACCATTCCGTTCATCATGACACATTCATCATTGTCATATTGCTAGCATGATCATGTATTTGACATACTATTTGTGGCAAATCCACTGTTCATAATTCTTTCATACATGTCACTCTTGATTCATTGCATATCCCGGTACACCGCCGGAGGCATTCATATAGAGTCATACTTTGTTCTAGTATCGAGTTGTAATCATTGAGTTGTAAATAAATAGAAGTGTGATGATCATCATTTTCTAGAGCATTGTCCCATGTGAGGTTCAAATAAAAAAAGGAGAAAAAGGCCAAAGAAGCCCAAACAAACAAACAAAAAGAGAGAGAAAAAGAGAGAAGGGACAATGTTACTATCCTTTGCCACACTTGTGCTTCAAAGTAGCACCGTAATCTTCATGATAGAGAGTCTCTTGTTTTGTCATTTTCATATACTAGTGGGAATTTTTCATTATAGAACTTGGCTTGTATATTCCGACAATGGGCCTCCTCAAGTGCCCTAGGTCTTCGTGAGCAAGCAAGTTGGATGCACACCCACTTAGTTTCTTGTGTTGAGCTTTCATACATTTATAGCTCTAGTGCATCCGTTACATGGCAATCCCTACTCCTTGCATTAACATCAATCGATGGGCATCTCCATAGGCCATTGATTAGCCTCGTTGATGTAAGACTTTCTCCTTTTGTCTTCTCCACATAACCCCATCATCATATTCTATTCCACCCATAGTGCTATGTCCATGGCTCGCGCATATATTGCTTGAAAGTTTATAGGTTTGAGATTATTAAAGTATGAAACAATTGCTTGGCTTGTCATCGGGGTTGTGCATGATGAGAGCATTCTTGTGTGACGAAAATGGAGCACGACTAAACTATATGATTTTGTAGGGATGAGCTTTCTTTGGCCATGTTATTTTGAGAGGACATAATTGCTTAGTTAGTATGCTTGCAGTATTATTATTTTTATGTCAATATGAACTTTTGTCTTGAATCTTTCGGATCTGAATATTCATGCCACAATTAAAAAGAATTACATTAAAATTATGCGGGTAGCACTCTGCATCAAAAATTCTTTTTATCATTTACCTACTCGAGGACGAGCAGGAATTAAGCTTGGGGATGCCCGATATGTCTCCAACGTATCTATAATTTTTTATTGCTCCATGCTATATTATCTACTGTTTTGGACCATATTGGGCTTTATTTTCCACTTTTATGTTATTTTTGGGACTAACCTATTAACCGGAGGCCCAGCCCAGATTTGCTAGTTTTTTTGCCTATTTCAGTGTTTCAAAGAAACGGAATATCAAACAGAGTCCAAACGGAATGAAACCTTCGGGAATCTGATTTTCTCAACAAATATGATCCAGGAGACTTGGACCCTCCGTCAAGAAAGGAGGGAGGCGGCCACGAGGGCCCCTCGAAGCTCCACCGACGTACTCCTTCCTCCTATATATACCTACGTACCCCCAAACGATCAGATACACAGCCAAAAACCTAATTCCACCGTCGCAACCTTCTGTACCCACAAGATCCCATCTTGGGGCTTGTTCCGGAGCTCCGCCGGAAGGGGAATCCACCATGGAGGGCTTCTACATCATCACCATAGCCCCTCCGATGAAGTGTGAGTAGTTTACCTCAGACCTTCGGGTCCATAGTTAGTAGCTAGATGGATTCTTCTCTCTTTTTGGATCTCAATACAATGTTCTCCCCCTCTCTCATGGAGATCTATTCGATGTAATCTTGTTTTTGCGGTGTGTTTGTTGAGACCGATGAATTGTGGGTTTATGATCAAGATTATCTATGAGCAATATTTGAATCCTCTCTGAATTCTTTTATGTATGATTGGTTATCTTTGCAAGTCTCTTTGAATTATCAGTTTGGTTTGGCCTACTAGATTGGTTTTTCTTGCAATGGGAGAAGTGCTTAGCTTTGGGTTCAATCTTGCGGTGTCCTTTCCAAGTGACAGTAGGGGAAGCAAGGCACGTATTGTGTTGTTGCCATCGAGGATAACAAGATGGGGTTTTTATCATATTGCATGAATTTATCCCTCTACATCATGTCATCTTGCTTAAGGCGTTACTCTGTTTTCTTGAACTTAATACTCTAGATGCATCTTTGGATAGCGGTCGATGAGTGGAGAAATAGTAGTAGATGCAGTAGGAGTCGCTCTACTTGTCTCGGATGTGATGCCTATATACATGATCATACCTAGATACTCTCATAACTATGCTCAATTCATCAATTGCTCAACAAGAATTTGTTCACCCAAGTAAAAATACTTATGCTCTTGAGAGAAGCCACTAGTGAAATCTATGGCCCCGGGTCTATTCTCATCATATCAATCTATCATCACTTTATTATTGCTTTGCTTTTTTACTTTACTTTTTATTTTACTTTGCATCTTTATACCAAAAATACCAAAAATATTATCTATCATCTCTATCGATCTCACTCGTAAGTGACCATGAAGGGATTGACAACCCCTAATCGCGTTGGTTGCGTGGAGCTATTTGTTTTGTGTAGGTACGAGGGACTTGCGCGTGGCCTCCGACTAGATTGATACCTTGGTTCTCAAAAACTGAGGGAAATACTTATGCTACTTTGCTGCATCATCATCTCCTCTTCGGGAAATCCAACGCGATGCTCAAGAGGTAGCACCTACCTCATGTTGATAGTGTTTGCTCGTTCCTTTAGGATATTATTAACCTTTGCGATAGTCCTCAGGGTCCGTGGTAAATCCTTCTTCCAATACCATGAACTACTTATGGCAGAAGTTCCTTGTTGAACCAAAACATCACAATAAGAGTGCCCTTGATGAGTTCTCCATTCTGCACTGTGAATCTGCCAGTCCTACCTTTCTGCATGGATTATCTGGAAGAAATATGTTGAACTTGTTTGACATACTAAATCTATGCATCTGCAACTCACAAAACCATATGTTCCTTTGGGTTGTCTCTTTATAGTCATATTCTGACCTCTATCTATCAATTGATAATCAGGACTAGTTGTGCATTCGTGTTATCGTTGCCTTTTATTCTTGTGGTCCATCAAGCCATTCTATTCCGAAATGACTGGGAGAAACAAACTCCAGCACCTCATCCATTTCTTGGACTGGTCAAAGTAGTTGTGCTCTGCAGATCAAATGCCAATCTAGCTTTTGCTCTGTTCTACCCTGGAGTATTACCCCCTTTATGTCAGGATTGTCATGAGAATTGCACCATCTCTTATGAATTCTTGACGCGGTGATACTTCTCCCCATCATTGTTTCATTCCTCGGTTTCGTGTTATTGTAACCGGAATGCCGACAAATGAACTGTGATGCGTGAATCAATACTCCGAGCAACTCCGTTGCTTGGTAGCTAATGGATAATAATTTCATTCTTAGCGTGTTGGTTATTGAATCATCATCCTAAGATTGATCGTGCTACCTAGTCCATATTTCCTGGTGCACTCTTCGATCAAGAGTTAGGATTGTGTCAATCCTTGCTTAATTGATCACGTCATCTTACCTCGAAAGCAAGATTATTCTCGAGCTTAGTAGCTTATCGGTGGTTCATGATTTTCCGGATATCTTCCCGGAAGTATCATCAGGTTGTCCCCTGACAGCTATGTTGAGCTCGTGATCAAGTTGGTTCCCTTTTAACCCACCCTTTCTCCAAGAATCTGTGTTGGATACCCTAAACTAGTTAGTTAAGCTAAACAACGACTTGGAGAGTTGGAAAATAAAAGCTTTGTCTAACTTAGTTCATTGCCAAAGGGATATCCTTGTGTTCGTGTGTTAGCCGAAGAAAGATGATATCTTCATTGATTGATCCTCGTGATCAGTTGTTGGATCTATTATCTTACCAATATTTGATTTGAGTATGGGCTATCGTCAAATCAAGTTAGAACCAACGATATTCGTAATGTTGTCTTACTCGTGGTTGATTCCTCGAGCATACACCATTACATCTTTTGGTCTGACCAATACAGTCACATTGTTCACATAATGGTGGAAGTCCAGTGATATGGAAATTCCGATGAGTTGTTGCTGAGCCCATCAGCAGCATTTTGTCTCCTCCATGATTCATGTTGAACATCAAGCTAGTGTTGGAAACTTTTATAAGCATTACCTTCATGTCCCGTGCATGAAGCATATGTTGGATGAAACAAGTGATTTCCTCTAGGTTCATGTGTGATACGTCCATTTTGCATCATGCTTTTATATCGATATTTATTGCATTATGGGCTGTTATTTCACGTTATGTCACAATACTTATGGCTATTCTCTCTTATTTTACAAGGCTTACATGAAGAGGGAGAATGCCGACAGCTGGAATTCTGGGCTGGAAAAGGAGCAAATATTGGAGACATATTCTGCGCAACTCCAAAAGTCCTGAAACTCCATGGAATATCTTAAAATAAATAAAGAAAAATCATCACCAAAGATGAAGGCCAGGGGGCCCACACCCTGCTCACGAGGGTGGGGGGCGCGCCCCCCTACCTCGTGGGCCCCTTGGTGGCTCTCCGATGCCCATCTTCTCATATATGAAGTCTTTCGATGAGAAAAAAACAATAAGCAACCTTTCGGGACGAGACTCCGCCGCCACGAGGCAGAACCTTGGCGGAACCAATCTAGGGCTCTGGCGAGCTGTTCACTGCGGGGACACTTCCCGGAGGGGGAAATCATCGTCATCATCATCACCAACGCTCCTCTCATCGGGAGGGGGCAATCTCCATCAACATCTTCACCACCACCATCTCATCTCCAAACCCTAGTTCATCTCTTGTATCCAATTATTGTCCCCAAGTCCGGGATTGGAGCTAGTAGGTTGCTAGTAGTGTTGATTACTCCTTGTAGTTGATGCTAGTTGGTTTATTTGGTGGAAGATCATATGTTCAGATTCTTTATGCATATTATTACCCCTCTGATTATGAACATTAATATGCTTTGTGAGTAGTTACGTTTGTTCCTGAGGACAAGGGAGAAGTCTTGCTATTAGTAGTCATGTGAATTTGGTATTCGTTCGATATTTTGATAAGATGTATGTTGTATAGCCTCTAGTGGTGTAACATCCCAAATTTTCAATTTGGAATGTTATACATTAGATCATCATGCATATCATATTTTCTTGCATTTTGTTGATCCTGGAAATTTCACGCAACTCAAGGACCCTCAGAGAGAGTTGTAGATTTCGAAATTTTCGTATTTGAGTTCTCTCAAAACTATGAAAAGAGGATCATTGGATTTATTTATTTTATCTTCAAATATTTTTCCAATATCAAAAATAAGAGAGGGAATAATATGACTTTCCCAAAATTTAGGAAAATGAAGATTTAATAAATAAATCAAATTTTGGATTTTTCTCGAGTTTATTTGCCTTAGGGAAAATGCGTGTTTTCAAAAATTGCATTTTAGGCCCCGAGTAAAAGTTCATTTTGTTCGACTCATATTTAGGAGTCGGGAAAGTTTACTTTATTAATTTTGGAGTTCGTTTAGATTTTTTTCAGTATTTTTCTCTTGTGAAACCGATTTAAAAAAAAGAGAGAGTCATGGCGCTTTGGGCCAAAGGCCCAAGCCGCTAAGCCAGCCGGCCGCCAGAGGCCAAGGCCATCGCTAGCGCCACAAGCACCGAGGAGCCAGGAGCCCCCGGTTTCCTTTTCTTTTACAAATCCTAGTAGGATTTGGACCCGTTCGTTATTCCGCTTTTTATTCCTAGGATTCCTAATCCTACTCTAGTTCTTGTCCCTACTCCAAGCAAAACCCTCCCTCCCCAATATAAATACCCAATCACCCCCCTCTAACACATCAAACCAACACCTCTCCTCTCCTCTCCTCCTCCGCAGAAGCAGCCAGCCGCCCTACACCGCCGCCGCCAAGTGCCGCCGCCACCACCAACGCCGCCACGAGCCCTCGCCTCTTGAGGTGCTAGCAGCGCCGCATCACCTTTTCTTTTCCTCGGTTCGGTTTTTAAGTAAATCGTTCGGTTTCCGTTCAGTTTTCTAGATCGGTTTTTCGTTTGGTTTTCTTTCCAAACCCTAGATCGGTTTTTCTCGCCGGTTTTTCTTTCCGGTTTTGTTTATGGCGTTCGCGGACCGTTCGTCCCTAACGAACGTGATCACTGGTTTGCTTGGTTAATGAGCGTCCGTTTGTTCAACCGTTAAATCGTTTTCTTTCTCATCGGTTTATTCCGCTATTTTTCGATAGCGATTTCAGATCCGATTTTCTTTCTAGTCTATCTTCTCGCTTGTTTATCGGAATCAGGTGATTCAAGCGCCTGGAGTTTCATCTCGAAACCGCCGTTCCGACTAATCAACTTAAACAAAGTTTTGCTGCTGTAAAATTTGACTTAGTTTCAACTTGCTAGAACCGAGTTGTTTTCTTTCGTCGTTTGACTTTCGTTGCTTTATTTGATTCGATTCTTTTTGCAACCAGGGTTCTTAAGTTGAACTTTCTGGTTAGATCTTTTATTCGAGATTTACCGGTGCATTAGATGAGTACTTATTGTATGCTTGTTGTTTGTCTGCGATAGATCACCCAGAGTGTGCCGCTTGTTACTTCGAATCTCTAGGTTTCGCGGATCATCAGCAAGGCAAGTAACACTTGATCATACCTTTACTACCACCCAGTTTTTATGCATTAGATCAATCCTCGAATACTTGCATGATTAGGATCTAAAATAAATTGTGGGATGGGAAGTAGATTGAGGTAGTACCTATTACCTGTTTTACTTGTGAGACCTTGGGAGTTACTTCTACGTTTGCTTATTATGCTATGCTATGCTAGTAGACGTGGATTGGGTGAGTGTATTCCATGACGGATGTGAGATTGTTAAATTAATGGTTTATTTAAGGTGGCAACTTAAACACACATCCTGGGTGGATTGAGGCACCTGGTTTCTATCAGACTTGCTGTTTTTCTTGGACCGCCACCCGGGCTCAAAGGGATCATAAGATTATTCATGCTAGTAACTTCCGTGTGCAGCCACAAGCTATTATGGGCTCTAGCATAGTTGATTAAGTCGTGTGAACTCTTACGGTGGTAGACTAGCAGATGTAGGGGTTATAGGTGGTACGGTCTACCCATCGTAAGGTGCAAACGCTTCGAAGACTATGTCTCGGTCATCCGTCTCTCAAACACCATGTAGTCACGAGAAACCAAGCGGAGGCGATCGAGTCTTGTGGGGAAAAGTGCGCAAACCTCTGCAGAGTGTATAAACTAATCATGATTAGCCGTGTCCCCGGTTATGGACATCTTGAGTATCTAGTACTCCCTCCGTCCGGAAATACTTGTCAGGGAAATGGATGAATCTAGACGTATTTTAGGTATAGATACATCCAATTCTATCCATTTCTTCGACAAGTATTTTGGGACGGAGGGAGTACTTGAATATCATGTGAATCTCAACATGTTACTCTAATTAATATTGTTGGGTTTTAGTGAGTACTTTTAATTGGGATTGAGGATGCTGTCAACCATTCTCAATGTTTAACAACCACCATGATAGTTAAACAAATTTATTCCTTTTGCAGTAGGAAAAAACTAGCTTTATGCAAAACTGTAACTGTAGAGCTTTTCCACCAGCCACATATGCATGTAGTACAGGCTTATCATTCATTATTCTCTATGTGTTACATTGCCAGCATATTCCATGTGCTGACCCGTTTTCGGGCTGCAACTTTCATGTTGCAAGACTTTTCGAACGACAGTAAGGTGCTTTAGGTCGTGGTTCTATACTCGATGATGCACTGGAGTTGATGGACTCACTTATCTTCCAAGTCTTCCGCTGTTATCGTTATTAGATGGCCTTAAGCCATATTTATTGTAATAAGTCCTCTTTTGGGCAACGATGTAATAAGTGTGTGATTGCTACTCTGTTATAAATCCTTTGAAGTCTTGTGTGGTGTCGGCATTCTCGATCCGGGGATGACACCGAGCACGAGACTTGATCCATTCGGTCGGGTCGCTCTGAGATGGTATCGAGCACCTGATCGTAGAGACACGACCACTAAGTTAAAACCATAGATCACTACTCTCTTCCCATTTTCTAACTCCTCATCTTTTCTACTCTTTTAGGATGAAGGACGCTTGAAGATCAAGTACGCCCAACCGATGAAGGCACACCTTTTGGATTTCACTTGAAGGAAGTCACCAAGTACCGAACATTGGACTACCAAGTTTCACCGGGACTTTCAACGCCACTCTGCTGAAGAAGAGCTACCGGAAGATTCAAGCTCACGTTCGGGAAGGACATTCGCCCCAATCACCAAGCCTATAGATAGAGTTTTCATTGCACCAACCTGAGTGCAGGAAAGAGCATGGCAGCTCATATCACCATGGGACGCATTGGAGAAGTTTACCAAGAAGACCTCAAGGACACCATCTATCAGATTTGCGGACGCCGAGATGAACAATGGGAGATAGTCGGCACCAAGAAGGATAGATCCATTGCAGCTTTCATCCAGAGTTAAACCAGCACATTCGGCGCCAGGAGAACCAGATGTGCAATGATATGATCGAATTGAAGGATGCGAAGGAAGGATCATCGAACTTGAAGAAGAACTAAAGTCTACACGTAAGGACTACATGGACGAGATCGTAGCTGTAGCAAGACACAATAACGATCTTAAGTATGAGATTAAAGAACTCAAGAAGAAATTGGCGCTCAAGAATGAAGACAAGTACATCGGCTGTCCGAGCAACTACATCATCATCGACGACACCGATTCGGATCCAAGTGAACCCGACTTTGAAGACGAAGCTGGAGCAGACATCATGGAGTCTTCCACCGGTTCAAATTAGTAGATGACCCCCACACATTAGTAATATTACCTCCATGTAACATCATAGTACACGCACTTTTGCGATAGTTAGATCGTTGTAAGCCCTTTGTTTGATTGAATGAAGTGATTTCATGTGCATTTGCTCATATACATTTGGGTAGTGTTTCTCCTTAGACCTCACTCTACTTCTTAATTTCTCATCTTTTCTAAACCCATTAGATGCCTCCGAGACGCGACCCCGAGTTTGTTTTCCCGCCAGAGATCACCCAGTTGATCCAGCAGCAGAACACTTTGATCCAAACATTGGTACAGAACCAAGGCAACAACAACAACCCACCGCCACCACCACCTGCAGATCACTTGACACGTTTCTTAAGGCTAAACCCGCGGTGTTTTCCGGAGCACCGAGCCGATAGTAGCAGATGATTGGCTCCGTAAGGTAGGGAGGAGTTGACCACTGCAGGATGTCTGAGATGGAGAAAAGGTGAAGTTTGCTGCACACCAGCTTGAAGGACCCGCACAACATGGTGGGAGAATTTTACAGCCACTTACCTCAGAGACACTGCCACATGGGATCGGTTTGACAAGCTTTCCGACTTGCCCATGTCTCGGCGGGAGCTATGGCCATGAAGAAGCGTGAGTTTCGCAACTTACGCCAAGGAGGAAGGATCTGTTGGCGAGATGTGGATGATTTTAGTAAGTTAGCACGTTATGCCCCGGATAGCGTTACTACGGATGCAGCTAAGGTGAGAAGTTTCGGAAGGACTGAATGATGAATTAAGCATGCGATTGATGGTAGCAAGTTTCAATAACTACCAGGAGTTGGTAGACCGTGCCCTCATGATTGAAGGAAAGCAGCGACAAATTGAGAACTGCAAGAGGAAGTATGGGTATGGGAAGTATAACTTTGGAGCCAATGAAGCCCGTTATACCCCTAAGCAGGGAGTTCGGTTTCAGATACCCATGGAGGAGGTAGTTCGCACAACCATAATGGCCACAAAATGGAAATGGGAATGGAGGAAGCAACGGCGAACGGACCACACCATCAACCCCAACCAAGAAAGACTTGAGTCATGTCACCTGTTACAAGTGTTCCAAGAGCGGACATTATGCAAATGAATGTCCCAAGGCCAAGGTAGAAATGGAAACTCGGAAAGAAGCGAAACCCTTTCAATAAAGGACAAGTGAACCACGTTACCGTGGAGGAGGTTGAAGATCAACCCGATGCAAGATGTCGGTAAGTTTTGGTTAAGTCATTTATCTGCACTAGTTCTTTTCGATCTTGGTGCATCACATTCATACATATCAAGGGATTTGTGGATAAGTACAAATTACCAACCCAAGCCCTTAGGTCACCCATGCTAGTAACCTCACCCGAGCAGAATACATGGCTAGTATATGGTGTGATCGACCGCCATTAAGGATTGGACACTATGTTTTCCCTCGGACCTAATAGTTCGGAATCCCAAGGATTGGATGTGATATTAGGCATGGATTGGTTATCGGAGTATGGAGGAACATAGATTGCGCCACTAAGTCGATTTTCTTACCACCCGAAAGGAGGAGAATCAAGTATGTATCACGGCATGAGCCGAGGAGAGCACAAGTAAATTCCTTATCGGGAGTTGTGCGGAAGAAGTACCGATGGTAAGGATTTCCACGATGTATTTCGGAAGAGTTGCCGTGAATGCCACGGAAAGAGATATTGAGTTTTGGATAGAGCTTTTGCGGTGCACAGCCCAATATCGAGCGACCATACAGGATGCCCGCACAAGATTTGGCGGAAATCAAGAAGCAGATTAAGGAGCTAATGGATAAAGGTTATATACGCCCAAGTTCTTCGCCTTGGGGATCATCCGTACTTTTAGTAGAGAAGAAGGACGGATCATTAAGGATGGTTGTAGACTATCGTGGTTTAAATCAAGTAACAATCAAGAACAAGTACCCACTACCTATGATAAATGATCTGTTTGATCGTTTGCAAGGAGCTAAAGTGTTTTCCAAGATCGATTTGCGATCAGGGTACCATCAGTTGAAGATTCGGGAGCAGGACATACCTAAGACAACATTTACCACGAGATATGGACTGTATGAATATACCGTTATGTCATTTGGACTGACTAACGCGCCAGCCTATTTCATGAACCTGATGAACAAAGTGTTTATGGAGTTTTTGGATAAGTTCGTCGTAGTATTCATAGATGATATTTTGGTTTTCTTGAAGAATGAAGAAGAACATAAGGAACATTTGCGATTGATTTTGGAGAAACTGAGGGACATCAGTTATATGCCAAGTTCAGCAAATGTGAGTTTTGGCTAAAGGAAGTTGGATTTCTTGGACATGTTATATCCGGGGAAGGGATAGCAGTTGACCCCACGAAGGTTGAGACCGTAACCAAATGGGAAGCACCAACGACAGTTGGAGAGATCCGGAGTTTCCTTGGACTCGCAGGATACTACCGAAGATTCATTGAGAATTTCTCAAGGATTGCAAAGCCTATGACGGAATTGCTGAAAAAGGATACCAAGTTCATATGGACCGAGGATTGTGAGGCAAGTTTTCAGGAGTTGAAGAAAAGATTGGTTACCTCACGGTGCTAATTTTGCGGATCGGACCAAGGATTATGAGGTGTATTGCGATGCTTCACGCCGAGTACTTGGAGCAAAGCTTATGCATGAAGGAAGAGTTGTTTCAGATGCTTCACGACAGCTTAAGCCTCATGAGTTGAATTATGCCACACATGATTTGGAGTTAGCAGCCGTTGTGCATGCATTGAAGACATGGAGACATTTTCTCATTGGAAATCATTGTGAGGTGTACACGGATCACAAGAGTTTGAAGTACATCTTCACGCAGAAGAATTAAATCTCAGACGAGGAGATGGTTGGAGCTTATTAAGGATTATGATATGAGATTGCATTATCACCCGGGAAGGCTAACGTTGTAGCGACGCATTGAGCCGTAAGAGCCACGTCAATACACTAACGGTGGGAGGAATACCCAAGGAGTTAGCGAAGACCTTCGAGAGCTATGTTTGGAAATAGTTCCAGAGGCTATGTAGCAGCATTGGAGATTCAGTCTCGTTGATGGACAAAATCGAGAAGCTCAAAAGGCGGATAAGGAAGTTGCCTCTATAAAGGAGAAAATGAGCGAAGGAAAAGCTAAGGGATTTCGTGAGGATGAGCACAATACCCTATGGTTTGAGGACCGTGTTTATGTGCCAAATGACCCGGAGATCAGGAAGTTGATTTTGCAAGAAGCACATGATTCACCCTACTCGATTCACCCAGGAAATACCAAGATGTATTTAGATTTGAAGGAAACATTCTGGTGGACCGGAATGAAGAAGGATATCGTGGAGTATGTAGCAGTTTGCGATGTATGTCAGAGAGTGAAGGCAGAACATCAGAAGCCAGTAGGATTGTTGCAGCCATTGCCAATACCCGAATGGAAGTGGGATAAACTAGGCATGGATTTCATCACAGGTTTGCCAAAGACTCGTTCAGGCTATGACTCGATTTGGGTTATAGTCGACCGCTTGATGAAGGTAGCTCATTTCATTCCAGTCAAGACTACCTATAGCAGTGCTAAGTTCGCAAAGATATACATGAACTGAATTGTGTGTTTGCACGGAGTTCCGAGGAGTATCGTATCAGATAGAGGAACCCAATTTACCTCAAAGTTTTGGAATCAGTTGCACGAAACATTGGGAACCAGGCTGGAATTGATCAGCTTTCCACCCACGCACCGATGGACCGACCGAGAGAGTCAATCAGATTTTGGAGGATATCTTTGAGAGCTTGTTCACTAGATTATGGATCTAGTTGGGATGATAACTTGCCGTATGCAGAGTTTTCTTATAACAACAGCTTACCAAACCAGCTTGAAGATGGCACCTTCGAGGCTTTATGCGGAAGGAGGTGCAGGACACCGTTATCATGGGACGAAGCCGAGACCGTCGATTGTTTGGACCAGATTTGATCAAGGAGTCTCGAGCGAGAAGGTTAAGTTGATTCGCGATAGGCTCAAGGTAGCCCAGTCCAGCACGTAAAAGCTATGCGAATTCAAAACGCAAGGCGATAGAATATGAAGTTGGAGACAAAGTTTATCTTAGAGTATCCCCACTTCGAGGAGTTAAGCGATTTGGAGTTAAAGGAAAGTTAGCACCACGTTTCGTTGGACCGTATAGGATCTTGCAACGCATGGGAGAAGTTGCTTATAAGCTGGAATTACGAGAAGGACTGTCAGGAGTTCATGACGTGTTCCATGTTTCTCACCAAGAAATGTCACGCCGAGATGGCGGAAGTACCGCTAAGAGATACAAAGGCCACTTGAAGCAATTCAGTTGAAGGATGATTTAACATATGAGGAGAAACCAGTCAGATTCTCGAATATGCCAAAGAGAGTTACTCGCAGCAAGGTTATCAAGTTTTGCAAGGTTCAGTGGAGCCACCACACTGAGGATGAAGCCACCTGGGAAAGAGAAGAAGATTTGCTCAAGGACCACCCTCACCTATTTTCTAGCCAACCTAAGGGGGGTAGGTTTGTAACATCCCAAATTTTCAATTTGGAATGTTATACATTAGATCATCATGCATATCATATTTTCTTGCATTTTGTTGATCCTGGAAATTTCACGCAACTCAAGGACCCTCGGAGAGAGTTGTAGATTTCGAAATTTTCGTATTTGAGTTCTCTCAAAACTATGAAAAGAGGATCATTGGATTTATTTATTTTATCTTCAAATATTTTTCCAATATCAAAAATAAGAGAGGGAATAATATGACTTTCCCAAAATTTAGGAAAAATGAAGATTTATTAAATAAATCAAATTTTGGATTTTTCTCGGAGTTTATTTGCCTTAGGGAAAAATGCGTGTTTTCAAAAATTGCATTTTAGGCCCCGAGTAAAAGTTCATTTTGTTCGACTCATTTTTAGGAGTCGGGGAAAGTTTACTTTATTAATTTTGGAGTTCGTTTAGATTTTTTTTCTGTATTTTTCTGCTTGAAACCGATTTAAAAAAAGTCAGAGCGCTTGGGCCAAAGGCCCAAGCCGCTAAGCCAGCCGGCCGGGCCAGAGGCCAAGGCCATCGCTAGCCACCACACCGAGGAGCCAGGAGCCGCCCGGTTTCCTTTTCTTTTACAAATCCTAGTAGGATTTGGACCCGTTCGTTATTCCGTTTTTTCCTAGGATTCCTAATCCTACTCTAATTCTTGTCCCTACTCCAAGCAAAAACCTCCCTCCCCAATATAAATACCCAAGCACCCCCTCTAACACATCAAACCAACACCTCTCCTCTCCTCTCCTCCTCCGCAGCAGCAGCGCCGCCGCCCTACACCGCCGCCGCCGCCCTACACCGCCGCCGCCAAGTGCCGCCGCCGCCACCCAACGCCACCGCCGCCGGAGCCCCTCGCCTCTTCGAGGTACTAGCCGTGCCGCGTCACCTTTTCTTTTCCTCGGTTCGGTTTTTCATAAATCGTTCGGTTTCGTTCGGTTTCGTTCGGTTTCGTTCGGTTTTCTAGATCGGTTTTCGTTTGGTTTTCTTTCGAAACCCTAGATCGGTTTTTCTCGCCGGTTTTTCTTTCCGGTTTTGTTTAGCAAGCGTTCGCCGGACCGTTCGTCCTAACGAACGTGATCACCGGTTTGCTTCGGTTAATGAACGTCTGTTCGTTCAACCGTTCGTCGTTTTCTTTCTCATCGGATTTATTCCGCTATTTTTCTGATAGCGATTTCAGATCCGATTTTCTGTCTAGTCTATCTTCTCGCTCGTTTATCGGAATCATGTGATTCAAGCGCCTGGAGTTTCATCTCGAAACCGCCGTTCCGACTAATCAACTTAAACAAAGTTTTGATACTGTAAAATTTGACTTAGTTTCAACTTGCTAGAACCGAGTTGTTTTCTTTCGTCGTTTGACTTTCGTTGCTTTATTTGATTCGATTCTTTTTGCAACTAGGGTTCTTAAGTTGAACTTTCTGGTTAGATCTTTTATTCGAGATTTACCGGTGCATTAGATGAGTACTTATTGTATGCTTGTTGTTTGTCTGCGATAGATCACCGGAGTGTGCCGCTTGTTACTTGAATCTCTAGGTTTCATGGATCATCGACAAGGCAAGTAACACTTGATCATACCTTTACTACCACCCAGTTTTTATGCATTAGATCAATCCTCGAACACTTGCATGATTAGGATCTAAAATAAATTGTGGGATGGGAAGTAGATTGAGGTAGTACCTATTACCTGTTTTACTTATGATACCTTGGGAGTTACTTCTACGTTTGCTTATTATGCTATGCTATGCTAGTAGACGTGGATTGGGTGAGTGTATTCCATGACAGATGTGAGATTGTTAAATTAATGGTTTATTTAAGGTGGTAACTTAAACACACATCTGGGTGGATTGCGGCACCTGGTTTCTATCAGGACTTGCCTGTTTTTCTTCGGACCGCCACCCAGGCTCAAAGGGTTCATAAGATTGTTCATGCTAGTAACTTCCGTGTGCAGCCACAAGCTATTATGGGCTCTAGCATAGTTGATTAAGTCGTGTGAACTCTTACAGTGGTAGACTAGCAGATGTAGGGGTTATAGGTTGTACGGTCTACCCATCGTAAGGTGCAAACGCTTCGAAAAGACTATGTCTCGGTCATCCGTCTCTCAAACACCATGTAGTGCGAGAAACCAAACGGAGGCGATCGAGTCTTGTGGGGAAAAGTGCGCAAACCTCTGCAGAGTGTATAAACTAATCATGATTAGCCGTGTCCCCGGTTATGGACATCTTGAGTATCTAGTACTTGAATATCATGTGAATCTCCACATGTTACTCTAATTAATATTGTTGGGTTTTAATGAGTACTTTTAATTGGGATTGAGGATCTTGTCAACCATTCTCAATGTTTAACAACCACCATGATAGTTAAACAAATTTATTCCTTTGCAGAGGGAAAAACTGGCTTTATGCAAAGCTGTAATCAGTAGAGCTTTTCCACCAGCCACATATGCATGTAGTACAGGCTTATCATTCATTATTCTCGATGTGTTACATTGCGGCATATTCCATGTCTGACCGTTTTGGGCTGCAACTTTCATGTTGCAGACTTTTCGCGACAGTAAGGTGTTTTAGGTTGTGGTTCTATACTCGGTGATGCCGTTGGAGTTGATGGACTCACTTATCTTCCAAGTCTTCCGCTGTTATCGTTATTAGACGGCCTTAAGCCATATTTATTGTAATAAGTCCTCTTTTGGCAACGATGTAATAAGTGTGTGATTGCTACTCTGTTATAAATCCTTGAAGTCTTGTGTGGTGTCAAGATTCTCGATCCAGGATGACACTGAGCACGAGACTTGATCCATTCGGGTCGGGTCGCTACAAGTGGTGTTATGTGAACGTCGACTACATAACACTTCACCATTATTTGGGCCTAGAGGAAGGCATTTGGGAAGTAATAAGTAGATGATGGGTTGCTAGAGTGACAGAAGCTTAAACCCTAGTTTATGCGTTGCTTCGTAAGGGGCTGATTTGGATCCATATGTTTCATGCTATGGTTAAGTTTACCTTAATACTTTTGTTGTAGTTGCCAATGCTTGCAATAGAGGTTAATCATAAGTGGGATGCTTGTTCAAGTAAGAACAGCACCCAAGCACTGGTCCACCCACATATCAAATTATCAAAGTACCGAACGCGAATCATATGAGCGTGATGAAAACTAGCTTGACGATATTCCCATGTGTCCTCGAGAGCGCTTTTCCTATTATAAGAGTTTGTCCAGGCTTGTCCTTTGCTAAAAAAGGATTGGGCCACCTTGCTGCACTTTATTTACTTTTGTTACTTGTTGCTCGTTACAATTTATCTTATCACAAAACTATCTGTTACCACTTATTTCAGTACTTGCAAAGAATACCTTGCTGAAAACCGCTTATCATTTCCTTCTGCTCCTCGTTGGGTTCGACACTCTTACTTATTGAAAGGACTACGATAGATCCCCTATACTTGTGGGTCATCAAGACTCTTTTCTGGCGCCGTTGTCGGGGAGTGTAGCGCCTTTTGTAGGTGGAATTTGGTAAGGAAAAATTTATATAGTGTGCTGAAATTTACTGTCACTTGTTACTATAGAAAGTAATTCTCTGAGGGGCTTGTTTGGGATGTAGCGACCTGACCCAAAATCGGTCAAATCTCTGTGTCTGTACCATCCCAAGATCATGCTGGTACCCACAGTACATCGATAAAGTAATCAAAGTTCAATCACACCTGAATATCATTAAACGATTCTCATATAGAGTCTTTATTACAAGAGAATAAATTTGGCTCAAGGCCAACTCATGATAAATAAACTAATAACACTGCGGAAGCGTCGAAGATAAGCGAGTCCATCCGACTCAAAGGGCAATCGCTAAGCGGGCGTAGCCTCACTCTGATCGGAATATATCTACGCAACATAATACGTTGCAGCCATGTAGGTCAGCTTTTGGAATAAGTGGCAAGTCATGAAGAATAACAATAATAAAGTTACTAACACTATATGCATTTTTGGCTGTGGAGCTCTAAGTTTCATCATTTTGCGAAAAGCAAATTTTATCCTACTACAGTGGACTTGCTTGCAAATTACTACATTTGTTGGTAGTTATTGAGATGGTTCCGCCAACCAATATCTCGTTCCCAATTATTAAGTCATAAAACCCCTCAAATTAATTCATTAGTTTAGTGTTGAGATATCCGAATACTTCCAAGTTTCAGAGGCTCAAATGTCCGTAACCGGGGACACGGCTAATCGATTAGATCTTTAACTCTGCAGAGGGTTGCGCACTTTCCCCGCAAGAATCATTCCCTCCTTTTAAGTCTTCGCACTTCATGGTGTTTGAAGACGGGACGAATGAAACAGGGTCTTCCAAAGAGTTCTTCTGGCCACTGCCGGTACCCATCCAATCCTACCGTTCTTCTACTTCTCGTAGTACCGTCCAGCCAGCGTCACTACTAGGGTCAACCCAGCCAGAGCCCATAATGGCTTGCGGCTGCACAGGTAAGCTTCCGGTCATGGGGCATCCATCCTTCTCTTTGTGGCTGGGTGAAGCTTTCCATGAGATGTCATGGCGCTTCTCCATGCATCCCGCCACCACTGGTTCTCCAGGTGCCCGTCAACCGCCCTCCACCCAAAGTGATTTTCCAAGTCCATCTTGATCATTGTAGTTCATGGGGTTGTCATCATCATTGACTCTCACATCTTGCTTAGGAATATCACTCATACCCAAAACCCGTCTACGAGCATAGCAAAGTAACTACTACGTCCCGGGGTCATGGTAACAAGGGGGTTGGTTCATCCTACCACATGATACTACTCAAGTTTAATGACTTCAAGATTTCACTACTGCATGCATGGTGGGGTGGTGACAACTACTAATGCACAAAACATAGGTATAGAAATAACATGATCAAAACTTGCCTTGCTGATGATCCTCGTAAGCTAAAGAGTCGTAGTAGCATGCTTTGCACTCCGGAAACTCTACCGAGACAAACAATAACACAATAAGCACAAAGCAATAGGATCACACAACATAACAAAAGTAACCTAACACAACAAAACAACTAAAACCAAATCAAAAGGAAAACTCAAAGAAACCAATTCAAAGTTTTTCCTACTCCAAACAATAACTAAAATAGTTTTATATAACAAAAATTCCTTAATATAACCTAATCATGGTTTTAAGTTAACTTAATGAAAAGGTTTCACTAAGCAACTAGGAGCAAAAAGAATTAATTAAAAGCTATTATAAAACTCATATAAGGCCTAATCCAATTTCTATTAAGAAAATAAATTAAAACTTTTATTAATTATAAATAAAAGTTCATCTACTAGAGTGACAGAAACTAACCTAGAATAACTAATCACAAGTTAAAAATAAATTCATTTACTAATTAAATTATTAGGAAAACAGAACTAGTTAATTAATTAGGATTAACAGGATTCTGCTTAAAACTAATTATTTATTAATCCTAAAATACCCAAGTTAATTTCTAGGGTTTGGCAATGACAAAATAAAGTTGGGACAAAAAGAATCATGCAAAAATAATTTTTCTAACTCAAGTTATAGCAGATTTACTATTCTGACTAAAACTAAATTAAAGCAATTTTAATTATTTTGAACATAGCTAAATATATATTCTACAGAAACTACATAAAATTTGCAATCCAACAAAAAATAATCACTCAAAAATATTAAACAGAATAAAAGATATGAATTTTTGAAAACAGAAACTATTCTGCTAAAACAGAAAATCAAAATAAAAGAAAAAGGCCTAATGGGCCTAAACTGTGCACTAGGCGTTAAATAGTCTAAACGGGCCCTAGGGTTAACTAAAACGAACCGGGCCTAAAAATAAAAAACCTAACTAATACTAAACCGGAAAGAACCGGCCGGTTTTCTAAATAAAACTTATTCTTCTGGGGTTCTAATCGTGGCCGTTGATTTAGATCGGACGGGGAGGTGTTGCTTGGTGGCTTACCGAGTCCGGCGACGGCGGCGGGCGGCGGGGAGGCAGGGGCTTCCAAGGCCGGTGAGCTCGGGAAGTCGCTCGGAGGATGCGGACGAGGTCGGGAGTGGTTCGGTGGGGTCGGGGTGGTCGGGAGGACTAGGGTGGCGACGGCGGCGACTTTGGCGGTGTGAGCTCGGGTCTCCGGCGTGCCGGGAGAGAGAGGAGAGGGCTCCGCGAGGCTAGGGGGAATGGGGTGCGGAGGGCTCGGCTTTTATAGCCGGGGCCTCGGGCGTCTTGGGTCGATCGGGCGATCGGGATCCCGGATCCTTCAGATCCGCGATCTCCCAGCGAAAGGCGTGGGCGAGGGGGAAGAAGATGGGCGGGGCCCACGGTCGAGAGAGAGAGGGAGAGGCGAGGCGGCGGGTGGCCGAGGCCTAGGGATTCGGGCGGGGGGTGGTGGGCCTGCTTGGCTCGGCTGGCTGGCCAGGGGGCAGGGGCACTGGCCAGGCCAAAGGGTGGGTCTTGGCACTGGCTGGGCCTGGGTGGTTCGGTGGCGCCCAGGGGTTTTTTTTTTTTTTTTAAAACTTTATTTTTTAAATAAAACAAAAACAGAAATAAAACAATATCTATAAATATTTTATATAGGGTATATATATACCAAAATGATCAGGGAATATTCCTTTCATTTGAACATTTTTCCAAAGGCAAAATCCAAACTTTATAAAAATCCATTTTTTCAAATTCAAATAAAATTCAGATTTGAATCCAAATCTTTTGGCAATGTTTTCTCGATATTTTGGGAGTGTCATGTTTGCTCCTCTCATACCTTTGATCAAGTACTTATCGTGCATAGTTTTTGAAATGTTTCCCACTTGCCAAAGTTTGAAATTCAAATTCAAAACTCAAAATTCTCTCAAACTTCAAATGACATTCAAATTCAAACAGGATGCATAGGATGCTTAGCTATAATTGTAAAACATTCCAAATAGGAAATTTGGGATGTTACAAACCTACCACCTTAAGATGAATCTCGCCCTCGAGATTCGGGTTGGCTAGCAAATAGGTGCGGGTGGTCTCAAGAAGATCTTCTTCGCGCTCCCTGTGGCTTCTTCCTCGGTGTGGTGACTCCACAAGACCTTGCAAAATTTGATGACCTTGCTGCGGGTGACTCGCTTGCAGCCTCGAGAATTCGACGGGTTTCTCCTTGTAAGTCGATCACCGTCGAGCTGTATGGCCTCTAGGGGCACCGTGTGTCTCTAACGGAACATCGCCATGTCGGCATGGCACTTCTTCACCGAGAAACATGGAAGACATCATGAACTCCGGACAATCCTTCCGCAATTCCAACTTGTACGCAACCTCTCCACGACGCTCGAGGATTTTGTAGGGCCAATGAATCGGGTGCTAACTTTCCTTGACACCAAACCTCTTGATTCCACGAAGTGGAGACACACGAAGATATGCTCGGTCTCCCACTTCGTAAGTCACTTCCTTGCGCTTACTGTCGGCATAACTCTTCTGTCTCGACTGTGCTATCTTGAGCCTGTCTCGAATCAGCTTGACTTTCTCTTCGGAATCCCTGATAAGGTCGGAACCGAAAAGTGATCGATCTCCAACACTATCCCACAATAATGGTGTTCTGCACCTCCTTCCGTATAGAGCTTCGAAAGGGGCCATCTTCAAACTGGATTGATAACTGTTGTTGTATGAGAACTCTGCGTATGGCAAATTATCATCCCAGCTAGACCCATAGTCTAGCACACAAGCTCTCAACATGTCCTCCAGAATCTGGTTGACTCTCTCGGTCCATCCATCATGCGGATGAAAAGCTGCTCAATTCCAGCCTCGCACTCCAAAGTTTCATGCAACCGCTTCCAAAACTTTGAGGTAAACTGCGTTCCTCTATCGACACGATTTTCCTCGAAACTCCATGCGACATACGATCCTGGTCATGTATATCTTGGCCAACTTGGCACTGGTATAGGTAGTCTTCACGGAAATGAAGTGAGCTACCTTGGTCAAACGATCAACCACTACCGGATAGAATCATAACCTGAACGGGTCCCGGTAATCCTGTGATGAAGTCCATTCCAAGTTTCTCCCATTTCCAATCGGAATCGGCAAGGGTTGAAGCAACCTGCTGGCTTCGATGTTCTCGCTTTACACGTTGACAAACATCGATATCGCTACGTACTCGGCAATATCCTTCTTCATACCGCCCACCGTAAACTTTGCTTCAAATCCGTGTACATCTTGGTGTTGCCGGATGAATCGAGTACGGTGAATCATGAGCCTCTGAAGAATTAGCTTCTGAGCTCGGGATCATTGGGCACATAAATACGATCCTCAAACCATATAGTTCCATGTTCATCCTTACGGAATCCTTTAGCTTTTCCTTCATCCATCTTTTGCTTAATCTCATCAATTTCCTTGTCCGACTTCTGGGCTTCACGAATCCTTTCGGTCAAGGTGGACTGAACTTCCAGAGTTGCAACAAATCCTTTCGGAACTATCTCCATCGGAGATCTCTCGAGGTCATCGACTAACTCCTGGGTAATCCTCCTGCTGTAAGAGTATTCACATAACTCTTACGGCTCAAGGCATCGCTACAACATTAGCTTTACCGGGTGGTAATGTAATCTCATGTCATAGTCCTTTATCAACTCTAGCCATCTCCTCCGCTCGAGGTTCAATTCCTTCTGCGTGAAGATATACTTCAAACTCTTGTGATCTGTAGACATCACAACGATTTCCGATGAGGAAATGTCTCTGTGTCTTGAGTGCATGCACTATACCGCTAACTCCAAATCATGCGTGGCATAATTCATCTCATGAGGCCGTAGCTGTCCGGAGGCATAAGCTACAACCTTACCTTCCTGCATCAATACTCCTCCGAGTCCTTGACGAGAAGCGCCACAATAAACCTGGTATTCCTTGTGTATGTCCGCAAAATCAACACTGGGCTGTGACCAACCGTTTCTTCAATTCCTGAAAACTGGCTTCACATTCCTCGGTCCAAACATACTTGGCTTCCTTCTTCAACAGCTCACCATGGGCTTGGCAATCTTCGAAAGTTCTCAATGAACCTCCGATAATATCCTGCGAGTCCGAGAAAACTGCGGATCTCCTTGATCGAGGTGGGTGATCGCCAATCGGTGATGATTCAACCTTGGCGGGATCAACTGCTATTCCTTCTCCTGAAATAACATGTCCGAGGAATCCAACTTCCTTCAACCAAAATTCACATTTGCTGAATTTGGCATACAACCGATGTTCTCGAAGTTTCTCCGAACTAGACGCAAATGTTCCTTATGCTCTTCCTCGCTCTTGGAGAAAATCAATATGTCATCGATGAACACCACGACAAACTTGTCCAGATATTCCATGAACACCTTGTTCATCAAATTCATGAAGTATGCAGGAGCATTAGTCAATCCAAATGACATGACGGTATACTCATATAAACCATACCAGTGGTGAATGCTGTTTTGGGTATATCCTTTTCACGGATCTTCAATCGATGATACCACGATCAAGATCGATCTTAGAGAATACCTTGGCTCCAACAAGCTGATCAAACAAGTCATTGATCATCGGCGGGGGTACTTGTTCTTGATGGTTACTTCGCTCAATGCACGATAATCCACAACCATCCTCAAGCTTCCATCCTTCTTCTCTACCAAAAGAACTGGGCTCCCCAAGGTGATGAGCTTGGACGAATATATCCTTTCTCCAATAACTCATTTATTTGATCCTTGATCTCTTTCAACTCATTCGGTGGCATCCGATAAGGTCTCTTGGATATTGGGGCTGTGCCGCAATAGCTCAATCAGAAATTCAATGTCCCCGTCCGGTGGCATTCTGGTAATTCCTCCGGAACACATCGGAAAGTCTTGCACTCTGGCACTTCCTCCCGAACAACTCCCGTGAGGGAATGCACCGATTCTTCATCCGGCTGTGCTGGCTACATACTTGATCCTCTTACGCTCCGGGGTGGTGAGCAGAATAGACTTCTTGAGCACACCAATGTTCCCTTCAAACTTTGACAACCAATCCATGCCTAGGATTACATCCAAGGTCCGGGTTTCCAACACTATGAGGTCCACGGAAATTTGTGGTTCCCGATGTTGAGGGTTGCAGGACAGCCTACACCGCCATCATTTCTCCTCCTGCGGGCCCGACGCGAAGGGGCTTCTAAGGGTTCTAGTCGTAACCCGTACTTTTCCACAACTACCCTTGATATGAATGAATGCGTTGCACCGTAATCAAAGAGAACCAAAACTGAACGTGAATTCAATAAAACTTACCAACCACGATGTCGGCTGATCATAGACGCCCTCCACGCCGATGTGGTTCACCGAGCACGAGGGAACGGATTTGGCTTCTTCGCGAGCCTCCATTGCCATTTCCATTCCTCCGCTTGGCCTCCGGCAGTCGGTGGCGTAGTGCCTGTCTTCGGCACTTGAAGCGTGATGTGGCTCAGATCCTTCGAGCCGGGCAGAACGGTGCTGATTGCCATTACTATTTCCATTGCCATTGCCATGGCCTGACTTGTTGTCCTGGCTGCGGTTGTTCCCATTTCCTCCATGGTTATGGCCTCCATGGTTATGATGGGTGTGCCTCCCAGTATGGTGCATAGCGGGCTTCGCCGAGCTCCCGAGTTGTGCTTCCCCGACTGTACTTCCGCTATGCGCTTTCTATCTGCTGCTGCTTGCCTTCAAGAATGGTGGCCTTGTCTACCAGCTCCCGGTAGTTATTGAAAGTAGCCACAATAAGCTGCATGCTCAGTTCATCATTGAGTCCTCAAGGAACTTCTCCCGCCTTGGCGGCATCTGTGGCCACATCATCGGGGGCATAGCGAGCGAGCTTGCTGATTTCATCCACGATCGTGCCACAAGACGGTTCCCTGGCGCAAGTTGCGGAACTCACGCTTCTTCGCACTCATGGCTCCAGTGAGACATGAGCGGTGCGGAAGGCTTGCTGGAATTGATCCCAAGTGATGGCACCAATGGGAAAAGTGGCGGTGTAATTCTCCCACCAAGAAGCTGCAGGTCCATCCGGTTGATGCGCTGCAAAGCGCACCTTCTCAAAGATCGGTGCATCCAACGGTGACTAGCTCTCTTCCGACTTTGCGGAGCCAATCATCAGCCACAATCGGCTCGGTGCTACTAGAGAACACCGGCGGATTCAACCTCGTAAATCGAGTCAAGTTGTCCACGAGTGGGTGGTGGCGGTGGCGGTGGATTGTTGGCGTTGTTATTCGATTCTCAATAAGGAGCTGCATCGATGCATTCTCGCTGCTTGGAGCAGCTGGGTGAGCTCGGCGGGAAACCAAAGTCACGCCTCGGAGGCATCTGGTGTTTTGGAGGATGAGAAAATTAGAATAGAACAATGGTCTATGAGGAATAACACTACCCATATGAATGCACAATCATAACACACCAATCATTTATTCATTCCATTCAAACATGGTTCAACTCGATTACAAAAGCTCATGACTAATCAAAGGAAAACATCGGCCTAACTGATCGATTTAAAAGTAAAAGATAACATGGTGGTCGACTAAAAGTCTTCATCAGTGGCGCCTCCTCTTGGGGTTTCCTTCAGTGGTACTCCCTTCGAAATCCTGATCATTGCTCACGAGGGGTCCTTCATCTCCACTCGGGTAAAGGTCCTCTCCCAAGTCCATCTTTTCCTCTATCGCGGCAAGCTTCATCTTCAGGTCATCGACTATCTCCATGAAGTCCGTGATTTCTTCCTCATGGCCAAGGAAGAGTGCGCGTGTCTTCTCCTCCGCCCGATTCATGGAACAAAAGCTTCCGTGTGTCTTCGAAGTTACGGCGAGTCCGAATCTCCGCTTCTGAGAAGATACTCCAAGTCCCGGATGTACGAGAGAGTGGAATCGTCCTCAATGGTACGGATGATATCTCCATTCCTTGCCCTGCGAGAAACCATGGCGAAGTCCGAGTGATCGAGCTCGCCCTGTACTCCTCTCGGAGATGTCCAAGTGCTCGATAGATCGCCACGTCCCTTCCGATGATCCAGTTGAACTCGGTGAACTCAAAGTTGATAGGCTCGTGTGTCCTCCAAAGGTTCTCCACGGATATGCACTTCAATCAGAGCGGCTGTCCGTCGGAAGTGCATTAGTGGGTTTCCGGTGATCGAGGGTAGAGCTATCTTCAGCTGCTTCACCATCTGGACCAGCTTTCTTCGAAGGGCATCGCCTCATCGGGCTGGCGTAACTCCGTAGTAAACTGGGTGAACTCGGCGGCCATCTAGAATGTTGCAAAGGGAGAAGAGTCGAAATTGAACAGGAAGATTTATGGAATGAAAAGGATTCAAAGTAAATGGTCTCTGCTATGGCTTTCCAATCCTAGGGGTTACGATCCTACGGTCATGCAGTGCTCGATACCATCTCTCAGAGCGACCGACCCAAAATCGGTCAAATCTCTATGTCTGTACCATCCCAAGATCATGCTGGTACCCACAGTACATCGATAAAGTAATCAAAGTTCAATCACACCTGAATATCATTAAACGATTCTCATATAGAGTCTTTATTACAAGAGAATAAATTTGGCTCAAGGCCAACTCATGAGAAATAAACTAATAACACTGCGGAAGCGTCGAAGATAAGCGAGTCCATCCGACTCCAAAGGGCAATCGCCAAGCGCGAGCGTAGCCTCACTCCCGATCGGAATATATCTACGCAACATAATACGTTGCAGCCATGTAGGTCAGCTTTTGGAATAAGTCGGCAAGTCATGAAGAATAACAATAATAAAGTTACTAACACTATATGCATTTTGGCTGTGGAGCTCTAAGTTTCATCATTTTGCGAAAAGCAAATTTTATCCTACTACAAAGGACTTGCTTGCAAATTACTACATTTGTTGGTAGTTATTGAGATGGTTCCGCCAACCAATATCTCGCTCCCAATTATTAAGTCATAAAACCCTCAAATTAATTCATTAGTTTAGTGTTGAGATATCCAATACTTCCAAGTTCCAGAGGCTCAAATGTCCGTAAATCGGGACACGGCTAATCGATTAGATCTTTAAATCTGCAGAGGGTTGCGACTTTCCCGCAAGAATCATTCCTCCTTTTAAGTCTTCGCACTTCATGGTGTTTGAAGACGGACGAATGAAACAGGTCTTCCAAAGAGTTCTTCGCTACTGCTGTACCCATCCAATCCTACCGTTCTTCTACTTCTCGTAGTACCGCCCAGCCAGCGTCACTACTAGGGTCAACCCAGCCAGAGCCCATAATGGCTTGCGGCTGCACAAGTAAGCTTCGGTCATGGGGCATCCATCCTTCTCTTTGTGGCTGGGTGAAGCTTTCCATGAGGATGTCATGGCGCTTCTCCATGCATCCCGCCACCACTGGTTCTCCAGGTGCCCGTCAACCGCCCTCCACCCAGTAGTGATTTTCCAAGTCCATCTTGATCATTGTAGTTCATGGGGTTGTCATCATCATTGACTCTCACATCTTGCTTATGAATATCACTCATACCCAAAACCCGCTTCACGAGCATAGCAAAGTAACTACTACGCCCGGGGTCATGGTAACAAGGGGTTGGTTCATCCTACCACATGATACTACTCAAGTTTAATGACTTCAAGATTTCACTACTGCATGCATGGTGGGTGGTGACAACTACTAATGCACAAAACATAGGTATAGAAATAACATGATCAAAACTTGCCTTGCCGATGATCCTCGTAAGCTAAAGAGTCGAGTAGCAAGCTTAGACTCGGAAACTCTACCGAGACAAACAATAACACAATAAGCACAAAGCAATAGGTCAGACAACATAACAAAAGTAACCTAACACAACAAAACAACCAAAACCAAATCAAAAGGGAAAACTCAAAGAAACCAATTCAAAGTTTTTCCCTACTCCAAACAATAACTAAAATAGTTTTATATAACAAAATTCCTTAATATAACCTAATCATGGTTTTAAGTTAACTTAACGAAAAGGTTTCACTAAGCAACTAGGAGCAAAAAGAATTAATTAAAAGCTATTATAAAACTCATATTAGGCCTAATCCAATTTCTATTAAGAAAATAAATTAAAACTTTTATTAATTATAAATAAAAGTTCATCTACTAGAGTGACAGAAACTAACCTAGAATAACTAATCACAAGTTAAAAATAAATTCATTTACTAATTAAATTATTAGGAAAACAGAACTAGTTAATTAATTAGGATTAATAGGATTCTGCTTAAAACTAACTATTTATTAATCCTAAAATACCCAAGTTAATTTCTAGGGTTTGGCAATGACAAAATAAAGTTGGGACAAAAAGAATCATGCAAAATAATTTTTCTAACTCAAGTTATAGCAGATTTACTATTCTGACTAAAACTAAATTAAAGAAATTTTAATTATTTTTAACATAGCTAAATATATATTCTGCAGAAACTACATAAAATTTGCAATCCAACAAAAAAAGAATCACTCAAAAATATTAAACAGAATAAAAGATATGAATTTTTGAAAACAGAAACTATTCTGCTAAAACAGAAAATCAAAATAAAAGAAAAAGGCCTAATGGGCCTAAACTGTGCACTAGGCGTTAAATAGTCTAAACGGGCCCTAGGGTTAACTAAAACGAACCGGGCCTAAAAATAAAAAACCTAACTAATACTAAACCGGAAAGAACCGGCCGGTTTTCTAAATAAAACTTACCCCTTCGGGGGTTCTAATCGTGGCCGTTGATTTAGATCGGACGGGGGAGGGTGTTGCCGGTGGCTTACCGGAGTCCGGCGACGGCGGCGGCGGCGGCGGGAGTGTCTGGGCTTCCCAAGGTCGGTGAGCTCGGGAAGTCGTCGGGAGGATGCGGACGAGGTCGGGGAGTGGTTCGGTGGGGTCGGGGTGGTCGGGGAGGACTAGGGTGGCGACGGCGGCGACTTTGGCGGCGGTGTGAGCTCGGGTCTCCGGCGTACTTCGGGAGAGAGAGGGAGAGGGGCTCCGGCGAGGCTAGGAGGGGGGAATGGGGTGCGGAGGGGCTCGGCTTTTATAGCCGGGCCTCGGGCGTCTTCGAGGTCGATCGGGCGATCGGGATCCCGGATCCTCGATCCGCGATCTCCCATGAAAGCGGCGTGGGCGAGGGGAAGAAGATGGGCGGGGCCCACTGGTCGAGAGAGAGAGGGAGAGGCGAGGCGAGCGGTGACCGAGGCCTAGGGATTCAGGCGGGGGTGGGCTGGGCTCGGCTCGGCTCGGCTGGCTTGGCAGTGGGCTGGCTTGGCTGGGCCAGGCGGGTGGGTCTTGGCGCTGGCCGGGCCTGGGTGGCTTAATTTGGCGCCCTGGGTTTTTTTTTTTCCTTTTAAAACTTTATTTTTTAAATAAAACAAAAACAGAAATAAAACAATATCTATAAATATTTTATATAGGGTATATATATATACCAAAATGATCAGGAATATTCCTTTCATTTGAACATTTTTCCAAAGGCAAAATCCAAACTTTATAAAAATCCATTTTTTTCAAATTCAAATAAAATTCAGATTTGAATCCAAATCTTTTGGCAATGTTTTCTCTGATATTTTTGGGAGTGTCATGTTTGCTCCACTCATACCTTTGATCAAGTACTTATCAGGCATAGTTTTTGAAATGTTTCCCACTTGCCAAAGTTTGAAATTCAAATTCAAAACTCAAAATTCTCTGAAACTTCAAATGACATTCAAATTCAAACAGGATGCATAGGATGCTTAGCTATAATTGTAAAACATTCCAAATAGGAAATTTGGGATGTTACACGGGATATCTTCACCCCGTCCAGTAGAGAAAAGAGTTGCCCCTCAACCTACTGAACCTATTGAAAATGAAACTCCTTTTGAATTTCCTTCGGGTATGATGGGAAAACGGCTAGCTAATACTTTTACAGGAGATGGAATAAAGCATCCTGATGAACATCTACTCTATGTGGATGAAGTTTGTGGACTATTTAAGCTTGCAGGTATACCCGATGATATTGTTAAGAAGAAGGTTTTCCCTTTATCTTTTAAGGGAGACGCATTGACATGGTATAGGCTATGTGATGATACGAGATCATGGAACTATAAAAGATTGAAATTGGAATTTCATCAAAAGTATTACCCTATGCATCTTGTTCACCGTGATCGCAATTATATATATAATTTTTGGCCTCGCGAAGGAGAAAGCATCGCTCAAGCTTGGGGGAGGCTTAAATCCATGTTATATTCATGCCCCAATCATGAGCTCTCAAGAGTGACAATCCTTCAGAATTTTTATGCTCGGCTTTCTGATAACAATCGCACCATGCTCGATACTTCTTGTGCTGGCTCTTTTATGATGAAGACTATTGAATTCAGATGGAATTTATTGGATAGAATTAAACGCAACTATGAAGATTGGGACCTCGACGAAGGTAAGGTGTCAGGTATGACACCTAAGTTTGATTGTGTTAAATCTTTTATGGATACTGATATTTTCCGTAAGTTTAGCACTAAATATGGACTTGACTCTGAGATAGTAGCTTCTTTCTGTTAATCTTTTGCTACTTATGTTGATCTCCCCAAGGATAAGTGGTTTAAATGTCATCCTCCCATAGAAGTAAAAGTAGCTGCACCAATTAAAGTTGAAGAAAAGATGGTCACTTATAATGATCCTATTGTTCCCACTTCTTATGTTGAGAAACCACCCTTCCCTGTTAGAATAAAGGATCATGCTAATGCTTCAACTGTGGTTCGTAAAAGCAATATTAGAACTTATACACCTCCTGAGCAAATCAAAGTAGAACCTAATATTGCTATTCTTAAAGATCTCTTGGCTGATAATATTGATGGGCATGCTATTCAATTCTGCGGTGAAACTGCTAGAATTGCCAAACCTTGTGCTAAAGATAAACATAGACCTGTGGTAGGCGTGCCTGTTATTTTTTTTAAAATAGGAGATCTTTGTTATCATGGCTTATGTGATATGGGTGCTAGTGCTAGTGTTATACCCTATGATTTATATAAAGAAATTAAGCATGAAATTGCACCTGCTGAGTTAGAAGATATTGATGTTACAATTAAACTTGCCAATAGAGATACTATATCTGCAATGGGAATTGTTAGAGATGTTGAAGTCTTGTGTGGAAAAACTAAATATCCTGCCGATTTTCTTGTTCTCAGTTCCCCACAAGATAGCTTTTGTCCCATTATATTTGGTAGACCCTTCTTGAACACTGTTAATGCTAAGATAGACTGCAAAAAGAATGTTGTTACTATTGGCTTGGATGATATGGTTCATGGATTTAATTTCCCTAAATTTAGTAAACAACATCGTGAGGAAGAATTGCCTAGTAAGGATGAAATTATTGGTCTTGCTTCTATTGCCGTACCTCCTAGTGATCCTTTAGAACACTATTTGCTAGACCATGAAAATGATATGTTCATGAATGAAAGAAGGGAAATAGATGAAGTATTCTTTAAACAGGAACCTATTCTGCAACACAATTTGCCTGTTGAAATCCTAGGGGGTCCTCCTCCACCCAAGGGTGATCCCGGGTTTGAGCTTAAACCGTTGCCTGATAATCTTAAATATGCTTATCTTGATGAAAAGAAAATATATCCTATTATTATTAGTGCTAACCTTTCAGAGCATGAAGAAGAAAGATTATTGAAAACTCTGAAGAAGCACCGTGCCGCTATTGGATATACTCTTCATGATCTTAAGGGCATCAGTCCCACAACATAAAATAAATTTGGAAGCGGATGTCAAACCAGTTCGTGATCCTCAACGACGTTTGAATCCTAAAATGAAAGAAGTGGCAAGAAAAGAAATACTCAAGCTTCTGGAGGCAGGTATAATTTATCCCGTTGCTTATAGTCAGTGGGTAAGCCCTGCCCATTGTGTCCCTAAGAAGGGAGGTATTACTGTTGTCCCTAATGATAAAGATGAATTGATCCCGCAAAGAGTTATCACAGGTTATAGGATGGTAATTGATTTCCGCAAATTAAATAAAGCTACTAAGAAAGATCATTACCCCTTACCTTTTATTGATCAAATTCTAGAAAGACTATGCAAACATACACATTATTGCTTTCTAGATGGTTATTCTGGTTTCTCTCAAATACTTGTGTCGGCCAAAGATCAATCAGAGACTACTTTTGCATGCCCTTTTGATACTTTTGCTTATAGACGTATGCCTTTTGGTTTATGTAATGCACCTGCTACCTTTCAAAGATGCATGATGGCTATATTCTCTGACTTTTGCGAAAAGATTTGTGAGGTTTTCATGGACGACTTTTCCGTCTATGGATCCTCTTTTGATGATTGCTTGAGCAATCTTGATCGAGTTTTGCAGAGATGTGAAGAAACTAATATTGTCTTGAATTGGGAAAAGTGCCACTTTATGGTTAATGAAGGTATTGTCTTGGGGCACAAAGTTTCTGAAAGAGGTATTGAAGTTGATAAAGCCAAGGTTGATGCTATTGAAAAGATGCCATGTCCCAAGGACATCAAAGGTATAAGAAGTTTCCTTGGTCATGCCGGATTTTATAGGAGGTTCATTAAGGACTTCTCAAAATTTCTCGCCTTTGACTAATTTATTACAAAAGATGTACCATTTGTCTTTGATGATGATTGTGTAGAAGCATTTGAAATACTTAAGAAAGCATTAGTCTCGCACCTGTTGTTCAGCCACCGATTGGAATTTACCCTTTGAAATTATGTGTGATGCTAGTGATTATGCTTTAGGTGTTGTTCTAGGGCAAAGAGTTGATAAGAAATTAAATGTTATCCATTATGCTAGTAAGACTCTAGACAATGCTCAAAGAAATTATGCTACTACCGAAAAGGAACTTTTAGCTGTTGTATTTGCTTGTGATAAATTCAGACCCTATATTGTAGATTCTAAAGTAACTATTCACACTGATCATGCTGCTATTAAATATATTATGGAAAAGAAAGATGCCAAACCAAGACTTATTAGATGGGTTCTCTTGCTGCAAGAATTTGATTTGCATATTGTTGATAGAAAAGGAGCTGAGAACCCCGTTGCAGATAACTTATCTAGGTTAGAGAATATTCTTTTTTTGACAGAAAGACTGTAAGGGAAACCCCTACAGTATAATTGGTGCAACAAACCCAAATTGCAAGTACCGTGCCTTGAACCTGGTGGGTGGGAAGGCATCAACCCCTTCCTACCACTAGGCTATGCCTTAGTCTGCTAGAGAATGTTCTTGATGACCCACTACCTATTGATGATAGCTTTCCTGATGAGCAATTAAATGTCATAAGCACTTCTCGTAGCACTCCATGGTATGCTGATTATGCTAATTATATTGTTGCTAAATTTATACCACCTAGCTTCACATACCAACAAAAGAAAAAGTTTTTCTATGATTTGCGACATTACTTTTGGGATGACCCACATCTTTATAAAGAAGGAGTAGATGGTGTTATTAGACGTTGTGTGCCTGAGCATGAACAGGAACAGATCCTACGCAAGTGTCACTCCGAAGCTTATGGAGGACACCACGCTGGAGATAGAACTGCACATAAGGTATTGCAATCCGGTTTCTATTGGCCCACTCTCTTCAAAGATGCCCGTAAGTTTGTTTTGTCTTGCGATGAATGTCAAAGAATTGGTAATATTAGTAGCCGTCAAGAAATGCCTATGAATTATTCACTTGTTATTGAACCATTTGATGTTTGGGGCTTTGATTATATGGGACCTTTTCCTGCCTCTAATGGATATAGACATATTTTGGTTGCTGTTGATTATGTTACTAAGTGGGTAGAAGCTATTCCAACTAGTAGTGCCGATCATAACACTTCTATTAAAATGCTTAAGGAAGTTATTTTCCCGAGGTTTGGAGTCCCTAGATATTTAATGACTGATGGTGGTTCACATTTTATTCATGGTGCTTTCCGTAAAATGCTTGCTAAATATGACGTTAATCATAGAATTGCATCTCCATATCACCCACAGTCTAGTGGTCAAGTAGAATTGAGCAATAGAGAGCTCAAATTAATTTTAGAAAAGACTGTTAATAGGTCTAGAAAGAATTGGTCCAAGAAACTTGATGATGCATTATGGGCCTATAGAACTGCATATAAGAATCCTATGGGTATGTCTCCGTATAAAATGGTTTATGGAAAAGCATGTCACTTACCTCTCGAACTAGAACATAAGGCATATTGGTCTATTAAAGAGCTCAACTATGATTTCAAACTTGCCGGTGAGAAAAGGTTATTTGATATTAGCTCACTTGATGAACAGAGAACCCAAGCTTATGAAAATGCTAAGTTGTTTAAAGAAAAAGTTAAAAGATGGCATGACAAAAGGATACAAAAGCGTGAGTTTAATGTAGGTGATTATGTATTGCTATACAACTCTCGTTTAAGATTTTTGCAGGAAAACTTCTCTCTAAATGGGAAGGTCCCTCGTTATCGAGGAGGTCTATCGTTCGGTGCCATAAAATCAACAACTTCAAGGCACAAATCCAAGGTGGTAAACGGTCAAAGGATCAAACATTATATCTCAGGTAATCCCATAAATGTTGAAACCAATATTATTGAAACCGTAACCCGAGAGGAATACATAAGGGACACTTTCGGCACTGTTTGAGACTCAAAAGGAATAGGTATGTGGTACGGTAAGTAAACCGACTCCAAAACAATTTTTAAGGCAATATTTCTCTGTTTTGGAATATTTAGAAAAATAGAAAAATAAGTGGCAGTCCGGGAAGGACACGAGGGCCTCACGAGGGTGGTGGGCGCGCCCTACCCCCCTGGGCGCGCCCCCTACCTCGTGAGCACCTCGTGTGCCCTCCAGACTCCGTTTTCTTGCATGTTACGTATTTTGGTCGGTAAAAATTCATTATATATTCTCCCGAAGGTTTTGACTCCCATATCACGCAAATATCCTCTGTTTTTGTTTTGAGCTGTTGCTGCTGCAGATTAGAGCAAGATGTCTTCTCAAGAGTCAGTCGGGGAGAGCCGGGTATCTAACCCGACACCGGAACCAAGGTCAAACAGCGAGACTGACCACTTTGGGCCAGCAACGGAGGAAGAGATGGAGGCTGACCTGATGAGGGTAGATGCCATGGAAGATCAAGAAGTCACCTCTCGCCTCCGAGCTGGGTTTACGATGGGGGAACTACAGAGCTCAGCTATTCCAAACTCGGTTATCCCTTCCAATGTTAGATTTCTTTCTTATGAAAATATGAGGAGGAGTGTCTCTTGTTCTTCCAAGAGCTATGCAACACCCTTGGGTGCAAGGAGCTTTAGCCATTCTGAAAGCTTCAAGGAAATAATGGACCTCAAGCAGCAAGTCAATAAGCTCGAGGAGGAGAACCGTATCTTGAGGGGAATCATCACCAAGAATATTACACCAACAACAAAGAAGGAGACATAATCACATGGGTATGGGCACTCCCCTTGGTAGCTGCCAAGCTTGGGGGAGGTGCCCCGGTATCGTATCACCATCACAACTCCTATCTTTACCGTTTTTCTTAGTTCGATCCTTTTAGTAGTATCTTGATTTAGTAGAATAAAGTCATGGCATGATCTAGTTTTGAGTTTTGCTTTATGATCCCTCTTTGTAATCGAGTCCGTGAACTATATAATAAAGATTAGTGTTGAGATAAGGGCTTGATTATTTTGCCATGATCTTGGCTGAATAAAAGAAAAGGAATAAAAAGAATCAAAGAGTTCATATTGATCTTATTGAAAGTAATGACTTCACATAGAAAGAGTATGATGATTAAAAGTTGTTGGGAGTTGGCAAATATAGCTTTGGTCATCGTTGCAATTAATAGGAAGTAATAAGGAAAGAGAGGTTTCACATAATATATTATCATTGACATCTTTTATGATTGGGAGCACTCATTAAAATATGACATGCTAAAGAGTTGAGGTTGGACAAGGAAGACAACATAATTAGTTATGTTTTCTTACATTTGAGATAAAGTATGTTGTCATGGATCCTCTAACGTGTTGAGCTTGCCTTTCCCCCTCATGCTAGCCAAATTCTCAGCACCAAGTAGAGATACTACTTGTGCTTCCAAATACCCTTAAACCAGTTTTGCCATGAGAGTCCACCATATCTACCTATGGATTGAGTAAGATCCTTCAAGTAAGTTGTCATCGGTGCAACGCAATAAAAATTGCTCTAAACATGTATGATTGATTGATGTGGGAGAAATAAGCTTTATACGATCTTGTGATGTGGAAGTAATAAAAGCGACGGACTGCATAATAAAGGTTCATATCACAAGGGGCAATATAAAGTGACGTTCTTTGGCATTGGGAGTTTGTGCATCCAACCATAAAAGCGCATGGCAACCTCTGCTTCCCTCTGCGAAGGGCCTATCTTTTATTATTATCCTCTACCTTATGCAAGAGTCACGGTGATCTTCACCTTTATTTTTCATTTTATCTTTGGCAAGTTTAAGTTGGAAAGAACATGATATATATATCATGTTCTTTCCAACTATTCTGGGCTTGCTAAAGGATATATATATATATATATATATATATATATATATATATATATATATATATATATATATATATATATATATATATCTAATTGGATGTAGGGGAGCATGAATTATTATTGTTGACATTACCCTTGAGGTAAAAGGTTTTGGGGCAAAACTATAAGCCCCTATCTTTCTCTGTGTCCGATTAAAATTCCATAACCACAAGTATTGCGTGAGTGTTAGCAATTATGAAGGACTAAGTGATAGTTGAGTATGTGGACTTGCTTTTAAGCTCTAACATAGACTCTTTCCGATGTTATGATAAATTGCAATTGCTTCAATGACTGAGATTATAATTTGTTGGTGCTCAATAAGGTTTCTGATTCATACTTTCGCATTGTGAAAAGATAATCACTTGAACATAAGTAATCATATGACAAAATCTATATATGTTGCTGGTATGAGAATAATCATGATGCCTTCATGTCCGTATTTTATTTTTATCAACGCCTCTACCTCTAAACATGAGGACATATTTATTGTTATCGGCTTTTCGCTTGAGGACAAGCGAGGTCTAAGCTTGGGGAAGTTGATATGTCCATTTTGCATCATGCTTTTATATCAATATTTATTGCATTATGGGCTGTTATTTCATGTTATGTCACGATACTTATGGCTATTCTCTTATTTTACAAGGTTTACATGAAGAGGAGAATGCTTGGCACCTGGAATTCAGGCCGGAAAAGGAGCAAATATTAGAGACCTATTCTGCAAGAACTCCAAAAGTCCTGAAACTCCATGGAATATCTTAAAATAAATAAAGAAAATCATCGCCAAAGATGAAGGCCGGGGCACACCCCGCCAGAGGGTGGGGGCGCCTCTACCTCGTGGGCCCCGGTGGCTCTCCGATGCCCATCTTCTCCTATATGAAGTCTTTCGATGAGAAAAAACATTAAGCAACCTTTGGACGAGACTCACGCCACGAGGCGGAACCTTGGCGGAACCAATCTAGGGCTCCGGCAGAGCTGTTCTCGGGGACACTTCCTCCGGAGGGGGAAATCATCGTCATCATCATCACCAACGCTCCTCTCATCAGGAGGGGGCAATCTCCATCAACATCTTCACCAGCACCATCTCATCTCCAAACCCTAGTTCATCTCTTGTATCCAATTCTTGTCCCCAAGTCCGGGATTGGTGCTAGTAGTTTGCTAATAGTGTTGATTACTCCTTGTAGTTGATGCTAGTTGGTTTATTTGGTGGAAGATCATATGTTCAGATCCTTTATGCATATTATTACCCCTCTAATTATGAACATGAATATGTTTTGTTAGTAGTTACGTTTGTTCCTGAGGACAAGGGAGAAGTCTTGCTATTAGTAGTCATGTGAATTTGGTATTCGTTCGATATTTTGATAAGATGTATGTTGTCTAGCCTCTAGTGGTGTTATGTGAACGTCGACTACGTAACTTCACCATTATTTGGGCCTAGAGGAAGGCATTGGGAAGTAATAAGTAGATGGTGGGTTGCTAGAGTGACAGAAGCTTAAACCCTAGTTTATGCGTTGCTTCGTAAGGGGCTAATTTGGATCCATATGTTTCATGCTATGGTTAGGTTTACCTTAATACTTTTGTTGTAGTTGCGGATGCTTGCAATAGAGGTTAATCATAAGTGGGATGCTTGTTCAAGTAAGAATAGCACCCAAGCACCGGTCCACCCACATATCAAATTATCAAAGTACCGAACGCGAATCATATGAGCGTGATGAAAACTAGCTTGACGATATTCCCATGTGTCCTCGGGAGCGCTTTTCCTATTATAAGAGTTTATCCAGGCTTGTATTTTGCTACAAAAAGGATTCGGCCACCTTGTTGCACTTTATTTACTTTTGTTACTTGTTGCTCGTTACAATTTATCTTATCACAAAACTATCTGTTACCACATATTTCAGTACTTGCAGAGAATACCTTGCTGAAAACCGCTTATCATTTCCTTCTGCTCCTCGTTGGGTTCGACACTCTTACTTATCGAAAGGACTACGATAGATCCCCTATACTTGTGGGTCATCAATGTGCACCTGATGCAAGTTGCCGCCGTGAATCTGAGAGAGAATGTTTTTGCTTCCTCTAGAATCATCCCAAGTCAGTCACGCATGTGCGAAGTATTCTGTGGTTTGACAGATTAGCTACCTTCATTTCATATGTATTCCTAGCACACAAGCCACTGATTGATCTGTTCAAGGATAAGAAGTTCATCGATAAGTATACAAGGACTTCGATATCCTCGTTGATGATTTCCCACCTGAACTCGGTAGTGTTTTATTATAAGACTACTACGTGATCATGCTTGTCTTGGACACACATGTATGTAGCAGAACCGGCTCTGTTTTGGAGCTTACTATCGTAGTTCATTTCCCGAGAATCTCGCAACGTCATCTCGTCGGTTTGTGTTGCATACTTTATTTTCCAGACATGTTGTCTGAAATATCCTGTTACCAACCAGATTTGAATCTCAGGCAGATATGATGGTTAGAACTTTTCCAAGATCTATGATGTAGGTCCCGACGAGGTTGATGTTTTGGCCGACACACCTAGTTGGAAGATCTATTATTGTAGTATCTTGATTGAGCATTTTGACCATCTTCTCCATGAGGATTTCGTATGACTTATTCTAGAAGTTGATTCCTTGTGGATTCTTTGCGTTCCCAAAGTCCGACCTTTTACTTGATGTTATAGATATCAAACTACCTATAATTGGGTTATGCTAGTACATCAAGGATAACATTAGAAGCGGAGTGCTAAATGTCTCTCGGTCGATCATCCAGATTTTTGTTTCCTTGGCGTCGTCAAGGTAAAATTTGGGAAAGTGTTTTCTCCTTTGCACCTGCATCCTCCATCGTTATTCATCATGGTAGTACGAGGTGTCACAAGGATCTTGGCATAGATGTTGGTAAAACCTTGATGAATATGGAAATGCTCAAGTTCTTGAGAGCACGCACAAGCACTAGGTGTTATCACCGACACTAACTGGGATCGCTCCCAGTTTCCTTCGGTTATGCTATAACCATTCCAGCAGTGGAATCACTCTCCACTGTTGGGTTTCTCCCCAGTTACTAGAATTATTCCCGGCATTTGCATTTTGTTCCCAGTTTGCACCGCCGTTGTGCCATCCTACCATGGACTACCCTTCTCAGTAATTACTGATCAGGATCGACTTCAAAAGTGGTCCTACCATGGCTCCCTTCTATTTCCGGTGATAAGCAAAAATCATCCTTTGCATTGTCTTCAACAAGGTAGTCCACATCATCCATCCTAGTATGAGTATGCCATTCTTCCGAACTCCCTCAAACGATTGTTTGGGAATTGCTTTAGGCTGGTATAGAGAGTATCAATGATCTCTGTATCAAAATTAATTCTTTTTGCCACTTAAGGGAATAATTCTATGAGTCACCTTCCCTGAGGTGCCCCGTTATGGATCATGGCAATTTTTCCTCGCTACCTTGTCACCCTCGTCAATTGCTTCTTCTGTCCTTTTTAAGGTGTGTTTTGCCTCTCAGCTCAAGAGATGTTCACCGTCTTATTCCGTGAGTTGATCGTGAGTTGCTCGATCTTTAAGGAGATCGATTTCTATAGAGTTTCTCTCTGTCGTCATCGTGTTGGACAAAGATCTCGAAGGCAAAGACGCCAAGATCATTATGTTAGGACGAATCAACATCTTCGATGAGGGCAGCTGGATCATGAAGATCGTGCTAGCTTTGTGTGCCCTCTGTCTTCTTACCTCACGTGTTGAATCTCAGGACGAGATTCTTGTTTAGTAGGGGTGAGTTGTCACAGCCTTAGAATTTGCTTGCCATTAGTTGCATTAAAGCATCCATGCATCATGTTAAATTTTCAATTAAAGTTGAAATGGGGATGGTAAACCCTAGTACCAAATTAAATCAAATAGGTTCAACTTAAAAACATTTTCAAGAACCCAGAATGCACTTTAGAAAAGTTCATCATTTTTTAATTGGTCCAGAACCTCTGACAAAAACGGTGCACACCTTGTTAGGCCATTCTGGATTTTTGAACAACCCATATTGTATTTGATTTGGGGCATTTAAATACTATTAATATTCTTTTTAAATGCCCTAAAAATTCTGAAAATAGTTAAGGGCCTCTGTAACAATTCAGTTAATGCCCAAAATTATTTACAGGAATTATTGAAATGATTTGGTTAATAAACTAAATCAAAACGAAATAAAAAAAATAAAAGAGAGAGAGAGAAGCCCAGCCACTTACCCGGCCACTTACCAGCCCAGCTGGCCTAGCATCAGTCGCCCATCGCCCACAAGCAGATCATCATCAACCTCCCGCCAGAGCAGGCAGGCAGCTGCCTGTCGGCCGTGCGCGCCGCCCTGGCCACCTCCTGCTTGCCACCGTGGCGCCCCCGACGCGTCAGGAGACGCCCCGCAGCCCCCTCTGCCTCTCCCCTCACTTTCTGCTCTCTCTCTCTCCCTCGCCCTTTAGTCCCATCCCCGAGCTCACCCGAGCGCCATCGCCACCGCCGCTTGCCGCTGCCGCGCCTAGAGCCACCCCCTCTCCCCTCTGACGTGCCCATGGGCTCCGCCTTGACGCCCTCGTCCTCTACGACGATGCACGCGATGCCGGAAGCCCCGTATCGTCGTCTTCGCTGCCGTATTCATCGTCGGCCGCCCGAGATCGCCGTCATCGTCCCGCCCACACTAGACCTCCCCCAAGCTATCTGACCACGCCCTAGAGATCACCATGAGCCCCTGTTCCGTTTCCCCTACTCTTGTGCTCTAATTCGACCTCTAGCCGCCGTTTCACCGGAGCCGAAAGCTCACCACCATCGGCCATGGCACCGCCGCGGCCACAGCTGTTGCCACTCGCGTCCGAGCCCGCCAACACGCTCAAAACGTCTCCAGGAGACGAACACAACCACCCCCACGTCCTGTCGTGCACCACAATGCGAATCCGCACGGAACCGTGCTCCGGCCACCGCCGCGAGCTCCGTTCCGACAAGCTCCGGCGCCCCCGCAGCCACCCACCTGCTCCTCTGGATGCGGGAGAGCGCGGGCTACCCTCTGGTGGTCTTCGCGCGTCCAGCCGCCGCCCGTAGCACGTTCCCGAGCATCTCCGCCGCGTTCGCGTGCTCGCCGGCGTTCAACTCCGGCGTGCAGACGTGGCAACGTCATTAGTGGCTAATGACCCACTAACTAACCCCCTGGCTCGCTGACATGCGGGCCCCACTACCTAACTAACCAGCTAACAAAAATAGTTTAAGTTTAATCTAAACACAGTGGCCCCACGCGTCGGGGTTGACCTCGCTGACGTGGTCGTCGACCGGACCCACCTGTCTCTGACACTAAATGTCACAGGTCATCGACCAAGGGTCCCATCGGGTCAGTTTGACCGGACCGTGCCCAATTGACCTGCTGACGTCATGATGATGTCAGGCTGACGCAGTAATCCTTTTCTGGAATTTAAATAAATCTTAAATGATTTGTTTAATTCAAAAAATATCCAAAACTTTGAAAAATCATAGGAATTAATCTATAGCTCCAAATGAAATAAATTATATATGAAAAATGATCAGAAAAATCCAAGGAATCTGAATATGGCATTTTCATGCATGTTAGAACAAAGTAACCTCACTGTTTAGTCCAAAGCATGATAATGCACTATTTGAATTCATAGTTTGAATTTGAATTTGAACCTTGAGTTCAAATCAACCCAAACCTTTCTATTACTAGTTGCATTAGCTCAAATCACAACATATTGTCATGTCATGATCATGCATCATATTGTGCATTGCATTGATTGTGCTCTTCCTTGTTTGCTGGTAATTATCCCCTCTCGGTAGACGCTGCTCCGACGTTGTGATCATTGACACTGATGAAGACTCAATGTTATCTTCAGAAGTGCAAGGCAAGCAAAACCCCCTTGTTCATTCCGATACAATCCCACTCTCTTGCTTCTGCTCTCTTTTCCTACATTAGGACAACATCGATTCAACTGTTACATGCTGCGGTAGTTGAACCCCTTTCCTCTGCATGACCTGTCATTGCCACAGTAAATAGATGAAACCCACTAGCATGAGTAGGAGTTGTTTGAGCCCTAATGTGCCTACTCATTCATGCTTGTTTGTCATGCATGCTACTGCTTAGAGTTGAGTCAGGTCTGCTTCATCGGGGATGAATTGGAATGTGGTGAACATGTCCTACTGTTGAGAGCTAAGTGTGTGAACACGATTTGGTAAAGGTAGCGATGAGAGGCCATGTAGGAGTACATGGTGGGTTGTCTCATTGCAGCCATCCTCGGGAACTGAGTTCTGTGTTTGTGATCCATGAACAGTTACTACCACGCATTGAAATGCTTAAGTGCCCCTCTCAACTTATTAATCAACCTGATCTCTGTCCAGGAGTTGCAACTAGTTTCTGGTGTTTGTAGGTAATGTTAGTAGTCTACCAAGTGGCACCCGGTACAAGTGGGCTTGGGACAGACTAGGCACCGTGGCCGGGTATGCCAAGCGTCGCCCATTTGGTGGGCTTGGAACCCTGTACACATTGTTTGGGGCCGTGAGCGACACCCCGGCCGGATCTCCTTGCGGATGGGACCCGAATAGGCGATAAACCTGGACTAGAGACTTGTGGGGTAAGTCAGGTCGTGGCCGACTCCCTCACCAGGCTTCCGCTTGAAGGTTGCCGAGATACACGACGTGTACATGGTGGTAAGTGGCGAGAGCGTGTGTGAATAAGTACACCCCTGCATTGTTAACATCATCTATTCGAATAGCCATGTCCGCGGAAAAGGACTTCTGGGTTGCCTGTACAGTTCATAGACAAGTGAAATTGGATACTATAAAACTCGCAAGATAAGCGTGAGTGCCATGGATGGCGTTCTCGTGAGGAGACGGGAGCGGATCTATGACGCCCTCGATTCGGCCATACACTAATCATGCACGCAAATGTGTACGACCAAGATCAGGGACTCACGGGAAGATATCACAACACAACTCTAGACACAAATAAAATAATACGAGCTTTATATTACAAGCCAGGGGCCTCGAGGGCTCGAATACAAGCTCGATACACAAGAGTCAGCGGAAGCAACAATATCTGAGTACAGACATAAGTTAAACAAGGATGCCTTAAGAAGGCTAGCACAAAAACAACACGATCGAAGAGGCAAGGCCTCCTGCATGGGACCTCCTAACTACTCCTGGTCTTTGGTGGCCTCCATGTAGTAGTATCCGTCGGCGGTGGCATCTGGCTCCAGGGATCCACCAACTGGTTGCATCAACCGGAAAGAAGGAAGATGGGGAAAAAGGGGGAGCAAAGCAACCGTGAGTACTCATCCAAAGTACTCGCAAGCATCAGATCTATACTAAGTATGCATTGTATCAAATGGAAGGGTTGTATCTGTGGACCGAATCGCGAGAATGCCGAATAGGGGGGAAGGCCTAGCCTATCAAAGACTAGCATCTTCAAGCAGCTCCAAGCATCTTGCAGCATGTAGATGAGAAAAGAATAGCAGTTTATAATTAACAAGCATGTTGTAACAATAACCCCAGAGATCCTTTCTCGACTCCCTGCGAGAAAGCAATCCCGGAGCCACATAACTTAAGTATTCATTTCTAGTTGTATTAGATCAAGATATAAGTCTGAACGTCCATTATCGTGGACACGGTATTCGAATAAAGATCTTCCCTGCAGGGGTGCACCAAGTTACCCAACACGCTCGATCACTCTGGCCGGACACACCTTTCTGGGGTCAATGCCCGCCCTCGGAAGATCAACACGTCACAGCCCGACCTAGGCTCAGCAGAGAGGTCCCCGGCGGTCTACATCCTAAGCACTCTGGGGTCTGGGCCCATCGCCCGTTGCACTCCGGGTCGTTGTGCGCAAGGGGATACCAGCACCACCCGTGAAGTGGATGGCATGATCCGGCCCGGCCACAATGCTGAACTGGACGTCTGACAAAGCTTCGGCTGATACCGCGATGTCGAGGCCCATATCTATTCTCGCGTGGTGGTTAGTGCAAAAAGGCCAAAGGCCAATTCATAACAAATACCCAAACCATAGTGTATTGTTAGCTCGCGGAGACGAGCAGAGACTCACGATAATGTGACCCCGTCGCCCCGTCTCGAGGAAATACGGCAAGGGCAAGCCCAGCCCACACGAGGGCTGCCTGACTTCCCGGTCGTGCCTCGTAATCATCTTGCGGGTGTTCTCCGGGCCCGCCCGACTTTCCCAAGTCTCAAGTAATGTCAAGGTAACCGTGTGTCCAAACATCAAGGGGAAAACCCAAGGAATCACCCTCGGAGGATTCCACTCGATGTAATCATCAAGGTGAACGTAAGAGGAACCACCCTCGAGGTTCACACTTGAGGGGTTGCATGACAGAGCCGTATCGGGAATGGTGAAGGAGGAAATCACCCTCGATGACCACGACCGAATAGCTACACTACAGAATTATCATCAGGAGTGCATTATGAGGGATCACCCTCGGCACTCGATAGTAGCTCTGCAGAGTCGAACAACTAAAGGGGCGTGATGTGATGTGCGGTATCGGGCTCTGGTCGTCGATCATGTAGCTCGAGTCGTCGATGATGAAGCAGGGGCAACAAGGACAAGTGGGGGTCACTGATGGATCACTAACCAACCTATACTAAGCAGTTTAGGATAAGCAGGTAGGTAACAAAAGCACGTACAAAGGCAGGCTATGCATCAGAATAGGAGCAAACAGTAACAATAGCAAAATCTAATGCAAGCATGAGAGTATAGAATGGGCGATATCGGGATGATCAAAGGGGGGGCTTGCCTGGTTGCTCGAGAAAAAGAAGGAGGGTAAATCGTCGACGTAGTCGATCACGAGGGCATCGGCAGCGATCTCGTGGTCTACCGGAGAGAAGAGGGGGAAGAAACAGTAAATACACGCAAACATATGCATAACATGACAATAAGCGAAGCTAGAGGTGTTCTAACGCAGCGCTAGGCGATACTGGCGAAGGGGAAGACATCCGGGAAAGTTTTCCCGGTTCTGGTCGTTTGTCACACAAATGAATCGAAGGGGAAAAGTTCAACGTTTGCTATGCTAGGGAAGTGTGGCGGACAAACGGACCGCGTGTTCGGATTTGTCTCGCCGTTCTGAGCAACTTTCATGTAGAAAACTTTTTCATCCGAGCTACGGTTTATTTTATAAGATTTTTCAAAGTTTTAAACAATATTCTACAATTTAATTTAATTCGAAAATAAATGCTAAAATGCTAGGCGCACCCAGCACAGTGTACACAAAAGTGTACCCGATGGCTGATAGGTGGGCGAAGTCGATTGACCAGTCAACGTTTGGTAGTCAGGCAGGGGTGAAGGCCCTCTGTCATTGACTCGACTAACTAATTACTGATTTAACTAACTAACCTAGTTCATTATATTAATTAATTAAGTTAATTAACCATTTAAATAATTAATTAAATAATTATTTTTATTAACGTTATTTATTTATTTTTACAAAACTGGGGGGTTGTGGGCCCGGTTGCGATGGCCTGTGTCATGCAGTTAGTGCGAGGGGTTATCAAGACGGGTGTACGCACGGCGAGGCGAAGCGCGGCGAAGCGGCGGCGCCGGCGGCGAGGTCGGCAGGGCGTGGGCGGTGGCGGGAAGCGCCCGCACGCAGCAGCGGCAAAGCAAGCATCACGGGCGAGGCCACGCGGAAGGGTCGCGTGTCAGCCTTGTGCGTCATGGGCGCCGACGGAGGGCGCCGGGCGAGGCGAGGGTGGCCGGGCGCATATGTGGGGCACGATGATCGGGCGTCGGGCGTGCCGGCGCGCGCGCGGAGACGCGGCCGGATCCGGTGATGGGGGAGAGAGGGGCGAACGAGGCTCACCCCGTTTGTAGATGAACGGGGGCGGCGTGGCTTGATGGAGCCATCGAGGGAGAGATGTTGAGGCGAGATCTGGCAGCGACGAGGTGGCGAAGGCGTCGCGGTCTGGCAACGGCGAGTGGTGGAGCCGGGGCGGCGCCAGGAGGCAGCGGCTTTGGGGTGTCGCCGCGAGGGAGGGCTTCGAGGGAAGAGGGGTGAGGCGACAGTGTGCGGCGGCGTCGGGAGGCTCCGGCGAGGGGAGGCCCTGAGCGACGGTGGCGTCGGGGACGCGGCAGGGGGAGGGGGAAACGGTGTTGGGGAACGTAGTAATTTCAAAAAATTTCCTACGAACACGCAAGACCATGGTGATGGCACAGCAACGAGAGGGGAGAGTGTCCGTCCACGTACCCTCGTAGACCGAAAGCGGAAGCGTTAAATCAACGCGGTTGATGTAGTCGTACGTCTTCACGATCCGACCGATCCAAGCACCGTTACTCGGCACCTCCGAGTTCTTGGCACACGTTCAGCTCGATGGCGATCCCCGGCTCCGATCCAGCAAAGCGTCGGGAGGAGTTCCGTCGAGACGACGGCGTGGTGGCGATCTTGATGTTCTCTCGTCGCAGGGCTTCGCCTAAGCACCGCTACAATATGACCGAGGTGGAATATGGTGGAGGGGGCACCGCTGCACGCTAAGGAACGATCACGAAGATCAACTTGTGTGTCATGGGGTGCCCCTGCCCCGTATATAAAGGAGGAGGGAGGAGGAGGCCGGCCCTCTACTATGGCGCGCCATGGGGAGTCCTACTCCCACCGGGAGTAGGATTCCCCTTTCCTAGTCTAACTAGGAACCCTTCCATGTATTAGGAGTAGGAGAGAAGGAAAGGGAAGGAAAAGGAGAAGGAAGGAAGGGGCGCCCCCTCCCTAGTCAATTCGGACTAGTCCAGGGGAGGGGCGGCCACCCTTTTGGCCCTTTTCTCCTTTCCCGTATGGCCCATTAAGGCCCAATACGAATTCCGTAACTCTCCGGTACTCAAAAATACCCAATCACTCGGAACCTTTCCGAACTCCGAATATAGTCGTCCAATATATCGATCTTTACGTCTCGACCATTTCGAGACTCCTCGTCATGTCCCCGATCTCATCCGGGACTCGAACTCCTTCGTACATCAAAACTCATAAACTCATAATAAAACTGTCATCGGAACCTTAAGCGTGCGGACCCTACGGGTTCGAGAACTATGTAGACATGACCTAGAACTTTTCTTGGTCAATAACCAATAGCGGAACCTGGATGCCCATATTGGCTCCTACATATTCTACGAAGATCTTTATCGGTCAAACCGCATAACAACATACTTTGTTCCCTTTGTCATCGGTATGTTACTTGCCCGAGATTCGATCGTCGGTATCCAATACCTAGTTCAATCTCGTCACCGGCAAGTCTCTTTACTCGTTCCGTAATACATCATCTCGCAACTAACTCATTAGTTGCAATGCTTGCAAGGCTTAAGTGATGTGCATTACCGAGAGGGCCCAGAGATACCTCTCCGACATTGGAGGACAAATCCTAATCTCGAAATCGCCAACCCAACATCTGCCTTTGGAGACACCTGTAGTACTCCTTTATAATCACCCGATTCGTTGTGACGTTTGGTAGTACCAAAGTGTTCCTCCGTAAACGGAGTTGCATAATCTCATAGTCATAGGAACATGTATAAGTCATGAAGGAAGCAATAGCAACATACTAAGCGATCGTGTGCTAAGCTAACGGAATGGGTCATGTCAATCAGATCATTCAACTAATGATGTGACCTTGTTAATCAAATAACAACTCCTTGTTCATGGTTAGGAAACATAACCATCTTTGATTAACAAGCTAGTCAAATAGAGGCATACTAGTGACATCTTGTTTGTCTATATATTCACACATGTATTATGTTTCCGGTTAATACAATTCTAGCATGAATAATAAACATTTATCATGATATAAGGAAATAAATAATAACTTTATTATTGCCTCTAGGGCATATTTCCTTCAGTCTCCCACTTGCACTAGAGTCAATAATCTAGATCACATCACCATGTGATTAACATCGATAGTTCACATCATCATGTGATTAACACCCATAATTCACATCGCCATGTGACCAAGACCCAAAGGGTTTACTAGATTCAGTAATCTAGTTCACATCGCTATGTGATTAACACCCAAAGAGTACTAAGGTGTGATCATGTTTTGCTTTGTGAGAGAATCTTAGTCAATGGGTCTGCCACATTCAGATCCGTATGTATTTTGCAAATCTCTATGTCAACAATGCTCGCACGGAGCTACTCTAGCTAATTGCTCCCACTATCAATATGTATCTAGATCGAGACTTAAAGTCATCCAGATCGGTGTCAAAACTTGCATCGGCGTAACCCTTACGACGAACCTTTTATCACTTCCATAATCGAGAAACATATCCTTATTCCATTAAGGATAATTTTGACCGCTGTCCGATGATCTATTCCTAGATCACTATTGTACTCCTTGCCAAACTCAAGCAGGGTATACAATAGATCTGGTACACAACATGGCATACTTTATAGAACCTATGGCCAAGGCATAGGGAATGACTTTCATTCTCTTTCTATCTTCTGCCGTGGCGGGTTTTGAGTCTTACTCAATTTCACACCTTTGTAACACAGGCAAGAACTCTTTCTTTGACTGTTCCATTTTGAACTGCTTCAAAATCTTGTCAAGGTATGTACTCATTGAAAAAACTTATCAAGCGTCTTGATCTATCTCTATAGATCTTAATGCTCAATATGTAGGCAGCTTCACCGAGGTCTTTCTTTGAAAAACTCCTTTTAAACACTCCTTTATGCTTTGCGAATAATTCTACATTATTTCCGATCTACAATATGTCATTCACATATACTTATCGAAATGCTGTAGTGCTCCCACTCACTTTCTTGTAAATACAGGCTTCACCGCAAGTCTCAGATAAAACTATATCTTTGATCACACTATCAAGCGTTTATTCCAACTCGAGATGCTTGCACCAGTCCATAGATGGATCATTGGAGCTTGCACATTTTGTTAGCTCTTTTAGGATTGACAAAACCTTCGTTGCATCATATACAACTCTTCTTTAATAAATCCATTAAAGAATGTAGTTTTGACATCCATTTGCCAGATTTCATAAAATGTGGCGATTGCTAACATGATTCGGACAGACATAAGCATCGCTTCTGAGTTGAGTAAATCTCATTCTAGTCAACACCTTGAACTTGTCGAAAACCTTTCTCGACAAGTCGAGCTTTGTAGATAGTAATACTACTATCAGCATCTGTCTTCCTCTTGAAGATCCATTTATATAATATGGCTTGCCGATCATCGAACAACTCCATCAAAGTCCACACTTTGTTCTCATATATGGATCCCATCTCAGATTTCATGGTCTCAAACCATTTCGCGGAATCTGGGCTCATCATCGCTTCCTCATAGTTCGTAGGTTCATCATGGTCTAGTAACATGACTTCTAGAATAGGATTATCGTACCACTCAGTGCGGATCTTACTCTGGAAGACCTCGAGGTTTGGTAACAACTTGATCTGAAGTTTCATGATCATCATCATTAACTTCCTTACTAATTGGTGTAGAAATCACTCAAACTGTTTTCGTGATGAACTACTTTCAATAAGGGAGAAGGTACAATTACCTCATCAAGTTCTACTTTCCTCCCACTCACTTCTTTCGAGAGAAACTTCTTCTCTAGAAAGGATCCATCTTAACAACGAAAAACTTGCCTTCGGATCTGTGATAGAAGGTGTACCCAACAGTTTCCTTTGGGTATTCTATGAAGACGCACTTCTGCGATTTGGGTTCGAGCTTATCAGGTGAAAACTTTTTCACATAAGCATCACAACTCCAAACTTTAAGAAATGACAGCTTAGGTTTCTTGCTAAACCATAGTTCATACGGTGTCATCTCAGCGGTTTAGATGGTGCCCTATTAAACGTGAATGCAGCTGTCTCTAATGCATAACCCCAAAGCGATAGTGGTAAATCGGTAAGATACATCATAGATCGCACCATATCAAAATAAAATGCGGTTCTGACGTTTGGACACACCATAACGTTGTGGTGTTCCAGTGGCGTGAGCTGTGAAACTATTCCACATTGTTTTCATTGAAGACCAAACTCGTAACTCAAATATTCATCTCTACGATCGATCGCGAAACTTTATTTTCTTGTTGCGATGATTTTCCACTTCACTCTGAAATTCTTTGAACCTTTCAACTATTTCAGACTTATGTTTCATCAAGTAGATATACCCATATCTACTCAAATCATCTTGTGAAGGTCGGAAAATAACGATACTTGCCACGAGCATCAACACTCATTGGATCGCATATATCGGTATATATGTGTTATTTCCAACAAGTCAAGAGCTTGTTCCATTGTTCCGGAGAACGGAGTTTTAGTCATCTTGCCCAAAAGGCACGGTTCGCAAGCATCAAATGATTCATAACCAAGTGATTCCAAAAATCCATCCTTATGGAGTTTCTTCATGCGCTTTATACCGATATGACCCAAACGGTAGTGCCACAAATAAGTTGCACTATCATTATTAACTTTGCATCTTTTGGCATCAATATTATGAATATGCGTATCACTACGATCGAGATCCAATGAACCATTTTTATTGGGTGTGTAACCATATAAGGTTTTATTCATGTAAACAGAACAACAATTTATTCTCTTACTTAAATGAATAACTGTATTGCAATAAACATGATCAAATCATATTTATGCTCAACACCAAATAACACTTATTTAGGTTCCACACTAATCCCGAAAGTATAGGGAGTGTGCGATGATGATCATATCAATCTTGGAACTACTTCCAACACTCATCGTCACTTCCCTTCAACTAGTTTCGCTCATTCTGCAACTCCTTTTTGAGTTACTACTCTTAGCAACTGAACCAAGATCAAATACCGAGGGTCGCTATTAACACTAGTAAAATACACATCAATAATTTGTATATCAAATATACCTTTGTTCACTTTGCCATCCTTCTTATCCGCCAAATACTTGGGGTAGTTCCGCTTCGATGACCAGTTCCATTGTAGCAAAAGCACTTAGTCTCGTGCTTAGATCCGGACTTGGGCTTCTTCTCTCGAGCAACAACTTGCTTGCCGTTCTTCTTGAAGTTCCCTTCTTCCCTTTGCCCTTTTCCTTGAGACTAGTGGTCTTGTCAATCATCAACACTTGATGCTCTTTCTTGATTTCTACCTTCGTCGATTTCAACATCATGAAGAGCTCGGGAATCGTTTTCGTTATCCCTTGCATATTATAGTTCATCACGAAGTTCTACTAACTTGGTGATGGTGACTAGAAAATTCATCAATCACTATCTTATCCGAAGATTAACTCCCACTTGATTCAAGCGATTGAAGTACCTGGACAATCTGAGCACATGCTCACTAGTTGAGCGATTCTCCTCCATCTTTTAGCTATAGAACTTGTTGGAGACTTCATATCTCTCAACTCGGGTATTTGCTTGAAACTTCAACTCCTGGAACATCTCATATGGTCCATGACGTTCAAAAACGTCTTTGAAGTCCCGATTCTAAGCCGTTTAAGCATGGTGCACTAAACTACCAAGTAGTCATCATATTGAGCTAGCCAAACTTTCATAACGTCTGCATCTTGCTCTTGCAATAGGTCTGTCACCTAGCGGTGCATCAAGGACATAATTCTTACAGCAGCAATGAGGATAAACCTCGGATCACGGATCAAATCCGCATCATTGCTACTAACATCTTTCAACACAATTTTCTCTAGGAACATATCAAAACAAACATATAAAAGCATAGGGAAGCAACAACGCGAGCTATTGATCTACAACATAATTTGCGAAATACTACCAGGACTAAGTTCATGATAAATTAAAGTTCAATTAATCAAATTACTTAAGAACTCCCACTTAGACAGACATCTCTCTAGTCATCTAAGTGATCACGTGATCCAAATCAACTAAACCATAACCGATCATCACGTGAGATGGAGTAGTTTTCAATGGTGAACATCTTATGTTGATCATATCTACTATATGATTCACGCTCGACCTTTCGGTCTCCGTGTTCGAGGCCATATCTGCATATGCTAGGCTCGTCAAGTATAACTTGAGTATTCTGCGTGCAAAACTGGCTTACACCGTTGTAGATGGACGAGAGCTTATCACACCCGATCATCACGTGGTGTCTCGACACGACGAACTTTGGCAGCGGTGCATACTCGGGAGAACACTACTTGATAATTTTTTAGTGAGAGATCATCTTATAATGCTACCACAATCAAAGCAAGATAAGATGCATAAAGGATAAACATCACATGCAATCAATATAAGTGATATGATATGGCCATCATCATCTTGTGCTTGTGATCTCCATCTCGAAGCACCGTCATGATCACCATCGTCACCGGCGCGACACCTTGATCTCCATCGTAGCATCGTTGTCGTCTTGCCAACTATTGCTTCTCGACTATCGCTACCGCTTAGTGATAAAGTAAAGCAATTACATGGCGTTGCATTTCATACAATAAGCGACAACCATATGGCTCCGCCATTGCCGATAACTTCGGTTACAAAACATGATCATCTCATACAATAAAATATAGCATCACGTCTTGACCATATCACATCACAACATGCCCTGCAAAAACAAGTTAGGCGTCCTCTACTTTGTTGTTGCAAGTTTTACGTGGCTGCTACGGGCTGAGCAAGAACCGTTCTTACCTCGCATCAAAACCACAGCGATAGTTTGTCAAGTTAGTGCTGTTTTAACCTTCGCAAGGACCGGGCGTAGCCACACTCAGTTCAACTAAAGTGAGAGAGACAGACACCGCGCCGTCACCTTTAAGCAACTAGTGCTCGCAGCGGTGAAACCAGTCTCGCGTAAGCGTCTGGCGTAATGTCGGTCCGGGCGCTTCATCTCACAATACCGCCAACCAAAGTATGACATGCTGGTAAGCGGTATGACATGTATCGCCCACAACTCACTTGTGTTCTACTCGTGCATATGACATCAACGCATAAAACCAGGCTCGGATGCCATTGTTGGGGAACGTAGTAATTTCAAAAATTTCCTACGAACACGCAAGACCATGGTGATGGCACAGCAAGAGAGGGAGAGTGTCCGTCCACGTACCCTCGTAGACCGAAAGCGGAAGCGTTAAATCAACGCGGTTGATGTAGTCGTACGTCTTCACGATCCGACCGATCCAAGCACCGTTACTCCGGCACCTCCGAGTTCTTGGCACACGTTCAGCTCGATGGCGATCCCGGGCTCCGATCCAGCAAAGCGTCGGGAGGAGTTCCGTCGGCTGACGACGGCGTGGTGGCGATCTTGATGTTCTCTCGTCGCAGGCTTCGCCTAAGCACCGCTACAATATGACCGAGGTGGAATATGGTGGAGGGGGCACCGCACACGGCTAAGGAACGATCACGAAGATCAACTTGTGTGTCATGGGGTGCCCCTGCCCCGTATATAAAGGAGGGAGGAGGAGGAGGCCGGCCCTCTACTATGGCGCGCATGGGGAGTCCTACTCCCACCGAGTAGGATTCCCCTTTCCTAGTCCAACTAGGAACCCTTCCATGTATTAGGAGTAGGAGAGAAGGAAGGGAAGGGAAAAGGAGAAGGAAGGAAGGCGCCCCCTCCCTAGTCAATTCGGACTAGTCCAAGGGAGGCGGCGCCACCCTTTGGCCTTTTTTCTCCTTTCCCGTATGGCCCATTAAGGCCCAATACGAATTCCCGTAACTCTCGGTACTCGAAAAATACCGAATCACTCGGAACCTTTCCGAACTCCAATATAGTCGTCCAATATATCGATCTTTACGTCTCGACCATTTCGAGACTCCTCGTCATGTCCCCGATCTCATCCGGGACTCCGAACTCCTTCGGTACATCAAAACTCATAAACTCATAATAAAACATCGCCATCGAACCTTAAGCGTGCGGACCCTACGGGTTCGAGAACTATGTAGACATGACCTAGAACTTTTCTTGGTCAATAACCAATAGCGGAACCTGGATGCCCATATTGGCTCCTACATATTCTCGAAGATCTTTATCGGTCAAACCGCATAACAACATACTTTGTTCCCTTTGTCATCGGTATGTTACTTGCCCGAGATTCGATCGTCGGTATCCAATACCTAGTTCAATCTCGTCACCGGCAAGTCTCTTTACTCGTTCCGTAATACATCATCTCGCAACTAACTCATTAGTTGCAATGCTTGCAAGGCTTAAGTGATGTGCATTACCGAGAGGGCCCAGAGATACCTCTCCGACATTCGGAGTGACAAATCCTAATCTCAAAACGCCAACCCAACATCTGCCTTTGGAGACACCTGTAGTACTCCTTTATAATCACCCGATTACGTTGTGACGTTTGGTAGTACCAAAGTGTTCCTCCGTAAACGGAGTTGCATAATCTCATAGTCATAGGAACATGTATAAGTCATGAAGGAAGCAATAGCAACATACTAAGCGATCGTGTGCTAAGCTAACGGAATGGGTCATGTCAATCAGATCATTCAACTAATGATGTGACCTTGTTAATCAAATAACAACTCCTTGTTCATGGTTAGGAAACATAACCATCTTTGATTAACAAGCTAGTCAAGTAGAGGCATACTAGTGACATACTGTTTGTCTATATATTCACACATGTATTATGTTTCCGGTTAATACAATTCTAGCATGAATAATAAACATTTATCATGATATAAGGAAATAAATAATAACTTTATTATTGCCTCTAGGGCATATTTCCTTCAAACGGCCCGATCCAGATCGGATCAGGAGAGAGAGAGAGTCGTGGGGGGAGTGGGGTGGACGAGGGGATAGGGTTCGGTTGGGAGTGGCCTATAGGCCAGGGGAGCGGGGGTGGGCTGCGTGGGTGGCCAGTTGGCCCGGTTGGCCAGCTGGTTGGCCCAGTTGGGCCAGGGGGGTTGGCCCTTTTCTTATTTTTGTTTGATTTCCCCTTTAAAAAAACATTTATGTTTTCTTTTATTTTAAGGCACTTAAATAATTTGTAAAAAGATGATTTCTCCAGCATTATTACCAAATGATTATTTGCAACAACTTGAACATTTTTGTTTGCAAGTTTGATAAATTTGAAAAGCTGACTTTAAATTGGATTTGAAATTTGAAAGATGTTTGAAAGCCAGTGAGGATTAGCAATAGTAAGAGCGATGGCATGGAATCATTAGTAGGGGATTACTGTAGCATAATTATCCGAGCGTTACAGGATCCCTAGTGGTGTATTGAATGGTGAATATGTGGACTCGTGTGCAACACCTCAAAAGTGTTACTTGTAGTCGTAGTTCAGGTTAGCCACCGAGTCAAAGCTGGCTTGCTGTAGTCAAACTCCACCGCCCCATTTAATACTGATGCATATGTAGATAGTTCTGATGTAAGTCCTGCTGGGTACATTTGTACTCACGTTTGCCTATTTTATGTTTTTGCAGAGAGACATCAGTCTCACTAGTAGTTCCGCGTGGACTTCGACATTTAGCTTGTTACCTCAGCTATGATGTTGTACCCTTGGGAGGGTCTTGTAGATAGTCAGGCTTCTCAGCCTTTTTCGTTTGTAGTTGTCTGTACTCAGACATGTTTATGCTTCCGCTTGATGCTTGTATGCTCTGCATGTTGGGTCATGAGACCCATGTTTGTAATATATGACTCTTCAGAGCCTTATGAATAAATACTCTGAGTCGTAGAGTCTTGTTGTGGTACCATGTTGTATTTGCACATATCGAGCATATTGTGTGTATGATTGAAATGCTTGGCATGTGTGGGATCTGACAACCTAGTTGTCTATCCTTGGTAGCCTCTCTTATGGGGAAATGTAATCTTGTGCTTCCACTGAGCCATGGTAGTCTGCTACAGCCCGGTTTACTGGAGTCCTGCTAGCCCAGCACTACTTCTCCGGAATGCTTAGACTGGCCGGCATGTGATTCACATCGTTCCTATGTCTGTCCCTTCGGGAAAATGTCACGTGGTGACTTCCGGAGTCCTGCTAGCCTACTACAGCCCTGATTCCCGGAGTCCTGTTAGCCCAGTTGCTACAGCCCAGATTCACACGCTGATGACCGACGTGCTCGATGTTGTTTCATGTGTGCCTGTCCCTGTAAGTTAGTGCCACTTTGGGTTCACGACTAGTCATGTCGGCCCGGGTTCTCTGTCATATGGATGCTAGCTACACTATCATATAAGCGAGCCAAAAGACGAAAACGGTCCCGGGCTAGGTAAGGCGACACCCGTGGGAATACCGTGCGTGAGGCCGCAAAGTGATATGAGGTGTTACATGCTAGATCGGTCTGACTTAGAATCGGGGTCCTGACAGTCCTGGAAGCACCGCTAGGTGCAAGACCCGCTGCAGGAGCAACTCCAGATGTTATGAACGTTTGGCAGAGCAAAGCTGATGACTACTCGATAGTTCAGTGTGCCATGCTTTACGGCTTAGAATCGGGACTTCAAAGATGTTTTGAACGTCATGGAGCATATGAGATGTTCCAGGAGTTGAAGTTAATATTTCAAGCAAATGCCTGAATTGAGAGATATGAAGTCTCCAGTAAGTTCTATAGCTGCAAGATGGAGGAGAATAGTTCTGTCAGTGAACATATACTCAGAATGTTTGGGTACCACAACCACTTGACTCAATTGGGAGTTAATCTTCCTAATGATAGTGTCATTGACAGAGTTCTTCAATCACTGCCACCAAGCTACAAAAGCTTCGTGATGAACTATAATATGCAAGGGATGGATAAGACAATTCTCGAGCTCTTCGCAATGGTAAAGGCTGCGGAGGTAGGAATCAAGAAGGAGCATCAAGTGTTGATGGTTGACAAGACCACTAGATTCAAGAAAAAGGGTAAATGGAAGAAGGGGTGCTTCAAGAAGAACGGCAAGCAAGTTGCTGCTCACGTGAAGAAGCCCAAGTCTGGACCTAAGCCTGAGACTGAGTGCTTCTACTACAAAGGGACTGGTCACTGGAAGCGGAACTGCCTCAAGTATTTGGCGGATAAGAAGGATGGCAAATTGAAAGGTATATTTGACATAGATGTTATTGATGTGTACCCTACTAATGCTCGTAGTAGCGCCTGGGTATTTGATACTGGTTCTGTTGCTCATATTTGCAACTCTAAACAGGGGCTACGAATTAAACAAATACTGGCTAAGGACGAGGTGACGATGCGCATGGGAAATGGTTCCACAGTCGATGTGATCGCGGTCGGCACGCTACCTCTACATCTACCGCCGGGATTAGTTTTAGACCTGAATAATTGTTATTTGGTGCCAACGTTAAGCATGAACATTATATCTGGATCTTGTTTAATGTGAGACGGTTATTCATTTAAATCATAGAATAATGGTTGTTCTATTTATATGAGTAATATCTTTTATGGTCATGCACCCTTGAAGAGTGGTCTATTTTTGTTGAATCTCGATTATTGTGATACACATGTTCATAATATTGAAGCCAAAAGATGCAAAGTTAGTAATGATAGTGCAACTTATTTGTGGCACTGCCATTTAGGTCATATTGGTGTAAAGCGCATGAAGAAACTCCATGCTGATGGGCTTTTGGAATCACTTGATGCTTGCGAACCATGCCTCATAGGCAAGATGACTAAGACTCCGTTCTCCGGAACAATGGAGCGCTGACTTATTGGAAATAATACATACTGATGTATGCGATCCAATGAGTGTTGAGGCTCACGGCGGGTATCGTTATTTTCTGACCTTCACAGATGATTTGAGCAGATATGGGTATATCTACTTGATGAAACATAAGTCTGAAACATTTGAAATTTTCAAAGAATTTCAAAGTGAAGTGGAAAATCATCATCTGATCGTGGAGGTGAATATTTGAGTTATGATTTTGTTCTTCATTTGAAGCAATGTGGAATAGTTTCACAACTCACGCCACCTGGAACACCAGAGCGTAATGGTGTGTCCGAACATCGTAACCCAACTTTATTAGACATGGTGCGATCTATGATGTCTCTTACTGACTTACTGCGATCATTTTGGGATTATGCTTTAGAGACGGCTGCATTCACGTTAAATAGGGCACCATCTAAATCCGTTGAGACGACACCATATGAACTGTGGTTTGGCAAGAAACCTAAGCTATTGTTTCTTAAAGTTTGGGGCTGCGATGCTTATGTGACAAAGCTTCAACCTGATAAGCTCGAACCCAAATCGGAGAAATGTGTCTTCATAGGATACCCAAAAGAGACTGTTGGGTACACCTTCTATCACAGATCCGAAGGCAAGATATTTGTTGCTAAGAATGCATCCTTTCTAGAGAAGGAGTTTCTCTCGAAAGAAGTGAGTGGGAGGAAAGTAGAACTTGATGAGGTAATTGTACCTTCTCCCGAATTGGAAAGTAGTTCATCACAGAAATCAGTTCCACTGGTTCCTACACCAATTAGTGAGGAAGCTAATGATGATGATCATGAAACTTCAGATCAAGTTACTATCAAACCACGTAGGTCAACCAGAGTAAGTTCCACACCAGAGTGGTATGGTAATCCTATTCTGGAGGTCATGTTACTTGACCACGACGAACCTACGAACTACGAGGAAGCGATGATGAGCCCAGATTTCTCAAAATGGCTTGAGGCCATGAAATCTGAGATGGGATCTGTCGTGGTTTTGTCACGGCAGATGTCCTCATGAAAGGACTTAGTCGTGGAGCCATCGCTACGGGTTAGCTTGAAGGGGTTAAAGCGAACACAAGGACGCAAGAGAGTTTATACTAGTTCGGCCCCTTCGATGAAGGTAAAAGCCTACGTCTAGTTGTGATGGAATTGATGGGGTTTCGATGACTAGGGAGCAAACAAGCTTCGCCTAAGTCTCGAGTTGTTGTTTGTTGTCTGAATCGCCGCGGTCGTCCCTTATATACATGGGTGACGCCTTTGTCGGTTTCAGAGTCCCGAGACCGGCTCATAGGCGTGTCGGTTTGGTCTCTGGTATTTCTAACTTACAACACAAGTTACATACTAATGCCGGTTCACGGCTACAAGCCTTAAACCGGTTCTGGGCCTTGGGCCCTAATAGAATATCCTCATGGGCTTCAAGCATACTTGACTACTGATGAAGTTAACCCGGCCTCTCCTGGCCGGTTTACGCCCAGTAGTAATATCCCCAACATTAGGCCCCAGATTGATTTGAAGAGATTCATGTCAATCCTTAGTGAAAACTTCGTCTTCAACATCTTCTTGGTTGAACCGACGTGACGTCATCTTCTCAGATTGTGGTGAACCGGCTTGACGTCATTTGTCATAAAGAACTGTATATAACATCTTTTCATTAATGAGTCTGCAAAAATCGAGGCGACAACTCTGCTTCCAAACTTGCGGCCCCTTGATTTCGCGCCTGACACACATATCCTTTGCCTTTATAAATAGACCGAAGGGTCATTTCTTTTTCCCCTTCGTGCCCCTCTTCTTCGTCTTCCTCGTGCCGCCCAGCTTCGGAGCTCCGCCGCCGCCGTCAACTTCTGCACCAACCTTGGCCGCTGCATCATCCTGAACGTACCAGAGCATCGCGGCGACCTTCCGCTTCTTCCTCAGCCCCGGTAAGTCTTCTGTCCTTCCACCATAGATCTGTTCTAGGGTTTCCCTATTCTTCAGTGCTCATCGCTTGCTTCTTTCTCATATGCTAACTTTTAGTTAGGTCTATGAATCTTTGTTCCGCGAAGCGGTAGTTTTTTAGCATCCGCTGTCGCTTACGCATCTCAAGGTCATAGATCTCCTTGCATCCTTTCTCATTGATTCGGTACCGCTCCGTTTCGGGTCTTGAATATTTATTTCTTTTCTGGATATGCTCCAGATCCAAAACTGTGATAAGCTTTTGTGAAAACCTGTTTTCGCACATCTGCTTTTGATTCACCAATGTTTCAGACCAGGCGGTTTAATTTTGTAGAGAAATTGATAACTCGGCATATACCATTAGTCCCCTTGTTGAACCGCCAGGGTTTTCTGATTTATGTATTGCCACCTTGCAAAAATCCGGTTTATAAGAAACTTCTTCCGGCTTAACAATGAATGTATCAATATATAGCCTTCCAACATACTCTTGAACCGGTATTACTGCTTTGCAGATTGCATCATGGCCAAGCAAGTGTACGAGTGTAACTGGGTCCCTTCTCGAGTGACTGAAACTCAACTTGATAACATAGTCCGCACCGGCGCCTTAGGCAAAAAAGACGTCATTCACTGGAGGGTCCCTGGCCCGGAGAGTTCTCCAGGACCCAAGGATGGAGAAGTTGTTGTGTTTGCTGATCATTTAGCCCGGAGCTTCAGTCCACCCGGTTCAAAGTTTTATCGAGATGTCTTTGCTAGCTTCCAACTGTGTCCACAAGACATTGGCCCCAACTCCATCACCAATATCTGTCATTTTCAAGTGCTCTGTGAGGTGTTCTTTCAAGAGGAGCCCACAGTTGAATTGTTCAGAGATTGCTTCCATCTAAATCGCCGCACTGAATTTTCTGACGGTCCCAACACTGAGTTGGGTGGTGTGGCGATCCAGAAGCGGAAAGAGGTCACTTATCCTCACACCAAACTGCACAACCATCCAAAAGAATGGACTTCAACATGGTTTTACTGCAAAGATACCTCCCCTGAGGGAGAAAATCCCTTACCGGGTTACCGTCCAGAGCGGCTAAGCAACACACATCCCCTCCCTCACAGACTGACTGCTAAGGAGAGAAGCAAATATGCTCCTCAACTATCCAAGCTTCGGGCCTTCATGGCCAACGGGTTGACAGGAATTGATCTTGCTCGTTGCTGGATATCTTGGAGTATACTGCCCCTTAGCCAGCGCTCCGGTTTGATGTGCAAATACACAGAAGATGTGAAAGACCCTCTATGGCATATTGAGATCCAGCTGACAGACGATGAAGTTACTAAGGCTGTTAAGAGGATGTTGAACAAACCGGAAGCTGCTTGCGCCCAAACCGGCCTGGCTCCCTTCTCTGCCATTAATAAACCGCCAGCCGTAAGAATCATATCTTATGCCTTTATAAAATCTGATTATGTTCAAGTACTCTTTGTTGATGTTAACATCTTTCAAACAGGGCGATGATCCATTTTGGAGCAGGAAGACTCCACAAGAGAAACCAGTGGCAATAACCCGGCCCAAGACCAAAGTTGTGAAGAAACCAGCCAATAGAAAGAAAACCACTGCCTCCTCCGATCCACCAGCTGACGATGATGTGGGTAATCCGGACCTTGTGGTAGAACTTGACTCACTTGGTCTATTTTTTACACGCCTTATTGATAATGATTATTGCCAGGATGATGCTGATGTTGTAGAGGTAATCACTCTTTCTTCCGATTCAAACCCTTTACCTTCAGTAAAAATCCGTCAGGCAAACCGGAAAGTTAAATTTTCTCATCCTCTTGCTTACTTGGATCGAAACTTTCTTTTGAAGACACAACAACATGAAGCTCTTCGCGCAACCCGGCACAGCGGCCAGGTAGTCACCTCCACCGGTTTACCGAACAGTCCGGTTCGGAAACGCCGTTCAGAGGTCTCTAATTGTTTCATCAATGCTTATCCTAAAGCGGGTTGCATTCGTCAACCTCTTAATCCATCTGACTCCGATTATCAGGTGACTTCTCATTCTTCCTCTGGCGAGTCGACAGGCACCCAACTCCCACCGCTCAAGACAGTGCTTGGGTGAGCCATATTCCTGATAATGCTGTTTTGGTAATACCAGTTTCAATGTTCATTGGACTGATCCGTCTTTTTCCTTTCAGAGCCAAGCCTAGGCCAAGCAAGAGAGCTCGCCTGGATAAAGCGGCAGAAGACGATGCTCCTGAACCGACCCAAATACCAAATCCTGAGGAGCACATCCAGGATGATATACTGACTGACCCACCATTGCAAGGTCATGATGTTACTGTTGAAGAGGCGTATGTTGATACCACCGGTCCTTCAAATCAACCCACAAGTCCTGCTCAAACTAACAAGACAGCGAGTCCACCAAAGCAGACGGATAAACCGGCGACCCAGTGCGAACCGGCGAAGCCAAGGATGACGATGTTTAGATTACTGGCTTTGGCCATTCCGAGCCAGGTAATCCTGTCGCCTTGTCCAAGCATACTGCCAAGGATGAATTTACTGCGTTTGGTAAAGGCAAGTGGAATGCCGATTTGGCAACTTACGCCGCTTTGAATCCACAAGATCTTCATTCCGATTATCTGAACCGGTTATATACCAGCCGTGATTATGAAGCCGGTCTGGTGAACATGATGAAGGACAAATATGAGGTAAACTCCATAACTCCCTGCTTGTATATTTCAATCTGTCAACTCTAATAGTGAAAGGACATGCGGTGCCCCCATGTGTGGTTTTGGTAATTGATGACATTCTCTATGGACTAATGGTTGCCTTGAGTTTATTTGAAGGTTTTGTCCATAGGCTTTTCTTGGAGTACATGTGTTGGTTTCAAGGAGAGTTTTGTGTCGACCAAGGTGCTATTCAAGGAATTATCCAAAGATTGGTCATGTGAGTGTTGAGCTTATTGCAAGCATGTCTTGAAGAAGAAGATTGTGTGACCATTCATGATTACCTTCAAGACATCATCCAAACGAAGAGAGTTGGAAAGATTCAAGGTTGATCAAGACTAAGTCAAGAGTGAATCAAGTTGATCAACTCACAAAGCGTAGAAGATGTACCGAGAGGGATCAAGTGATCCCATGGTATGGTAAGCATTGTCCATTATGCTTTGTGTGCTAACCCATGGTCTTCGTGAGAGTTCTTTGTGGGGTTAGGTTGCGGTGTGCAAGATCAAGTGCTTGAAGCTTGCCGTCCATTTGGTGACAATGGACTTGTGAAGATGTGCGGAAGAGTGGCTCACCCATAGTGGAGTATGGGGGAGCAATCAACTAGTCTTCTTCGAGCCAAAGCAATCAAGAAAGGTGGTCCAACTTGAGGGAGTCAAGTTCGTCATCATCTAGCTCAAGTGGACCATGTGCAAGGCAAAGGTTTGCCCTTGATAGGTTTTCTATTTTACCGGTCTCATGGTAGTTGTGGTAGACCGGGTTATAGGATCGATAGCCGTACTATCAAGGGGGGCTCTCGATGAGTTGCTTGATCGTATCGTTCGTAGAGAGCTCAAACCATTGCATCCTTGCTTCATCTTTATTGGTTCTTGTTTGGTTCTTCTCCTTGTGAGATTTGGAGCTTATGGTCGTTTTTATGACAAGCTCGAGTTCATCGAGAACGGAGTTCTCATGCATCTTCTATGATGTTTTCGATGTTGGAGGGTATGCCGGTTCTTCTCGGTTGGAGGTCTCACTCCTTTGTTTGCTAAGCATACCTCCCCTGCCTCTTCTCGGTTGGAGGGTATGCTGTTTTGATGCTACTCGTCGTCTTGTTTCAAACAAGCTTGAGTTTGCTCAATTCGGAGCTCATATGTAGAAGTTATGGCAGTTCTGGTTTTCCGGAGCTTTCTTTGTCTTAAGTTTGGTGCCAGTGTAGTACTGCGTGACACTCAGCGGTAGTACCGCCTAAGCTCCTCAGTGGTAGTACCGCTCTTGGGCGAGTAGTGCCGCTCAAGCGGTAGTACCGCTCTCCGAACAGTAGTACCGCTTGGGAGTTTCGCCGTAGTACCGCTGTGTGTCCAGGCTACTTCACCTCGATTCTCAAACGAAGTTTTTAGTGTCGGGTTTCTGGCACTAGCAGCGGCGATAGTAGCGGTAGTACCGCTCTGAGCGGTAGTGCCGCTCTACTCCCATGTAGTACCGCTCTGGGGCGATGGCGGTCCCTCTCTTCAGCGGTAGTACCGCTTGGTAGGGAGCGGTAGTACCGCCCTCGTGTAGTACCGCCCTTCCTAGCGGTAGTACCGCTCTGTCTTGAGGCTGTTCGATGGGGGTAACGGTTGGATTTTCCCCCTCCTATAAAAGGGGTCTTCTTCCCCATTGAACCTCATCCTTTGAGCTCGTGTTCTTCCCCATTGTTGACCTTCTCCGAGCTTGCTATCTCTCAATCCCTCCATGGATTCTTGCTAGTTTTGGGGGAAAAGAGAGGAGATCTAGATCCACATTTCCACCAATCACTTTCTCCTCCTTGTGAGGGAACCCCTTGGATCTAGTTCTTGGAGTTCTTGGTGTTCTCCTTCTTGTTCTTCCTCTCATTTTCCTCCCTAGCATTAGTTGCTTGGTGGGATTTGAGAGAGAAGGACTTGGCACTCCGTGTGCCCTTGCCATTACATTTGGTGCATCGGTTTGAGTTCTCCACGGTGATACGTGGAAGTTACAAGTTGAGAAGCTTATTACTCTTGGGTGCTTGGTGCCCTTGAGCTTGTTCCTCTTGGGTGCTTGGGCGCCCTAGGCAGTTGATAGTGTTCGGAGCTCAATCATTGTGGTGTAAAGCTTGAGCAGCGTCGGGTCTCCAATTAGGTTGTGGAGATCGCCCGAGCAATTTGACGAGTTCCGTGACCGCCCCAAGGGTTGCCAAAGTGTCTGGGTTCGGTGACCGCCCCAAGGGTTGCCATTTATGCGGGTTCGGTGACCGCCCTCAAGGGTCCCTTAGTGGAATCACGGCATCTTGCATTGTGCGAGGGCGTGAGGAGATTCTGTGGCCCTAGTGGCTTCTTGGGAGCATTGTGCCTCCACACCGCTCCAAGCGGAGATTAGCATCCGCAAGGGTGTGAACTTCGGGATACATCGTCGTCTCCAGCGTGCCTCGGTTATCTCTTACCCAGCCTCTTTACTTATGCACTTTACTCTTGTGATAGCCATATTGTTCTTTGTCATATACCTTGCTATCACATAGTTGCTTATCTTGCTTAGCATAAGTTGTTGGTGCACATAGGTGAGCCTAGTTGTTGTAGGTTTTGTGCTTGACAAATTAACCGTTAGGTTTATTCCGCATTTGTTCAAGCCTAAACCGTAATTATTTTAAAGCGCCTATTCACCCCCCCCCCCTCTAGGCGACATCCTCGATCTTTCAAATAGCCCCCCAAGTGACGGTTTAAAATGTGAACTTAAACCGGGACTTCCCAATATAATCCTGAGCAAAGCTATACTTTTGGGAAAGTAGCCCCCAAGGGCCGGTTCAACTTAATGTAGTTAAACCGGGACTTTTATAAGAAATCCAGTATCCCTCAAGGACAGAGCAAATTAGCATTAGCCCCCAAGTGCCAAACTGAATACTTGTATTGAGCTTGGGACTTTGATATATAGAAATTGGAGGATGAACAGCAAATATGCATTAGCCCCCAAGTACCAAAGGCATAACTTGTTATGGGGTTGGTACTTCAAGTCTGCATCTTAATGATTTTCTGTATGTAGGCTGATGTGAACAAGAAAGAAAGCCAAATCGCTGATCTCCAAGAAAACCTGAAATCCCAGCAAGCTGAAACCTCCAAGGCAAAAAATAAATTAACCAGTGCTTTAAGCGTCATGGAAAAACTTAAGGAGAGCTTCAACAAGGAGCGGGCGGATTGGGCCACTGAAAAGGCCATTTTAACTCAACGGGCAGAAAATGCTGAAGCTGCCCTTAAACCGGTGGTGGATGAACTGTCCAGTGTAAAGCGGCAAGTGCATGCCATGACCGCCATTGTCTTTGGTAAGCCTTTTTTGATTTCTGACATAATGAAACTTTCTCATGTAATTGCCGGTTTATTAACCCTTTGAATGATATAGGGACACGCATTGGCCACTTGGGATCAGATGTGTGGAAGAAATTGAAAGCCTCTTATACATTGATAGAGCAACTCTATACTGGTGCGCAGCGGATCATTAGCACCGCTTCTCATAACAACCGGGCACCGACCTTGATCCAGGACACCCTTAAAAGGTTGTCAATGCTTCCTGCCCGGTTTGAAGAATTAAAGAAATCTGCTGCTAGAACCGGTGCCATAAACGCCTTAATCCGGGCCAAAGCGTGGGTGCCGGACTTCGATCCTGTTGAAGCGGCCCAAGGCTTCCCAAGTTTGAAGGAAGACGGGACGGAATTCAGCGAAGAAGATCTTCGAGCTATAAACCGGGAAGTGCGCCCTTTGGCTTGTCAGCTGGTTGAAGAGGCAAATCTGTCTCACTATCAGGCCCAATATGATGGAGAAAATAAATGAGTGTCTGCACCAATTCCTGAAGCGGAGAACCTTATACCGCCAATCCGTAAGCATACTTACGCTCCTGATATTGAACCGTCGTTGCTGATCAATGATGAAGCCGTATTTCAAGCATTAATGGGAATCGATTGACGATTGTTGATTTCCGCCGCCGGGTAGGGGATCGGTTGAAGCGGCGCAGATGACCCGCAACCATCGTGCCAAGTGGCGATCAAGCATAAACCGGAGGCGGTTTACATTATCGCTTCCTTATGTTATGCCAAAAACAATTATCTTATCCGGGCACTTTGTGTTGCCTTGTAATAGACTTGCTGCCACACTTTTGTGTTGATATGCCTTCGTGCATATTTATTGCAACTTATGTTTTTGTTGAATCATCAACCTTAAACTGTTGTCTGCAGCAAAAAGCTTAAAATGCCATTGTGGTTGTACCACTAGGCGGGTCATCATATCCATGTATATGAAACTAAAGATAATACTTTAGATGAAACATATGATAAAATATGGGAATATATGATACCTGCCATCGTAGGGCATGAAGTTGGCTATGCCAATCTTGAAGCAGAGTTATAAGAAACCCGCTCTGCTGAAGGAGAAAACAGCTCCTATGTATATAGGGTCGGTTTACCAGATAAACCGTTCCGGGTTAAGATGAACACCAGTGTTACTCCATAATAGTATGTTTATCAAAAATCAAACCGGGCAAAATTGTCTCCGGATGAAAAACAAACCGTGTCCCGTCAACTGACAGTCGAATCGGTTTAACAACTGTCAGTTGAAGAACACAACAAGAGAGATATGCAAAAAAGACAAACAAATTGAAAGCAAAGGCAAAGACAAAATCTTTTGAGGAAAAAAGGCTGTTTGAGCCGATCAAGTGGTATTACCATGGTCGGACACGACCAAGCCCCCAATAGGCGTAGCTATGGTTCATGTCAGCCAGGTCCCCAAATGATGCAGTGGCATTACACCGATCAAGAGGTGTAGCGATGGTTCGGGTTCGACCAAGCCCCCAAGTGATTCTGTGGCCTTAGGCCGACCAAGAGGCGTGACTGGTTCAGACGTGACCAAGTCCCCAAGTGATCTCGTGGCTTTCGCCTGTCAAAAGGTGTTGCATTGGTTCGGACATGACCAAGCCCCCAAGTGACATAATATAAAGCTTTATTAAAAAGCTAACTCAAGGGGTAAACCGGAGACCACTTTAAGATAAAAACTCCGTGTAACCACTCATGATGTAAAAATAACAGAGACCCCGCTTTAGCTAAGGCTCCGGTTTATTGTATTGATCATAATATATACATTGTCATAATATGTACATAAGTAAAGCCTATGGCTTAAGTATAGTAGGGCCGAAGATGAGCTATGTTCCACGGCCTGTTGGTCTCCTCCTCTGATGTACGTGAGTCCTTATGCTCTCGAATATCAATCAGATAGTACGACCCGTTGCGCAGATTCTTGCTGACCATGAAAGGTCCTTCCCAAGGTGGGGATAGCTTGTGCATATCAGTCTGGTCTTGAATGAGTCGGAGAACCAAATCTCCTTCTTGAAAGGTTCTGGTTCTAACTCGGCGACTGTGATAGCGACGAAGATCCTACTGGTAAATCACCGAACGGGCAGCTGCAATGTCACGCTCCTCATCCAACAGGTCCAAAGCGTCTTGCCGAGCTACCTCGTTGTCCGCTTCAACATAAGCTGCTACATGAGGTGAGTCATGACGGATATCACTGGGGAGAACCGCCTCCGCTCCATAGACCATGAAGAACGGTGTGTATCCTGTCGATCTGTTGGGTGTGGTGTTGATGCTCCATAACACAGATGGTAACTCCTCAACCCAACGACCCGGCGTCCGCTGCAAAGGAACCATAAGCCGAGGTTTGATGCCTCGTAAGATCTCCTGGTTAGCTCTCTGCTTGGCCATTGGGTATGTGGGTGAGCCAGTGATGAAACGTCAAGCCGGATGTGCTCACATTCATAGAACTCCTTCATAGCACCCTTAGACAGATTGGTACCATTATCAGTGATGATACTGTGTGGAAAGCCGAACCGGAAAATCACCTTATTAATGAATTGAACCGTTGTGGCTGCATCACACTTGCTGGCGGGCTCCGCTTCTACCCACTTTGTAAATTTGTCAACCGCCACCAAAAGGTGGGTCTTCTTGTCCTTGGACCTTTTGAAAGGCCGACCATATCCAGCCCCCAAGTGGCAAACGGCCAAGTAATTGGAATCATCCTCAATTCTTGAGCCGGCACATGAGCGCGTCTTGAGAACTTCTGACAGCCGTCACATCGCCTAACCAGGTCCTCCGCATCAGCATGAGCAGTCAACCAATAGAAACCGTGACGAAACGCCTTAGCCACCAGAGATTTTGAACCGGCGTGGTGACCACAATCTCCTTCGTGGATTTCGCGCAAGATCTCACAACCTTCCTCTGGCGACACACAACGTTGAAACGCTCCTGATACACTGCAATGATGCAACTCGCCATTGACAATAGTCATGGACTTGGATCGCCGGATTATCTGTCTGGCCAGCGTCTCATCCTCTGGTAACTCGCCCCGGTTCATGTACACAAGATAAGGAACCGTCCAATCCGGAATGACATGTAGAGCCGCCACCAATTGAGCCTCCGGATCAGGAATAGCCAAATCCTCTTCGCCAGGGAGCTTGACCGACGGGTTATGCAGGACATCTAAGAAGACATTAGGCGGGACCGGTTTACGCTGAGAGCCCAGCCGGCTTAAAGCGTCCGCCGCTTCGTTCTTCCGTCTGTCCACATGATCCACCTGATATCCCTTGAAGTGGCGTGCAATGATATCCACCTCACGGCGGTAGGCTGCCATGAGTGGGTCCTTAGAATCCAAAGTACCAGACACTTGTTGGGCCACCAGGTCCGAGTCACCGAAGCACTTGACTCGGCTGAGATTCATCTCCTTAGCCATCCGGAGACCATGGAGTAAAGCTTCATACTCAGCTGCATTGTTAGTACAACGGAACATTAAGCGGAGAACATAACAGAACTTATCACCTCGTGGGGAAGTTAATACGACTCCAGCCCCCGAGCCCTCCAATTGCCTGGACCCATCAAAATGAATAGTCCAATAGGTGTGATCCGGTTTTTCTTCAGGTGCTTGTAGCTCCGTCCAATCATTGATGAAATCCACAAGTGCTTGAGACTTGATCGCCGTCTGAGGCATGTATTTAAAACCGTGCGGCCTAAGCTCTATAACCCACTTGGCAATCCGGCCAGTTGCCTCCCTGTTTTGAATTATATCTCCCAAAGGAGCAGAGCTGACCACTGTGATGGGATGTCCCTGGAAGTATTGCTTAAGCTTCCGGTTTGCCATGAAAACTCCATACACCAGCTTCTGCCAATGCGGGTATCTTTGCTTGGACTCAATAAGCACCTCATCGATATAGTAAACCGGCGCTGAACGGATACTCCTTACCGCCTCCTTGCGCTCTACCACAATAGCTACTTGATCGCACGAGCATTAGCTGCCACATATAGTAGCAACGGTTCTTTGTCAATCGGAGCAGCAAGAACAAGGGATTGGCTAGCTGCCGCTTTAAGTCCTCAATGCTTTATCGGGCGGACTCGAGCAAGGGATCCGCTTTTTTCAGCATCTGATACAAAGGTATTGCCTTCTCACCGAGGCGGCTGATAAACCGGCTCAACGCGGCAATCCGGCCCGCCAAGCTCTGGACATCATTGATACATTTCGGTTTAGCCAGAGAGGTGATAACTGTGATCTTCTCCGGATTAGCCTCAATTCCCCTGTTGGACACCAGAAAACCCAATAACTTGCCTGCCGGTACACCAAAAACACATTTGGCCGGATTGAGCATCATCTTGTATGTCCGTAGGTTATCAAAGGTTTCCTTCAAATCATCAACCAGAGTCTCCTTCTCCCTTGACTTAACCACAATATCATCCACATAGGCATGCACATTACGGCCGATCTGTTTATGAAGGCAGTTCTGTACACACCGTTGATAAGTTGCTGGGCACTCTTGAGCCCAAAGGGCATAGATACATAGCAAAGGCTCCAAAAGAGTTATGAACGCCGTCTTCTCCTGGTCCTTAATCGCCATCTTGATCGATAATAACCGAATATGCATCCGTAAAACTCAAACACTCACAACCCGTCGTAGCATCAATAATCTGATCAATGCGGGAGGGAAAAAGGATCTGCTGGACAAGCCTTGTTAAGATCTATGTAATCCACACATGTGCCAGTGCCGTTCTTCTTAAGGACCAAGACCGGATTAGCCACCATTCAGATGGAACACTTTAACAATAAAGCCAGCCGCTAAGAGCCTCGCCACTTCCTCACCAATAGCTTTGCGCCTTTCTTCGTTGAACCGCGGAGAAACCGCTTCACCGGTTTGTACTTAGGATCAACATTAAGAGTGTGCTCGGCGAGTTCCCTCGGTACACCCGCATGTCGAAGGCTTCCATGCAAAATGTCCGGTTCTCACGGATGAACTCTATGGCGCGCTTTCCTATTTCGGATCCAAGTTGGTGCGATACTAAACTGCTTGGACGAATCGCCAGTACGAAGTCAACAAGCTTGGTATCAGCTGCCGATTTGAACTTTAGAGCCGGATCATGCTCTGTGGTTGGCTTTTTCAACGGAGTCATGTCAGCCGGATCAACATTATCCTTGTAATACTTCAACTCTTCCGTGGCACAAACCGACTCTGCATAGGCCGCATCACCTTCTTCACACTCCAAGGCAATCTTGCGACTTCCATGAACGGTTATGGTCCCCTTGTGACCCGGCATCTTGAGCTGCAGATAGATATAACAGGGTCGTGCCATAAACTTGGCATAAGCCGGCCGCCCAAACAAAGCGTGGTACGGGCTCCGGATCTTGACCACCTCAAAAACCAATGTTTCTGACCTGGAATCATGATCATCTCCAAAGGCCACCTCCAGAGCTATCTTGCCAACAGGATATGCTGACTTGCCAGGTACCACACCATGGAACACCGTATTGGACGGTTTAAGATTCTTATCTGTTAGCCCCATACGACGGAAGGTCTCATAGTACAAGATATTAATGCTGCTTCCTCCATCCATGAGCACTTTGGTGAACTTATAACCTCCCACCTGAGGTGCCACTACTAACGCTAGCTGACCCGGATTGTCAACCCGGGGCGGGTGATCCTCTCTGCTCCATATGATTGGCTGTTCGGACCAGCGTAAATAACGAGGCACGGCCGGTTCAACAGAATTCACTGCTCGCTTGTGAAGCTTCTGGTCTCGCTTGTCTAAGCTAGTGGTGAATACATGATATTGCCCGCTATTCAACTGCTTTGGATTGCTCGATAGCCTGACTGCTGCTCTTGTTGGTTGTAACCACCCTGGCTATTCTGATTGTTTTGATTGTTATGTCCACCACGATCTCCATTGAAGCCTAAACCGCATTTCCTCCACCGTGACCCGCCCATGGAATCCGGATCTGAGCCACCGCTGATCCGTGATCATACCGAAAGCATTAGAATTTTGAACTCCTGCATAATATAACAATCCTTCCAAAGGTGGGTGGTGGCGCCTCCTTCTTCCGTGTTTTGGACAGGCTGGTTTAATAGATAAGTCAGCGGTCCGGATTGGGGTTTGAGCTCCACCGCGATTCGGCGGTTTACCCTTCCGTCGTGACCCACATCACCCCTGCACTAGTATTAGCCACAAAGTCCATGCTGCCATCCGCTTTACGCTTGCCTCCGTTACCATGACCCGTCGTTTGTGTTGCTGCCCCTTGGAGTTGTCGTTCTTCTTTCCCTTCCCTGTCTTGTCATCATCAGACTCGGGATCCTTGGTACCATCAGAATTAGCATACTTCACTAATGCAGTCATGAGGGTCCCCATATCGTTGCAATGGCGCTTCATCCATCCCAATTTCAACTTCAGAGGTTTAAACCGACAGTTGCTTTCCAAAGTTATAACTGTGGAGTCGGCATTGATACGGTCTGAAGAGTGCAAAATTTCCGAGACTCGGCGTACCCGACGGGTTGTTGACTCTCCTTCCTCCTGGACACAGGCCGCTAAGTCCACTATCGACATGGGCTACTTACATGTATCCTTGAAATTCTGGATAAACCGGGCTCGTGAATCGGGCCCATGAACTGATAGAATTGGCGGTAAGCTCTTTAACCAAATACGGGCTGTCCTTCAAGCATCATGGTAAAATACTTTGCACATGCCGCTTCATCTACGTCAAGCATCTCCATGGCCATCTCATAGCTCTCTACCCATGCTTCCGGAGACAAATCGGCCGTAATTTGGTACCTTACGGGCCCTTGAAATCCTTGGGCAAAGCACATTGCGTGAAAGCGGGACAAGATAAGGCACTCCCAAAGAACTATAAGTAACCCTGGCTCAATTGAGGTGGTTGGACGAACCGGCGTGGTCGACGAGCCTCATGTCAGTCTTTGCTAACTCGGCGTCCTCGGCGCTCGGGCCCGCTCCACCACTTCCCGAGCATCACCGCCGTGTTATGGCCAAGGGCGCTTCACGGTTCCGTGCATTCTTGGATACGTCCGGTTCATCCATCCGCCAGTAACTCCGCTTGGGCGGGGTGGAATGAATTGGTCACGGCTATATGAATATGCTTCTGCTTTGAACCAAGGTTGTTCGAAGAAGTTCCTTAACCCGACGCGTCTCCACCGCTTGCGGAGAATCACCTTCAATTGGGATGGCCTCCAGCCGTGAAGCGGCGGTGATAAGATTGTCCATTGGATTGGAATAGTGACCTGGAGGCGTCTAGACATGCTTTGGTACGATGTTATTCGCCGGCGGCTCCATCGGTAGGTCGAACGGCGCACCGTCCTGTGCCTCCGCCCGGTTTAGCCATGGCGGGTTACTAGTCCCTGCTCCTAGGGTGTTAAAGAGGTTTCTGCCATAGAAGACCGTCGGCAAGCGAGATCGATGCTTCCTTTTCAGGACTTCATGCGACGCGTTCTGGTCCAGCATAAGCCTATAGGCCTGCGCATCCAAAGCGGCCCGTTCTGCGGCCATCCTGTTGTTCTCAGCCGCCAGGTCGGCCTTAGCCTGTGTGATCTGTTCCCTCACTTTTGCAATCTCCGCGTTGTGGCCGTCCTGATCCGCCGGGTTAACCTCTGCCATAAGCACAACCAACGCATCAAACAGATCAGATAAAACTTGAGCCGGCGGGCGACGAGCCTCTGCCGCGCGCCGCCCGCCGCTGATCCGGAGAACATTGATGCTGCGGTCGAAGAGTGGATCGCCGCCTGTGTACCGCCATGAATATCCCAACCGGTTGGGCGGTCGAGGGTCCGAATATCGCCGCCATTCGGAACAGCCCCAATCGGCCGCCCATGGCTGATACAATGATTCGGTTTCTCCGGTCGAGGACTCGTCGCCGGAATAGACGATGGTCTCGCCACGAGATGCCGATCCACCTTCATACTCTCCTCCGTGGATGACTCCCACAAAGGCACGCCTCACGGCCGGTTTAACCTAGGCAGATCTCGCACGCTGAGCCGTTTCGACGAGGTCGGTGCAGATGTCCGACTCAGGGCCCAGTTCACCGATCTTGCCAATGAAGACGTGTATGCCACCAAAGGGACCGGTACCAGTACTCAATAGAGCCGCCTCGGGCCCCACTGAATCGTCGATGTAGAGCTTGCCGCGACGACTCTTGGTCATCCGCCCTGGCGTAACCCTTGAGTCCTTCGAAGTTGCCCTCCAAGAACTTGAAACCATCGTGCGATAGCCCCACGGTGGACGCCAACTGTCGTGGTTTTGTCACGACATATGTCCTCATGAAAGGACTTAGTAGTGGAGCCATCGCTATGGGTTAGCTTGAAGGGGTTAAAACAAACACAAGGACGCAAGAGAGTTTATACTAGTTCGGCCCCTTCGATGAAGGTAAAAGCCTACATCTAGTTGTGATGGAATTGATGGGGTTTCGATGACTAGGGAGCAAACAAGCTTCGCCTAAGTCTCGAGTTGTTGTCTGTTGTCCTGAATCGCCGCCGGGTCGTCCCCTTATATACATTGGTGACGCCCGTCGCTTTGCAGAGTCCCGAGACCGGCTCATAGACGTGTCCGGTTCGGTCTCTAGTATTTCTAACTTACAACACAAGTTACATACTAATGCCGGTTCACGGCTACAAGCCTTAAACCGGTTCTAGGCCTTGGGCCCTTATAGAATATCCTCATGGGCTTCAAGCATACTTGACTACTGATGAAGTTAACCCGGCCTCTCCTGGCCAGTTTACGCCCAGTAGTAATATCCCCAACAGGATCCATGTATGAGAACAAACTGTGGACTTTGGTTGACTTGCCCGATGATCGGCAAGCCATGGAGAATAAATGGATCTTTAAGAAGAAGACTGACGCTGACGGTAATGTTACTGTCTACAAAGCTCGACTTATCACGAAAGGTTTTTGACAAGTTCAAGGAGTTGACTACGATGAGACCTTCTCATCCGTAGCGATGCTTAAATCTGTCTGAATCATGTTAGCAATTGCCGCATTTTATGATTATGAAATTTGGCAAATGGATGTGAAAACTGCATTCCTTAACGGATATCTTAAAGAAGAGTTGTATATGATGCAACCAGAAGGCTTTGTCGATCCTAAAGGTGCTAACAAAGTGTGAAAGCTCCAGCGATCCATTTATGGACTGGTGCAAGCTTTTTGGATTTGGAATATACGCTTTGATAGTGTGATCAAAGCATATGGTTTTATACAGACTTTTGGAGAAGCCTTTATTTACAAGAAAGCGAGTGGGAGCTATGTAGCATTTCTAATATTATATGTGGATGACATATTGTTCATTGGAAATAATACAGAATTTCTGGATAGCATAAAAGGATACTTGAATAAGAATTTTTCAATGAAAGACCTCGGTGAAGCTGCTTATATATTGGGCATCAAAATCTATTGAGATAGATCAAGACGCTTAATTGGACTTTTACAAAGCACATACCTTGATAAAGTTTTGAAGAATTTCAAAATGGATCAGTCAAAGAAAGGGTTCTTGCCTGTGTTCAAGGTGTGAAGTTGAGTCAGACTCAATGCCCGACCACTGCAGAAGATAGAGAGAAAATGAAAGTCATTCCATATGCTTCAGCCATAGGTTCTATCATGTATGCAATGTTGTGTACCAGACCGGATGCGTGCCTTGCTATAAGTTTAACAGGGAGGTACCAAAGTAATCCAGGAGTGGATCACTGGACAGCGGTCAAGAACATCTTGAAATACCTGAAAAGGACTAAGGATATGTTTCTCGTTTATGGAGGTGACAAAGAGCTCATCGTAAATGGTTACGTCGATGCAAGCTTTGACACTGATCCGGATGACTCTAAGTCTCAAAGCGGATATGTATTTATATTGAATGGTGGAGCTGTCAGTTGGTACAGTTCCAAGCAGAGCGTCATGGCGGGATCTACGTGTGAAGCGGAGTACATAGCTGCTTCGGAAGCAGCAAATGAAGGAGTCTGGATGAAGGAGTTCATATCCGATCTAGGTGTAATACCTAGTGCATCGGGTCCAATGAAAATCTTTTTTGACAGTACTGGAGCAATAGCCTTGGCGAGGGAATCCAGATTTCAAAAGAGAACCAAACACATCAAGAGACGCTTCAATTCCATCCGTGATCAAGTCAAGGAGGGAGACATAGAGATTTGCAAAATACATACGGATCTGAATGTTGTAGACCCGTTGACTAAGCCTCTCTCACGAGCAAAACATGATCAGCACCAAGACTCCATGGGTGTTAGAATCGTTACTATGTAATCTAGATTATTAACTCTAGTGCAAGTGGGAGACTGAAGGAAATATGCCCTAGAGGCAATAATAAAGTTGTTATTTATATTTCCTTGTATCATGATAAATGTTTATTATTCATGCTTAGTACATGTGTGAATACAGACAAACAGATTGTCCCTAGTATGCCTCTACTTGAATAGCTCGTTAATCAAAGATGGTTAAGTTTTCTAACCGTAGACATGTGTTTTCATTTGATGAACGGGATCACATCATTAGAGAATGATGTGATGGACAAGACCCATCCGCTATCTTAGCATAATGATCGTTTAGTTTTATTGCTATTGTTTTCTTCATGACTTGTACATGTTCCTCTGACTATGAGATTATGCAACTCCCAAATACCGGAGGAACACCTTGTGTGCTATCAAACGTCACAACGTAACTGGGTGATCATAAAGATGCTCTACAGGTGTCTGCGATGGTGTTTGTTGAGTTGGCATAGATCAAGATTAGGATTTGTCACTCCGTGTATCGGAGAGGTATCTCTGGGCCCTCTCGGTAATGCACATCACTATAAGCCTTGCAAGCAATGTGACTAATGAGTTAGTTACGGGATGATGCATTACAGAATGAGTAAAGAGACTTGCCGGTAACGAGATTGAACTAGGTATGAGGATACCGATGATCGAATCTCGGGCAAGTAACATACAGATGACAAAGGGAATACCATATGTTGTTATGTGGTTTGACAGACAAAGATCTTCGTAGAATATGTAGGAACCAATATGAGCATCCAGGTTCCGCCATTGGTTATTGACCGGAGATATGTCTCGGTCATGTCTACATAGTTCTCGAACCCTATAGGGTCCGCGCGCTTAACGTTCGATGATGATTTGTGTTATGAGTTATGTGATTTGATGAACAGAAGTGTGTTTGGAGTCCCGGATGAGATCACGAACGTGACGAGGAGTCTCGAAATGGTCGAGAGGTAAAGATTCATATATTGGAAGGTTACATTCGGATACTGGAATGGTTCGGGTTGATTCGGATGAGTTTGAGTACCGAAGTTACGGACCCCCCGTGGGAAGTAATGGGCCTTGATGTGCTTTAGTGGAAATGAGAGAAGGGCCTCAAGGGGTGGCCGCACCCCCCCTCCCCCATGGCTGGTCCGAATTGGACTAGGAAGGGGCGGCGCCCCCCTCTTTCCTTCTCCCCTCTTCCTCCTTCCCTCCTTCTCCTAGTTGGAATAGGAAAGGAGGGGGGGGGGGGGGCAAATCCTACTTGGACCGGGAGTCCAAGTAGGACTCCGATCCCCCCCTTTGGCGCCCCCCCTTGGGCCGGCCTCCTCTTCCCCCTCCTTTATATATGTGGGAGGGGGCACCCCAAAGGCACACCAAGACTTCTCTTAGCCGTGTGCGGTGCCCCCCTCCACAGTTACACACCTCGGTCATATCGTTGTAGTGCTTAGGCGAAGCCCTGCGCCGGTAACTTCATCATCACCATCGCCACGCCGTCGTGCTGATAGAACTCTCCCTCGTCCTCAACTGGATCAAGAGCTCGAGGGATGTCATCGTGCTGAACGTGTGCTGAACACGGAGGTGTTGTACGTTCGGTACTTGGATCGGTTGGATCGCGAAGACATTCGACTACATGAACCGCGTTACTAAACGCTTCCGCTTTCGATCTACGAGGGTACGTGGACACACTCTCCCGTCTCGTTACTATGCATATCCTAGATAGATCTTGCGTGATCATAGGATTTTTTTTTTGAAATAATGTGTTTCCCAACAAAAACTTCTTTTGAATATGAATTCACTGGTATAACTTTTGCTCCCGCGCAGTCGGTCTCGTTGGTTAAATTTATGGTCAATGTTGAACCGTGGCAACCAATGACACACTATATTTTAGAATGGAGGGAGTATCATGTTGCCAAAAAAGTATACAACAATGAGAAGCACTTATTATTTATGGACTAACCCGAACTCACCACCTCCCTTGAGCTTTACTGTGTTATGAGGTTAGCATCACTAGGAATGTCATCATAAACCCAAGCAACTGGAATGGTTTAAAGACCAAGTTGGGGATGCCCAATGCACCCCCAGTTAATTTCAAGAATAACAAAAATGCCCCGTTCTACAACAACAAATCATTGTTTAATCCTTTTTAATTCTTTGTTTCTTTTTTTTAGCAAAATAGTAGGGATTTTTCCCTACTTTGGCTCCTTTTTCATTAATAATGGTGGGACATATACAAATGGATTTACATCATGAGGAAATGTCATGGGTATTTCACAAGTAATCTAACCAAGATTGCATTCCTTCCTTTAGACTAGGCCTAGCCTTTTTAATGATAAGACTAAAGTGCTCCTTGAAGGATGTAAGACAATAGTTATGATTCCTGGTCTTGGAATCAAATATGATGCTATTTCTGTGTTTTCGTATGCTCCAACATCCAGCAATCACAATATCTTCGATAAATGGAACCTGGTTTCTCTGCTTGGCATTAATCAGCATGCCAACGATGTTCAGATCTGTGTTCCATTTGATACCTAGAGCAATCCAGAAGTTCTGGCTGAAATCACATGAGAAGAATAAGTGCTTCAAATATTCATTGGGTTCGTCACAGAGAACTCATTGGTTGGTTTCCACATAAAAGTTTTTCCTGGCAATTAGGTCTCTAGTATTTAATCTATCCAGTAGTAGCAGCCAGATTTTTTTTGCTTAGGTCATTGGAATCTTCGTTTCTAGTTTTGCTTTGTTTGCATAATCTTGAAGCCTCATTTCTTTTCTTTGATAAATTAGATGCATCAGCTATGGTAATTAGGGTCTTTATGGAGAGTTTGTGCTTGGCTTTGCCATTTTTTCTCATCGTGCTTCACTTATGTTACCTCTGATGTTACTTGTACTGTCATCTCTACCTAATAATAAAGGAAACTAGGTTTCTGGTCGTCCGTCGCATCGTTTTGCAAAAAAGCCCTTGTATTTTTTTAAAATCAACCTGCAGTCCGGACTTAAGTCACCCGAACCGTTATTTTACCGTTTTATAAAAATGCCCCTGTATTTTCTTGAAATCAACTCGTAGTCCGGACTTAAGTCACCCGAACCGTTATTTCACATTTTTTTTCAAAAACTCCCCTGACCTTTTAGGTAATTCATCTGCGGGTCATATTTAACTCAAACAAATGATTTTCTAAATCAGCCATATCTTTTAGACCATAACTCCGATTTAAACATGTTATATATGAAATTTGATTAGAAAATATGTAGAATATGAATATGAGATTAATTTAACCTGTTAAGTATTTTTAATTATTATTTTAGAAGATATTAAAGTCAAACAAATGATTTTCTAAATTATCCGTACCTTTTAAACCGTAACTCCGATTTTAACATGTTATATATGCAATTTGATTAGAAAAATGTGTGAAATCAGAATATGATGTTAATTTTACCTGTTGATTATTTTTAAAATATTATTTTGGAAGCAAACTTATAATCTATAGCGCACAATCCGTTTTTCTTTCGTACCTGCGGCGATCCGGATTGCAAACAAACACCCACTATAACCATATAGGGAAAAGAAAACATCGATAACTACACATGCATACCTCTGTAAACGTCGCAGGAGAAAACAACAGATTTATCATGGCGAGTGTGAGAGAAAGCGAGCAAGAGAGAGGGAGAGGGAGGAGAGAGGGAGAGAGCGACGCCTTAGGATTAACCACATTCAAACATGTTTTGGTTTGTGTGAACATTGAGTCCACCGCCGGCTAGGATGAGAAGGAGGATAAGCGGCAACACCAATATGATGCCTCGTTAAAATAAAGGAGATGCACCTATTTATGGTGTTGAGTGATGGTTGTTGGGTTAAGAGTGTGTGTTGTACTTTTTCTCCCGTTGCAACGCACGGGCTTTTTAGCTAGTAATTGTCTATGAATAAACCGAAAATTTCACTGCAAAACAAAGAAAATAAACGATTATATTTCCTTAGTATCAAAATATAAGACAGTTTTTAGGCTAGTTTAGCTTATAAAAACACCTTACTCCCTCCATCTAGGTGAGTAAGTCATCTTACGAAATTCAGATTTTCCCAAAACCATAAGGCGTGTAACATTGGATTCTCCTTGATCCCCTCCCCTCCCGTTCGCGAGCGCTCTCTTTCCTCCTCGTTTCCCTCCGCTGCCCCGTTCTCCTCCTCGTGGAAACCCCTCTCCTCCCGTTTTCCTCTTCTCAAGTGTGAAAACAAAGCTACTCCCTCTGTTCCGAAATAATTGTCTTTCTAGCCATCTCAAATGGACTACAACATACAGATGTATGTAGACATATTTTAAAATATAGATTCACTCATTTTGCTCCGTACGTAGTCACTTGTTGAAATCTCTAGAAAGACAATTATTTCGGAACGGAGGGAGTACATGCCATGCATGAGGTTCTCTCCCTTCTTTATAAGCCATGGCAGGAGGCTGTTCGGGGTAGGAGAGAAAAAAGAGGTTGTTCGCCATGGAAGGGGAAGGTCTCTAGATTGATTCGATGGAGATGAGGGAGGATGTGGGCGCCATGGTAGTTGAGCAGGAGACCGGCGCCACGGAGAAGATCTGCACCAAGGGGAAGGGCGCCACGGATCTGATTGCCCCCGCCGCCACGACTGGATCCTGCCTCACCAGTACCACCACCGCGAGGCCTACGGGACAGCCCAACGCGGCGCACGGGGATGACATGCTCGCTTCATGTCGTGCCTATCGTATAGCTTGGCATGGTTCGTCCAAGGAAGCCGGACGGCGGCGTGTCCGACGCTGCATCGCCGATGCTTGGAGTGTACACGGCGCGAGGACGACGAACTAGGCCGAGCGGTGGGAGCCTCGGCGACGTATCACCGCTGGTACAGAAGAAGCCTCCACGCGGACGGTCTGCCATGCCTAGAGGTGGCGGCCGGCGACCACCTAGGACGACGGCATCTGTTGTGTCTCGAGCACGAGCACCAACCACCAGCGCATCTGGTGGCGGCGGCCAGCTTCCTCCATTCTCCCCACCACTGCGGCCTACGTCCTCTCCACCACGGCCTGCTCCATCCTCTCCATCCTCCATTATTTCCTCTACTGCTGGTGGCTCGTTGAGATCGAACGTCGCCATTGACGGGAGGAGGAAGATGAATGCTGTTGCAAACCCAGCCATCGGGTAGCCTATTTATAGATGTATTTCACAGTTTCACGCCGTTCATCTAAAACCAAAAATTTGGAGCTAAAAGAGGCGTGGGGAGGAAGAGGATTAGCGGGAGGCAGATTTGGGCTGAAAATTTTCGCCCAAAGGAGGCGCGCGGAGGAAGAAGATGCGCGCGGAGGAAGAGGAGGCGCCCGCACGAGAAGGACCACTGCATGCATTGCGGCTATGCGTTGATTAGGGAAGAGATTGAAGACGTTTTTGCATGCAATCACGTACGTGGGCCTGCATGGAGATCTGAAAAGGCATGCGAGTAAATGTTGATTCTGCTTCCCTTTGTCCGGTGCTGTGATTGAAAGTTTAGCTCGTCCCGGTGCTCCTCAACGCCCAATCTAAAGCCACCTAGGTCGCGCTGCAGCTCTTAAGGTGACTTACTCACCTAGACGGAGGGAGTACATTTTGATACAGAGGTGGTAGTTTCATACGGGGTAAATGAATCGAGAGGTTGAATCAGCCTGGATCCTACGTAAACTTAGGAAAAAGGAAAAAATGTATCCTACCAGTTGCACGTTAATTGTCCGTAAGAAAAGGGCGGGGCATATTTTCGGCTGAATAGGAACCACGGCACTGTTCTCAAAAAAAAAAAGGAAGCACGGCACCGACGTTGGTGGTGCTAATTCTCCGTTTCTCACCGTCCCGTTGCCGGCCGGGGTCGCAAGCGGCTGAGCTGAGCTGACCGGGCACGTTGGACGCGAACAAATCGGGCGTGCGTGGTTCACGACGCAGACCACACGCCCGGCCAGGCCAGGCCAAACGTGCCACCAATGACACCACGCCGCCAGCCAGCTGGCGGGCCCCACCTCAGCGTCGGTCCTGCCGCCCGCCAACGGCTACATTTTCCTCCCTCGCGCTCCGGGCACCCGCGCATGTCCACAGAAATCGTCCTCACAACACCGACACGTGGGGCCAGGCCTAAACCGTCAGGAGCAACCACCTAAAGTACGAACGCCTAGTGATCCTGTTGATCTGATGAAAAACGACGTCGACTTTGCACCCGATGCAGGTTCTTCACTCTCGACAATAGGATCGGGTTCAGCTCAGTCTCGTTCATGGGCGAAGGAAGAGACTGCGACCCGAGAGGTTGCTTAGCCGAGGGTACGCGCTGCGATAACGACACTTTGCCTTCAACGTTCGTCTGCCTGGTCCGGTCCAGTCCAATCGCGGCCAGTCAGCGCGCGTCTCTCGGGCCTCCAGAGAGGAGATCCCTCCTTTCCGGGCACGTTCCGGGTTCCCCAACTGCCGCCGCGCCAAACAGCACAGGAAGCGCGTGGAGCCAGGATCCGACACGTGGCACGCGTCTCATCATGGCGGGTTACCGCTGGCTCCCGGAGGTGTTTCGTGGTTCCCTGGGAGCAAGGGATGTGCGGGCAGTGCAATCAAGTGGGGAAACAAACGGAGCGAGAGCGAGACCGCGTCCGAGGAGACGAGAAGGAGGCGTTTCGGAGTCTCAACAGCTTCTGCTTACTTGTGCGTCACACGGGATTAACGTCGGTTTGACCTGACCGGCGCCCGTTCACCCCCCTGCTCTTGTTGTGACTGACCGCCGGTGCTGCTGTATTTCCTTGGAATTGCACTTCCTAGCATGCACCTTCCTTATCGCGTAGGTGGATGAAAATATTTCAAGTGCCCATCCGGCCATCCCCAACTTGCACCTCGTTTTTCTTCTTTTCCCGCGTAGAGTACGTAAATAACCTGCTGGCTTTTAGTACAGTGTTTCTCTGTTTTTGCCGGGAGGCTTTTACATCTTCTAGTCTGAACTCTTAAGTACTAGTACTAGATGCTTTAGAAACCTATATAGGATTGGAACTGAAATATACCCTGAAATACCCCTACGTTTTTGCCACATGTTTTCAGAGCCTCCAATGCATGATTGACATCTTTTTGTCCTACAAACTAGTGAAAAACACACCCCGCAAAAAAAAAAACTACTGAAAAACACATTATGTAAAGTATTTTGCAAGGGAAATGCAATCACTCCTACTCCCTCCGTTCGGAATTACTTGTCGCAGAAATGGATGTATCTAGATGTATTTTAATTCTAGTACATCCATTTCCGAGACGAGTAATTCCGAACGGAGGAAGTACATGCACAATCTACATAGTAGTACAACAAATGGATTCTTCCATGAGTGCAGTGCGGTGGCAGAGACCTCCTAGAGTGTGGCTACCGACCAGGGCATGAATTTTGGTTCTTACAAGAAAAGGTCCCTTGTTGTGTATACTTCCGTTGTGCAAGCCGGCGTGTTTGCTGTGTGTACTTGCGTAGTGCAAGCTGGCGTGTTCGCAGCATATACTTGCACTGCACAAGCACGCACTCGAAGCCTTTTCTCGACCTTATAATGCATTGCCTTCGGTTTGTCTCTACCCTGGGGTTGAGTATTTTTTTTTTCTTAAAGTGAATTCTCGCAAAGCTTCAAGATATATTGATAAGCATGCACCGTCTTGTTTCCGTTGTTAGGCAGATTTTGTGCCAAATTTCAGCTGGAAGCGGAGGCTACTACGATGGAATTAAGCGAGTAAAAAAGTTGAAGGTAACAAATGGGTTTTTATTGTGAGAAAACAAATGAGTTTGCAGGATCTATCTCTATTGAAACAACATAACCCTCCGTCCTAGGATACATGGCTTTCTTTCGACTAAAAATCTCCTGTTAAGATATGATCTATGTTATATGGAATTATAATTATATGTAAATCTCTACTATTAAATATGAGTTGGTTCCGTCGCCTCCCCCTCCCTCGGGTTTTTCAGCCACACGTACCCCCCTTACTCCTTGTTTTTTCTCCTGATTTTTTGATACTCTCAACCAATGTCGTACAGAATAAAAACACCGTAAATAGAGTAACTTGCAATAATCTAAATCAAATCAATACTTTTCCAAAATCATGTCATGCATTAACTCAATCAAATCAAATATATCCAAAATCTCAACTAAATCAGAATTTTCTTTTACTCCCCCCAACGCATACCAAACCAAATCATATCTTACGAAAAACTATACTAAATCAAAACAGTCCTTGCATTTTCGTATCCATAATCATATCATATTAAATCTTATCCAAATCTAGAATATGGTGAGTGTAAGGCATGTGTCAAATATAACTAGCGTTGAGCCACTAAAATATATATGTGCCCGCCGCAACGCACGGGCAATTAGTTAGTAGTTTTAATTATGAACTAATGGCATCAAACTTATGTCTTATTACTAACATCTTGACGTGGCAACCGTTGATTAAACCTTATCCCAACGAGCCAAAATATACCTTATATTTTTTGAACTAGCAGAATATATTATGACACAAAATGATATATTAGAACAATTTGTTTGAGTAGACAATGTTATCAGTTTGCACGAGTCAATATATTTTTCTTCGGAAAAATCTAGCCCAACAATTGCACGAGTAAATATGCCAACTGTAAATTGGCATGTTCTGACGGTACTATCTTACTATATATTTCAAAACGGAGGAAGCATATCGCGACACATAAATACTATATTAATCTCTAGATATGTATCTCCGCTAACATAAGGTTCCATCTTTCACTCAATTTTCTCCTCACCACCCTTTCAACCAATCTTCCATCCTCCATCTATTTTTTTGTTTGTTTTTTCATCCTCTTTTGATTTTCATCAAACTAGATCATCTATGGGGTAGCAATAAATTCACGGTCCATATATAATTTGTTTTTATGGTAAAATCCGGTACCTATTAGACATCTTTGGCAACCCAATAAATAGTAATAAATTCATGATACATAAGCAAAATTATATAAACGAATCGCTTATATTTGGCAACCTAATAAAGCAGATAAATCATGGGCACATACCTGTTTTACTGCTTTAAGAAATAGCTGAAAATTCGCGTCGGCGGCTCGTTCTGGCAGTGGCAGCGGTCGTTCGATGGTCTATGGACCTTGTTGTAATTTTTATTATGTTTGAGGTGTTTTATACTTCCTGTGAATCTTTATAATAGATCTGATCCTTTTCGAAAAAAGAAAAATTTCACGATTCACTACTAGGGAGTAGTACTATTATTTTCTTCAAGGAAGGAAATCTTGCCCAATAATTGCACCAGCAATTTTCTACCTGTGCCAGCGGCGCTACTCCATCTGCAACAGAAAAAACATTAAAAAACAATGGTCCTCCAGTCCAGTTCACAATTGCGAATTGCCCCTAGGGCCAAGCCAGTCCAGTTCCCACGGGAGCGCCTCTCCCCGCCCGCGACGCGTCGTGGCCACCGTATATAATCCCGTTCAAACGGCCGTTTGCCCCAGACCCATCCAAACCTAATCACAAATCGAGGAAAAGCGAGGAGGCGTAGGAGCCGCAGCGAAGACCCCGTCCGTCTCCCAAGGCCGAAGAAGCCCTCGCCATGTCCTGCTCCGTCGCCATCCCCAGCTCGCCGGTGTTCTCCCCGTCGCGCCGCCCGCTCTCCTGCAAGGCCGCCTCCGCGTCTCCCGAGTCCGTGTCCGTCTCGTCCCCGGCGCCCACCACCGCCGGCTCGCCGCTCCGGCCCTTCGGGCTGCTGCGCGCTCAGATCCGCGAGGAGGCCTCCCCGTCGCCTAAGACGTCCTCCGCGGCCCCCTCCGTCGCCGCCGGGTCGGTGCTCAAGAGGCGGCGGCCGGCGCCGCTCATGGTGCCGGTCGACGGCGCCGCGGCCGCTGCTGCCGCGGCGGCGGCCGTGGCCGCCGTGGAGTCGGATCCGAGCAACGAGGTGGAGGAGGAGGGCGACGAGTTCGCGGCCTACTGCCGGAGAGGGAGGGGGAGGAGAAGGGTGGAGATGGAGGACCGGCATGTGGCCAAGCTAGCGCTCGGTGGAGACCCCCAAGTGGTAAGCTCGGTCGATGCATCTTCTCTTCTCTGTCATGAATTTGTTTTGCACAATTTTTACGAAATATTTTTGATTTGACTTGACTGAACCCAGGATGGAAATTTCTTGCCGTTTTGTCTAATATAAAATTGTTAGAGGTACTAAACTTTCTCGTTTACCCCCAACTTTGCAGGCGTTGTTTGCTGTATTCGATGGCCACGGCGGAAAGAACGCGGCAGAGTTCGCTGCCCAAAATATGCCCAAGTTCATGGCAGAGGAGGTGAAGAAGGTAGACGGTGGTGACAGTGGTGAAATTGAGGGGGCTGTGAAGAAATGTTACCTGAAGACGGACGAAGAGTTCCTCAAGAGGGAGGAGAGCGGGGGAGCATGCTGTGTCACTGCATTGCTCCAGAAGGGCGGCCTCACCGTGTCCAACACTGGAGATTGCCGTGCTGTCCTCAGCCGGGCAGGAACGGCAGAGGCACTCACCTCTGATCACCGGGCCTCCCGTGAGGATGAGAGGGAAAGAATTGAGAATCTGGTAAGTAGATCTTGTATGCTTCGAATGTGTTTCATTATTTGTGTGACAATTGTAGTTTGAAGGATGTGCACTTGATAAATAAACTAGACCTTGTTTCAGTTTGATAATAATTCTGTAATTGTATACAGTTAGTGGATGATTCTTGTTGCTTGGTTGCACATAGCAATTGTCCTGTGCTTATACAAGGGAACATATAGCTAAAATTTGAGTAATCATGAGCAAAATTTTGCAATATTTCAGTTCTCTGTAACTTATGTGCTTTACCCTATTAATTTTCAGGGCGGGTTTGTTGTGAACAACCGAGGGACATGGCGAGTGCAGGGCTCCTTGGCAGTGTCAAGAGGCATCGGTGATGCACACCTCAAGCAATGGGTGGTGGCTGATCCAGATACCAGGACACTCCTTGTTGACCCACAGTGCGAATTCTTAGTACTTGCCTCTGATGGCTTGTGGGATAAGGTGGATAACCAGGAAGCCATAGACATCGCCAGGCCTCTCTGCATCGGCAATGACAAGGCTTCTCGCATGGCTGCCTGCAGAAGGCTTGTCGAGACCGCGGGTTCCAGGGGGTCTACTGATGACATCAGCGTTTTGATCATACAATTGCAGAAGTTCTCAGGTTCTTCTTAACTTGCCATTGCTGGAGGAACTGGACACAAACTGTAGGAAGTAGCGCTAACAGAGTGGTGTATCCGGGTGGGCAGGATAGACTGATACCCATATGTTAATTTGCAAGCAAAATTTTAGGTGTGGTTGCACCATTTTGCAAGCATTCGACTCTTTTCGTAGTACCATTCTTTATGTACTTAATTTAGTTCCGTTCATTCATTCTTTGATTCGAATGTAATAAGGCGGGGGTTAGTAGTCACTTCATACTAGAAGAGACTATTGTTGTATGTGCATGGTTGACTGGGTAAATGGATTCAGCATAATTGCCTCTTTGCTTATTTTCACCAGTATTCCACTCTTGAAGTGCATGTGGTTTATGTTCGTCAAGAAGTCAACAGCCCGACACATCAAAATAATTTGCAAATATAGCGCAAGAAGGTTCCAAAACTAGACTTGGTTTGGAGGAGAATAGAGAGGAGATATTGAGTTCATTGTGGGAGTTCTTTTTTTTTGAACGGGGCGTAACTCCTTTCCGTTACAACTGAATAACGGAAATACATCAGTTCCCATTGTGGGAGTTCTATGGTGCGTTTTTGGGGAAAAGTTGCTTGCATTCAGTTCAGCCAACAATTTGCTGCCTAAAAGTTCAGTCAAAAGCAAACTCTGAAAGGTTTTGGTGGTGCGCATACCAAGTTTGGTCTGTGTATGTGTCTTGAAATGATACGTCGCATCAAAATTCTTCATCATAGCAAGTGTGGCATGTCTCAATTTTTTATTAATCTATTTTGTCTTGACCTGTAATAAACCATGTTAATTGTGGCTATGCAGATGTCAGGGGTAATAAAACTTCCATTTTCTAACAGGAAAACATACTTTTAATTGAACACTGTAGGTCTTGGAGGAGAAATAAGTTTGAAGATTCAAACCCGCAAATGATAAACACAGGTTCAAATAGTGTTGCATATATTTAGGTGACCCAACATATATCTCTGTAAATGAACCAAAGCATTCGCTCTGAAACACTTCTTTTGCGGGCTAGTTCCATAACATCAATTATCCCAGCTATTAGAGCAACTCTAGCAGACCCCGCAAAATCCCGACCCGCAAAACGCGTTTGCAGTTTGACGAAGATCCCGTTTGCGGGTCGAGAACGAGCGCGGCCGAAGAGAAACCGTAGATGAAACTGCATAATTTGAAAAAACAGTTTGCGGGAGAAATTGCACCATACTAGTTCATCACATACTACATATATTTACATGATCAAACACTACAAAGACTATTCATACTCAATAGGAAATGCTATTTGCTTCTTAAGAAGAAGAACTTTTTTGAAATGAAAGAGTTTCCACGGGCGTCGGATATCATTTCCTCAAATAAGGAAGAAGTGTCATCGAAGGATTTCCTTCTATTCTTCCTAGTATGAAAGAAGTAAAAAAAAAGTACTGCGTCTCGATCTATACGAAAGGGCACTGGTTTTTTCTTTCGGTTTCATTGATAGCAGAAGAGTACGCTAGCTAGCGGAGCCTGAAAACGCTTCCTTGCGCCCCACCCCTCGGAAACTATTGCCTATGCTTGCTGCTCGCTCAGTGTCGAGAGAAGGGAAGAAAAGATGGTCACTCCTTTTAGGAACATGGTGAGCCTTACTTACGATCTGTTGCACTTCACTCGCTGCTCGTTCATTCACTTGCTCATGAACTCGCTGCTTCGCCAAGTGACTAGTCGCCTCCTTTCCTCCGCCGAAAGATGCTTAGCCGAAGCGGCGAAGGAGGGAGCTGGGAAGGCCGACGATGGCAATGAGGGGAAGCTGTCGAGAAGCTTTGCCTTGCTTTACATAAATTGTTATGAACTTACTAAATGACCTTATTTATTCTCCCGGAACGCTAGCAAATCTAATAGTTCCATCTGCTCTTCTTAACGTAAGGATGAAGGCCGCCATCCTTCCTAGTCAGGAACCCTTTGTTTGAGGAGGGTGTATCCCCGGGAAGGGGAGAGTGGCCGAGCGGTCAAAAGTGACAGACTGTAAATCTGTGAAGGTTTTCTACGTAGGTTCGAATCCCGCCTCTCCCACTTGTTGTCGACTTAAGAGAAGAGAAAGTAGGCGGAAGCCTAGGAGGGCCAACCGAGCGAAGCTCTTTTTTTTGCCGTGCCGTGAAGTGCAATTTTATCGCATGCGTTTTAGAGAGGTTGTCGAAAAAAGACGATCTATAGAGATTCCCCATCTATATTCAATCGAGAATAGAAGCGAGTCGCTTCCGGCGTCGGCTTGTAGTCTCTGTAGTCGGCACACGCATGCGCCCGCCATCATGCCTCCTTGGTTCGGGACGAAGCCAAACGAGACATGCGATAGACGAAGGAAGCGCCCACCCAGCAGGAGGGCTAAAACCTGTAGTTTTGAAGTTGCAAACTCCAGCTTCAAAGCTGGAGTGCTTTAGCCCTTCTTTAAGCAAGAATCACCGTCTTGAGCGCCTTGCGCGCTCAAGAACAAGCAAAGGATGAGCGCTTTGTTGCTAAAGCGGATACGTTTTCTTGCTGGGGAAGGCTAGTTTGATCGAGGATTGGAGAGGAGGGAGAGGTGGAATAAAAAGCTTGGGATGGATTTTGGAGTCTTTATGCGAGCTGTATGCGGTGAGAGTCGCACGTACGGTAAGGAGGGGGGTTCGCGTCTATACGTGTAGTGTGGTGGTTGGGCCTACCCACCCTATTTGTTCCATGATCTATGGGTCATCGGAGCTACCCACTTCGATCAATTAGCCAAGATTTTGACCGATACTGAAATCACTGGTGCTCGATCTAGTGGTATTTTTATGGGGATTCTTTTTATCGCTGTAGGATTCCTATTCAAGATTACTGCAGTTCCTTTTCGGGCGGCTGTAGGACGACGGCCCCCTATAGGTAGTAGGGTAGGGTGGGTGGTACCGCTTAGATAGCGGCCAATCCTCCTAACTGCGCGGGGGCCGGGCTTAGAGCGCGTGAAACTCATCACTACCTCGTAAGGGCGTTGAGACCATAGCATGTTACACAAAAGTGCCGCTTTCTCATGAGTGTTGTCACACAACTGCCCGACTAGAAGAGCTACTCGCTCTGTAGTGTTGTCACACAAGATAAGCACGTCGCCCGCCTGCTGGCCGGGCGAATCGGAGTTATCTTCCGGTCAACTGTCCACCCAGTCAAGTGCAAAGAACACAGTGGAATCACGCAACGCACGCTGCTGGTGTGCTTCCTGCCCACGAGGAAAGAAGAGCGACAAGGTTCAGATTTGACTGTTTGCAGCATGGGAGCTGATTACCCAAAAAAACCCTGGGGAAAAAAGGGATATCTCGGTAACGAAAACCATAGGAGGCTGTATTGGCGAGATCCAAGGGTTCACAGCAGCCCAAAAGAAAGACCGCCTGGAAGTCCGAGGACCTTTAGTACCGTACCAAACCAGCAGCCTTCGCGCCAAGCGACGACCGCCCTTGTCCCTTTCCTTTTTCCATTCAGCCTACTTCTTAGCTTTGTTCCGTCAGTCTAAGGCAAAGCTTAAATGGTTTGCCTACCTTACCAACTTGATGAAAGGGAACGAACTTTGTTTCCTTGGCGGCTTTATGGATGGATTCAGTCAAAAAAAACTCCTTTCTTTTGAAAAAAGTGACGCTTTGTGTCTTCGCTTCTGAGGGTTAGGCTATAGGCCGTTTCGAGCAAGCTTTCGCCTTTTCTCCTGGCTTTCTACAACTTTCACTTTAGCTTACAAAGGCGACCCAATGACCTTTCCAAAATTGGAAGTATTCGTCGCCCTACCCTAAGAAAGAAGTCACTATAAAACTGCTTGCCCTCCAGAAGTACCAAAGGTGCACGGAGCCTGGTGAAAATGAATATGTTTGGTACTGAAAGAAGCCTGCCTATTGAGTAATATTCATCTTTAGAATGAAAGTAGCTATTAAGCCCAATCTACTGTCGATTCAAAAGGGGGCATAGTCATATGGGTGGGGTGTTTGTGGGGAGCTACCTTAGATAGGAGGAATTCCTCCAATCTAAAAAAAAGAACAAAGAAAAAGTCCGTGACGAAGATCTTTCTTTTCTATCAATAGATAGGAATGAGTGTTCGTTGTAGGGGATAGGATCCACCTGCTCTCTCTCTCTCTCTCTCTCTCTCTATTTTCTTTGATGCAATTTAGAGAGAAAGAGTAGTGTGAATTAGAAAAAAAAGAGAATCGGGAGATGATTCCAAAATAGATACATAGACATCTAAAGTAAAGGATGTATATATTATTCCTATATATGTCATCTATCTATGAAACAAGTAAACATAGTTTGTTTTGGGTTCCCCAAGCCCGAATGGATTGGATCGTTTCATTCGCTAACGAAATGAAGGCCTCGCCCTTCTCAATGCTTCTCCGATCCTAAAGTTCTCTCAAGAGAATAAGATGCAGCTCCCCTCCCTCTATCTTTTTCCGCTCGCTAATCTTCCCTCTAACGCTGGGCCGGGCTTAGCCAGCGCAGGAGGAAGAAAGAAAGTCAAGAGCGTCTTCTCCTTTGTCCTTTTTCAGTGCAACACAGAAAGCGCCTCTTTTGTAATCCCTGCAGCTTCCCAGAGGCTTGCTTTTTTTATTGAACGCATAGCGTAGCTAGGATCCCTCCAATCATGTTTGAGCCTATGTTCACCCGGGGCCAAAGAAGGAGAATTCCGGAATGCCTGCCGGCGTTCAGATAAGGTGCATATCCCTTACCACTAAAGGAAAGGCTCGACAAAGGGGGGGGGGGGATATTAGCTGGGTAAGGGAAACGCTTTCGGAGATTGAGATGTCGATTTGTTTTTCATCGAAAAGGAAGAAGGCCGAGGGGATAGCAACCTTCCTTCGGGCTTTGCTGCCGATGTTCTAATAAAGAATTCGGCTCGCCCGGAAAGCGCCGCAAACAACATAAATAAAGGGGTCCATGTAGCTGCTGCATACCATCGAAAGCAGCAGGTTCGACATCTACTACAAAAGAGAGAACCCTCTTCAGCTAACCACGTCTCTGCTAGGCAGCGTGTGGAATGGCCGAGACCGGACCAAATGGATATATAATCCAAGCCGAGAATGGAGTTAGGTGAACAGTTGTCTGATGGAAAACAACTTTCAGGTTCGGTTCAGAGAGCACTTTTTTCGTTGAGAATAAGTCCTTCCCTTTTGTGTGAATTCCCCAACGGCGAATTAACAACTTGTGGGGCCCTATCTATTCAATCTCTCGAGCCCCAAGAAAACCCCCTCTCCCTCGGACTCAATCTCTCTTTTGACTCTATATATGTGGGCACCTGACATGTATGAGGGTTCACCCACCCCGGTGACAGCATTCCTTCTATTGCGCCTAAAATCTCTATTTCTGCAAATATGTCATGTGTTTCTATTGTTGCTTCGCTTCCTATGGTGGTACATTACAACAAATCTTCTTTTTTTGCAGCATTGCTTCTATGATCTTAGGAGCGCTGGCCGTCATGGCCCAAACGGAAGTCAAAAGACCTCTAGCTCATAGTTCGATTGGACATGTAGGTTATTTTCGTACTGGTTTCTCATGTGGAACCATAGAAGGAATTCAATCACTACTAATTGGTATATTTATTTATGCATCAATGACGATAGATGCATTCGCCATAGTTCCAGCATTACGACAAACCCGTGTCAAATATATAGCGGATTTGGGTGCCCTAGCCAAAACAATCCTATTTCGGCTATTACCTTCTCCATTACAATGTTCTCATACGCAGGATACCCCCGTTAGCCGGCTTTTGTAGCAAATTCTATTTGTTCTTCACCGCTTTGGGTTGTGGGGCTTACTTCCTAGCCCCAGTGGGAGTAGTGACTAGCGTTATAGGTCGTTAGGCCGAAGTTGCCATGAGTAAGGTTGGGAGACCAAGGCAGTTTTTCGTGCACCGACACGTAGCTTACGAATCAGTTGCAACACGATGAGAATGCATGCTACTGAAAGACAGGGTCGAGTCGATACATCAACCGTCGACTCCATATCCTTGTACGAGTCCACAATCACTTCACGAGATGAACCTGGGTATGGTGAATGGAAGTTGGCCTTAGGTGTAATAGGACTCCCGCCATCGCACGCGATCAGACATCGAGGTGCTCCCCGTCGGTTGTTGGAACGACGCGAGCCGGACCGGGCCTCGATCCCTTTCAAAAAGATGAAGGGACAGAGGTGACTAATTCCCCATCTTATTTGGGGCGGAAAACGAATCACATCGAGACATCTCGATGTGATACAACCCTTTGAATTTTCGTTGGGAAAGAACGGCGAAGTCCATCCGAACCCTCCAATGAAGAAATAAGAGGAGAGCAAAGCGCCAATGGCGCGTGAATCGCATGCGGAAGGGGCACGGAGAAATAAAGAAGTGTGGGGGAGAAGCAGCCGAGCTCATTCCCTTCGCTTCGGCCCAAAGCAAATGCTTTGTTTCTGCCAAATCAAGGATTTGGGGTTGATTGCAAAAGATATCTGAATAGAAAGATAGATCCATCCATCCAGATATCTAAAAAGAATCGATTTCGATTTCATGAAACCTTTGATTCAAAGTATTGCGCTTAGCCCCCCGCTCATGAAATGGCTCTGCTGCAATGGATGGCAGAGGGTCCGTAGTACCAAGCACTGGAGTGATCCAATGGCGGAAGGGGCCTAGAAGTGCCTACTACTACACCACACTACACTTGGCTCTACACATTTACAGATCTTACCCCTGTCCAAAGGTCTGCAGAATTTTGGGGCTTCAATCGTCGACTCGTTATCCCCATCTCAGCCCAAAGCTAACGGAGCTGAGTTATTCAGGGGAGAGTGGAGCCTATCAAGCACTCTTGAGAGTAAGATCCTTGGCTCCTCTTCATTCTCTCATAGGGTCTCTGCCCACATGGAAGGGGCAGAGATGGTTAAGATCAAACACGGAATAAGAAGCATTTGAAATGCCTTTTTGATCATTTTGATAGAGGGGGATGGATAAAGTGGGCAAAACAGACTCACATTTTTCAATCGAAAAGATGGGTTCCTTTTTCGTCTCGACAAAGAAAGAATCATCTTGAAAACACTCCTAACCCCTTCGTAGGGCCGTGTATAGTAAGTGATCCGAACCTGCCCGGAGCGAGCCCTCCTTAGAGGCAAGTGAAGTTGGTGAGCCATATAATGGGCAACTATCTCCTGCGGTTCGGAGAGGACTCAGCTGTTAGTTAGTACCCCCTTGGTTTCGGGGTGGACCCTTTCACTCTATTTTATTATATACGCTTAGCGAAAAGAATGTTTTTTGATAGACCTAGGACATGGATTCTATATGAACTAATGGATTGTGACAAGTCGTTACAACTAGCAATGAGTTCCTCTTTCATTACTTCATCCTTTCCATATCCCTCTCCCTTGTTCGATCTTACTCATCAAATGGCACTCAGTTCATATCTGTAACTTCGTTCGATCATTGACAAGGTTCAAAGAAAGGGTGGGCCATTCACCATGAAGGCTAAAAGCGAGATAGGATTTACTGGACATTTTTGCTTACAAAGGCGAGGACAATTCCGCGTTTTTTCAGTCGATTCTCCGAAATTTAAGACAATTATCCTCACTCAAACTTCAAAAAGTCCTTTTTTTTCTGATGTAAACTATGTCTATCTCCTTTGTCCTTCCTAACACTAGTCTAGTCTCCGATTAAAGGATTGATACGGGCATGCTTCCTTGCAGAGGGTTTTTTAGACACCTACCCACCGAAACTTCGCTTTGCCACCCAGGTATAACCAAAGCCTTCCACAAAGGAATATTTACTACTGGGTCTATCACGTGTCCAGATACTGGTGCATCCCATGCCGTTTCCCCATCGGCTAAAGTTGGATCAAAGTACCCGGACGTGAATGCTCATTATAGAAAGAACTAGGCCTACTTAGGTAAACATGCACCCCATCACTACCGTAGTAGTTGAAATCTCTAACTTAGGTGCGTTTGCCCATTACTTCTACCCATCTACGTGATTCTGAGATCCAGCCATTGGAACTGAGAAATCCCCGTTGTTTGACCTACTCAAGTAGGCTTTCTATTGAATATCCACCCGTGGTAATTGCTTGACTGGTAGAAGCACCAAGCTTTGCTACTATAGTCGTACTCGAGCCCCTATTGAGCTGCTTAGTCTTCTCCTTTCTTTGGCTGGTGAAGGGACGGTGTACTTGTTGTTTTATTGCTCTCGCGCACTGATCTTGATATTGATTGCCAACTCGGATAGAGGAAGTAAGCTGTTCTGTTTGGGCCATCGTTCTCTGTTTTATTGGATTTGACACTTTTTATGATCTCCCTCTGCCTGTTTTTGAGCTCAATAAAAGAGAAAGTTTCATGCCAGTATGGGCGAAAACCATCAATTTTCACATTCCCCTAATAAATGGGTGTTTTTGAGGTCCTTTTTCCAATTAGTTTCATGCCAGTATGGGGTCAAAGTATACAAAAATCACATTCTCCCCGTAGAACGCTGTTTTTAGAGCTCTCTTTTTTTTTTTTCAAAACGGAGAGCTCTCCTTTTTTGGAAACTTTCATTGCGCATAGTACGAAAACCAACAGAAATCCCACTGGCAAAGGTGTTGTGCCGGTTGCCGACCAGGCGATCGACCAGCTTCCAGTGAGGTGAGCCACGACCAGAACAGAGCTGTTACAAAGGAAGCCCACTCCCTTATGTTCTGATGGGAAATAGGACTAGGATTTGTAATAGTTGTATCAGCTTTCCTTTGGTTTGCATGGGCACGTGATACATTCCTAGCATGACGTTGGAACAAGCAAGGACCCAGCATGATCCAGAGGGCAAGCCAATCCCGGGTAACTTTGTATCCTAACCCAAGCCGGAAGTTTGTCGAACTTGTAGTCTAGGACATTGGTAGGGATCCGCATGGGCACGCTGAACAATCCGATGGCCACCCAAAACACGAAACATCGGCCCCGCTCGTAGCGTTTGGCGATCATCCCTATCTATACCGGGCCCATATTCCCCGCCTTGCTGATACTTATTCATTTCTTTGAATCGATAAAGATGGGTATCCATGCCTCTTAGTTCCGGGGAGATACTGGTTATGCCAGTGTGGACAAGTTCAAATGGAGCAAACCCGCAAGAGCACGAAGCATAGGATTTGAATTAGCCCAATGCGGATGGCAGCGGTCGAGCAACTAAACGAGCGAACTCTACATCAGTACTAGTACTAGAGGGGGTGGGGATCTCACGGCGGCGAGCTCGCGGCCATGGACGACGCTGTGGAGGAGCTCAGTCCTCCTCGCCGGAGCTGCCGAGGTCAATGTACTTCTCCCTCTGCTCCACGCGGACGCGCCGCCACTCGTCGTCCTTCTCCTTGGTGGCGAGGTTGGCCGCGACCGCCTGCTGGAAGACGAGGTCTTCGAGCTCCTCTTGGTGGCGCCGGCGCTCCGCCTCCTCGCGCAAGCTCCGCACGGCAATGGCGGCCGCGACCACGTCAACATCGGCGACGAAGTCCTCTGGCCCGACAACTCCGCGGCGGCCGAGCTCCTCGGGCTCCTCCTTGACGGGGACAAACTCGACCTCCTCCGGCTCCTCCGACCACTCCCTCTTCATGGGAAGAAGGCCCGCGCTGGAAGAGGAGGAGCTCCCGACGTAGGAAGATCTCACCGCGGAGGACGAGCCCGCGGCAAAGGACGGGGTACGCCCATGCCGATGGTCGTACTCGTCCGTCTCGCGGACGCGGAAGCTCGGCGGCGGCGAGAGGCCGCGGTTGGTCCACTTCTTCGGGTCGTCTGACCGGACGCGCCGCTCGCGCTCGGGGTCGCCGCCGCCGTCGGATCTGCTCCCGGAGCCGCGTCCGAAGCTCCACATGTGTCCTCACATGGCGGCTGGAGGCGGAAGGGGCTCGCCGGTGGCGAGAAATGTGGGAGAGGAGCGGGGAATTGCGGGGCTCGGCGGCGGCGGGGGATAGGGTATCGACCCGCAAACGCGTCGCGAACCCGTAGATATATTGGTCGGGGCGAGCAGTTTACGGGCCGCGGTAAAAAATTTTACGGGCCGGACGAGTATGCGGGGTCTGTTCTGGTCGCAAACTTGAGCCGAGCCCGATTCGCCGGAATTATGCGGGTTTACGGCCTTTGCGGGGTCTGCTAGAGTTGCTCTTACTCAGTCAGGACACTTGCAACACCCTTGTACTGACTGATATCAGGCGACCATGAACTGTGCCTCTTTTGAATGTTTTCTTTTCCGAAACGGCCTCTTTGGAATGTGATCACCGGGACCCCGTGTGATCCCTCTGAGATGCTCTAAGCCGGAAAGAGCTCTCCGTTGCAATAACTAATACAGTATATGTATTCTGACACGGCATGGAAGCTTCCTCGTCGACCTTGTGTCCATCCTGGTCTTGGCGTCTTCTTTCACCAACCGAAGCTGTCATCTAACCTGGCGGTCAAAATTCAGAGGAGGTCATACTATAAAACACGATCGGACTGTTTTTCTCGCGCTACAACCAGCAGTGAGCGCATATGATTGCTACTACGGATGAGTGATCCCCTTTTACCAGAATAATGTGCAGCTTCCGGTTTGCAGTTGAGAAGGAAATGCATTCGATGATGCACGCGGCACCACTTTGCCCCGAGTCCCTGACCGACGCTCCTTCCGGATCCAAGGAATCGACCCCTAGAACGTGTGCTTTGAAACGAAACGCGTGTTCGAGATACTCCAATAATGAAATGAAGGTGTCCGCGTTGAATACGATGGAGCTGCCGATCAGTCGGTAAACCAGAAGTTAGTTAATGGTACTAGTCGTAGCAGCACACACATTTCACCCGATTTGCACATCGCCGTGTATGTGTCTGACACAAGAATGTTGTTAGTCAAAGTACTTGCGTTTGGAAGCAGGCCAGTCAAATACCTGACCAGTGTTCATAGAGCATTTTAGTTGTAGACGCATGCTTACACCGCTGCTCGTCGTATGTTAAGTCGCGGTAAAACCCTCAAAATTCTGCATGTACTGCACGAATTGCCTTGTTAAAAACATCGTGTTGAGAAACTTCCATAAAACTCAAATAGCAGAAAAATAATAAGGGGGAGAATGCATACATCAACCATCTGACACGGTTACCAGCATCCATCCTGTATTGAGTCACCCAACAAAAAAGAAAGAACAACTAACCAAACAATTTGTACATCCCGCCAACTTGCAGTCTGAGGCCCGACGGTTTTACTTCCCAATAGATCTCAAAAAGGCACAACCCATGAGAACAGAACCAGAAAGGGCCTACTTAAGACAAAAACTTTATTCAGTTCTGATCACCCAGAATGCTTCACGAATGCTGTGGAAACACATAAACATTAGACCGCATCATTGTCCAGTTTCACTCAAGTAAATTTGTCGGGGAATAGACCCCGGGCAGGCAACGGAATCCGGATCTTTTTCAAAAACATCAGGACCAGCAATGCCCCTCAATCCAGCATGCCCTGGCCGGCTTCCCAGCGCAACCCAGCCAGGTGCCGCAACCCGGCCAGCCGGCTGGTCCCAAGGAGCTGACCTCCATCGACAAGTATGCATGGCTATAGTGCTCTTCCCATTACGCCGGCCCCGGCGGGCGCGGTAGCCGTGCCGACCAAGCCACTGCCCGGGGCGGGCGGCGCCCCGGAGGGACGGCCCTGTAGCAAGACGGCGCCGTCGTCCCATGACATCTGGCAAGGCATGCCTACAGTCCCCAAAGAGCCGGCCGTACCACGCCTAACGGCCCAGATATCAGCCCAAGGGCCCAATGAGACCGGTGGCCAAGCAGACCAAGCAGACCAGCCCCCCCCCGCCGCTCCTAGACACTGACACTAGGGCCCCGCGCCCATGTAATATGACCATTGTAACCCCGGGGGGCCAGCCTATAAGACCCTCCGGTGCCCCTCCATGCAAAGGGCTGGGGGGATCCAGTAGAACACACACACACGAAGGAGGAGTTGCCTATGCACTGGCCAGTCTTCCTTCCTCCTCTAAACAGCTCAAGGAGAAATCTTGTATCCTCCACATATAAACCACAATCAGCAGGACTAGGGGTGTTATCTCTCCGGAGAGCCCCGAACCTAGGTACGTCTTGTGTCTCATGCTTGCTCGTACAAACCTCGCCTCTGGAGCCCACTGGTGCCCTCTTGCCTGTTCCTCTTTTTAGCCATCCCATGGCATATGCCGTGAGCTCACCACGACAGTTGGCACCCACCATGGGGCAGTTCGAGGTCCCCGCCGGAGACATGTTCCAGACGGGGCCCTTCACCGACTTCGGCGAGCACATCATGCATTACGCGGTCCCCGCGCCTGGCGTGGCGGCGGCGGGCTTCGCCAGCTCACTCATCGTCCCCTCTGACGCACTGCGCATCTCCGACGTGCCCGATAACTACGAGTACCCCAGCGAGGTGCTTGACGTCACCGACTCCCCCATCACCATTGGATGCGACCTCTCTGGCGACATGGCGAAGCTCTACACCCGCGTGGAGGTGAAAGTGCAACTAATCTCTGGGTGGTTTTGGTAATTCTTAACAACATATAGCTCATTGAACTAATATTCTTTTAAGATAATCATTTCAGAAAGTTCAATGATTGGCATATGGCATGGACTAGATATGTGGACCCCTCAAAATGCTAAGGACACATATTGGCAAAAGCTCAAGACTCTACATTTTCATTTTAGTGATCCAAGATCACATTGAGTCCATAGGAAAAGCCAATACTATTAAAAGGGGATGAGGTGTTGCTTAATGGCTTGCTTGCTCAAAATGCTTAGTGATATGCTCCAAAAGCCCTCAACCACTTTCTCATTTCCACATATGTCCTAAACCTAAAGTCAAACTCAGGCCCACCGATTTGATCTATCTGGCGCCACCGAGTTCACTTGACATAACCATAGCCAGAAACTCTAATCAATCCGGTCTCACCGATAGGGATCTCGGTCTCACCGAGATGGGATTGCAAACTCTCTGTTTCCCTTCGTAACATTTCGGTCCAACCGAGATGAGCGATCGGTCCCACCGAGTTCACAATGCAAACTCTCTGTTTCCTCTTCATAACGTTTCACTCTCATCGAAATGAGCGATCGGTCCGACCGAGTTTGCTTGACCAACACTCTATTTGCTTGCTACTGAAATCGGTCTCACCGAGTTGAAGTAATCGGTCAAACCGAGATCAAGTTATGCCCTAACCCTAACACATCGGTCCCACCGAGTCGATCATGTCAGTCCCACCGAAAAGCCTAACGTTCACATTTTGAACCATATCGGTCTGACCGAGTTTGAGTATTCGGTCCCACCGAAAAGCCTAACGTTCACATTTTGAAACATATCGGTCTGACCGAGTTTCAGTATTCGGTCCCATCGAGTTTGGTAAATTGTGTGTAACAGTTAAATTTTGTGTGGAGGATATATATACCCCTCCACCCATTCTCCATTAGAGGAGAGAGCCATCAGAACGTACCTACACTTCCAGCATTCATTTTCTGAGAGAGAACCACCTACTCATGTGTTGAGACCAAGACATTCCAATCCAACCACAAGAATCTTGATCTCTAGCCTTCCTCAAGTTGATTTCCACTCAAATCATCTTTCCACCATATCTAAATCTGTGAGAGAGAGTTGAGTATTGGGGAGACTATCATTTGAAGCACAAGAGCAAGGAGTTCATAATCAACACACCATCTATTACCTTTTGGAGAGTGGTGTCTCCTAGATTGGTTAGGTGTCACTTGGGAGCCTCCATCAAGATTATGGAGTTGAACCAAGGAGTTTGTAAGGGCAAGGAGATCGCCTACTTCGTGAAGATCTACCCAAGTGAGGGAAGTCCTTCATGAGTGATGGACATGGTGGGATAGACAAGGTTGCTTCTTCATGGACCCTTCGTGGGTGGTGCCCTCCGTGGACTCGCGCAACCGTTACCCTTCGTGGGTTGAAGTCTCCATCAACGTGGATGTACGGTAGCACCACTATTAGAACCACGCCAAAAATCTCCGTATCTACATTGCGTTTGCTCCCTCCATACTCCTCCCCCTTACCTTCATATGCAATGATTTACACTCCACTGCTATACTCTTAGAATTGCATGTGTAGGTTGATTGCTTGACTTTTGTAAAGTTGCTACAATCTGCCAAGACTTAAAATTGGGAAAATGCTACATTTTTATTTGGTCAAGTTGTCTAATCCCCCCTCTAGACATACTTCCGATCCTACAAGTGGTATCAGAGCCTTGGTCTCCATTTGCCTTGATTTCCATAGCTTTGGTGATCATAGCCTTGGTTTCACAACCTAGGAGAGTATGGCGTCTAGCAAGGGAAATTACCACCGTAGAGGTCCTTACTTTGATGGTACTAATTTTGCTAGTTGGAAGCATAAGATGAAAATGCATATTCTTGGACATAACCCCGTCGTTTGGGCTATTGTGTGTATTGGCTTGCAAGGTGAATTCTTCGATGGGAGAGAACTGAATCGTGAAGCAACAACTGAAGAATTGAAGATGTTGCAATACAATGCTCAAGCTTGCGATATCCTCTTCAACGGATTGTGCCCCGAAGAATTCAATAAAATCAGCCGTCTTGAGAATGAAAGGAAATTTGGGATACTTTGATTGATATGCACGAAGGTACCGACTCTGTCAAGGAATCCAAATTGGATGTGCTTCAATGTCAACTTGACAAGTTCAAAATGAAGAATGGTGAAGGTGTCGCTGAAATGTACTCTAGGCTTGCTCTCATCACAAATGAGATTGCCGGCTTAGGAGGTGAATAGATGATTGATAGATTCATCATCAAGAAGATCCTAAGAGCCTTGGATGGAAAATATGACACCCTGTGCACATTGATCCAAATGATGCCCAATTACAAAGATCTCAAGCCAATGGAAGTCATTGGTAGAATTGTTGCTCATGAGATGTCACTCAAGGATAAAGAAGAGCTTCACAACAAGTCTAGTAGTGCTTACAAAGCCTCATGTGATGCTCCTACATCACCAAGTGAGAAACAAGTCTTCAATGAGGAATTGACCTTAATGGTGAAGAACTTCAACAAGTTCTACAAGAGTAGAAGCAAAGAAAGAAGTTCCAAGTCAAGGTCCTACAATGACAAAAGATCTTCTAGTCGGGAACGTAATTGCTACAATTGTGGAAGACCCGGACACTACTCCAATGAGTGTATAGCTCCCTACAAAAGAAGAGAAGACTCACCTAAAAGGAGAAGCAAAAGAGAAGAATCACCTCCAAGGGAGAGAAGGAGTAGATCGTTATGAACGAAGAACCTCTCACAGAAGCAAGGATTCGGAAAGAAAGGACAAGTCATCAAGGAGCTATACAAAACGAAGACATCAAGCTCATGTTGGTGAATGGGTATCCAGTTCCGACTCCGACCACCACTCCGAGAGAAGTTATCACTCCGACTCCGAATATACTCAAGATGAAGGTGTTGCCGGTCTAGCACTTGTGTCAACAAACTCCTATGACATATTTGATTCACCAAAAGAAGGAATTGGAAGATGCTTCATAGCTAAAGGCCCAAAGGTATCACACCCCGAGTATGTTGATTTCAATAGTGATGAAGATGATTTGCTAGGTGATGATGATTTACTTGTTAACAATTCTAGTGATGAAAACTATGATGAAGTTTCTATTAATCATGCTAATCAAGATAAAACGAATGACGATGATAAGAAGGAGATTGAGTGTCTAACTAAAGAACTAAACACTCTCAAGTTAGCTCATGAAACTACTTTAGAAGATCATCGAGAGCTTTTAAAGACTAATGAGAAGCTACGCTTTGCAAAGCTCAACCTAGAGCAAGAGCATGGGTTCTTAAAAGCAATCAATGATAATCTTCCTAAGAAAAGTTCTTCTTACATTGCCAAGCGTTTACTCTTGTCTACTTACATGCCACAAGTAAAATCTGGCAACAAGAGTAAGAAAGATTCTTCTTCTAGTAGTAACAATAATCATGCTAAATCAAATATTGTTGCTTCTAGTAGTTCTCTTGATTCTACTAATGATTCTCTTAGCCAAGTTACACTTGAGCAAGGAAATAGTTTATTGAAGGGAATTATAGAGAAAGGTGTTTACAACATCCTTGCTAAAAGTAAGCAATTTGAGGAAATTGTACGCAAGCAAGGAAGGCACCGGAAGAATCAAGGTGTTGGTTTTGAACGAAAGTTCAATGCCAATGCAGTTGAGTGGGAAGAAGATCAATACCCCAAGACGAAGTTTGTTCCTCAACAAGAGAAGTATGATCCTACATCTTTCAAGGGGACACAAGCTTAAGATGATCTTCCACCACAAGACCACAAGCAAAAAGGCAAGGACAAGCTTCAAGAGGAGATTGATGCATTTGAAGAAGCTCCTAAGGCCTTGGTCAAGTGGGTTCCCAAGACTACATCAAGTTCTACTTCATCAAGTATGACTACAACTCCAAGGATTCACATCAAGATTATGTGGATCCCAAAGAAGAAGAACTAGAGAGTTCTTGAGGGTGACTCCGCCAACACACTTCACTCATATTCATTTTGGCAAGGACAAGTGCAAACAACTTCCACATCTTGCACTAGTTCAAGGAGTCACAAACCCTCTTGTTGGTAAGTCAAGGGACAAGGTAACCTAATGCTTTCATGGACATCATCTTGTGTGTACTTCACTCTATGTCTATGGATATCCTTGTTTGTTCCTTGTGGGACTAACCCATGTAGGTATTGAAAGTGCAACTCACTCCAATCAATTGCTCCAAATGATCTACATCAACGTCGAGCATCTACATCTTCAACACATATATGAAGTCATCATCGACGAAACCCAAGGTTAGTTCATCCCTCTTAGGGGGGATATCACATCTAGGGGGAGATTTACTCCAAGAATTGAGCTAAAGCAACTCTAATGGTGTGAACACAACAATGCTTTATGTAAAAGTGGTAACCCCACTTGTGCTTAAGCAATGAGTATGACCTATGATCAAATGTTCTCATTTGACTCCTCAGTCAATATACTCATATGTAGATTACCTAGTCATCGCCAATTGCTTGATAGATGCTAGAGTGTTTGTGCATGCTTTGCCACATATTTCATTTGCTATCTTATTGTGTGAGCATGTTAATTGCATATTTTTCTCATTCGAGGACATCCATTTGTTGCTTTGATTGTTTGGTCCTTTTCTTTTGCCAAATGGATGGACAAGAATGCCTAAGAACTTCCTCTAGCTATCTATGCTTTCTCGTCTCAAACTCTATTCATGCTACATCCAAGTCAGCTTCGAACCCTCTGGGTGAGGAGCACTCGGAGCCACCGATTCGTCATAGACTTAAACTTCCAAAAAATCTCTATGTATTTCGGTCTAACTGATTCATCCCTTTCGGTCATACCGAGTTCATTGAGTTGATCTAGGTTGCAATCTCGGTGCAACCGATTTGAACAATTCGGTCACACCGAGTTGCAGTAACCGCTTGCGATTCTGCATCTCGGTGCCGCCGAGTCATTCCACTCGGTCACACCGACAGGGTCTGGAGCTCTGCCGACTCGAGGTCTCCGGATCGTCTCCTCATCGCCAGCGACCTCCTGCTGCTGGTCTCCACCGCCGTTAACGGGAACCTTCGCCGCCGTTATCGTCGTAGCAAGTTCGCCGCCGAGTTAGGGTATGAACTCGACCCCTATGTGCAATCTTAACCTCTGATTCCTGCACTTAGGTCAATGCCATGATTCTTACCACGTATGAGATTATTCTATCCAGAAAAAACTTCCTTTAGATTAGTTTTGATTCAAAAATTTAGGGTTAGGTTTCTGTCGAATTCATCTCGGACCGACCGAGTTGTAGAGATCGGTCTCACCGATTTGACCTAGACCATAGCACTTGTGATTTTCGGTCCGACCGAAACTTACAAATCGGTGTGACCGAGTTCGATTCTCAGTGAAACCCTAGCAATCTCAGATTCACCGAACCGTGTCTCGGTCTGACCGATTCCACTAGTTTAGACTCTAACATTGCGTCGGTGTTGTCGGCGTTCTGGGAACGGGGGTCCCCAGACTTGCCTGCCTGCGGCCCACGGCGTGGCTAAGCTAGCGGGTCGTACGGCCCATCTTCATTGACAAGGCAATCAAGACCCTCGCGAGGGGCCAAGCCTCGCGGGACGGACAATGCAAGACCTCCTCAGGAGCGGCCTAGCCAGGCAGGCTCACGAGGAGCGGAGATATCAAGGCGGGGCAAACCTCACGAGGCTCTCGCGACGTGAGCCATGACGCTCGGCACTAGGCGGGCGCCAGCGCATGCAGCGTCCTTGTTTCCTCTTTGGTGCTAAGGAGGCAGGAACGAATGCGGAGTATCGAGGCATCAGGCAAAGGTTTCCATATCAGTGCAACGAGACCAAGACCAGCAGGACGACAAGGCGGAGGTCACCGTGGAGCCCAAGACGGCGTCATCACCAGAGCCTTTAGCAGGCGAAAACCACTTTTGTCAGGATAGCTTGTACTAGCTGCCCCCTTTCAAATTTGCCCGCCGTTGTTGGCTCCCTTCCCGCTCATTATTTGGGGAGAGGACCAGGGCTTATATAAGTAGAACTAGCAACTACAGTAGGGAGAGAGAGAGAGAGTTCTGATCCACAAGTCCACAGAGCACAAGAACACCCCAACCTCAGGAGGTCGTTCTTCCCCTTGTACTGTTCATCATCAACCCAAGAGGAAATCCACCACCACACTGGAATAGGGTATTACACCACAATGGTGGCCCGAACCAGTATAAATCTCGTGTATTTCTGTGTTGCGAGTTCGTCGAGTTCGTCCATGAGATCTTAGCGAGCTAGGGCGTGGATCGGTAGGAGCGAAAGAACTTCGCGTGCACCCCAGAGTCCAAACCTTAAAGGTTTTGCCGGAACCCCACATCCGACATTTGGCGCGCCAGGTAGGGGTGCGCCGTAGCTTCCTTTTCGTCAATCCGTCGCTCCGCTGTCTCCATGGCGGACACTCGCCGCGCTCGAGCTGAGCGCCGGGCTGCCCTCACCACCCGCGTTGCTCAGACGGCTCCCGTCGGTGGGCCACCTCGTCGTTATCTGTCTCCCACCGCCAACGCCGCCACTGGCCCGATGGGAACGAGCAACAAGCATCCTCGCTGCACCCATCGGTGCGGTAGGATGGCCGCACCGCCACTCCATCGGTGACCCCGGCCGGTTCTTCGTCTCATGCACACCACGCTCCAATGGATGCGCGGGCCGCGCTCCTCGCGGCGAACGAGCTCCGGTGCTACCGCCCGGTCGACGACCTCTACGAGGAGTGGCACGACCGCATCTCCGAGCTCGTCCGCACTGCAGGAGGCTCCCCGGCGCCGTCCCTTTCTCTGCCTCACCCTCCGCCAGCCACGGGTGACTGCTACCTCTTGAGCACTACGTTGGATTTCCCCGAAGAGGAGAGGATGATGGGCAGCAAAGTAGCGTAAGTATTTCCCTCAGTTTTTGAGAACCAAGGTATCAATCCAGTAGGAGGCCACGCACAAGTCCCTCGTACCTGCACAAAACAATAGCTCTTCGCAACCAACGCGATTAGGGGTTGTCAATCCCTTCACGGTCACTTACGAGAATGAGATCTGATAGAGATGATAAATAAATTTTTTGGTATTTTTGGTATAGAGATGCAAAGTGAAATGTAAAAGGCGAAGTAAAAAACAAAGCAAGTATTAAAGTGATGGGGATTGATATGATGAGAATAGACCCTGGGGCCATAGGTTTCACTAGTGGCTTCTCTCAAGAGCATAAGTATTCTACGGTGGGTGGACAAATTACTGTTGAGCAATTGACAGAATTGATCATAGTTATGAGTATATCTAGGTATGATCATGTATATAGGCATCACGTCTGAGACAAGTAGACCGAAACGATTCTGCATCTACTACTATTACTCCACTCATCGGCCGCTATCCAGCATGCATCTAGAGTAGTAAGTTAAAAACAGAGTAACGCCTTAAGCAAGATGACATGATGTAGAGGAATAAACTCATGCAATATGATAAATACCCCATCTTGTTATCCTTGATGGCAACAATACAATACGTGCCTTGCAACCCTTTACATCCTTTGGTAAGGACACCTCAAGATTGAACCCAAAGCTAAGCACTTCTCCCCTTGCAAGAACTACCAATCTAGTTGGCCAAACCAAACGGATAATTCGAAGAGACTTGCAAAGATAACCAATCATACATAAAAGAATTCAGAGAAGATTCAAATATTATTCATAGATAATCTGGATCATAAACCCACAATTCATCGATCTCAACAAACACACCGCAAAAAGAAGGTTACACCGAATAGATCTCCACGAGAGAGGGGGAGAACATTGTATTGAGATGCAAAAAGAGAGAAGAAGCCATCTAGCTACTAGCTATGGACCCGAAGGTCTGAAGTAAACTACTCACACTTCATCGGAGGGGCTATGGTGATGATGTAGAAGCCTCCGTGGTGGATGCCCCCTCGGTGAGCTCCTAACAGGCCCCAAGATGGGATCTCATGGATACAGGAAGTTGCGGCGGTGGAATTAGGTTTTGGCCCTGTTCGATCGCTTGGGGGTAATGAGGTATATATAGGAGGAAGGAGTACGTCGGTGGAGCAATAGGGGCCCACGAGGAAGGGGCGCGCCCTAGGGGGGCCCCACCCTCGTGACCGCCTCTTTGTTCCTTGGAGTAGGGTCCAAGTCCCCGGATCACGCTCGTGAGAAAATCACGCTCCCGAAGGTTTCATTCCTTTCGCCTCCGTTTGATATTCTGCTTCTTGAAATACTGAAATAGGCAAAAAACAGCAATTTCGGCTGGGCCTCCGGTTAATAGGTTAGTCCCAAAATAATACAAAAGTGGAAAATAAAGCCCAATATAGTCCAAAACAGTAGATAAAGTAGCATGGAGCAATCAAAATTATAGATACGTTGGAGACGATCGGCATCCCCAAGCTTAATTCTTGCTCGTCCTCGAGTAGGTAAATGATAAAAGAGAATTTTTTATGCGGAGTGATACTTTGGGATAATTTCAATGTAAATCTTCTTAATTGTGGTATGAATATTCAGATTCGAAAGATTGAAGACAAAAGTTCATATTGACATAAAAATAATAATACTTCAAGCATATTAACTAAGCAATTATGTCTTCTCAAAATAACATGGCCAAAGAAAGTTATCCCTACAAAATCATATAGTCTGGCAATATATCTCGGAATGACTATGGAAATGCCATGATAGGTAGGTATGGTGGCTGTTTTGAGGAAGATATATGGTGGGTGTATGATACCGGCGAAAAGTGTACGGTATTAGAGAGGCTAGCAATGGTGGAAGGATGGGAAAAAGTGCGTATAATCCATGGACTCAACATTAGTCATAAAGAACTCATATACTTATTGCAAAAATCTAGAAGTTATCAAAGCAAAGTATTACGCGCATGCTCCTAGGGGGATAGATTGGTAGGAAAAGACCATCGCTCGTCCCCGACCGCCACTCATAAGGAAGACAATCAATAAATAAATCATGCTCCGAGTTCATCACATAACGGTTCACCATACGTGCATGCTACGAGAATCACAAACTTTAACACAAGTATTTCTCAAATTCACAACTACTCAACAAGCATGACTCCAATATCACCATCTTCATATCTCGAAACAATTATCAAGCATCAAACTTTTCTTAGTATTCAACGCACTCAAAAGAAAGTTTCACATATCTTGAATACCAAGTATATTAATATTAAGCAAATTACCATGCTATTAACGACTCTCAAAATAATCTAAGTGAAGCATGAGAGATCAATAGTTTCTTTAAAACAAATCCACCACCGTGCTCTAAAAGATCTAAGTGAAGCACTAGAGCAAAAATATCAAGCTCAGAAGATATAAGTGAAGTACATAGAGTATTCTAGCAAATTCCAATTTATGTATGGCTCTCTCAAAAGGTGTGTACAGCAAGGATGATTGTGGTAGACTAACAAGCAAAGATGCAAATAATACAAGACGCTCCAAGCAAAACACATATCATGTGGTGAGGGAGTCCTGGATTAGGGGGTGTCCGGATAGCCGAACTATCACCGTTGGCCGGACTCCTAGACTATGAAGATACAAGATTGAAGACTTCGTCCCGTGTCCGGATGGGACTTTCCTTGGCGTGGAAGGCAAGCTTGGCGATACGGATATGTAGATCTCCTACCATTGTAACCGACTCTGTGTAACCCTAACCCTATTCGGTGTCTATATAAACCGATGGGTTTTAGTCCGTAGACAGGACAACAATCATACCATAGGCTAGCTTCTAGGGTTTAGCCTCTCTGATCTCGTGGTAGATCTACTCTTGTACTACCCATATCATCAATATTAATCAAGCAGGAGTAGGGTATTACCTCCATCGAGAGGGCCCGAACCTGGGTAAAAACATCATGTCCCTTGTCTCCTGTTACCATCCGCCTAGACGCACAGTTCGGGACCCCCTACTCGAGATCCGCCGGTTTTGACACCGACATTGGTGCTTTCATTGAGAGTTCCTCTGTGCCATCGCTGTTAGGAAGGATGCCTCATCCCGTCTTTAAAGACGATACTATCACCAAAGGAGCCTTGGCCACTGGTCAGACTCTTCGGTTAGGTGGTTTTCTTATGACCGCCAGTTAAATACCACACCGACGATGACTTCTCGGTCATCGAAACCAATGTTCACATTAACTCGGAACTTGCCGAGCAGTTAGATCCGATCGAGCTCTCCTCCGTAAACGAGCTCTTGGATCGCATCGCCGCCCTGGGAGTCGCCACAGACTACGACCAGATCGGGCCTAAAACTGATCTGAGAGAGATCAACTCTCCCCAGGCTACCCATCATGTTGCTGTGGTAGAGGAGCAATACAACGATTCTTCTTCTATCTTAAGGACTAGCTACGTCCGGATTCCCGATCCCTCCATGCCGGATTCCCGCAGAGGGACGGATATTGATCAAGCCCTGAACTTAAAGTCAGGCGGCGGGTTGGATTCATTGGATAGCATACAAAATCCAAACTTCCAAGTTCGAAACTTCTCCCCCTGAGTCTTAAATTGACGGGTTCGGATCTAGTTCCACCGCCCACCCAAACATTAGCGATCTATCCCGAATTCGGCAAGAGCCCGCTGAAACAAGACATCATTATCGGGCGATTCCTCCCGGTTATGGACAGGATAAAGGACTGCCGAGAGGAGGACGCAATCTCACTTTTCTGCAGTAATTGCACGGACAAGGGAATCCTAAACGCCATAAGTCGTCGCGAATTACACGCTTTGTTGACTTGTTGACCATAGTACAAAAGTATCTTGTGCGATGGAGAGTGCTTGGAAAACCGAAAGTAAATTTTGGGATAATCCGCCCGAATACAGCCCTAGTCTGAAATAAAAGGGTGCATTATCACCAAGCACCTGGTTAAACATCAAAAACAAAAAACCCTAAAGGGCACGGAACCGTCTTCGGAGGGTTGGCTAAACGGACCTGCAAAATTCATAGCACGAGGGCGCCACTCCAACTCATAGCCTTCGAGCATGTTGGATACTACGGCAGGTGGCCAAAAGTGGCGAAGAGCTTCTAGCCTAAGAATCCCAGCCCAGCAACACCAGTACGGTATTAACAGTCTTCGATACTTTCGCATCAAATAACATGCGGAAACGAACACTCCGCAACCTTGCCGAAGTCTACCAAGTAGCAAAAATAAATCCATGGAGTGACACTGCTATTACCTTTAATGCCAGTGACGAACCCAAATTCCGAACAGCCCGAGTACCAGCCGCATTGGTCCTCAATCCAATAGTGGACGGCTTTCGCCTTACTAAGGTACTCATGGATGGCGGCAGCGGACTAAACCTCATCTACGAGGAAACCCTCCAAAAATGGAAATAGACTGAACCGCATTGAGCGAAGCAGCACAACCTTTAGAGGAATAATCCCTAGCCGGAAGCATGCTGCACAGGAAAAATCACACTAGACGTAGTGTTCGCTCACGGACAATTACAGGTCGAGGAGGTCACATTTCAAGTGGCCCTGCTCAACAGCGGATATCACGCTTTATTAGGGCGAGAGGCATTCACAATTTTTCAAGCTATACCCCATTATGGGTACATGAAGCTTAAAATGCCCGGACCTAACGGAATCATCACTCTCGCTAGTGATCCGAACATAGCACTCAGCGCGAAAACAAGACAGCCGCACTAGCCCTCGAGGCACTATCCGGTTCTAGCGGCCGAGGAACTCATCGCGATCGCTCCACGGTGAACAGAGACGATGTGATACTTGATAAAAGATCCAAGTCCACTTCTTTTAAACCAGCGGATGAAATAGTCAAATTCCAAGTCCACCCAACGGACCACGCAAAGACGGCCTCCATTGGGGCACAATTAAACCTGATGTAGACGCCAGACTACGAGAATTTCTACGAGAAAATCGGGATTTTTGCACGGCACCCTTCGACATGCCAGAATCCCACGTCGGTGGCGAGCACAGCCTAAATACCCTAAAAGGATACAAGCCACCAAACAGGCTCTTGGCGCTTTTCCAAACCCAAGAGACAGGCCATGGGAGAGGAGCTAGCCAAACTTCCGAAGCCGGATTCATCGAGATATAAAACATCCGGATTGGCTAGCAAATCTGGTGATGGTACCAAAGAAGGATAAATCCGGTGCCTATGTGTTGATTTCAAAGAACTTAATAAGGCTTGCCCAAAGGATCCCTTCCCTCCCTCGCATTGATCAAATTATCGACGCTTCAGCAGGACACGACTCATTGTGCTTCCTCGACGCAGCATCGGCTACCACCAAATCAAGATGGCGGAGCTGACCAAGCCGCAACAGCATTCATCACTCCATACGCCCATTCTCGCTTCAACACAATGCCCTTCGGCTCAAAAACGCCGCGCAACATATCGGCGCATGATTCGTACATGTCCGCAAATCAGATCGGCAAAACAGTGGAAGCATATGTCGATGACGTGGTCGTCAAATCCAAGCATGTCGAAACTCTAGTAGACGACTTGAGGCTCACATTCGACAATCTCCGAAAATATGACATTAAGCTCTTGGGCTTCATTGTGTCCGGTAGAGGAATTGAAGCAAACCCAGCCAAGATCCGAGCTCTGTCACAATTGGATATTCCAAAAGACCTCAAACAAATACAAAAATTGACTGGATGCGTAGCGGCTCTAAGCCGCTTTATTTCCCGTTTGGGAGAAAAGGTGTTACCCTTTACCGCCTCCTCCGGCGACCGAACACTTCGAGTGGGCGGATGCCGCCACGGCCGGACTTGAAGAAATAAAAGCCATATTGGCAACAACCGGTCTGGCCGCGCCAACATGGGCGAACCAATGCTATTATATATCGCCGCAACACATCAAGTTGTCAGCGCGGTGCTCGTCGTCGAGCGAAAACGGACGGACACAGTTCCCTCTTCAAAACCGGTTTACTATGTGTCCACCGTCCTAACTCCATGCAAGTCCCGTACCCACATTATCAAAAGATAGCATACGCGTGTTCATGGCATCCCGGAAGCTGCGACACTACTTTCAAGAGTGTTCGATAACGGTAGCCTCCGAAGTACCTCTTAACGACATTATAAACAACCATGACGCGACGGGCCGGATTGCTAAATGGGCCATAGAGCTCCTTCCATTCGACATAACCTATAAGCCACGACGAGCTATTAAGTCGCAGGTTTTGGCCGACTTCGTGGCCGAATGGACCGAAGCCGAACTCCCTAAAGAGTACGGCGCATACTCCAATTGGATCATGCACTTTGACGGCTCCAAAATGTTGGCCGGCCTGGGGGCTGGCGTCGTCCTGACGTCCCCAACCGGGGACACAGTCCAATATGTCCTTCAGATAATGTATACGGACTCCAACAACGCAGCCGAATACGAGGCCCTTCTGCACGGCCTCCGGATGGCAGTCTCCATGGGCATTAAATGCCTAGAGGTGCGCGGGGATTCGAACCTCGCGATATCTCAAATAAACGGAGACTTTGATGCCAAATATCCGAAAATGGCAGCGTACCGCAATGCGGTCCTAAAAATGTCAGCACGGTTCGAAGGGCTCGAATTTCATCATATAGCCCAGGGATAACAACCAGGCGGCGGACGTATTGGCATGCATCGGCGCAAAACGCGATGCCGTCCCGCCCAACATCTTCCTGGAACGGCTTTTCAATCCATCCGTACTATGGGAAGGGGAGTCCGAAAATAACAATCCGGACCCAACCGCACTGCCTGACACCGAACACGCTGACACAATCGGAGGCTCTGCCAACGAGATAACACCCTCCGCCCACAAAATAATGGCGGTTATCGCCCCGTGGACGGAACCATTCCTAGCCTACCTAACTAGGCAGGATTCCCCGAAGACCAAAATGAGGCTCGCTGCATAGTACGGCGATCCAAAACCTATAAAGTCCATGAGGGAGAGCTCTATAAGAAAAGCACAACAGGAGTCCTTCAAAGGTGTATCTCCGAAGAGGAAGGGCGAAACCTCCTGGTTGAAATTCATGCCGGACTGGGTGGGCACCACGCCGCAGCCCGGGCCCTTGTAGATAAGGCCTTCCGTACAGGATTTTATTGGCCGACGGCCCGGGCAGATGCGCAGGATTTAGTCCAACAATGCGTCGGTTGCCAGCTTTTTGCTAACCAAAGCCACGTGCCACCCACCGCCCTCAAAACTATACCCATCACCGCCGTTCATGGTCCAGGGGCTTGACATGGTTGGACCCCTTAAGGAGGAACCCACAAGCAAAAATACCTATTGGTCATGGTGTATAAATTCACCAAATGGATAGAGGCCAAGCTCGTTAAAACGGCCGAATCCGGGCCTGTGATAGACTTCATATCGGGGTAGTGCACCGTTACGACGTCCCCACAAGATCATCACGATAACGGCACCAACTTCACGGCCGATGAGGTCAAATTATGGTGCAAAACATGGGCATCAAGCTTGATTACGCCTCGTCTATCACCCTCAAACCAACGGTCAAGTCGAGCGAGCAAACGGTCTAATCATGAGCGGCATTAAACCCAGACTTGTGCGGTCCCTCAAGGAATCTAACACGCCCGGGTTGAGGAGCTCGACCAGACTGGGGCTGCGGACCACGCCGAATCGTACTACGGATTCACACCATTTTTATGGTGTACGGCGAGAGGCAGTCTTGCCTGCGACATAATGCATGACTCACCTCGCGTGCGCATGTATGAAGAAAGAGAAGCCGAGCTCGATCGGCAGGACAGTTTGGGCGCATTGGAGGAGGAGCGCGACGTGGCAAAAGCTCGTTCCGCATTTTATCAACAGCAGGCTCAAGATATCAAAGCAGGGAAGTGCGGGCCAAAGCTTACAATGTTGGCGAACTAGTTCTACGCTGCGGACAAGAAAAGGACAAACTCAAGCCCAAATGGGAAGGTCCTTCATCATCGACCAGGTCCCGACCGGCGGAGCATACCGTCTGCATAAACGCATCGGATAACCGACTCGAGCCGAACCCATGGAACGCAGCCCGTCTACGAAGATTCTACGCCTAAGCGCCGGACTCCGAGTTCGTCTCCTTCCTCCGTCCACATTTTCTATTTTTGCTATATTTTGTTCTCTCCTTCCTCCTCCTTCTTCTTGAAGCCTTTAGAGGCTCGTTTGCGCTTTGTTCACAAGATACTTGACGCGCTGTCCGCGCTCATTATACTCGGGGCTTTTTTAATGAAGCTTATTTATACGGGCTTCATGCCCAACACATGTGTCAAACTTCCGCATGTACCTTTTACTCACCATTATATGCATCGATATGACTTAAGTTTTGGCCAAGCTGGGTTGCCTGGCTCCTGTGCTTACCCCTACATTCCCGATTGTTCGGCTAGGTGGTAGAGGGAGCACCTCTGTGATTGTTACTGCCGGGTCAGCCGGATGTGTACCTCAGACTAGGTGAAGCCGAAAGCTAGCATTCTTAAGGGAATATTCGGTCGGTGAACTGAAAGATGATTTTTAACTATTTATCCATCTGCCCCCAGATGATTTTCTGCTTTCTTAGCAGTTTGGACATGCACTTTAGGGCATGCCTCCTAGGGAAAGGAACCCTTAACGGAACTATTCTCCCTAGAAGATGTTGGAATCAGTATTTTATCATGTTCTGGTGATTTTTAACAATTGTTCTCGTGAACTGAAAGTTTCTGGAAATTACAGCAAGATCAAATAACTATCATCCAAGAAGATCCTATAGGTTTAACTTGGCACAAACACTAATTAAAACATAAAAACACATCTAACCAGAGGCTAGATCAAATATTTATTCCTAAACAGAAGCAAAAAGCAAAAAACTAAAAATAAAATTGGGTTGCCTCCCAACAAGCGCTATCGTTTAACGCCCCTAGCTAGGCATAAAAGCAAGGATAGATCTAGGTATTGCCATCTTTGGTAGGTAATACATAAGTGGATCTCATGATAGATTCATATGGTAATTTTATTTTCTTTCTAGGAAAGTGTTCCATGCCTTTCTTTAATGTAAATTGGAATCTAATATTCCCTTCCTTCATATCAATAATTGCACCAATCGTTCTAAGGAAAGGTCTACCAAGAATAATAGGACATGAAGGATTGCAATCTATATCAAGAACGATAAAATCTACGGGCACATAATTCCTATTTGCAACAATAAGAACATAATTAATTCTTACCATAGGCTTTTTAATAGTGGAATCCGCAAGATGCAAGTTTAGAGAGCAATCATCAAAGTCACGGAAATTTAGCAAATCACACAAAGTTTTGGGAATAGTGGAGACACTAGCACCCAGATCACACAAGGCATGAAACTCATAGTTTTTAATTTTAATTTCAATAGTAGGTTCCCACTCATCATAGAGCTTTCTAGAGATAGAAACTTTCAACTCAAGTTTTTCTTCATAAGATTGCATCAAGGCATCAACAATGTGTTCGGTAAAGGCTTTATTTTGACTATAAGCATGAGGAGAATTTAGCACGGATTGCAACAAGGAAATACAATCAATTAAAGAGCAATTTTCATAATTAAATTCCTTGAGATCCAATATAGTGGGTTTAGCAACATCTAGGTTTTTATTTCTTTCAATCCCACATTTATCAATTTCATCATCAAGATCTAAAAACTCCGAATTCTTAGAACGCCTTCTAGGTAAAGGAAGATCATATTCAGTTTCATCAAGATTCATATTGCAAAACAAAGATTTAATAGGGGACACATCAATAACTTTTAGATCTTCATCTTGATTTTCATAGGAATTGGAAGAGCACGCTTTAATAAAGGCATCTTTGGAAGCACGCATGCTAGCGGTTCTTTCTTTGCACTCATCAATGGAAATTCTCATAGCTTTGAGAGACTCATTGATATCATGCTTAGGAGGAATAGATCTAAGCTTTAAAGAATCAACCTCAAGAGAAATTCTATCAACGTTCCTAGCCAAATCATCAACTTTAAGCAATTTCTCCTCAAGCAAAGCATTAAAAATCTTTTGTGAATTCATAAACTCTTTAACACTACTCTCAAATTCAGAGGGCATCTTATTAAAATTTCCATAAGAGTTGTTGTAGGAATTCCCATAATTATTAGAAGGATTACTAGGATAAGACCTAGGATTAAAATTCCCTCTATACGCGTTGTTACCAAAATTATTCCTACCAACAAAATTCACATCCATAGATTCATTATTATTCTCAATCAAAGTAGACAAAGGCATATCATTAGGATCAGAAGAAACACTCTTAGTAGCAAATAATTTCATAAGTTCATCCATCTTTCCACTCAGAACATTAATTTCTTCTATCGCATGCACTTTTTTGTTAGTAGATCTTTCAGTATGCCATTGAGAATAATTAACCATAATATTATCTAGAAGTTTAGTACCATCTCCTAGAGTGATTTCCATAAAAGTGCCTCCCATGTCGAATCTAAAAGATTTCTAGAAGCAAAATTCAATCCGGCATAAAAGTTTTGTATAATCATCCACAAGTTCAAACTATGAGTAGGACAATTACGTATCATTAATTTCATTCTCTCCCAAGCTTGTGCAACATGTTCATGATCAAGTTTCTTAAAATTCATAATATCGTTCCTAAGAGAGATGATCTTAGCGGGAGGAAAATACTTAGAGATAAAAGCATCTTTGCACTTGTTCCAAGAATCAATACTATTTTTAGGCAAAGATGAAAAACACGCTTTAGCACGATCTCTAAGCGAAAAAGGAAATAGCTTAAATTTAATGACATCATTATCGACATCTTTTTTCTTTTGCATATCACATAAATCAATGAAGCTATTCAGATGAGTAGCGGCATCTTCACTAGGAAGGCCGAGGAATTGATCTTTCATAACAAGATTCAACAAAGCAGTATTGGTTTCACAAGATTCATTATTGGCAAGAGGAGCAATCGGAGTGCTAAGGAAATCATTATTATTTGTATTGGTGAAGTCACACAATTTGGTAGTATCTTGAGCCATCGCGACAAACAAGCAATCCAACACACGAGCAAACAAAAGGCAAGCGAGAAAAAGGCAACGGAAAGAGAGGAGGAGATTGGGAAAGAGAGAGCGAATAAACCGGCAAGGGTGAAGTGGCAAATGGCAAATAATGTAATGCGAGAGATAGGGATTATGATGGGTACTTGGTATGGTGCTTGACTTGCTCTTGCGTGAGCATCCCCGGCAACGGCGCCAAAAATTCTTCTTGCTACCTCTTGAGCACTGTGTTGGATTTCCCCGAAGAGGAGAGGATGATGCAGCAAAGTAGCGTAAGTATTTCCCTCAGTTTTTGAGAACCAAGGTATCAATCCAGTAGGAGGCCACGCACAAGTCCCTCGTACATGCACAAAACAATAGCTCCTCGCAACGAACGCGATTAGGGGTTGTCAATCCCTTCACGGTCACTTAAGAGAGTGAGATCTGATAGAGATGATAAATAATATTTTTGGTATTTTTGGTATAGAGATGCAAAGTGAAAAGTAAAAGGCAAAGTAAAAACAAAGCAAGTATTAAAGTGATGGAGATTGATATGATGAGAATAGACCCCGGGGCCATAGGTTTCACTAGTGGCTTCTCTCAAGAGCATAAGTATTCTACGGTGGGTGAACAAATTACTGTTGAGCAATTGACAGAATTGATCATAGTTATGAGTATATCTAGGTATGATCATGTATATAGGCACCACGTCCGAGACAAGTAGACCGAAATGATTCTGCATCTACTACTATTACTCCACTCATCGACCGCTATTCAGCATGCATCTAGAGTATTAAGTTAAAAACAGAGTAACGCCTTAAGCAAGATGACATGATGTAGAGGAATAAACTCATGCAATATGATAAATACCCCATCTTGTTATCCTCGATGGCAACAATACAATACGTGCCTTGCAACCCTTTACATCCTTTGGTAAGGACACCTCAAGATTGAACCCAAAGCTAAGCACTTCTCCCCTTGCAAGAACTACCAATCTAGTTGGCCAAACCAAACGGATAATTCGAAGAGACTTGCAAATATAACCAATCATACATAAAAGAATTCAGAGAAGATTCAAATATTATTCATAGATAATCTGGATCATAAACCCACAATTCATCGATCTCAACAAACACACCGCAAAAAGAAGGTTACATCGAATAGATCTCCACGAGAGAGGGGGAGAACATTGTATTGAGATCCAAAAAGAGAGAAGAAGCCATCTAGCTACTAGCTATGGACCCGAAGGTCTGAAGTAAACTACTCACACTTCATCGGAGGGGCTATGGTGATGATGTAGAAGCCCTCCGTGGTGGATGCCCCCTTCGGCGGAGCTCCGGAACAGGCCCCAAGATGGGATCTCGTGGATACAGGAAGTTGCGGCGATGGAATTAGGTTTTTGGCTCCTGTTTTGATCGTTTGGGGGTACGTAGGTATATATAGGAGGAAGGAGTACGTCGGTGGAGCAACAGGGCGCCCACGAGGCAGGGGGCGCCCCCCACCCTCGTGACCGCCTCTTTTGTCCCTTGGAGTAGGGTCCAAGTCCCCTGGATCACGTTCGGCTAGAAAATCACGTTCCCGAAGGTTTCATTCTGTTTGGACTCCGTTTGATATTGTGTTCCTTTGAAATACTAAAATAGGCAAAAAACAACGATTCTGGGCTGGGCCTCCGGTTAATAGGTTAGTCCCAAAAATAATGTAAAAGTGGAAAATAAAGCCCAATATAGTCCAAAACAGTAGATAAAGTAGCATGGAGCAATCAAAAATTATAGATACGTTGGAGACGTATCAGTGACGTGGCTCATGGCGCGCCTCCACCACCTCTGCCCCAAGACCGCGCCTTGGCGCCAAGGCGTGCGGCCCCCAGGCGCGATACACCATGCCCGGTGCCCGCGCGCGAAGAGAGGAGCTGCCAAGAAATCCCTCGGTCGCGGGAAGATGCACCTGTGCTCCTCGCACTGCCTCGTCAAGACCGCGCGCCACCTGCGGTGGCGGCGCGTGGACCTCATCAAGACCAGGCCCCACCTTTGAGGCGGGCCCCGACGACCACGACCGGCTGCCGCGGCTTCACCCCCGAGCTGCGTAACGTCGCTTGGCCGGGCAAGTTCAAGCCGGATATGCCCCCTCGCTACGATGGCACCGCCGACCCAGCGGAGTTTCTACAGCTCTACGAGCTGAGCATCAAAGCGGCCAATGGCGATGAGAAAGTCATGGAGAACTGGTTTCCCATGGCTCTCAAAGATGGTGCCCGCTCCTGGCTCCTGAACCTGCAGCACGGCTCGATCTCCTCCTGGGATGAGATGCGCGACCGCTCGTCGCCAACTTCCAGGGCACCCGTGACCGCCCGCCGGCCGCGGGCGACCTGCGCCGCATCAAGCAACAACCAGGAGAGACCCTACAGAAGTATATCCAGCACTTCAACAACACTCGCCTCAAGATCCCCAAGGTCACGGACGAGGCCATCATCTCCGCGTTCTCTGATGGCGTCCGTGACGTGAAGATGAAGGAAGAGCTTGCTATCCACGAGGAGCTGTGCACGTCTCAGGAGCTGTTCAACCTGGCGACCAAGTGCGCAAGAGCTGAGGAGGGGCACCTTTCCCTCCTCGAGCTGCCAGCTGCGGGCGTAGAGGAGAAGAAGGCCAAGGCCAAGGACGTGAAGCGCAAGGAAGCGGCCGTGCTCGCAGCGGAGCCCGACACCAAGCGGGGCAGAGATCAACCCGAGTCATCCAAGAACAACCGGCCGTTCTGTGCCTTCCATAACCTGAACACCCACAACACCAATGACTGCCAAGAGCTCAGAGCCATCCGCGAAGGACGCTTCGGTCGACGCCCTGAGTGCAGCGACCGTGGCTACGACCAAGGAGGAGGACGTGGTGGAGGACGCTGGGACGACTGTGGCCCACGTCAGGAGTGGCGCGACCGTCCTCGCGAGGACCGTTGGCAGGATCATCCTCGCGAGGGCGCCTGGAGAGACCAGCCTCGCGAGGACCGTCCTCAAGGCAACGCCGGTCTTCCCCCGCTGCCACCACCGCCGAGGAGGAACGACGACCACCATCAAGACGAGGGGGCTGGGGGCTTCCAGGAGCCGCGTGTTATCGCCTGCATCTTGGGCGGAGCTCAGGCCCCAACCTCGCAACACATCTTCAAACAGTTTGCTCGTGAAGTGAATGCAGTCCTCCCCAAGCTCGAGGCCACACGTCCGCTCAGGTGGTCCCTGTGCGCCATCACCTTCAACTCGGCAGACCATCTCAAGTGCGCAGCCACCGCTGGCGCCCTCCCAATGCTTTGTTCACCAGTCATCAGCAATGTGCAAGTTACCAAGACCCTCATCGACGGCGGCGCGGGGCTTAACGTACTGTCCGTCGAGACATTCGACAACCTTCAAGTACCTTATGACCAGCTTCAACCTACCAAGCCCTTCTCAGGAGTGACCGACGGGTCCAACACACCGATTGGGCAGGTCTGCCTCCCTGTCACCTTCGGGAAACACAAGAACTACCGCACCGAGCTCATCGACTTCGACGTCGCGCACATCCGTCTGCCGTACAACGCCATCCTCAGGTATCCAGCCCTGGCCAAGTTCATGGCCGTCACCCACCATGGCTACAACGTCCTCAAGATGCCGGGAAGCAGCAGAATCATCACAGTCCCATGTGAAGAGAGAGATGCGGTGTGCTCCCTCGAACGCGCCTTCCAGGCCGCAGCGATCGACGACCCCGACAGCAAAAGTGAGGGCCCTCCGGAGGCCATCCCCAAGAAGAAGTAGCTGCGCCGTGCCGGGCCTTAGGAGGGTGGCATCGCGGCTGGAACCTCGTCAGGATCACCGCTCACCCCAGGCGCGCCTCCATCCGTCGCATAGGAAGGCGCGCCCAGCGCCCTCCTTGGGCAGGGCCCAGTAGCTTTCTTCTGGAAGGCCTCGGATCTTGCCCACATCACAAGGGAGGCGCTTGGGCACCACTTGGAGGCGTGCTTCGCGGCACGTTTCCCTCAGGAGATCACAAGAAAGGGAGCGCCCACCGCTCAGGAGTTCATCACCGAGACCACTCAGGAACTGCAAGACGCAAGGGCCATGCGCGGCGACCGCCGCTCACGAGGCGCAGTTCCCCATCCAGGCGAGGATGCCGGGCTGCGCGTCTGCATCAACATCCCAGGGCTCAACAGGGCCGCATCTCAGGAGCTTTTCTGGCCTTCGCACGTGGGACGCTGCGAGGGTCCGCTGCACAGCTACGTTCGCATGCCCTTCGGCCTGCCGAGCGTGTCGTCAGCCTACCAGCGCAACATGCGGCACATCACGGTAGCTCAGGAGGCCAGGCACCACGCCGTCCTGGCGGAGATGGAGATGGTCCTCAGAGAACCGCCTGAACCCCCAGAGCCTCCCAAGGCTCAGGGCCTCGGTGGCTTGTGAGGAGCCATTCCTTCGCCGTGTTCCTTCAGCTGCACCAACTCTCCTTCGTCGACAGAACCAGGTGACATTTTCCAAGTTCGTTTAGCTGGGAGCGCCCCCCGGGCTGCATTATTCCCAGGCCGCGTGGGTCCGTCCCTGTGGCATGTATCCTTTTCTTATGCCTTTAGCTTACCTTGCTGGGGGCGCCCCTCGGGCTGCATTATCCTCAAGCCGCTCGGGCCTGACCCAGTGGCGCGTATCTTTCTGCTTTTACCCAAGATGATTTGTCCTCCATGCCTAATCTGCCTATGTTTACCGCCTGCTCGGCTGCCACCTGGTCGATCGTCGCCTCCCATGGGGCCTCCTCACACAGGCACGACGCTGGTGCATGGGTCCGTCCCTGCCACATCGACAAACCTGAGCGGCCGAGCTCTGGCTCGCGGCACGCCCCGCGCATGTCACCTCACCAGGCCCTCAGTGCCTTCATCTCGTCTCAGAGCAAGGCTAGCAACCATAATGGCAAAACCGTCTTTCTCCTCGTGATGACCTGCAGGAACCTCCCGAGGACAATAGCGGGCGGAACCGCGGGCTCTCTCCTCTTACAAGCAATCCACTTGCACGTCAAAGGGGGGCTCCTGAGCATCGCGACTCAGGAGCTCTTACTGGCTCTCCAGCCCTCACCCCCTGGCCTTGACCACGGCATCGCGACCTGGCATACCAGTGGCGGCTGAGCTCGCTCGAGGGCCGGGACCCGAGGACGTAGATCACGAAGGAAAGCATTGGAAGGGGAAGGACCCGTACGGGCCTAATCTAGCTACGCTGCGGGAATTTGCGCACAGGCCTGGCGCATTGCGAAGAATCGACCCCGCACCACTGAGATAAGTCTCGCGCTCGGATCGGCAAATCGTTGGAACCTTAGAATCACGGTCATCGCAGCTCTGCCGCAGCCACGTCGCCTCACTTTCTTATCTTGCCATAGCCGCTTGAGCGCTAAAGGGGACCTCGTGAGCATCGCGCCTCAGGGGATCTTATCGGACCTCGGGCCGCACACCTCCTGGGTTTGATCACGGCACGCGACCTGGCATACCAGCGACGGCTGTAGCCTGCCTAGGGACTGGGACCTGTCAGCGAAGAGCAACAAGCTATCGCGAGGTTGGAAAGGGGAGACCGAGCCTTGACAGGACATGCGCTTGCAAATTTTCATAATAAGGAAGATATACACAAAGGGGCATCACAGATCCTTACACGCCCCCATGGGGTACCTCATTCTCCTTCGTAGGAAGCAAAAGCAGGAACTAAGAGGAATCCTATCTACACCCTCCCGTGGCGGACGCCATCATCAACAGTGGACCACGGGAGGCCGGTGCCAACCTCATCCAGATCAGCGACAACGTCGGCTGGACGCTGCAGCCCTGCTCCGAGCCCGGCGAGAGCTCGGGGGCACGTAGCTGTCGTCGCTTGTCTCCGGAGTCTCGTAAGGCTCGGGAGAGCTTCTGGACTCCAAGGGGCTGCTGCTGCTGGAGTAGCCACGAGCGGAGCGCGCGTCGACCTGGCGCTCCCCTCCAGGGCAACACTCTAGGCGGCGGCCCTCCGCGTCGAAGACCTTGAAGAAGAGCGTGGTGGCTCCGTCGTACTTGAAGTGGACCACGAGAGCACCCCTCGCACGGCAAACCCGCACGACCTTGCCCCAGCCGTGGGTCATGAAGATCTTGCCGGCAGGGACCGCTTCGATCTCTGCTCCGGTCGCCGGAGCGTCGCAGTTGGCTTGCTGCAACCAAAGCTCGAGGGGCCCCCTCGGCGGCATCACGTCAGAGAAGAACCGCGGGAAGCGGATCCAAGAGCTTGGGGGCATCGGCGCCCATAGCACAAGCTCACGCGAGGAGTCCGCAGCATGGACTCCCGGAGCGACCGCACGCATCGTCGTCGCACGGCGACCACGGGCGCGGCGCGGGCGGCGCCGCTCATCGCTCCGCCTTCGTGAGCCCTTGGCTCAGGCGTACAAGGGTAGCGGATACCCTGGAGGAGGCCGCTCGCACCAAGGCCTCGTCACCACCTACATCGCCGTCCCGTCATGATGATGGATCGACCTCTTCTTCGGCGGGAGAGGCCCCAGATCATCGCGGGGGGCCTTTCCTTTCTGTTCAGCAGAGAACCTTCGGATGGGCGCCATTGTTGAAAGTAGAAGAGCAAGGAGAAGAAGCAAGCGAGCAAGGAAGATATGGACGACGGGGGCTTCGCCTCCTCCCCATTTATAGCGGAAGAAGGCCAACCGGCGCCCCCCACGATCACAGGTAATGATGGTTTTCCTTGCATGTCGCAGGGACTTGTCAAGTCGTGCAGTTGCAGAGGCAGCATGGGGAAGCAGAGACGCCCACGTCCAATCAACCGCCACGCGTCAACCGAGGCCGCAGGCTTTTGGGGCCCGCGGCGCTCCGTACTTGACCCTTGGCTTCGCCTCGAAGCCAAGCCTGAGCGCGCCTTGTGCCCGGGAGCTACTGTCGGTGTTCTGGGGACGGGGGTTCCCAGACTTGCCTGCCTGCGGCCCATGGCGTGGCTAAGCTAGCGGGCCGTACAACCCATCTTCATCGACAAGGCAATCAAGACCCTCGCGAGGGGCCAAGCCTCGCGGGGCGGACAACGCAAGACCTCCTCAGGAGCGGCCTAGCCAGGCAGGCTCACGAGGAGCGGAGATATCAAGGCGGGGCAAACCTCACGAGGTTCTCGTGATGTGAGCCATGACGCTCGGCACCTGGCGGGTGCCAGCGCGTGTGCTACCTCTTGAGCACTGCGTTGGATTTCCTTGAAGAGGAAAGGGTGATGCAGCACAGTAGCGTAAGTATTTCCCTCAGTTTTTGAGAACTAAGGTATCAATCCAGTAGGAGGCTACGCGTGAGTCCCTCGTACCGCACAAAACAATAACTCCTCGCAACCAACGCGTTAAGGGGTTGTCAATCCTTCACGGTCACTTACGAGAGTGAGATCTGATAGATATGATAGGATAATATTTTTGGTATTTTTGTGATAAAGAGTAAAATAAAAGTAAAAAAGCAAAGGCAATAGCAAAGTGTTGGAAGATTAATATGATGAAGATAGACCCGGGGGCCATAGATTTCACTAGTGGCTTCTCTCAAGAGCATAAGTATTTTACGGTGGGTGAACGAATTACTGTTGAGCAATTGACAGAATTGAGCATAGTTATGAGAATATCTAGGTATGATCATGTATATAGGCATCACGTTCGAGACAAGTAGACCGACTCCTGCCTGCATCTACTACTATTACTCCACTCATCGACCCCTATCCAGCATGCATCTAGAGTATTAAGTTCATGAAAACAGAGTAACGCCTTAAGCAAGATGACATGATGTAGAGGGATAAATTCATGCAATATGATAAAAACCCATCTTGTTATCCTCGATGGCAACAATACAATCGTGCCTTACTGCCCCTCATCACACGGGAAAGGACACCACAAGATTGAACCCAAAGCTAAGCACTTCTCCCATTGCAAGAAAGATCAATCTAGTAGGCCAAACCAAACTGATAATTCAAGAGACTTGCAAAGATAACCAATCATACATAAAAGAATTCAGAGAAGATTCAAATATTGTTCATAGATAATCTTGATCACAAACCCACAATTCATCGGTCTCAGCAAACACACCGCAAAAAGAAGATTACATCGAATAGATCTCCACGAGAGAGGGGAGAACATTGTATTGAGATCCAAAAGAGAGAAGAATCCATCTAGCTACTAACTATGGACCCAAGGTCTGAGGTAAACTACTCACACTTCATCGGAGGGGCTATGGTGTTGATGTAGAAGCCCTCCGTGATTGATGCCCCTCCGGTGGAGCTCAAACAGGCCCCAAGATGGGATATCGTGGAGTACAGAAGGTTCGGCGGTGGAATTAGGTTTTGGCTCCGTGATCGATCGTTTGGGGCGTGAGGTATATATAGGAGGAAGGAGTACGTCGGTGGAGCAACAGGGGGGCCACGAGGGTGGAGGGCGCGCCTTGGGGGGGTGGGCGCGCCCCCTACCTCGTGGCTTCCTCCTCTCTTTCTTGACATAGGGTCCAAGTCTCCTGGATCATGTTCGGTGAGAAAATCACGTTCCCGAAGGTTTCATTCAGTTTGGACTCCGTTTGATATTCCTTTTCTTCGAAAGTCTGAAATAGGCAAAAACATCAATTCTGGGCTGGGCCTCCGGTTAATAGGTTAGTCCCAAAAATAATATAAAAGTGGATAATAAAGCCCAATAATGTCCAAAACAGTAGATAATGTAACATGGAGCAATAAAAAATTATAGATACGTTGGAGACGTATCAGGCATCCCCAAGCTTAATTACTGCTCGTCCTCGAGTAGGTAAATGATAAAAACAGAATTTTTGATGTGGAGTGCTACCTGGCATAATTACAATGTAATTCTTCTTAATTGTGGTATGAATATTCAGATCCGAAAGATTCAAGACAAAAGTTTAATATTGACATAAAGATAATAATACTTCAAGCATACTAACAAAGCAATCATGTCTTCTCAAAATAACATGGCCAAAGAAAGTTATCCCTACAAAATCATATAGTCTGGCTATGCTCTATCTTCACCACACAAAGTATTTAAATCATGCACAACCTCGATGACAAGCCAAGCAATTGTTTCATACTTTTGACATTTTCAAACTTTTCAATCTTCACGCAATGCATGAGCGTGGGCCATGGATATAGCACTATATGTGGAATAGAATGGTGGTTGTGGAGAAGACAAAAAGGGAGAAGATAGTCTCACATCAACTAGGCGTATCAACGGGCTATGGAGATGCCCATCAATAGATATCAATGTGAGTGAGTAGGGATTGCCATGCAACGAATGCACTAGAGCTATAAGTATATGAAAGCTCAACGAAAGAAACTAAGTGGGTGTGCATCCAACTCGCTTGCTCACGAAGACCTAGGGCATTTGAGGAAGCCCATCATTGGAATATACAAGCCAAGTTCTATAATGGAAAATTCCCACTAGTATATGAAAGTGACAAAATGAGAGACTCTCTATCATGAAGATCATGGTGCTACTTTGTAGCGACCCGACCTCAGACGGTCAAGCCTCTGCGTTTCTGTGCCATCCCTGGATTAGTATGCTGGCACACACAGTACATCAATGTATATATCAAAGTGCAATCACATGTATAAATAACGTAAAACTGATATATACCTCATAAGTCACAATGAAACAAATAGTCGGGTGTGGAGTCCCATCAACGCCATCGGCAGGTTGAGTGTAGACCGTAACCTCAGATCGTAACTCTTACTCGTCGAGGAAATATCTGCAACATGATACATTGCAGCCGTGTAGGTCAAGACATTGAATGTACCGCAAGATCACAACATGAGAAAATAGATGATAAAACTATACTATATGCAATATGGCTTTGTGGCTCGTGTCTGAATTTTGTTTATGTAAAAGCTAATTTATTTTCCCTACATCAAAGGAATAAATGAAGTTTGTACTATGGAGTTTTCTATCATGACATGGTTTCGCCAACCGATGTCTCATAGCCCAAAATCATCATAAGTTGCCCACAATTAAGTTATCAATCCAGTGTTGAGAGTTCCGAGATAGATCCAAGTCCAGATGCTCAAATTGTCTCAGAATCGGGACACGGCTAATCGATTAGGTTTTAACCCTCTGCAGAGGTTTGTACACTTTACCCGCAAGATTCGATCCCTCTTTTACGTTCTCGCCATTCGAGTGTTTGAGAACAAGATGACCAAACATGGTCTTCCAAAGAGTTCCTCGACCACCGTCCGGTACTCATCCCATCCTACCGTAGTTCTACATCTGCTAGCACCGTCCCCAGCCAGAGTCACTACTAAGGTCAACCAAGCGAGCCCATAATGACTTGCGGTTGCAGTAAGCTTCCGGGCATGAAGTATTCTTCCGTCTCTTTGAGTCTGGGTGAAGCTTTCCGCAAGATGTCATGGCGCTTCTCCATGCATCCCGCCAACCACTGGTTTCTCCAGGTGCCCGTCAACCATCCTTCACCCAAAGAGTGTGTATTGAATTCTTGTCTCGAGTCTTGAAGTCTTGAGGCCTTGAAGATGCAGTCCTTGCAGATTCCATCGTGGAGTTGTCGTCATTGACGTAGATCCTCCATTCTCACACCACTCCCGAGCACTCATACCAACCCCGTCTACAATAGCGTAGCATTAAAATAAATAATGTCCCGGGCTTGGTAACAGGGTGATGGGTTCCTACCTCATGCATACTACTCAACTACGAGAATCAATAACACTACTAGAGGTGGTTGCAAAGATGCCACTAATTGCAATAAACATGGGTATGAAAGCATGGTCAAAGTGAACTTGCCTTGCTGACGATCTTCGAAAACGAAGGACTCGTGGTAGCAAGCTTCGCACTCCGGAAATTCTACCGAGACAAACAATAATCACAATAAGCATATATTATATGATCACATAACACAATAGCATAGTAACATATCACACCAAAACAAACGAATAAAGAACCCAAAGAAAACTCGAAGAAATCCAACTCAAAGTTTTTCCTACTTCAAGCAACAACTGAAAATAGTTTTGCATAACAAAAATTTTCTTAACATAACCTAACCATGGTTTTATGTTAACTTAACAGAAAGGAATGCATTAAGCCACTAGGAGCAAAAAGAATCAATTTAAAAGCTATTATAAAACTCCTATTAGGCCTAATTCAATTCCTATTAAGAAAAAATAAAATAAAAGTTTTATTTATTATAAGTAAAAGTTCATGCTCTAAAGTGACAGAAACTATCCTAGAATAATCAATCACATGTGAGAAATAAATTTATTTGCTAATTAAAATAATAGGAAAACAGTAGCTAGTTAATTAATTAAGAATAACAAGATTCTGATAGAAACTTATTTTTTATTAATCCTAAAATGCCCAAATTAATTCCTACGGTTTGGCAATGTCAAAACAAAGTTGGGACAAAAAGAATCATATAAAAATAATTTTCCTAACTCATTTTATAGCAGATTTACTATTCTGACTAAATCTAAAATAAAGCAAATATAAATAATTTTAACATAGATAATTATATATTCTACAGAAACTATAGGAAATTTGCAAACCAAGAAAAAAAGAATCACTTAAAAATATTAAGTAGATAAAAAGATATGAATTTTTCAAATCTGAAACTATTCTGTTAAACAGAAAAAACGAAAATAAAGAAAAATGGGCTAATTGGGCCTAACTAACGCCCTGTGCGTAATATAACTAAAACGGCCTACGGTTTAAACGAAACGGGCCGGTACTAAATAAAAAAAACCTAACTAAACTAAACCGCAACGAACCGGACTGAACCGGTTTATTTTAAAAAGAACGTACCCCTTCGGGGGGTTCTAATCTAGGCCGTCGGACTAGATCGGACGGCGGGGAGGGGTTCCGGCGACGTACCGGTCGGCGACGGCGACGGCGGCTCGGCAGCGATGGTTCAGCGTCGCCGGTGGTCGGGGTGACGGCGGAGGGTCCGTGGGTGCAGCGCGGCGAGGGGAGTCCGGGTGGGGTCGGGCGAGCTCGGGGTGGCAGGGTGGGTCGAGGTGGCGGCAATGGCGGGCGGCGCCTCGGGCTCCGCGAGGCCTTGCGGGAGAGGAGAGGTCCGCGAGGGGAAATGGGGTGAGGGAGGGCTTTTATAGGGCGGGGCGTCGGCGGGCGCGGAAGCGAATCGGGAGGATCGGGAGGATCCGGAGATCACGGGATCTCCGTGAACGGCGGCGCTTTCGTCGCGAGGGGCGAGGGGAGAAGGAGGTGGGGCCCGCCGGCGAGAGAGAGGGAGGGCGCGCTCGGTTGGCCGACGCGAGAGGTTTCAGGCGAGGGGGAGATGGGCTGGCTCATGGGCCGTCGGTGACGCTGTGGGCTGCCAACCATGGCGGTGAGTGAGTCGTGACCCAGTCTTTGGTGGCGAGTCGGCTGGCTGGTGCCCGCATTTTCCTTTTTTCAATTTTTTATTTTTTTGAAAAACAAAAGAGTGATAAAATATAAACTATAAATATTTTATATAGGACATATATATACCAAAATGATCAGGGGAATATTCCCTATCATTTGAACATTTTTCCAGAGGCAAAATCCAAACTTTATAAAAATTCATTTTTTTCCAAATTCCAATGAAACTCAAATTTGAATTCAAAACTTTTGGCATTGTTTTCCTCTGATATTTTTGGAGTGTCATGTTTACTCCTCTCATACTTTTGCTCAAGTATTTATCAGGCATAGTTTTTTTGAAATGATTCCCACTTGCTAAAATTTGAATTCAAATTCCAAAACTCAAAATCTTCTGAAACTCCAAATGGCACTTTCAAATGACTTTCAATTTGATACTTTTTAACTTCCAACTCATATTTCATATAATTTGAAGAAGTCATTTTATCTTCCCTCATGAAAATCATTGAGTTGCATAAAGCTTTGAATTTGAAATATTCTCAAATGAAATTCAAATCTTTTCAAAACCCTTTTCATTCCAAATGGAAGAAGTCATGTCATCTTCACTCTAGGGTTTTGGTTGGAATGGAATTGAATTCATTGAGATCCCAAAAGGGCAAAGGGGATAGTTTTGGGAAAGTCATTTTATTCCCTCTCATCCAAATTTCAAAAATTTCAAATTCCACTCAATTTCACTCAATCAATCAAGCAAACAATCAGACAACAAGCATAATTATTTATTTAATATAACATTCCAAAATTTGAAATTTTGGGATGTTACAAACCTACCACACTTAAAATGAATCTCGTCCTCGAGATTCGAAGAGGCTAGCAAGAAAAGGGTAGGGGTTGGGGTCTTCTAGTAAGTATTTTGGTCGGAAAGGTCAGAGGTGCTACCACACTTAAAAGCAAGGTTACAGTTCCAATAAACTCAGATACTTCCTCTGGAGTGCCGACAATGTATGTCTCTGCACACATCTTACAATAGCTCCTTCATTAACGCTCTTCTGTCAGAAGTATAGAGTTTTCCTCAGAATCTTGGGTCGGTTCGTCAAAGTTGAAGTTCGTCCGGGATTGGATCTTCTTTGCTGATAGGTCCGTGTCCATTCTAGACAACTATCGAAATACTCATGGTGGTCTACAATTTATGGTTTCTCCTGCAGAAACGGGTCTGGGTTGAACCTCAACGTATAACCTACGGTTGGCAACGGTTGCCTGTAAAGGGGTTCCATCGTCCTACCATTCTATGGTTTTATGGCTTATCGCGTCGACACTCTTCTAAGGTTTTCGAGGCTCTCTGATTTTTCCATCAACATATGATAGTTCATGATAGAAGTCTCCGGTATGGGGGCCAATCCATCCCGTACTTGAATCATTACCATATACGTAAATAGTAAATCACGTATTCTAACACTTGGGCACACTTACAAGCATTGCAGAATTTCTCTTGTTCTCGAACTGGGTTCGAGTGAATCCATGGTTTCTGCAAGCCAAACAAAACATCTATCATTACTTCTCCACTCTCAGGTTTTTGCGTAACCTCCTACGAAACGTATGCTGATTGGATCACTGATTCTTCCAAGTGTATTCCTTTATCAAGGTTACATCTGTTCCTTCTCAAAATCCTGGGCCTGTGGGTTATGGCCCACTTCAACACTAGTGCAGCTTTAACTCATCCTTGGAGTAACTCTCATATTACACCTCCTTTAAATCCAGTAGTACTCTGTTTCTTCATACCATCATATCAAAAGCAAAACTCCAACTTATTTTGTCCAGCTTCCTTCTAGGGACCGTCATGAATAACACATTTCTTTCTTCATTTATCCGGTGGCTTTACGGAGTACTACGACACCAACGAAAATGCACTAGTTATCCATAAATCTCATTATTTTCATATCAATCTTTTATTACATCCTTAACCTTTTTCGTAAATCCAAATTCCAAAAAGTTTATTACAAATGCTGCCACCCACATGGTTCGGTATGGTGGACATTACTTCCAACTTTATTCATTTTTCCTCCTTGAGGATTCTTGATCCCATGGAATTGTGCGACATGCGCTTTGAAATCTTCAATCTTCTGTTTCATCGTGGTGGCCTTGAGCTTCACCTCCATCATCTCTGCATGCACTTCGCTTAGGTATTCCTGAGTATAACGGAGTCTTGCTTCAAGTATTTCTCCGATCGGCGATGGCTTCCATGGCTGCTTCACGAACAGCATCGAAGAAAGTTGCTTGTGGCACACGTGAAATGAAAAAGTACTGCCCCATCATCTTTGGGCAAACTCCTTTCAAATGGTGGAGGTGTACCTCCACATACCAAAGTTCCACTCCCTTTTGCATGAAAGGGTAGCCTTTGTAGACTGCATCTCCTTCGAGGTGAATATGCTTCATCATGTCCTTCAAGATCTTCGGGTAATCATGATCACTTGTCAGGGTCATGATTGTTTCCGGACCTCTAAGGAAAGACTCGTAAAGGGTCGTCATCTGCAGTTGTATAACAAAAATGGTGCTCAGAATAAGGTACATATCTCCTGGGCACACATTCATATCATCCAAACAAAACTTCAAACTCAATTCCAATTTCCTGTTTATGCATCATAACTCACTTTCTTCCATGTTCATCCAGAATATTAATTTCCAAGATAAAATATGACAACTCCTTAAAGCCTTTCAACATGTGACATTACAACTTTATTGAGTTATGTACTATTACAATCTCTGAGTAATCTATTACATAACTCAACTCATCGAGCTCATGAAAATGAAATTGCTTTCTACTACTCATATCAAAATTCCAACTACTCAACTCCAGCTTTCATCTTGTCGGGACATTTAATAGCATAATGTCCTGCTTCCTTGCAGCGAAAACAAATGACTTCCGACATGTCTCGGGGCTTCTTTGTGATTATGTAGGCTCCTTGGATTCTTGGCTTCTTTTCTGGACATTTACTAGCGTAATGACCTAAATCCTTACACCTGTAACAAGTGATATGACTCAAGTCCTTCTCTGCGACAATTGTGTTGTTCTGGGGTTGCCTTCTTTTCTCTTCTGGATTTCTCTGTAATGATCGAGCTTCTATTTCCGAGGGTCAAATTTTACTTCGCTGTTGGGAAATATCCGGATACTCTTTTCTTCCCTTGGGGCAATCTGCGAAAAATGTCCTTCTTCTCCACATGAATAGCAGGCATTGGAGTAAAATCTGTTGAGGCCTTCTCCATCGTGGTCTTCAACACATTCCTTCATCGCAGTTCTTTCATAACTTCTAGGAGGGCTTCTTTCATTCCTTCTTCCTGCTCTGAATAGTTTGTTGCACCATGGGGTAAATGTGACACCGAGTCGGGTAGTGGGTGGTTCCTTCACACAAGAAACAAGTCACCGACTAGTTGTGCATTCCTCACCGGGTGTTTCTCCTCACAATGAGGGCATCCATCCTTGTGTTCCTCACAGGTGTGTCCTATTTCTCCATAAATCTTGCAAGCACAAGGTTTCTTCTTGAGTTATCGTAGTGCTTCCGGATAAGACGTGATCTCATCGAGGTCTTCTTGAATTCCTCCCAAGTTCTTGCTCCATTAAATCCTGTATGGCTTGATGCATTTTCCACCAGGTTGCAGCACTTTCGTAAAGTCTTCAAGAGCGATTGGACCTCATACTTCCTTGAAACCAAATTGCTCCCGAAGTGATTTTCCATGTTCTGCATCCATATCTGTGCCTCCGGCTGAGTCTTCGGTCCAGAGAATATCAGTCCAACTTCATTCATCATCTATGGGGTTCAAAAGTTTTGGGATGAGATATGAGAGAGGTGGGGAGGGATATACACACAATACAAACAATAGTTTTTGAAGAAACAAGTTTTACTTTGTGGCTGTCGGAAAACATCAAACAAATGACAGCTCACAAATCGTTGCATCTAACGTGGGTGTATAACAGGTTTGGTCTTCTAAAGGTCAAATAATTCTTCAGATCCTTCAAGTCTTGAGTCTTCAACTGTTGTAGCTTCTAATACATGGTGAAATCCTCTTTGCTCAAGAGGTCATCAGTTCTCCGATATCAAATCCTTCTTGGGCGTCTTGATTGATCCTCCGGGTGATCAAAGGATAAGGGTATATTCTAACTATTTGAGGTGAGAGTGTCAAGAGATGAGAAGTAAGAGTCTTTTTGTAAATAGAGTTTTGAGATATCCTGTCCTAGGGCTTTCCGGTTTCTAGGGTCACGTCCTCACATCAACATGTGCTCGATACCATATCAGAAGCGACCCGACCTCGACGGTCAAGCCTCGTGTTTCATGCCATCCTCGGATCAGTATCTTTGGCACACACAAGACATCAATGTATATATCAAAGTGCAATCACATGTATAAATAACGTAAAACTGATATATACCTCATAAGTCACAGCGGAAACAAATAGTCGGGTGTGGAGTCCCATCAACGCCATCGGCAGGTTGAGTGTAGACCGTAACCCTGTATCGTAACTCTTACTCGTCGAGGAAATATCTGCAACATGATACGTTGCAGCCGTGTAGGTCAGTACATTGAATGTACCGGCAAGATCACAACATGAGAAAATAGATGATAAAACTATACTATATGCAATATGGCTTTGTGGCTCTGTGTCTGAATTTTGTTTGCGTAAAAGCTAATTTATTTTCCCTACATCAAAGGAATAAATGAAGTTTGTACTATGGAGTTTTCTATCATGACATGGTTTCGCCAACCGATGTCTCATAGCCCAAAATCATCATAAGTTGCCCACAATTAAGTTATCAATCCGGTGTTGAGAGTTCCGAGATAGATCCAAGTCCAGATGCTCAAATTGTCCGTAACCGGGGACACGGCTAATCGATTAGGTTTTTAACCCTCTGCAGAGGTTTGTACACTTTACCCGCAAGATTCGATCCCTCTTTTTACGTTCTCGCCATTCAGAGTGTTTGAGAACAAGATGACCGAAACATGGTCTTCCAAAGAGTTCCTCTGACCACTGTCCGGTACTCATCCCATCCTACCGTAGTTCTACATCTGCTAGCACCGTCCCAGCCAGAGTCACTACTAAGGTCAACCAAGCCAGAGCCCATAATGACTTGCGGTTGCACAGGTAAGCTTCCGGGCATGAAGTATTCTTCCGTCTCTTTGAGTCTGGGTGAAGCTTTCCGCAAGATGTCATGGCGCTTCTCCATGCATCCCGGCCAACCACTGGTTTCTCCAGGTGCCCGTCAACCATCCTTCACCCATGAGTGTGTATTGAATTCTTGTCTCGAGTCTTGAAGTCTTGAGGCCTTGAAGATGCAGTCCTTGCAGATTCCATCATGGAGTTGTCGTCATTGACGTAGATCCTCCATTCTCACACCACTCCCAAGCACTCATACCAACCCCGTCTACAATAGCGTAGCATTAAAATAAATAACGTCCCGGGCTTGGTAACAGGGTGATGGGTTCCTGCCTCATGCATACTACTCAACTACGAGAATCAATAACACTACTAGAGGTGGTTGCAAAGATGCCACTAATTGCAATAAACATGGGTATGAAAGCATGGTCAAAGTGAACTTGCCTTGCTGACGATCTTCGAAAACAAAGGACTCGTGGTAGCAAGCTTCGCACTCCGGAAATTCTACCGAGACAAACAATAATCACAATAAGCATATAGTATATGATCACATAACACAATAGCATAGTAACATATCACACCAAAACAAACGAATCAAGAACCCAAAGAAAACTCGAAGAAATCCAACTCAAAGTTTTTCCTACTTCAAGCAACAACTGAAAATAGTTTTGCATAACAAAAATTTTCTTAACATAACCTAACCATGGTTTTATGTTAACTTAACAGAAAGGAATGCATTAAGCAACTAGGAGCAAAAAGAATCAATTTAAAAGCTATTATAAAACTCCTATTAGGCCTAATTCAATTCCTATTAAGAAAAAATAAAATAAAAGTTTTATTTATTATAAGTAAAAGTTCATGCTCTAAAGTGACAGAAACTATCCTAGAATAATCAATCACATGTGAGAAATAAATTTATTTGCTAATTAAAATAATAGGAAAACAGAAGCTAGTTAATTAATTAAGAATAACAAGATTCTGATAGAAACTTACTTTTTATTAATCCTAAAATTCCCAAACTAATTCCTACGGTTTGGCAATGTCAAAACAAAGTTGGGACAAAAGAATCATATAAAATAATTTTCCTAACTCATTTTATAGCAGATTTACTATTCTGACTAAATCTAAAATAAAGCAAATATAAATAATTTTAACATAGCTAATTATATATTCTACAGAAACTATAGGAAATTTGCAAACCAAGAAAAAAAGAATCACTTAAAAATATTAAGTAGATAAAAAGATATGAATTTTTCAAATATGAAACTATTCTGTTAAACAGAAAAAACGAAAATAAAGAAAAATGGGCTAAATGGGCCTAACTAACGCCCTGTGCGTAATATAACTAAAACGGCCTATGGTTTAAACGTAACGGGCCGGTACTAAATAAAAAAAACCTAACTAAACTAAACCGCAACGAACCGGACTGAACCGGTTTATTTTAAAGAACGTATTCTTTGAGGTTCTAATCTAGGCCGTCGGACTAGATCGGACGGCGGGAGGGTTCGGTGACGTCTGCAGTCGGCGGCGACGGCAGCTCGGCAGCGATGGTTCAGCGTCGCCAGTGGTCGGGGTGACGGAGGGTCCGTGGGTGCAGCGGGCGAGGGGAGTCCGGGGTGGGGTCGGGCGAGCACGGGTGGCAGGGTGGGTCGGGCGGCGGCAATGGCGGCGGGCGCCTTGGCTCAGCGAGGCCTTGAGGAGAGGAGAGGTCCGCGAGGGGAAATGGGGTGAGGGAGGGCTTTTATAGGGCGGGCGTCGGCGGGCGCGGAAGCGAATCGGGAGGATCGGGAGGATCCGGAGATCACGGATCTCTGGCGGCGGCGCTTTCGCGTGGGGCGAGGGGAGAAGGAGGTGGGGGCCCGCTGGCGAGAGAGAGAGGGGGGCGGGCTGGTCGGTTGGCCGACGCGAGAGGTTTCAGGCGGGGGGAGATGGGCTGGCTCATTGGGCCGTCGGTGACGCCAGTGGGCTGCCAGTGGCGCGGATGAGTGGGCGCCCAGTCTTTGGTGGGCAGTCGGCTGGTGTGCTGCATTTTCCTTTTTTTCAAATTTTTATTTTTTTGAAAAACAAAAACAGTGATAAAATATAAACTATAAATATTTTATATAGGACATATATATACCAAAATGATCAGGGGAATATTCCCTATCATTTGAACATTTTTCCAGAGGCAAAATCCAAACTTTATAAAAATTCATTTTTTCCAAATTCCAATGAAACTCAAATTTGAATTCAAAACTTTTGGCATTGTTTTCCTCTGATATTTTTGGAGTGTCATGTTTACTCCTCTCATACTTTTGCTCAAGTATTTATCAGGCATAGTTTTTTTTTGAAATGATTCCCACTTGCTAAAATTTGAATTCAAATTCCAAAACTCAAAATCTTCTGAAACTCCAAATGGCACTTTCAAATGACTTTCAATTTGATACTTTTTAACTTCCAACTCATATTTCATATAAGTTGAAGAAGTCATTTTATCTTCCCTCATGAAAATCATTGAGTTGCATAAAGCTTTGAATTTGAAATATTCTCAAATGAAATTCAAATCTTTTCAAAACCCTTTTCATTCCAAATGGAAGAAGTCATGTCATCTTCACTCTAGGGTTTTGGTGTTGGAATGGAATTGAATTCATTGAGATCCCAAAAGGGCAAAGGGGATAGTTTTGGGAAAGTCATTTTATTCCCTCTCATCCAAATTTCAAAAATTTCAAATTCCACTCAATTTCACTCAATCAATCAAACAAACAATCTGACAACAAGCATAATTATTTATTTAATATAACATTCCAAAATTTGAAATTTTGGGATGTTACATACTTTGAAGCACAAGTGTGGTAAAAGGATAGTAACATTGTCCCTTCTCTCTTTTTCTCTCATTTTTTTATTTTTTTATTTGGGCCTTTTCTCTTTTTTTATGGCCTCTTTTTTTCTTTTTTTCTTTTTCGTCCGGAGTCTCATCCCGACTTGTGGGGGAATCATAGTCTCCATCATCCTTTTCCTCACTTGGGACAATGCTCTAAAAATGAAGATCATCACACTTTTTATTTTCTTACAACTCAACAATTACAACTCAATACTTAGAAAAAAATATGACTCTATATGAATGCCTCCGGTGGTGTACCGGGATATGCAATGAATCAAGAGTGACATGTATGAAATAATTATGAATGGTGGCTTTGCCACAAATACGATGTCAACTACACGATCATGCTAAGCAATATGACAATGATGGAGCGTGTTATAATAAACAGAATGGTGGAAAGTTGCATGGCAATATATCTCGGAATGACTATGGAAATGCCATGATAGGTAGGTATGGTGGCTGTTTTTAGGAAGGTATATGGTTGGTGTATGATACCGGCGAAAAGTGCGCGGTATTAGAGAGGCTAGCAATGGTGGAAGGAAGGAAAGTGCGTATAATCCATGGACTCAACATTAGTCATAAAGAACTCATATACTTATTGCAAAAATCTACAAGTTATCAAAGCAAAGTATTATGCGCATGCTCCTAGGGGGATAGATTGGTAGGAAAAGACCATCGCTCGTCCCCGACCGCCACTCATAAGGAAGACAATTAATAAATAAATCATGCTCCGACTTCATCACATAACGGTTCACCATACGTGCATGCTACGAGAATCACGTACTTTAACACAAGTATTTCTCAAATTCACAACTACTCAACTAGCATGGCTCTAATATCACCATCTTCATATCTCAAAACAATTATCAAGCATCAAACTTCTCATAGTTTTCAACACACTCATAAGAAAGTTTTACAAATCTTGAATATCAAGCATATTAAGATTGTTTAAGCAAATTACCATGCTATTTAAGACTCTCAAAATAATCTAAGTGAAACATGAGAGATCAATAGTTTCTATAAAACAAATCCACCACCGTGCTCTAAAAGATATAAGTGAAGCACTAGAGCAAAACTATATAACTCAAAAGATATAAGCGAAGCACATAGAGTATTCTAACAAATTCCAAATCATGTATGGCTCTCTCAAAAGGTGTGTACAGCAAGGATTATTGTGGTAAACTAAAAAGCAAAGACTCAAATCATACAAGACGCTTCAAGCAAAACACATATCATGTGGTGAATAAAAATATAGCTCCAAGTAAACTTACCGATGGAAGTAGACGAAAGAGGGGATGCCTTCCGGGGCATCCCCAAGTTTTGGCTTTTTGGTGTCCTTAGATTATCTTGGGGGTGCCATGGGCATACCCAAGCTTAGGCTCTTGCCACTCCTTGTTCCATAATCCATCAAAAGATTTCACCCAAAACTTGAAAACTTCACAACACAAAACTCAACAGAAATCTCGTGAGCTCCGTTAGTGAAAGAAAACAAAAAGAACTTCAAGGTACTGTAATGAACTCATTATTTATTTATATTGGTGTTAAACCTACTGTATTCCAACTTCTCTATGGTTTATAAACTATTTTACTAGCCATAGATTCATCAAAATAAGCAAACAACAACAAAAAACAGAATCTGTCAAAAACAGAACAGCCTGTAGTAATCTGTAACTAACGCAAACTTATGGAACTCCAAAAAATCTACCAAAATAGGAAGACCTGGGAAATTTGTTTATTGATCAGCAGAAATTGGAATCAGTATTTTATCACGTTCTGGTGATTTTTAACAATTGTTTTCGTGAACTGAAAGTTTCTGGAAATTACAGCAAGATCAAATAACTATCATCCAAGAAGATCCTATAGGTTTAACTTGGCACAAACACTAATTAAAACATAAAAACACATCTAACCAGAGTCTAGATCAAATATTTATTCCTAAACAGAAGCAAAAAGCAAAAAAACTAAAAATAAAATTGGGTTGCCTCCCAACAAGCGCTATCGTTTAACGCCCCTAGCTAGGCATAAGCAAGGATAGATCTAGGTATTGCCATCTTTGGTAGGCAATCCATAAATGGCTCTTATGATAGATTCATATGGTAATTTTATTTTCTTCCTAGGGAAGTGTTCCATGCCTTTTTTTAATGGAAATTGGAATCTAATATTCCCTTCCTTCATATCAATAATTGCACCAATCGTTCTAAGGAAAGGTCTACCAAGAATAATAGGACATGAACGATTGCAATCTATATCAAGAACGATAAAATCTACGGGCACATAATTCCTATTTGCAACAATAAGAAAATCATTAATTATTCCCATAGGTTTCTTAATAGTGGAATCCGCAAGGTGCAAGTTTAGAGAGCAATCATCGAAATCACGGAAATCTAGCAAATCGCACAAAGTTTTGGGAATAGTGGAAACACTAGCACCCAAATCACATAAAGCATGGAATTCATGATCCTTAATCTTGATTTTAATAGTTGGTTCCCACTCATCATAAAGTTTTCTAGGGATAGAAACTTCCAACTCAAGCATTTCTTCATAAGATTGCATCAAGGCATCAATGATATGTTTAGTAAACGCTTTATTTTGACTATAATCATGAGGAGAATTTAGCAAGGATTGCAACAAGGAAATACAATCAATCAAAGAGCAATTTTCATAATTAAATTCCTTGAAATACAAAATAGTGGGTTTAGCAACATCTAGGGTTTTGATTTCTTCAATCCCACTTTCATCAAATTTAGCATCGAGATCTAAAGATTCCAAATTCTTGGAACGCCTTCTAGGTAAAGGTGGATCATATTCAGTCCCATCATTATTAAGATCCATATTGCGAAACAAAGATTTAATAGGGGACACACCAATAACTTTTAGATCTTCATCTTTATTTTCATAGGAACTAGAAGAACACGCTTTAATAAAGGCATCCGTATCCTAGCGGTTCTTTCTTTGCACTCATCAATGGAAATTCTCATTGCTTTGAGACACTCATCGATATCATGCTTAGGAGGAATAGATCTAAGCTTTAAAAAATCAACATCAATAGAAATTCTATCAACGCTCCTAGCCAATTCATCAACTTTAAGCAATTTCTCTTCAATCAAAGTATTGAAATTCTTTTGAAAATTCATAAACTCTTTAACGCTAGTCTCAAATTCAGAGGGCATCTTATTAAAATTTCAATAAGAGTTGTAGGAATTTCCATAATTATTAGAGGAATTACTAGGATAAGGCCTAGGATTAAAGTTTCCTCTATAGGCGTTGTCACCGAAATTATTCCTACCAACAAAATTCACATCCATAGATTCATTATTATTCTCAATCAAAGTAGACAAAGGCATATCATTAGGATCATAAGAAACACTCTTAGTAGCAAATAATTTCATAAGTTCATCTATCTTTCCACTCAAAACATTAATTTCTTCTATCGCATGCACTTTTTTATTAGTAGATCTTTCAATGTGCCATTGAGAATAATTAACCATAATATTATCTAGGAGTTTAGTAGCTTCTCCTAAAGTGATTTCCATAAAAGTGCCTCCCGCGGCCGAATCTAAAAGAGTTCTAGAAGCAAAATTCAATCCGGCATAATTTTTTTGTATAATCATCCACAAATTCAAACCATGAGTAGGGCAATTACGTATCATTAATTTCATACTCTCCCAAGCTTGTGCAACATGTTCATGATCAAGTTGCTTAAAATTCATAATATCATTTCTAAGAGAGATGATCTTAGCAGGAGGAAAATACTTTGAGATAAAAGCATCTTTGCACTTGTTCCAGGAATCAATACTATTTTTAGGCAAAGACGAAAACCAAGCTTTAGCATGATCTCTAAGCGAAAAAGGAAATAGCTTCAATTTAACAATATCATTATCAACATATTTCTTCTTTTGCATATCACACAAATCAACGAAGCTATTTAGATGAGTAGCGGCATCTTCACTAGGAAGGCCGGCGAATTGATCTTTCATGACAAGATTCAACAAAGCATTGATTTCACAAGATTCAATGTTGGTAAGAGGAGCAATCGGTGCTAAGGAAATCATTATTGTTGGTATTGGTAAAATCACATAATTTGGTATTATCTTGAGTCATCGTGACAAGCAAGCAATCCAACACACGAGCAAACAATAAGCAAGCGAAAAAGAGGCAAATGGAAAAGAGAGGGCGAATAAAACAGCAAGGGTGAAGTGGGGGAGAGGAAAATGAGAGGCAAATGGCAAATAATGTAATGCGAGAGATAAGGGATTGTGATGGGTACTTGGTATGTTGACTTTTGCGTAGACTTTCCGGCAACGGCGCCAAAAATTCTTCTTGCTACCTCTTGAGCACTGCGTTGGATTTCCTTGAAAAGGAAAGGGTGACGCAGCACAGTAGCGCAAGTATTTCCCTCAGTTTTTGAGAACCAACGTATCAATGCAGTAGGAGGCTACGCGCGAGTCCCTCGTACCAGCACAAAACAAATAACTCCTCGCAACCAACGCGATAAGGGGTTGTCAATCCCTTCACGGTCACTTATGAGAGTGAGATCTGATAGATATGATAGGATAATATTTTTGGTATTTTTGTGATAAAGATGCAAAGTAAAATAAAAGTAAAAAATCAAAGGCAATAGCAAAGTGTTGGAAGATTAATATGATGAAGATAGACCCGGGGGCCATAGATTTCACTAGTGGCTTCTCTCAAGAGCATGAGTATTTTACGGTGGGTGAACGAATTACTGTTGAGTAATTGACATAATTGGGCATAGTTATGAGAATATCTAGGTATGATCATGTATATAGGCATCACGTCCGAGACAAGTAGACCGACTCCTGCCTGCATCTACTACTATTACTCCACTCATCGACCGCTATCCAAAGATGCATCTAGAGTATTAAGTTCATGAAAATAGAGTAACGCCTTAGCAAGATGACATGATGTAGAGGATAAATTCATGCAATATGATAAAATCCCATCTTGTTATCCTCGATGGCAACAATACAATACGTGCTTTGCTGCCCCTCATCCTTTGGGAAAGGACACCGCAAGATTGAACCCAAAGCTAAGCACTTCTCCCATTGCAAGAAAGATCAATCTAGTAGGCCAAACCAAACTGATAATTCGAAGAGACTTGTAAAGATAACCAATCATACATGAAAGAATTCAGAGAAGATTCAAATATTGTTCATAGATAATCTTGATCATAAACCCACAATTCATCGGTCTCAACAAACACACCGCAAAAAGAAGATTACATCGAGTAGATCTCCACTAGAGAGGGGGAGAACATTGTATTGAGATCCAAAAAGAGAGAAGAAGCCATCTAGCTACTAACTATGGACCCGAAGGTCTGAGGTAAACTACTCACACTTCATCGGAGGGGCTATGGTGTTGATGTAGAAGCCCTCCGTGATTGATGCCCCCTCCGGCGGAGCTCCGGAACAGGCCCCAAGATGGGATCTCGTGGGTACAGAAGGTTGCGGCGGTGGAATTAGGTTTTTGGCTCCGTATCTGATCGTTTGGGGTTACGTAGGTATATATAGGAGGAAGGAGTACGTCGATGGAGCAACAGGGGGCCCACGAGGGTGGAGGGCACGCCCTGGGGGGTGGGCGCGCCCCCTACCTCGTGGCTTCCTCCTCTCTTTCTTGACGTAGGGTCCAAGTCTCCTGGATCATGTTCGGTGAGAAAATCATGTTCCCGAAGGTTTCATTCTGTTTGGACTCCGTTTGATATTCCTTTTCTTTGGAACTCTAAAATAGGCAAAAACAGCAATTCTGGGCTGGGCCTCTGGTTAATAGGTTAGTCCAAAAAATAATAAAAGTGGATAATAAAGCCTAATAATGTCCAAAACAATAGATAATGTAGCATGGAGCAATCAAAAGTTATAGATACATTGGAGACGTATCAGCGTGCAGCGTCCTTGTTTCCTCTTTGGTGCTAAGGAGGCAGGCGCAGGCGCGGAGTACCGAGGCATCAGGCAAAGGTTTCCATATCAGTGCAACGAGACCAAGACCAGCAGGACGGCAAGGTGGAGGTCACCATGGAGCCCAAGACGGCGTCATCACCTGAGCCTTTAGCAGGAGAAGACCACTTTTGTCAGGATAGCTTGTACTAGCTGTCCCCTTTCAAATTTGCCCGCCGTTGTTGGCTCCCTTCCCGCTCATTATTTGGGGAGAGGACCAGGGCCTATATAAGTAGAACTAGCCACCACAGTAGGGAGAGAGAGAGTTCTGATCCACAAGTCCACAGAGCACAAGAACACCCCAACCTCAGGAGGCTGTTCTTCCCCTTGTACTGTTCATCATCAGCCCAAGAGGCAATCCACCACCACCACACTGGAGTAGGGTATTACACCACAATGGTGGCCCGAACCAGTATAAATCTCATGTCTTTCTGTGTTGCGAGTTCGTCAAGTTCGTCCGTGAGATCTTAGCGAGCTAGGGCGCGGATCAGTAGGAGGGAAAGAACTTCGCGCGCACCCCAGAGCTCGAACATTAAGGGTTTTGCCGGAACCCCACATCCGAGAGGTGTCACCGAGTTTAACAAATCGGTAGCTCCAAAATGCTTTCTGTAGAAAACTAAAACTAAGTTTTTGACTCAATTGTTTTGCAAAATCTCTGCACTTTGTGATGCTCATCAACTCTATCTCAACTATATCTATTCACAAGGTTAGCTTTCAGCTTTCAGTGTCAGCCATGTCAGATCAAAGTGACAGCCAGAACAAGTCTGAGGAACAGGTTAACTTGAGTGAGGGTACTAGTCCCTCTGGCAGCTATGATGAGGGTAGCAGAAGCACCCCAAGCAACTTGCCAAAAGCTGCAACCAGGACAAGGAGGAAGAGAAACTCAGATTCAAGTAGAGCTTGAAGACAGGGATGAGGGACCTACAACAGATGCTTTTCAGCAAGTCCCAAGGGGACCAAGGTCCACAGCTGTGCCAGTTGCTACTGATCCCAGACCTACATGTCAGCACCTGCAGCTACCACCTCAGTTGCTCCTCCAGTTGCAACTCCACCAACACCATAGACCTCTTTGGATGCATTCGTTGCAGGACTCCTCTCCACGCCACCTTCGCACTCCGGAGCTCCTGGAGAACAAGCTTAGAGAGCCGCATAGCACTATGCATTTTCAAGTTTTTTGGTAACTTGTTGCCGAAGGGGGAGAAAGTGTATAGATCATAGGCTTTGAGAGAGAGTGTTTTGATTCTTTTTGCCTCTCTTGCTACTTATTTGCTTGCTTGTTTGGTTGATACTCTATTTATGTGTGTGTGAGATACTTGTATGATCATATCATACTTTAATGTTTGTGCTTGGACGATGATATTCTCTATCTCTCATGTATGATCATTCACACATTGTCTTGGTGATGAGTGCATATTTCATATTCTATCATTTTGAGCGCTCCACCAAGATGTATGTGACATGGAAGAGTAACCCATGATCCTAATCAATTGTGCATTTGCCTTCAAAAGCAAATTTTAAATAATGCACAAATTTAGGGGGAGATCTTGCTTATCACATACTTCTCAAAGCGACGATATATTTCATTCTTATTATCATTGTCGAAGCTTTGATCTATATGTTGTCATCAATTACCAAAAAGGGGGAGATTGAAAGTGCAACTAATCCCTGGGTGGTTTTGGTAATTCTTAACAACATATAGCTCATTGAACTAATATTCTTTCAAGATAATCATTTCAGAAAGTTCAATGATTGGCATGGCATGGAATAGAGATCTAGACCCCTCAAAATGCTAAGGACACATATTGGCAAAAGCTTGAGACTCTACATTTTCATTTTAGCGATCCAAGATCACATTGAGTCCATAGGAAAAGCCAATACAATTAAAAGGGGATGAGGTGTTGCTTAATGGCTTGCTTGCTCAAAATGCTTAGTGATATGCTCCAAAAGTCCTCAACCACTTTCTCATTTCCACATATGTCCTAAACCTAAAGTCAAACTCGGCCCCACCGATTTTGATCTATCCGGCACCACCAATTTCACTTGACATAGCCATAGCCAGAAACCCTAATCAATTCGGTCTCACTGATAGGGATCTCGGTCTCACCGAGATGGGATTGTGAACTCTCTGTTTCCCTTCATAAAGTTTCGGTCCAACCGAGATGAGCGATCGGTCCGATTGAGTGCACAATGCAAACTCTCCGTTTCCTCTTCGTAATGTTTTGCTCTCACAGAAATGAGCGATCGGTCCCAGCGAGTTTGCCTGACCAACTCTCTGTTTGCTTGCTACTGAAACCGGTCTCACCGAGTTGAAGTAATCGGTCAAACCGAAATCAAGTTATGCCCTAACCCTAACGCATCGGTCCCACCGAGTCGATCATGTCGGTCCCACTGAAAAGCCTAACATTCACATTTTGAACTATATCGGTCTGACCGAGTTTCAGTATTCGGTCCCACCGAGTTTGGTAAATTATGTGTAATAGTTAGATTTTGTGTGGAGGCTATATATACCCCTCCACCCATTCTCCATTACAGGAGAGAGCCATCAGAACGTACCTACACTTCCAGCATTCATTTTCTAAGAGAGAACCACCTACTCATGTGTTGAGACCAAGACATTCCAATCCAACCACAAGAGTCTTGATCTCTAGCCTTCCCCAAGTTGCTTTCCACTAAAATCATCTTTCCACCATATCCAAATCTCTGAGAGAGAGCTGAGTGTTTGTGTTGGGGATGTAACTATTGGGTTAGCCTGCCCAGGAGCAGCCGGGTTAAGCCCCTGGTGGTTCATCAAGACAAAGCCCATGAAGATGCTTAAGATGGTGGTTCATTACGCAGACTCATCGAGGGCCTGAAGCCCAAAGGTGACTTAAGGCCCAAACAAGTGTAAACTGCCGTATATGTATGACTCGTATTATATGGCATGTACAGTTTGTCACCAAGCCGGACACGTTGTTTATGAGCCGGCCGGGATTCCATGAGCTACCGGGCGTCAACCTGTGTACATAAAGGGACGACCAGACAGCGACTTAGGGCAATAAACAACAGATCGAAAGCTAGGGCGTCAACCTGGATTAGGCCTTTTCCTTCACCGCAAGGGGCCGAACCAGTATAAACTCCTTGTGTCCTTTGTCTCGTTTAACCCCTTTAAGCTAACCCCATAGCGATGACTCCATGACTAAGTCCTTCTGCTAGGACATTTGCCATGACAATTCCACGACAGTTGGCGTCCACCATGGGTCCAGCGCACGGTGGTTTTGAGTTCTTGAAGGGCAGCTTCAAAGGGATCAAGGGATACGCTGTGGGCCAGATGACCAAGAGTCGCCGCGGCAAGCTCTACATCGACGATGCATGCTGGGGCCTCGAGGCCGGCTCAATTGAGTACGGGTACCGGGTCCCCTTCGGCGGAATGCATGTTTTCATCGGCAAGATGGGCTGCACCGACATCATCAAGACGGCTCATCATGCGCGACCCGCACGAGTTCAGCCCGCCGTGAAAAGTGCCTTCGTAGGATTCATCTATGAGGCAAAATCTGAGGATAGACCTGTGTCCGGTGGTGAGACGTTCGTCTACTTTGATGATGATTCGTCCACTGGTGAAACCGAGCCATTGTATCAACTGCAAGGGCCGGCTTGGGGGCTATTCCGATGGCGACAGTATTCTGGACCCCTATGAGCCGCCTAGTAGGGTTGCGATCTTCATGGCCGGTACACAGCCAGTGCAGAATTCTTCGACTGCAGCGGCAATGATTTTCGGGTCAGCAACGGCGACAGCGGCCGAGGCAGGAGGTCCTGCACGCCCACCGGCTCAGGTCTTGTCTGACTTATTGGACACTTTGACAACATTGTTAACATCAGAGGTTAACCCGACAAATCAAACTCAGCATAACGCGGTAGTTGCAAAGCTGTGGGATGAGATAGCTCAGGCCAAGGAAGATCTGACGGCTGAAGACGCGAGGATGACTGCGGAGCGAGCTGCTCTGGATGCTCATGCACAATGGATCCAAGATGATTCCTTCCGGCTCTCATTGGATCAGAACACTTTAAACGAAGTCATGAGGAGAAGACACCGGAGTCGTCTGCCTCCGGTTTACGAGGCGAGGAACCGCTTCAGCATACCTGGTGCAGGGACCAGTGACCCGCCAGGGGTAAACCAGGCGGTAACCGCGCCTGGGATTGGAGCGCCGGCTCAACCACGCACGATGGATCCGCCTCGTCCGAGCAATATTCTGCCACAATATGTGTCAACGCCGCCGGGTCATTATTCCAACCCTTTGGATAATATGATCGTTGTGGCGTCGCGATTGGGGGATCTCCCGGTTGAAGGTGAGTCTCTAGCTGTGGTGGAAACACGGAGGGCTAGAGAGCTTCTTCAGACAACATTAGTGCAGCAGGAGGCTTATTATTACAGTCATGAGAGAATCCATTCAATCCCTCGCCCGAGCCGGAGTTATAGTAGGCACATGGACTCCCCGGCGGTATCAAGCAGTGAGCAGCGCCATAACCCGCCTCATGGACATGACTTGGTGCGTGGTGGTGTTAACACTCAGGCCCAGATGGATCATCATAGAGCACGTCGAGAGGCTGAGCTAGCGCCTCAGTACACAGCCCATCAACCATCTCCGGCTTATCCAACAACTTCGGTGGAGGCAGGTGTGACCTCTAGGACCACGGGCGTACCATGTTTAGTACCGGCTTTGCGGAATGAGCATTTCCCCAAGGATTTCAAAGGACCTCGTAAGGTGCCTAACTATACAGCCGACTTACCCCCTGAGGCGCGGATTGAAAGTTATGAGATGGCCATGGAGCTGTTGGAGGTCAGCGATGCCGCGTGTGCCAAGTACTTCACCATGATGCTGGATGGGACGGCCCGTACTTGGCTAAAGGGATTGCCTACCAATTCAATTGGATCGTGGGCCGAGTTGAAGGCCTGGTTCATACAGAATTTAAAGATACGTGCAAACAGCCCATGTCGATTGTGGATTTGGATGCCTGTGCCCAAGAAGAGGGCGAGTCAACGACCCATTGGGTGCGCCGGGTCAAAGCCATCCTGCACTCATCGGATAACACTAATGCAGGCTTAGCGGTCCTAATGTTGGAGAAAAATTGCCTTTTTTGCCTATTAAATAGAAGCTAGGGCGGCTCAAGCGCCACTGCAATGACATGGGGGAGCTGATGGCAGCTCTAATTAAATATGCCGACTCTGATAGTACCAAGGACCCCGTCTGATGATGAAAAGACGGTGAAGGGAAAGAAGAGTGGCAACACCAAGAGCCAACACCATAACCCGGCGAGTCAGGGGGGGCAATGGTAAGCACAAGCCCGATAACAATTCAGATTTTGTGGCCAACACCAACACGCGGAATAATGGTTAGCGTCGTAAGGGAAAGCCACCTCCTCGGGCAGGAGGGTTAGGTATAAATCTTGAACAGATGTTGAATCAGCCTTGCCCAAAGCATGGTACGCAGGAAAGGCCGTCCGGTCACCTTTGGAAGGACTGCCACATTATGAAGGAGTTCAAAAATTCTGATTTGTTCCAGAACAATCATGGGCCGGGTGGCGGCTCAGGTTCCGGCTCTCATGGTCCGGGTTACGGTGGTGCCGGTTCTAATTCCGGTTTCCAGGGTCACCCAAGCAATCAAGGCAATGAGAGTGGTTACGATCAATAGTCCGGTCAGGGGAATCAACAACAACAATCTGGGTATCAAAGTAATCTGAAGTAGTTGAATAGTGGGCAGTACCACGTCTTCACCACAAGTTTATGCAAGCGGGATCAGAAGCTCCATAAAAGGGCTGTGAACGCTGTTGAGTCGGTAGTTCCCCGTTACTTGCGATGGTTTGAGCAGCCCATTGTGTGGAGTCATGAGGATCACCTGCCCCGGGTTGATAATCCGGGTCACTTGGCTTTGGTGGTGGCGCCTCAGGTTGGAGGATATAAATTCACTAAGGTACTCATGGATGGAGGTAGCAGCATCAATATCCTTTATTATGAAACTTTCCATCGCATGGTATTGACTGATAAAAATCTTAAGCCGTCGAACACTGTCTTTCACGGTCTGGTGCCTGGTAAGTCGGCATACCCGGTTGGTAAAATAGCTCTGGAGGTTGCTTTTGGAGATGATTATGATTCCAGGTCTGAGACGTTGACCTTTGAAGTGGTGAAGATCAAGAGCCCTTATCATGCTCTGTTTGGACAGCCGGCTTATGCTAAGTTTATGGCAAGGCCTTGTTATGTTTACTTGTAGCTGAAGATGCCAGGTCACAAGGGCACTATAATAGTGCATGGGAGTCGCAAGATAGCTTTGGAGTGTGAAGAAGGCGGTGCTGCTTATGCTGAGTCTGTCTGCGCGACAGAAGAATTGAAGTTTTATAAAGACAATGTTGACTCGGCAGATATGACATCTCTGAAAAAGCCAACTACAGAGCATGATCCAGTCTTGAAGTTTAAATCTGCAGATGACACTAAGCTAGTTGATTTCGTTCCTGGCGATTCATCCAAGCAGTTCAGCATCAATGCTAATCTGGATCCAAAATAGGAAAGCACGCTCATCGAGTTCATCCGTGAGAACTGGGACATCTTTGCATGGAAGCCTTCTGATATGCCAGGTGTATCAAGGGAACTCGCTGAGCACACTCTTAATATTGTCAACCAAACAGTTCAGCATCAGTGTTAATCTGGATCCGAAATAGGAAAGCGCGCTCATCGAGTTCATCCGTGAGAACCGGGACATCTTTGCATGGAAGCCTTCTGACATGCCAGGTGTACCGAGGGAACTTGCTGAGCACACTCTTAATATTGATCCAAATTTTAAAACGGTCAAGCAATTTCTTCGTCGTTTCAATGAAGAGAGGCGTAAGGCCATTGGTGAAGAAGTGGCCCGGCTCTTGGCGGCTGGGTTTATTGTTGAAGTTTTTCAACCTGAGTGGTTGGCTAACCCGGTGTTAGTACTTAAAAAGAATGGCACTTGGCGTATGTGTGTGGATTACACAGATCTAAACAAGGCTTGTCCAGCTGATCCCTTTGCTCTCCCCCGTATTGATCAAATTATTGATGCTACGGTGGGTTGTGAGCGTTTGAGCTTTTTGGATGCTTATTCTGGTTATCATAAGATCAAGATGGCAGTCAAGGACCAGGAAAAGACAGCTTTCATTACTTCGTTTGGAGCCTTCTGCTATGGGTCCATGCCTTTTGGGCTCAAGAGTGCCCAGGCGACTTACCAGCGGTGTGTGCAAAATTGCCTTCATGATCAAATCGGGCGTAATGTTCATACCTATGTGGATGACATTGTGGTGAAGTCCAGGAAGCAAGAGACATTGATTGATGATTTGAAGGAGACCTTTGATAATCTCCGGGTTTATAAGATGATGCTTAACCCGTCCAAGTGTGTGTTTAGTGTACCAGCTGGTAAGCTTTTGGGTTTTTTTGGTTTCCAACAAAGGCATTGAAGCTAACCCGGAGAAGATCAAGGCCATTACTTCCTTGTCTAAGCCGGCATGTGTCAATGATGTTCAACGTCTGGCAGGTCATATTGCGGCCTTAAGCCGGTTCATAAGCCGGTTGGGTGAGAAGGCTATACCGCTGTACCAGATGATGAAGAAAACATATCACTTTGTCTGGAGTGATATGCTGCTCATCAAGCATTTGAGGACTTAAAGAAACAGTTGGCTGAGCTGCCCGTTCTTGCTGCTCCCGTTGATAAAGAGCCTTTGTTATTATACGTGGCTGTTAATGGCCGGGCTGTCAGCGTATCTATTGTGGTGGAACGGAAGGAAGCAGGCAAGGAATATCCAGTTCAGCGGCCAATTTACTACATCAGTGAAGTGCTTATTGAATCCAATTAGAGGAATTCGCACTGGCAGAAGCTGGTATATGGGGTGTTCATGGCTAGTCTGTTGGGGATATTACTGCTGGGCATAAACCGGCTAGGCGAGGCCGGATTATCCCCATAATGAGTTATCATACTTGAAGCCCATGAAGACAAAGACAATGGCGCTTTAGGAAGGCCTAGGGCCCAAAGGAGGATTAAGGCCTGTAGACATAAACCGACAGTAATATGTAACTTGTTTTGTAAGATAGGAAGAGTAGAGACCGGGCCGGACACGTCTATGAGCCGGCCTCAAGATCTTGTAAACCGACGGGTGTCAACCCATGTATATAAGGGGACGACCCGGCGGCGGTTCAAGGACGAAAAATCAACAACTCGAGAACCAAGCAAAGCGGATTCGCTCCTTGGTCATCGAAACCCTAGCAATTCCACAACAACTGGATCATAGGCTTTTACCTTCACCGCAAGGGGCCGAACCAGTATAAACTCTCTACATCCTTTGTCCGCTTTAACCCTTTAAGCTAACCCGTCGCGATGGCTCCACGACTAAGTCCTTCCACTAGGACATTTGCCGTGACAAAACCACGACAGTTGGCGCCCACCATGGGGCCATCGCACGATGGTTTCGAGTTCTTAGAGGGCAGCTTCAAAGGGCTCAAGGGATACGCTGTGGGCCGGATGACTAAGAGTCGTCGCGGCAAGCTTTACATCGACGATGCAGGCCGGGGCCCTGAGGCCGGCTCAATCGAGTACGGGTACCGGGTCCCCTTCGGCGGCATCCACGTTTTCATTGGCAAGATAGGCGAGCCGGGCCCTGAGCCGGACATCTACACCGACATCATCGAAACGGCTCAGCATGCAAGACCCGCCCGGATTAGACCTGCCATGAAGCGTGCCTTCGTGGGAGTCATCCATGGAGCGGAATCTGAGGTTAGATCGGCATCCGGTGATGAGACCGTCGTTTACTCTGGTGACGAGTCATCGACCAGAGAGACCGAGTCATTGTACCAGTTACAAGATGGCCGGATTGGGGGCTATTTCGATGGCGACAGTATTCCGGACCCCTTTGATCCGCCAAGCCGGGTTGCAATCTTCATGGCCGGTACACAGCGCGCGCTGCACTCTTCGACAGCGATGGCGATGATTTCGGATCGATGGCGGCGGCAGCGGCCGGCGAGAGGCCCTGTTCGACCGCCGGCTCAGGTTTTGTCCGACCTATTTGACGCTTTGGCAGTGTTGCTAGTAGAAGTTAATCCGGCGGATCAGGAGTCGCATAATGCGGAAATCGCAAAGGTGAAGGATCAGATAACTTAGGCCAAGGCAGATCTTGCAGCCGAGGATACCAGGATGGCCGCAGAGCGGGCCGAGTTAGAAGCGCAGGCTTACCGGCTTATGCTGGATCAGAGCGCATCAAAAAATGTCATGAGGAGAAGGTATCGGTCCCACCCGCCTCCGGTTTATGAGGCCAGGAACCTCTTTGATACCCTAGGAGCAGGAACCAGTAATCCGCCAGTGGTAAACCGGACGGAGGCACCTAGAACGGGAGCACCGGTTCAGCCACGCCCGACGGACCCACCTCGTCAGAACAATGTCTTGTCACAGCATGTCCCAACACCACCGGGTCATTACTCCAACCCGTTGGATAACATTGTAGCTGCCGCTTCATGATTGGCAGCTCTCTCGATCGAAGGTGAGTCTCCAGTAGCAGTTGAGACGCGACGGGCTAGGGAGCTCCTTCAGACGGCCTTGACTCAGCAGCAGGCTTATTCATACAGTCGTGAGAGGATTCATTCCACTCCCCGCCCAAGCAGGAGCTATAGTAGGCGCCTTGATGAACCGGCTGTGTCGAGTAGCGCGCGAAACCGTGATCCGCCCCGTGGCCATAACCCGGCGGGTGGTGCTGATGATGCTCAGAATGTGGTGGACCAAGGAAGGGCACGCCGAGAAGCTGAGTTAGCGGCGCAATATGCGGCCCGTCAGCTTACTCCGGTTCGTCCGACAACTTTGATGGAGCCAGGAGTTAACTCCAGTTCCTTGGGAGTGCAATGTCTCGTCCCGGCTCTACGCAATGTACGGCTGCCCAAGGATTTCAAGGGTCCACAAAAGGTGCCCAATTACACCGCCGATTTATCCTCGAGTCATGGGTCGAAAGCTATGAGATGGCGATGGAGATGCTGGATGTGGATGATGCGGCGTGTGCTAAATACTTCACCATGATGTTGGAAGGAACGACTCGCACTTGGTTGAAAAACTTGCCAGCTAAGTCCATTGGGTCATGGGCCGAGTTGAGGGCCCAGTTTATTCAAAATTTCAAAGACACGTGCAAGCAGCCCATGTCAATTGTGGACTTAGCTGCCTGTGTCCAGGAGGAAGGAGAATCAACAACCCATTGGGTGCGCCGGGTTTCGGAAATTTTGCATTCATCAGACCGCATCAACGCTAATACCGCAGTTTTAACATTGGAAGGCAATTGCCGGTTTACACCTCTGAAGTTGAAGTTGGGACGGTTCAAACGTCACTGCAATGACATGGGGACTCTTATGGCAGCCTTGGTGAAGTATGCCGTTTCTGATAGTACCAAGGATCCCGAATCTAATGATGACAAGACAGAGAAGGGAAAGAAGAGCGGCAGCACCAAAGGGCAGCAACACAACCCGGCGAGTCATGGAAATAGCGGTAAACGTAAAGCGGATAACAATTTAGATTTTGTGGCTAACACCAACGCGCAGGACAAAGGCCAACGTCGTAAGGGTAAACCGCCCCAGCATGGTGGAATACCAAGTCCCAATCCGGAGCGCCTGTCTCACCTGTTAGACCAGCCTTGCTTGAAACACGGATCGCGGGATAAGCCGGCCACGCACCTCTGGAAGGATTGTTATATTATGCAGGAGTTCAAAAATTCAGATTTTTTTTTGGTATGATCATGGACCGGGCGGCGGTTCATGCCCCGGATCTCATGGGTCGGGTTACGGTGGAGGCAGCTCCGGTTTAGGTTTTCACGGTAATCAAAGAGGACATGGTAATCAAAGCAATCAGGGCAACCAAAGTGGTTATAATCATCAGGGGAGTCAGCAGCAACAATAGCAGTCGGGTTACCAGAGCAACCCGAAGCAGTTGAATAGTGGACAGTACCATGTCTTCACCACGAGCCTGTGCAAGCGCGACCAGAAGCTGCACAAAAGGGCAGTGAACTCCGTTGAACTGGCGGTGCCCCGTAACTTACGCTGGTCTGAACAGCCCATTGTGTGGAGTTGAGAGGATCATCCACCTCGAGTTGATAATCCGGGTCATCTGGCATTGGTGGTGGCACCTCAGGTTGAAGGTTATAAGTTCACCAAGGTACTTATGGATGTGGGGAGTAGTATCAATATCCTTTATTATGAAACCTTCCGTCGCATGGGGTTAACAGATAAAAATCTTAAACCGTCCAACACGGTCTTCCATGGGGTGGTACCAGGTAAATCGACGTATCCAGTTGGTAAGATAGCTCTAGAGGTTGCTTGTGGTGATGAGCATGATTCAAGATCAGAGACATTGACTTTTGAAGTGGTGAAAATCAAGAGCCCGTATCATGCCCTGTTTGGACGACCGACCTATGCTAAGTTCATGGCAAGGCCCTGTTATGTCTATCTACAGCTCAAGATGCCGGGCCATAGGGGGACTATCACAGTGCATGGGAGCCGCAAGATCGCTTTGGAATGTGAGGAAGGTGATGCGGCATATGCTGAGTCGGTTTGTGCAACAGAGGAGTTGAAGTTCTACAAGGACAATGTTGATCCGGTGGATATGACTTCTTTGAAAAAGCCCACTACAGAGCATGATCCGGCCTTGAAGTTTAAATCGGCTGACGAGACTAAGCTGGTTGATTTTGTCCCTGGCGATTCATCCAAGCAGTTTAGCATTTGCGCTAACTTAGACCCGAAATAGGAAAGCGCGCTCATCGAGTTCATCCGTGAGAACCGGGACATCTTTGCGTGTAAGCCTTCTGATATGCCAGGTGTACCGAGGGAAATCGCTGAGCACACACTTAATGTTGATCCAAAGTTTAAACCGGTCAAGCAGTTTCTTCGCCGGTTCAATGAAGAAAGACGCAAGGCTACTGGTGAGGAGGTAGCCAGGCTCTTGGCGGCTGGGTTTATCATTGAAGTGTTTCATCCTGAGTGGTTGGCTAATCCGGTGCTGGTACTCAAGAAGAACGGCACTTGGCGTATGTGTGTGGACTACACAGATTTGAACAAGTCTTGTCCAGCAGATCCTTTTGCCCTCCCTCGTATTGATCAAATCATTGATGCTACGGCGGGTTGCGAGCGTTTAAGTTTTCTGGATGCTTATTCTGGTTACCATCAGATCAAAATGGCAGTTAAGGACCAGGAGAAGACATCTTTTCTAACTCCCTTTGGAGCCTTCTGCTATGTATCTATGCCTTTTGGACTAAAAGGTGCCCAGGCAACTTATCAGCGTTATGTGCAGAATTGTCTTCATGATCAGATCGGCCGCAATGTTCATGCATATGTGGATGATATTGTGGTGAAATCAAGAAAGGAGGAGACATTGATTGATGACTTGAAGGAGACCTTTGTGAAAGTGCGTTATATCGACTAGAGGGGGGGTGAATAGGCGATTTTTATGAATTCTTCACTGAGGAATTTGCGGTGAGGAAATTCCTTAGCGAAGAAATACTTGCAGCGAATAAGTACTCAAGTAAGCATAACAGATTACAAGCATTGTCATCATGATGAAATGAAGACAATCACGAGTCTGAAAGCGTAATCACGAGGATAACACAAGATGAAGACAAACGGTGAAGAAATTGAACGAGGAAATTGAGAAAGTCTTGATCAAAGTCTTCAAACACAGATATGAACAAACACTCAACACGATAATGAGGAAATGAAAGGGTTGAGGAAATAGAACCGATTAGGTTGGTGAAGACAATGATTTGGTAGACCAGTTCCAACTGCTGTCTCGGTTATGCGTCTGGTTGGAAGCGGTGAGTATTTAAACTCGAGGACACACAGTCCGGACACCCGATCCTTGAGCACGCAGCTCAGGACACCAAGTCCTCACCGTATTCTCCTTGAACTAAGGTCACGCAGACCTCGTCCAATCACTCGTGGTAAGTGTTCAGGCGACTTCCAAACCTTCACATACTTGGTCACTCGGCGATCCACAATTCCTCTTGGATGCTCTAGACCTTGACGCCTAACCGTCTGGAAGAAGCACAGTCTTCAAAGGTAACAAGCGTCGGATCCACGCAGGATCAATTTCTTCAGTGATGCTCAATCACTTTGGGTTTGTTGGGGTTTGGTTTTTGGGTTTTTCTTCCTCACTTGATGATTTTCGCTCAAATTCCTCAGAGGATGGGTTGCTCTCAAATGACAAGTGTCAAGTTCTCTCGGAGCAGCCAACCAGCAAGTGGTTGTAGGGGGCGGCTATTTATAGCCTAGGGACCAGCCCGACATGATAAGACATAAATGCCCTTCAATGATATGACCATTAGGTGGATAAGATATTTTGGGACAGGTGGCAAGAAGACAAAGACAGCGATCGGAAGTTTGAACATCAAATTCCTCGGGGCTATCATGTTCCTCCTTGTGTAGGCAATCCGCCTTTGGCGAATTCCTAACTCCTCGGTCAGAACAAATTCCTCGGCGACGGAAGAGCTTCGTCTCACATCAAGAAATTGACTGAACTGTATGAGATTTCAAAAGCTTCACTCGAAGGGATTGGTAGGTGTAGGATTTTGAGTTGAGCATCACATGGAAATTTTTCCTTAGTATTTCCTCGACCCCCTTTAACGATGCGGTGTTTCCTATGACTCAAGAAAGAGAAAATGAAACTACGAAAACAAAAGTCTTCACGCTTCATGTTCCTCAAATGAATACCAAGTCTTCAAGGTCACACCAATTTCTTCACTTTCAAAGTCTTGAGAAAGTCTTGAATATCAAAGTCTTGAGTTGAAGAACTTCATTTTTAGGGTTAGACTTTTCTTGTAATTATCAAACTCCTCATAGACTTATAGACCTGTGTACACTCACAAGCGCATTAGTTACTTAACCTATAAGTCTTCAATACACCAAAATCACTAAGGGCACTAGATGCACTTACAATCTCCCCTTTTGGTGATTGATGACAATATAGGTTAAGTTTTCAACGAGGATAAACATATGAAGTGTAAATACTGATAATGAGGAATTTGATTGCAAGATATAGAAGAACTCCCCACGAAGATGTGCATAGTGAGGAATTTGCTTTTGAGGCAATGCACATTTGAAGAATAAAATCATGGAGATCTCCCCTATATCTTGTAATTCATACGCATTTAACATATAGTATGAAGAATTTGAAATGCATGATGAAATATGGTGCTTGATGTTATGCAAGGTAATGCATCAAAAGTATCGAGCCCAAAGGCCAAATTGATTTGCTATGAAGATTTTCAAGGAGCTCACGAGAATCGAGCATAACTACATAATCGAGCATAGAGCAAGAGCATAATGCATCAAAAGTATCAAAGCACCATCGGGTTTAAGATTACAACTCGATCCAATAAAAGGTTTGGAAGAGCGAGTTGTAACAATAAAATACGTATATAGACAAAAACTAGACCGCTTGAAGACTAACTCAAATTTCTCCCCTTTGTCATCAAATGACCAAAAGGATCGGCGAGGACTAACGCTCTTGAAGAATTTCAAGTTGAAGGCGGGCGCCAAACATTGTTGGGGTCGGTTGTTGAAGTAGGACCAGCAGCAGTATCTTCCAAATCTTCATTTTCATCGATGTCGCGAGATGAAGAATAGGAGCTAGCCACCAAGGAAGGAACTTTGACTTTCTTGAATTTCTTGGAGGAGGTGCAGACCAGTCAAATTCTTCCTTGAGACCCATTGAAGTCGATTCTTCTTCACTATAGACATGTGAAAGAACAGCCCAGTGCGCTTGAAGGTTTCATGAAGGTAGTAGTGGTTTTCTTCACCGCATTGTGGGTTGAGGTCATGTTATAAAGAAGAGTACCAAGCGGCGTTTGACCCACTTATGATTGCGATCAACCTTCCGATGAAGGCGAGGTAATTCACGATCAGTCATCACCACAGGTGCGATTCCTTGAGGATTTTGCTTGGTGAGGTATTTGCGGTGAGTCATGTGTGGCGAGTCATCATTGGTGGAGTAGGATGCTGCTTTGCGGCTGTCCATCCAATGGACGAATGCCTTCATCTATCACAGCATAGCCTTGCCCTTTTCATCAGGTGAGGTAATTGTCCATTTGAGGACTTCAATCGGGGCGGGTAGCTGCGGTGGTTCAAAATATCGGCTTTGTAATTGAGTGAAGACCTTGACTGATGAATCTCATAATCCAAGGCGCATAAGGCTTCACTCAAATGGTGACATGGCAATGTTAGCGAGTCCTCATGAAGAAATCATGGAAATTGACGGAACGCCATGGATGATGTTGAAAAGCATATTCTTCATGATGCCAACGACTTCTTCATCGTTCGAGTCGTGGCCTTTGATAGGACTCATAGTCTTCGTCAGAATCCGATAGACTGTCCGAGGCACATATAATAATTCCTTGACGAGGAATTTGGTTCTTGGGGCCTGCCTTGGCTTCAAAGGCTTCATCAGCACTTGCATATAGTGATTTGAAAGTTCTTTTCTTCATAGATCTGACGTGCACCATCAAGCGGAGGATCGAGTGGTAGGGCACAAGCAATTCAATTGCAGGTGCCTTGTAGTGAGTATTTTCGTCATCAATCTAAGACCCATGAATTCGTCTTGAGCGTCTCGGTGATGTGCAAGGTTGCATAGATCTGAAGAATTAGCTCTTCATTCCAGTCACAAATATCGGTCAGAAGTTTAGAAGTCTGCGTCGTGAAGAACACCGAGGACTGGCTCAAAGCACAGCGACTCCATATCCACATGAGGAATATGAGCATGATCGAAGATTTTATCCTTGTTGAAAAGCACCGAGGAATAGAAGTTGGCTTGGTGGCAGTCGAGCGCCTCTTCCTAATGCGAGCGTAATCATAAGGATTATATTCATGAAGAACACGTGCTCGGCAAAGAAATCTTCACCTTGAACTTTTGCTTGGTTGAGAACGGATTCTTTTGCTTGGGTAGAGGGTGTCGGTGAGTTGCATCACCACCTCGGGAATCGTAAGTTCAGGTTCTTGACTGAGAATTTCTTGTTCCTCAACATGCGATCGAGGATTAGCGGCAGCAGCTGTTTCATCAGCACTAGCGACTGGAATTTCTTCATGCACATAACCAGTGGGTTGATTTTCTTCAAAGTCTATTTGGACAGTTTGTGCAGGGGAGTGAGGAACTTGTTGGAGCGGGGTGAAGAGAGGAGTATTGGGATGCTGATTTTCCCAAAAGTCATCATTTATCACTGAGTGGTGCATCAATATCCACATCTTCATTTTCAATTTCCTCGGCACCACTTGAGGAATTTCATAGTCGATGAGGAAATAAGCTGGGGTTGAAGGATTGCTTCCACTTCAATTTCTTCATCAATTTTCTCGTGACGCGCAGAGATTGATGTTCTTCATCGAGATCCGATTGGGATCTCATAGTCTTCTCCAAAAGGAACAACTTCCTTTGATGGTATGGAGGAAATTGGAATAGCATCAATTGGGTTTTCAAATGAGCTGGTCATTGGCTTCATTTTCTTCGCAGCGAAGAATCGACGCAGGTGATGCTTTCCTTTTCTTCACAAAGAGCTCGTTCGCAGCCTTGGTTTTCTTCACATCGAAGCGGATGGAAGAATTGGAGTTGGAGTTGGCGCGAGGAGCCGAGGAATTTGGTGCAGTTTCTTGGGAGGAACTGATGCAGTTCCTCTGTCTTGAGCAATTTCTTGGTATCGCAGCTTTGCCTGACTTGAACAATTTCTTGGCGCACCACTAGTGGGTGCCACGGCAATTTCTTCGGTGGTGGAATGGGATCATCAGCCACGAATCAGCATTTTCTTCAGCAGAGTGAACAACATCAGCGGTGTCTTGGCATTTTCTTCAATGAGGCTGGTGAGGCTCTAGCTGAGGAATTTCATGTTGCACTGGGGCAGCAACATTTGTGAATTTCTTCGTCAGGTTGACGAATCTGGTCTTGACTCCTTGCCAATCAGCATAGTATGTATCGAAGTTCTTGCTGAGGTTTTGAATTTCAGTTTGGACTTGGAGAAGCTCCTCAGGTGTCATCTTGACAACGTTTTTCTTCAGGAACTTCTCCTTCCTGTATTGAGCCTTCTTGATTTCCCTCGCCTTCTCAAACTTCCATTTTCTTCAGCGATGAAGTGAGTCAACGCATGACTTTGACCAGTGTCAAATGAAGATCGAGCGAGAGGGTATTGGGATCATTGTGCGAGATCAATAAAGTCGAGGACTTTCTTGGGTCCAATAGCGATGGCACGATGTACCTTTGGCTCTAGCGGCCCTTACTTGACGGTCTCGATGATTTCTGCAGTTCTTCATCGATGCCTCATCGTCGATGGTACATGAAATACAACTTGTTTCTTCCTTGGACTAGGCGAGGACCTCGTCCATTGTTGCCTTGGTCTTCACCGAGCGGGCGGATGAGGAAGTTGGAGCAGGTGAGAACTTGCGAAATGCTCGAGGCAATTGAGAAACCAGTGGTTCTTTGACAAGTAGCAGTGCACGAGAACTGTGGTTTTGATGGAGCTGTTGAGGACTTTGATGGAACAGCAGCGGTGTGAGGAATTTGCTTGGAAGGTGTCTGCCGAGGAACTTGGCCGTGAGGCGCGAGATGATGAAGCACTTGGCTTATTAGCAGGCTTCTTTTGCATTGATTTCCTCGGTTTGACCGAGACCTCGATGTGATAGCAGCGGCGAGAATCCTCATTGAATTTCTTCACCGCCTCCTTTGCTTGCTTTGCCAACTTTGCTTGGCGTTTAGCCCATTCATCGGAAAGTCCTCACCGCGTTTGATGCTAGTGGGATCAGCTATTTGGCGGTGCCAAAGGAGCTCTTGGGCATGGAGGATTTAGAGCGAATTTCTTCATGTACTTAGGAGTTACATATCTGTATTCCTTCCATTCCGTGCCCATCTCCGTTCAATCTTACGAATCGCACCTTGCGTTGATTTTTGCTTTCTTCATCCGGAGTGCGATGAGTCAGCATATATTTCCTCGAGGATTTCAAACGCTGTCATAACCTCGTGTTTCTTTCCTCCTTCTGCGGCTTCTTACCGTCGCCATTTTCTTGATTGAGGAAATTGAACAATTGAGTTCTCTCAAGAAGTGTGCAGTTTTTCTTCGAGGCGCTGCAAATGAGTTAAGTTGATGAGAACCTAGGGATTCAGCGCGACATTTGTACCTGTGAACAGAGTATAGGTGCGAGGAATTTGGAGAGGTCATATCGTTCTCGGAAGGTTTTCAAAAAGAACAAGTTTTGAGGATTTTGACCAGATGAGCCTTGAAGAATTTCACTAAGCGTTCTTTGTCTTAGGTTCGAGTTGTATAGATCGAGGATCCACACAATTGAGGAATCTTGAAGAAAATCATTGCTTAGAGAAACAAATCAAGAGATTTGAGGTGTTCATATGTGTGAGGATTTGAAGAATAAGCTCCTTTGAAGAATTTGAAGAAAATTTGAGAATCAAAGCGAGTAATAAAAGTAACTTTTAATTTACCCGAAGTGAAGAACACGACGAACTGAGAAGAACAGTTGGGAAGTTCGTCCGTTCAGATCTTCCACGCCCTAACTTGGCAGAGGAAATCAGCTACGGCGACGGCGGAGTGAAGATTTTCCACGGTCGGCGCAATCGTCGGCGAAGAGGTCAAAGCGGTGAAGCTTTTCCTCACCGGCGACGATGGAGTAGCGGCGGCGCTAGGGTTTGAGGAGCTCGGCGGGAGAGAGAGGTCGGCGAGTAAAAAAAGAGTGAGGAAGGGAGAGGGTATTTATAGACACGGTGAAAAACGGATCGCCGAAGATTTAGGACGAACATGCCTGACCGCTTCCTTCTCACGACATGTGTCACCCACGTCTTGTGTAGTGGAGATCGTGTCTGATCGTGGGTGAATAAGATAATGCATCGTGGGATGCGGAGCGGTTTAATGGTAAAAACGAAGATTTGGATAAGATCAGTTTTAAAGTTCCGTTCGCAATTTCTTCACTGTCAAGGACACGGTGAAGATTTTGAGCGAGTTTCAAAGTAGAACGCACATGAAGAATTTGTGAATGGATTGGGTTGAGTATAGCATAGAGGGAAGGGTCGATCACATTCACTTAGCGAGAAAAACGACTTGAAGAAATAGCCATAAGTGAATGCAGTAGAGGACATAAACCCATATATATATATAGCCAATGAAGAAAGGCGACGGAAGCAGTGAAGATTTTGCAAAGTTGAAGAATTTGAAAAACTGAAGAATTTCAAAAACTGAGGAAAAACTCAAATTGAAGATTTTCAACTTTGGTGGTGGCGTGACCCACCGTATAAGAATGATGATTTCAGACACCGCGTACAATTGTCGTAGGGTTCTGAGAATCAAATTCTTCATTAATTTCTTCACACTAAGAGTGTTATTCTTCATTGATTGAAGAAAAACGTTTCTTCATGTGTTGCACATCTAAGTCATCAATTTTGCATAAGTGTTAGGATGTGTGCCTTTTCAAAGAACGTTCGAAGATTCTAAGATATTTAGCTCACACCGCAACTTGCTAAATCTCTTCTCATCCAAGGGCTTAGTGAAGATATCAGCTAGCTGTTCTTGATCTTCACGTGCTCGATGGAGATGTAAGCCCTTCAACACATGATCACGAAGAAAATGATGGCGAATTTGAATGTGCTTTGTCTTGAGTGCTGAACTGGGTTGTGAGCAATCTTGATGGCACTCTCATTGTCACAATAGAGAGGCACATTCTTCACGTTGATGCCGTAGTCCTTGAGGTTTGCTTCATCCATAGTAATTGAGCACAACACGAGCCAGCAGCAATGTATTCAGCTTCCGCATGAAAGTGATCGCAGATTCTGTTTCTTCGAGGACCAACGGACCAAAGATCGTCAGGAAATGACAAGTACCAGATGTTGACTTGCGGTCCACGATCACCAACATAGTCAGTCGGAATATCAATGAGATCAAAAGTAGAGCCCTTGGGGTACCATAATCCTAGTGTTGGTGTGTGAGCTAGATATCGAAGAATATGCTTCACAGCCTTATGGTGTGATTCCTTGGTGTAGCTTGAAATCGGGCACACATGCAAACACTAAGCATTATATCTGGCCTAGATGCACATAAGTACAATAAAGAACCAATCATGGGCGGTATACCTTGTGATCAAGTCAATACCATTTTCATCGATGCATAGATGGCCATTTGTGGGCATAGGAATTTTGACACCTTTGCAATCTTGCATGCGAATTTCTTGAGGACATCTTTGAGGTATTTCTCTGAGATATGAATATGCCATTGTGTTGTTGATTTAATTTGAAGACCTAAGAAGAATTTCAACTCTCCCATCATAGACATTTGATATTCTTCACTCATCATATAGGCAAATTCATCACTATAACGTTGGTCGATACAGCCAAAGATAATATCATCAACATATATTTGGCACACAAACAGTTCACCATCATAAGATTTAGTAAAAGAGTAGGATCGAGTGAACGGGTGTGAAGCCATTCTTCACGAAGAATTCCTTCAATGTATCATACCACGCCCGAGGGGCTTGCTTGAGGCCATAGAGGGCCTTATTTAGTCTGAAGACTTTGTCGAGGATTCTTTGGATCTTCAAAACACAGGGGTTGAGCAACATATACTTCTTCCTCAAGCTTACCATTGAGGAATGCACTTTTCACATCCATTTGATATAAAGTGATATTGTGATGGTTAGCATAGGCGAGTAATATCTGAATAGACTCAAGTCTAGCAACAGTGCAAAAGTTTCATCGAAATCAATTCCTTCAACTGCGTGTAGCCTTGAGCTACTAGTCGTGCCTTATTCCTCACCACAAGACCATTTTCATCTTGCTTGTTGCGATAGATCCACTTTGTGCCAATGATATTATGCTTGCGAGGATCTGGACGTTTGACCAGTTCCCGACGTTGTTGAGCTCGAATCGATGTAATTCTTCTTGCATGGCCTGAATCCACTCCGGCTCCAGAAATGCTTCATCTACCTTAGTGGGCTCTGTGATAGAGAAAAAAGCATAGTGCCCACAAAAGTTAGATAATTGTGAAGCTTTTGAGCGAGTGAGGGGACCTGGCGCTTCAATGTCATCGATGATCTTGTCAACTTGCACTTCTTTTGCAACGCGAGGATGAGCTAGTTGTCGTCGAGGAATTTGATCATTTTCCTCGGCACCATTTTCTTCACATTATCTTGGTGCATCAGCTCGGCGTTCTTCGCGTCTGAGAATGAATTCTTGACAGTTTCTTGATGAGGAATGACATCCTCGGTTGCCTTGAACTGATAGAATCCTCGGTGCTGGTTAAGTCTAACACGAAGGTAGGTGCTCTCTTTGCGAGCCATTAGTTTCATCGAACCGCACATCTCAAAGGTCAACAATCTTGTGAAGAGTGATGTTGAAGACTCTGTAGGTGTCTGAGTCCTTTCCGTAACCAAGCATAAAACCTTCATGTGCTTTGGTGCAAATTTAGAGTTGTGGTGAGGATCTCTAATCCAGCATTTAGCACGAAGACTTTGAAATAACTTACATTAGGTTTCTTGTCGTTGAGGAGTTCATAGGCAGTCTTCTTGAAGAATTTGTGAAGATATACTCTGTTGATGATGTGGCATGCGGTGTCAATTGCTTCAATCCGAAGCGACTAGGCGTTTTGTATTCATCAAGCATAGTCGAGCCATCTCAACAAGAGTTCTGTTCTTGCGCTCCACGACGCCATTTTTTGAGGAGTATAGGGAGCAGATAACTCATGAGTAATACCAAGTTCATCAAGATAGTCATCAAGACCGAATTCTTGAACTCAGTTCCATTGTCACTCTGATGTGCTTGATCTTCACACCAAAGTTGGTTGAAGCCCTCGAGGAAAATCGTTTGAAGATTTCCTGCACTTGATTTTTGTAAGTAACAATGTGTACCCATGTGTAACGAGAGTAATCATCAACAATAACAAAGCCATATAGTGATGCTTCATTAACGACAACTGAATAATGATTGGGACCAAAGAGGTCCATGTGAAGCAATTCAAGGGGCGAGTAGTGGTCATGATAGTCTTATTTGGATGCTTGGCCTTGGTCATTTTCCAGCTTCACGGGCTCGCATAAGTGATCCTTGAGGAATTTGACATTCTCAATGCCAATGACATGCTTCTTCTTCGCAAGTGTGTGCAAATTCCTCATGCCTGCGTGACCAAGTCGTCGATGCCATAGCCAGCCTTACGAAGCTTTTGCAAGTAGGCACATGGCTGGTTGTGGACTGTAGAGAAGTCAACAATATACAAGTCTCCTCTCCTAAAGCCTTGAAGACTTTGGAATTGTCGCTTCCATAATCACAACACAACGATACTTGCCAAAGATAACAACCATATCAAGATCACAAAGCATTGAGACCGACATGAGGTTATATCCTAAAGACTCAACAAGCATGACTTTGTCCATGTGCATGTCCTTAGAGATAGCAACCTTACCAAGTCCCAATACGACTTTTGCCTTTGTCGGCAAAGATGATATGCTTGAGATGTGACGGTGATAAGGAGCATCCATCAATAGATTCTTGTCACCACCATGTGATTTGTACATCCACTATCGAGAACCCACTCGGTGGCTTTGGGTTGATCATCCTGCAGATGAATTAGTACAACTTACGATCTCATATACTTCATCGGTGAAGAATATGATATCAAGTTCATCGATGAATTTCATCGATCGAGATTCAGATAAGCGGATATGAGGGCGTGTGAAATGAAAGTTCATTTCATCATGATTAGCTGCGTCCTTTCGAGCAATTTGTCGGGCCCCGACAAATTCTTGACGCGTTAAGGCACGTCCCGAGACCTGACCCTGCAGAAGAGATTAGTTCTTTTCTTCACCACCCACATCTGAAGGGGTGGCAAAGAGTTCATCATTCTGCGAGCACCATATGAGAATGGTGGCATAGAGGCCAAACCATTTCGTTTCACATAAGAGGGGTTAGGGTAAGCATATGAATAAGCGGAGAAATTCTTGAGGACTTATGAACATATTGGTTTGAAGAATAATGCACATATTCATAGCCCTTAGCTCTACCTGCGAAACAGAGTTGTTAGCACGATGATAATCATATGAGGACTTTGATCCTTTTGAGAATTTGATCCACGTGAGGAATTTGGTCCGTATGAGGACTTGGATCCATATGAAGAATTTGGTCCATATGAAGAATTTGATCTGGGGTTCCTATTCTTCACGGGTGGTGTCATGAGGACATTCACCAAGACTTTCAAGGCACTTCTTGGGAACCCAGATTTTCTTCATAGGGAACCGTTCTGCGATTAGTGCCAACATATCTAGCAAATACTTCACCATTCTGATTTTTGAACAGTTTATAGTTGAGTCAAATGACTCATCAGAGAATGAGGAAATTCACATGTAAAACCAGATAAGGTAGATGGATCAATCTGGAGGTCCCTTTGCAGCAACCCATGAGGTTTTGGGATCTTGCTCGGGCTTCGATATGTTCCATCGGCATTGAGTTTCCTCTCAAAGGCAATACCCTCTTTCCTAGGGTTCTGTTGAGGATCTGCTTTTAAGCACATCACAAAGAGTCGATGCCCTTTGAGGCTTTTGTACATGCTGTCATGTACAATTCCTTCGATCTGCATCGTCGGTGATACTAGCAATGTCCTCGGATGAGGAATTAGTGATAGCAGAGGCAGGTGAAGAATTTGTAACAGTTGAAGCATTTGAACATTCGGTGAAGAATTAGCGATTCACGTTCAATGCACTTTAAGCATGGAGGAACAAATTCTTCTTGAGAAGCGCTGATTTGTTGAGCAAGTAATGAATCGCGCTCCTTCTGAAGATCCTCATAACTTTCTCTTAGCTTCTCAAGATCTTGCTTTCTTTGAAGAAATTCATAAGAAAGTTTCTCATGATCAGATAAGAGAGTGTTATGATGACCTTGAAGGCTGTCAAGCCTAGGCTGAAGTCTCTGAAGATTTTCGATCGGGGCTTGAGTGCGATCCATTTCTTCACCTAACATATCATCACTCTTATCTAGCATGTTTTGAACCTTTTCAAAAGCCCTTTGTTGTTTTATAGCAATCTTAGCAAGTTTAGAGTAGCTGGGCTTGAGATCCTCATCGATTCATTTTCACTAGATTCGGAGGAGGTGAAATTGAGTACCTTGGCACCTTTTGCCATGAAGCAATAGGTGGGGCGTAGTCATCATTTTCCTCATCAGGTTTGTCGGTGGAGTCAGTTTCTTGATGTTGAAGATGGACTTGCTAACATAAGCGATAGCAAGAGCCGGACTAGCCACACCAGATTCGGATTCTTGAGACTCCTCCTCTTCCTCATTTTCCTCAGATTCAGCTTGAGTCCATTTCCTTGCCAATGAATGCCCGAGCCTTTTTGGAGCTGCTCTTCTTGTGAGAAGAAGGTTTTGAGGATTTTGATGATGAAGATTTTGATGATTTCTTCTTCTTCTTCACGTCATCGTAACTGTAATCCTTGTGTTTCTTCTTTCTTAATTCCTTTTCCCATCGAGGACAATCTTGGATATAGTGACCAGGTTTCTTGCATTTGTGACAAAGTCTTCTCTTATAGTCACTAGATGAGGAATCACTTGCTTCTTGAGGATTTTCCAAAGCGACCACGTCTTGAGAATTTCGGAATTTCTTCACGAGCGAGTGCTAGCTCTGGCCAAATTCTTGGGATCTCCAAGGCTACTACGAGTCTTCACTCTCGATTCGGACACAGCCTTGGCCTTGAGGGCACGTGTTTTCCATAGCCGAACCATAGAGATCTCTCTTTTGAGCAAGTGGAACTCGTGAGTATTTAGCCTTCGAGGATATCGGCAGGATCAAGAGACTTGTAGTCAGCTCGTTCTTGTATCATCGGTGCGAGTATCAAATGAGGAATCAAGCGATCTTAGCAATTTCTTCACCACCTCATGGTCGGTGATGTCGGTGGCACCAGTGCTTGAAGCTCATTTGAGATGTCGGTGAGGCGATCGAAGGTTTGTTGAACATTTTCGTTGTCGAGTCTTTTGAAGCGGTTGAAGAGATTCGAAGAACATCAACTCGAGAGTCACGCTGAGTTGAAACACCTTCATTTACTTTGGACAGCCTGTCCCGGATGAGTTTGGCGATTCCAAAGCACTCACTCTTCCATATTGACCTTTGCTCGATGGCCACATATGATATTCTTAACTTGAGAATCGAGTTGCTTGAATCTCTTCACATCAGCATCATTCGGAGAGGGTGTGGTGAGGAAACACCTTTGTCACAACATACCGAGATCGTTGTCAATTGCTTCAAGATGCATTCGCATTTTGTTCTTCGATGAGGGTAGTCCGTCCCATCGAAGGTAGGACACCTGCTGAGACCTTGATCATACTGCGGTCGACATAACTAAAACTCCGGTGGTTAAACCAAAATCACACGAACAAGGGAGTACCTTGCTCGATACCAATTGAAAGTGTTATATCGACTAGAGGGGGTGAATAGGCGATTTTATGAATTCTTCAGCGAGGAATTTGCGGTGAGGAAATTCCTTAGCGAAGAAATACTTGCAGCGGAATAAGTACTCGAAGTAAGCATAACAGATTACAAGCATTGTCATCATGATGAAATGAAGACAATCACGAGTCTGAAAAGCGTAATCACAGGATAACACAAGATGAAGACAAACAGGTGAAGAAATTGAACGAGGAAATTGAGAAAGTCTTGATCAAAGTCTTCAAACACAGATATGAACAAACACTCAACACGATAATGAGGAAATGAAAGGGTTGAGGAAATAGAACCATTAGGTTGGTGAAGACAATGATTTGGTAGACCAGTTCAACTGCTGTCTCGGTTATGCGTCTGGTTGGGCGGTGAGTATTTAAACTCGAGGACACACAGTCCGGACACCCGATCCTTGAGCACGCAGCTCGGGACACCAAGTCCTCACCGTATTCTCCTTGAACTAAGGTCACGCAGACCTCGTCCAATCACTCGTGGTAAGTCTTGAGCGACTTCCAAACCTTCACATACTTGGTCACTCGGCGATCCACAATTCCTCTTGGATGCTCTAGACCTTGGCGCCTAACCGTCTGGAAGAAGCACAGTCTTCAAAGGTAACAAGCGTCGGATCCACGCAGGATCAATTTCTTGATGATGCTCAATCACTTTGGGTTTGTTGGGGTTTGGTTTTGGGTTTTCTTCCTCACTTGATGATTTTCGCTCAAATTCCTCGGAGGATGGGTTGCTCTCAAATGACAAGTGTCAAGTTCTCTCGGAGCAGCCAACCAGCTAGTGGTTGTAGAGGCGGCTATTTATAGCCTAGGGAGCAGCCCGACATGATAAGACATAAATGCCCTTCAATGATATGACCGTTAGGTGGATAAGATATTTTGGGACAGGTGGCAAGCGACAAGAACGGTCGGAAATTTGAACATCAAATTCCTCGGGGCTATCATGTTCCTCCTTGTGTAGGCAATCCGCATTTGGCGAATTCCTAACTCCTCGGTCGAACAAATTCCTCGGCGACGGAAGAGCTTCGTCTCATCCTTTGAAGAAATTGACCGAATCTGTATGAGATTTCAAAAGCTTCACTCGAAGGGATTGGTAGGTGTAGGATTTTGAGTTGAGCATCACATGGAAATTTTTCCTTAGTATTTCCTCGACCCCTTTAACGATGCGGTGTTTCCTATGACTCAAGAAAGAGAAAATGAAACTACGAAAACAAAAGTCTTCACGCTTCATGTTCCTCAAATGAATACCAAGTCTTCAAGGTCACACCAATTTCTTCACTTTCAAAGTCTTGAAAAGTCTTCCAATATCAAAGTCTTGATTGAAGAACTTCATTTTAGGGTCAACTTTTCTGTAATTATCAAACTCCTCATAGACTTATAGACCTGTGTACACTCACAAACGCATTAGTTACTTAACCTATAAGTCTTCAATACACCAAAATCACTAAGGGGCACTAGATGCACTTACACTTTGATAACCTCTGGGTTTATAAAATGATGCTTAATCTGGCCAAATGTGTCTTTGGTGTACCGGCAGGGAACCTCTTGGGCTTCCTTGTGTCTAACAGGGGCATTGAAGCTAATCCGGAGAAAATCAAGGCGATAACTTCTTTGGCTAAACCGAAGTGTATCAATGATATTCCACGCCTGGCAGGCCAGATTGCCGCCTTGAGCCGGTTTATCAGTCACCTTGGTGAGAAGGTCATTGAGGGAGTCCCGGATTAGGGGGTGTCCGGATGGCCGGACTACCATCATCGGCCGGACTATCATCGGCCGGACTATCATCATCAACCGGACTCCAAGACTATGAAGATACAAGATTGAAGACTTCGCCCCGTGTCCGGATGGGACTTTCCTTGGCGTGGAAGGCAAGCTTGGCGATACGGATATGTAGATCTCCTACCATTGTAACCGCCTCTATGTAACCCTAGCCCTCTCCGGTGTCTATATAAACCGGATGGCTTTAGTCCGTAGGACTAGAATCACAACAACCCTTACAATCATACCATAGGCTAGCTTCTAGGGTTTAGCCTCCTTGATCTCGTGGTAGATCCACTCTTGTAAACATCCACAATATCAATATCAATCAAGCATGGCGTGGGGTTTTACCTCCATCAAGAGGGCCCGAACACAGGTAAAACATCGTGTCCCTTGTCTCCTGTTACCATCCGCCTAGGCGCTTGCAGTTCGGGACCCCCTACCGAGATCCGCGGTTTTGACACCGACATTGGTGCTTTCATTGAGAGTTCCTCTGTGCCGTCACCGATAGGCGTGATGGCCTCTTCAATCGATAACGACGCAATCCAGGGTGAGACCTTTCTCCCCGGACAGATCTTCGTATTCAGCGGCTTCGCACTGCGGGCCAACTTGCTTGGCCATCTGGAGCAGATCGAAAGCTACGCCCCTGGCCATCAGGTCAGGTTTGGAAGCTTAAACTTCACGGCCGATATCCGCGGGGACTTGATCTTGATGGATCTAAGCCCGGCCGGGCGTGCCGCGCTGTCACGATGGGCATGACCTAACTCTGCCGCGGACAGCACCTTGGAAACAGCCTGCGAATCCGCTCCGACCCATAGTCCGAGCCGATCGCCTGGATCGAGGGCGGATGGTTGGAACTTCTCGGCGATGGGCGAATACTTACCTTGTCCGCATGAAGCTCATGACTCCGAGTGCGGACTCTGCCGGACCCGAACCTCCTGCGCCCCTGCCGGTCGAATCCGATTGGGCGCCGATCATGGAATTCACCGCTGCGGACATCTTTCAAGACTTCGCCCTTCCGGAGATATCATAAATTCACTGAAGCATCTCTCGCTATCCGAGAGCCTGGCGAACTACGGCCGGGATGGTTGAGATGCGGACGGCGAAGAAATTCAGAACCCACCCACCACCCGCTTCGTAGCCACCGTCGGCGATTTAACCGGCGTACTCAACTCGACTCCGAAGACATCGACGGTATGGGCGGCGATGTCGGAGACTACCAAGAACCGGTGCCTACGAGACCTTTGGAAGACCACCTCGTCATCGACATATACATGGTGGACACCCCAAAAGATGGGGATGCCAAAGAAGCGGCGGAGGCCGATTCCTTAAAGAAACAGCCCAAGCGCCCGGCGTCGTGGCGCCGCTCTAAATCCCGCCACGGCAAGAATGGAGATTCCGGCACGAGAGATAATAACACCCCGAAAGTGCGAAGACAACTCCCTCCAAACAATCCAGCGCGAGGAGGAGGCGAAGCAAGCCCTCACGAGAGGCGGCGGGCGAAGAGGTCGAGGATGACAATTTCTTACCTCCCTCCGGAGGCGAGGCAAGCCTCGGCGACAGCAATTCGTCGTGCACGAGGATCCCGTCGAACAAGGCGTTCAGGCGCATGCTTATAGCCACGGCAAACAGCCTAAAGAAAAAGCAGCAACAGCTTCAAGCTAATCAAGACCTGCTGGCGACGGATGGACCGAGGTCCTCGCGGCGAAGAGTATGAACTCGAGCGCCCTCAAAAAGTTACCCAAAGCGCAAGTTGCTCCCCCAATTAGAGGAGGCAGCATCACCAGCGCTGTCTGCGGACCGACCACCTCGTGGCGCGATAGAGAGCGTGCAAGCCCTCCACCAAAACTGTGCCCGGCATCGCTCAAAAGTAGGAAGCCATGGGGAACACGCCGGACTTACGAGATATATTGGAGGACAAGGCGGACAATCCAGATCTATCTATGGATCACGTGGGCGCCCCACGACCCACGATTTACGAATACCGTCGCACGGATACAACTACTCGGCCGGGCGAACACAGCGGAACAACGCTCTCACGAGCTACGTCGCGATATCGCTCAATCTGAGGCGCCGCACACCCACTATGCTTCACCGACGAAGTAATGGATCATCAAATCCACGAAGGGTTTAAACCCGTTAATATCGAATCCTCGATGGCACAACAGACCCGCGGTTTGGATCGATGATTATCTTCTCCATATACACATGGCCCGCGCGGCAATCTTCACGCCATCAAATATCTCCGCTCAAGCTTAAAGGACCAGCTCGGCATTGGCTTAACAGCCTGCCCGCAGAGTCGATTGGATCTTTGGGAAGACACGGAAGCCGCATTCCTCGACAACTTCGAGAACGCGTGTATGCGACCACGAACGCAGATGACCTAAGCCACATAATCCAGCAGCCGGACGAATCGGCGAGCAATTCTGGACACGGTTCTTAACAAAGAAAAATCAAATCGTCGATTGTCCGGATGCGAGAGGCACCCGCTGCCTTCAAACATAACATCCATGACGAGTGGCTAGCACGGCACCTAGGACAGGGAGAAGCCAAATCCATGGCAGCCCTCACATCACTCATGACCCGCTTACATGCGGGAGAGGATAGTAGCTAGCTCGCAGCAACAACCTCGGCAAAAATCTGGCGATCTGGATACCAAGGACCGCAATGGCAGGTTGCGTCGAAACAAAACAAGCGCCGCGTGCGGCGACAGCAATGAGGATCTGGCAGTCAGCGCCGGATTCCGAGGCTCAAACCGGTCAGCGGAAGAAGCCATTCAAAAGAACCACTCTGGGCCGTCCAATTTGGACCGGATACTCGACCGCTCTTGTCAAATACATGGAACCCCGAAAAGCCAGCTAACCACACCAACAGAGATTGTTGGGTATTCAAACAAGCGAGCAAATTAATCGCGAAAAGCAGTGACAAGGGGCTACACAGCGATGGCGAGGAAGAGACCCGGCAGCGAACAACAGAGGACAAAGGATTCCCCCTCAAGTTGGACGGTAAACATGATATACACAACGCATATTCCCAAGAGGGAGCGGAGCGTGCACTAAGGGGCGTATCTGGCGATGGAGCGATCGCCCCAAAATTCAACCCATGGTCCTCTTGCCCGATCACTTTCGATCGAAGAGACCATCCGACCAATATCCGCCATGGCGGATTCGCGCATTGGTTTTAGACCCAATCGTCGATGGATTTCACCTCACGAGAGTCCCGATGGACGGCGGCGTGAGTATGAACCTGCTTTATCGGGATACGGTCGCAAGATGGGCATAGACCCTTCAAGGATTAAACCTACAAAGACAACCTTCAAAGCGTCATACCGGTGTCGAGGCCAATTATGCAGGCTCGATTACATGCTGAAGTGGTCTTGGATCCCGGATAATTTCGAGCGAGGAGTTAATCTTCGACATAGTCCCGTTCCATGCGGCTATCATGCTCGCCGGACGAACCGCGTTTACAAAATTCAGCGCGTGCCGCATTATGCATACCTTAAGCTCAAGATGCGGGCCCTCGTGGAGTCATCATGGTCAGCGGAAACATGGAACGCTCCCTCGAATGGAGGAACATACAATGACTCTCGCGGCGGAAATCTGAGCAGCCTTTTAGCGGTGCAGGGGCTTGACATGGTTGGACCACTTAAAGGGGAACCCACAAGCAAAGGTACCTATTGGTCATGGTGGATAAATTCACCAAATGGATAGAGGCCAAGCCGGTTAAAGCGGCGAGTCCGGACCAGTGATAGACTTTATATCCGGGGTAGTACACGTTATGGTGTCCCCACATCATCACCGATAACGGCAAGAACTTCACCGCCGATGAGGTTAAATCATGGTGCAAAAATATGGGCATCAAGCTCGATTACGCTTGATCTATCATCCTCAAACCAACGGTCAAGTGGAGCGAGCAAATGGTCTAATAATGGCGGCATCAAACCCGGACTAGTGCGGTCCCTTACGAAATCGACATGCCTTTGGGTAGAGGAGCTCGACTCCGTACTCGGGGGCTGCGGACAACGCCTAACCGTACTACGGATTCACACCATTTTTATGGTATCTGGCGCGAAGCAGTTTTGCCGTGCGACATCATTCATGACTCACCTCGAGTGCGCATGTACAAAGAAAGAGAAGCCGAGTTGGATCGGCGGGACAGCTTGGACACATTGGAGGAAGAAGGCGGCGTCGCCAAGGCTCGTTCCGCATTCTATCAACGAAGGCTCGAAGATATCAAAGCGAGAAGCACGGGCCAAGACTTACAGCGTTGGCGAACTGGTTCTCGCTGCGGACAAGAAAAAGGACAAGCTCAAGCCTAAATGGGAAGGCCCCTTCATCATCGATCAAGTCCTGACCGGCGGAGCGTACCGTCTACGAAATGCATCGGATAACCAACTCGAGCCGAACCCATGGAACGCAGCCCGCCTCCGACGATTCTATGCCTACCGCCGGACTAAGAGTTCGTCCCTTTCCCCCCGTCCAATTTTTTTTTACTTCAGCTGCCTTTTGTTTATCTTTTTCTTCTCAACCCTATTCATCCAAGCCTTAAAGGGCCTACCCGCGCAACGTTCGCGCACAATTGATGTGCTATCTGCACTCATCATACTGGGGGCTTCTTTACGGAAGCTTAATTATCTGGGCTTCATGCCCGGCACATGTCAAGCCTCCACATGTACCTTTTATTCACCATTATATGCATCGGTGTGACTTAAGTTTTGGCCAAGATGGGTTGCTGGCTCTGTGCTTACCCCTCGTTCCCGATTGTTCGGCTAGGAGGTAAAGGAGCACCTCTGCGATTATTCTTGCCGGGTCAGCGGATGTGTACCTCGGTGGGTGAAGCCGAAAGCTAGCGTTCTTAAGGGAATATTCGGTCGGTGACTTCAAAGATGATTTTTATCCACTTATTTATCTGCCCCGGATGTTTTTACTTTTTTTCGCAGTCGGACATGCACTTTAGGGCATGCCACCCCAAATGAAAAGAACCCTTAACGGAACTATTCTCCTGGAAGATGTTTCTTACTACCCATGTAATATAACATAACTAGTTGGGCACTTATGCGATAAAGCACTGATGACCCCTCGCCTGGTCTCCATGCATACCCGGTTGTTTCATAACCGAGAAGGTATTCGGACACACTCCGGACTCTAGGGTCCCGAGGTCGAAGCGAAAAGGTCGGCAAAGACAAGCGATCTACAATCCGGCTAGAAGGCATTACGTATGTCATTTTATAATACATTGTCAAATCGGTGATTGTATTCTTCCTCAATCCGTCTAACGGGTTGTCTAATTTACAGTCTGTTGGGAAAATTTCATGACCAACTCCACTTGGCGTATACTAAACTCACAGGATCTCCTTCCCATCGGGCCCCACAGTCCGACTTGACCATGTGGTTGGGATCCGCCTTCTTGTACCGCGTCTTTACCATGGCCCGGCCTCCACGGCACCTTGGCGGCAGTCCGAAATCTTCCATAAATGGAAGCGCTGCCGCCTCCTGCAGCTTCTCATAGCTCCCAAGACCCTCGGGTATGGAGAAGGCTGGCCATAACGCTGGATAGCGCGCTCATAGCCTGTCGAACTCGTTCGATCGGTTGCAACAATTCGAAGTTGATCACCCGTTGTTACGGGCATCTCCTCCTCAAGGCGACACTGTGAGCACACCTACGGACATATTACATCAAATTGACTTCCTCACGAACTCTTCTTTTCAAAGGAGTTCGCTCAAGCACTACTATATATGCAGCGACGAAGCCGTTGATTCTCCTTAACGGAGCCCGACAGCTCAGCCCGAGCGCCTTTCAGCTCTTCTCCAAGTTGGGCATGGGCATCCTGGAGCTTGTTCCTTTCATGCTGCACCTTATGCGGCACCCCTTACCGGCCTTTAGTTGGCGCGAAGTTCTTACTGTCCGGATCTTGTCCGCAGCACCTCAATGTCGTTTTTAGACTTGCGCAAAGGCCAACGCTACTTATTTTCTAAAATAATGCGTTACCGGGAGAAGATCCTTGCGTTTCCTCCTGCGCCGAAAAATGCGGCCTCAAGTTGGGCCTTGCACTCTTGCAGCTCCCAGAGACAGTTGGGTATTCTTCTCGGTAAGATCCTCGTTTCATATCATCCTTAAATCAGTTAATATAACTACTTTAAGTCTCGGGAACTCTTGGCATATATAACTATTAAATTCTCTTACCCGTATGTCTTTTACATCTTTGCTCCGTAGCTCTGGTAAAACTATCTTGAGCAGCACGAAGGTGCCGTCCCCGTGTTAAAGGCATTCAACGCCTCGGGGAAAGCACGCGTCACGAAATACTGTCGGCGGCGCTTGTGATTCAGGCACTCTCCACCTCGGACTTGGTGGCGGACGGTCTGTCGACATCCTCCGTCGGAGGAACGTCCGGCTCGCGCCTTCGCTCGCTCCCCCTCGACCAGGTGCGGGAGCCCGGCTGGTAGAGGTTGGATTGGCAACCTCCACGCCCACAGTCCGGCGGGCGCTTTTTTCCCTATAAAAGTCATGAGCACTCAAGCGTTTCCTAGGAACGTTGCCCTAAAATAATGAATTGTGAGCTACACCTTTGCGGCAGCGTTTGATCGGCCGCGCTCCTCTTCCGCCTACCGGTCGAACGGCCCTTGTTGGTCAGCCACCGCTGAGCAGCTTCTCGCCCTAAGGCGCCTCACACAAACACCATCATATCGGTGGTCGAAATAAGCAAGGAAGGAATAGCGGTATCGGGGCTTGCCGCAATTACAGGAAGCGGATATAGTCCGGGATAGTCGGCCGTGATGGCGACTAAAGCATTGTCCATCTGAGCTGGTGGAACACCCGTCGATTAGCTCCACCTTTATGTCCGGATCCTCTTGGAGGCGGATCCGGGATCTCTGGATCCTCGGGCTGCGGAGCGGACTTAGCATGCCTCCACGATGCGGCGCAGTTCTGCGTCATAAGAAGAACACACTATAAGAAACTTAAGTTTGAAAGGCACGGGTCGAACGCACGCTGAGTGTTAAACACCCAAGGCGAGGATTATTCATGGAAAACCCATTTAGCGGGTTCTTCCAAGGAAATCCTCCTTCTCCCCTTATACAGGCGGACAAGATCGTCACGGATCTTGGCGAATCCGCCCTTCTGCGGCCATGGCGGGTGGCATCGTCCTCCCGTTGAAATCCCACATGGGTGGCCTGTATTGTAGTGGCTACAACCCCGTGTAATGCATGTTGCCATGATTCCAATCATGGTCAACCCGGCATGGGCGGTAACCTTATTGACCCATCAAATAATGGGCGCTCTTGTCTTCTTCCAGGCGGGGGCTCGCGGACGCCAACAAGGCGTTTCTTTAGAGAGCATTGCTGAACTCCGGAGGCCGATCCGAACAGGGTCGGCGGCGGGCGTCTTCTATATAAACCATTCGAAGGCCAGTCTTGGACGCCTTCTTAGGGGTTCGGATGGATATCCGGTCCGACAATCGCCATATTTGGCGCCGCCCACTTGATATATGGACCCCACGTAGAGCGGGGTACAAGGCGAACAACCTCTTCCACAGTAGCGAAGTGGGGCTCGGCGCCCAGAAAAGCTCAAGAAGAGCTACATAACCCGCAATATGCAGGATTGAGGCGGGTGTAAGGTGATGAAGCTGGAGTCCGTAGAACTCCGGGGCTCATGGAGGAATGGATGTACAGGAAATTGAGCCCCTTATCGGATAGGGGCCGAAGCATACCCGCTCCCTTTGTTGGGATTTGGGGTAACCTCCGCTTGCTTCCCACCTTTGTAGGTGGCCAGCCCGCTCGAACCGGAACCATGAAGGCGGAGGAGATATCCCCCATTTGGAGCTTCACCAGCTCGTTGTGCGGAGCAGAGCATTTCCTCCAATCTCTGGCAAAGGGCGGGGCCTTGAGAAGAAGGAGCGTTGGCGGTCCATGATGGAATGGATTCTTGGTCGGCGCGCTCCGATGAGTATTTGCGAGAGGAAGATGGTGATTTGGATCTGGATTCTTGCCTCCCTTATAGGCAGATTGTTCGCACAACTAGGGGTAAAACATAAAAGACACCACGGCTTTTCACATTCGCACGACGCGTGGAAGAAGGCCATTATTGGGCGTGGAAGCCAAGACGCGCAACATTGATGAGGAAGCTGGACACTGTTAGGCAGTGCGTAGAACTTGAAGGAGAACCCGCCTTGCAACGCCGAAGACTACGCATCTTTGGACTTATCGTCATTGCAGCCTGGTTAAGGAGCTCTTGAGGAGTCCGGATTAGGGGTGTCCGGATGGCGGACTACCATCATCGGCGGACTATCATCGGCGGACTATCATCATCAACGGACTCCAAGACTATGAAGATACAAGATTGAAGACTTAGCCCGTGTCCGGATGGGACTTTCCTTGGCGTGGAAGGCAAGCTTGGCGATCGATATGTAGATCTCCTACCATTGTAACGCCTCTATGTAACCCTAGCCCTCTCCGGTGTCTATATAAACGGATGGCTTTAGTCCGTGGGACTAGAATCCTAACAACCCTTACAATCATACCATAGGCTAGCTTCTAGGGTTTAGCCTCCTTGATCTCGTGGTAGATCCACTCTTGTAAACATCCACAATATCAATATCAATCAAGCGGGGCGTGGGTTTTACCTCCATCAAGAGGGCGAACCTGGGTAAAACATCGTGTCCCTTGTCTCCTGTTACCATCCGCCTAGGCATAGTTGGGACCCCCTACCGAGATCCGCGGTTTGACACGGCAGTCATCCCTTTATATCGAGATCTTTGAAGAAGGCGGATGACTTTATGCGAGGAGCGCCGCCAATGAAGCATTTGAGGACTTAAAGCGGCAGCTGGCTAATCCGCATGTCCTTGCTGCTCCTGTTGATAAAGAGCCCCTGTTGTTATATGTGGCTGCTAATGCCCGGGCTGTTAGCGTGGCTATTGTGGTGGAGCGAAAGGAGGCTGGAAAAGAGTATCCGGTTCAACGGTCGGTTTATTATATCAGTGAGGTACTTATTGAGTCCAAGCAAAGGTACCCGCATTGGCTGAAGCTGGTGTATGGAGTTTTTATGGCAAGCCGGAAGCTTTAGCAAAATTTCCAGGATCATCCAATCACTGTGGTCAGCTCTGCTCCTATGGGGGATATAGTCCAGAACAGGGAAGCGACTGGCTGGATTGCCAAGTGGGCTATTGAGCTTGGACCTCACGGATTAAAGTATATGCCTCGGACGGTGATCAAGTCTCAAGCATTGGTGGATTTCATCAATGAGTGGACAGAGTTACAGGCGCCAGAAGAGAAGCCGGATCATACTTATTGGACTATTCACTTTGATGGGTCCAGGCAATTGGAGGGCTCGGGGGCTAGAGTCGTATTAACTTCCCCACGAGGTGATAAGTTTTGTTATGTTCTCCGTTTGATGTTCCCTTGCACTAACAATGCAGCTGAATATGAGGCTTTACTCCATGGTCTTCGGATGGCTAAGGAGATGAACCTAAGCCGAGTTAAGTGCTTTTGTGACTCGGACCTAGTGGCTCAACAAGTGTCTGGTACTTGGGATTCCAAGGACCCACTCATGGCAGCATATCGTCGAGAGGTGGATATTGTTGCAGGTCACTTCAAAGGTCATCAGGTCGATCATGTGGACCAGCGGAAGAATGAAGCGGCAGACACTTTGAGTCGCTTGGGTTCCCAATGTAAACCGGTTCCACCCAACGTCTTTCTGGATGTGCTACATAATCCGTCGGTCAAGATCCCAACAGAAGAGGATTTGGCTGTTCCTGATCCGGAGGCTCAGTTGGTGGCGGGGCTTCATGTTATCCCAGATTGGACGGTCCCATATTTGGCGTATATGAACCAGGGCGAGTTACCTGAGGATCAAACCTTGGCCAGACAGATAATCCGGCGGTCCAAGTCCATGACTATTGTTAATGGCGAGTTACATCATTGCAGTGTGACAGGGGCGTTTCAGCGTTGTGTGTCTCCTGAAGAAGGACATGAAATTTTGCGTGAGATCCACGAAGGAGATTGTGGTCACCACGCCGGTTCAAAGTCCCTGGTAGCCAAAGCTTTTCGTCATGGCTTCTATTGGCTGACGGCGACACGGAAGACTTGGTGAAAAAGTGTGATGGTTGTCAGAAATTTTCATGCCGAGCCCATGTTCCGGCCCAGGAATTGAGGATGATTCCAATCACTTGGCCGTTTGGAACTTGGGGGTTGGATATGGTTGGGCCCTTTAAGAGATCCTAGGACAAAAAGACCCACCTTTTGGTGGCGGTTGATAAGTTCACTAAGTAGGTGGACGCAGAGCCAGTCAGTAAGTGTGATGCAGCTACGGCGGTTCAATTCCTCAAGAAGGTGATTTTCCGATTTGGCTTTCCACACAACATTATAACTGATAATGGTACAAATCTATCCAAAGGTGCTATGAATGAGTTCTGTCAACGTGAGCACATCCGGCTTGATGTATCATCAGTGGCTCACCCCCAGTCTAATGGTCAAGCGGAGCAAGCCAATCAAGAGATCTTGAGAGGCATCAAACCCTGGCTTATGGTTCCTTTGCAACGGACGCCGGGTTGTTGGGTAGAAGAGTTACCTTCTGTGTTATGGAGCATCAATACCACGCCTAACAGATGTACGGGTTATACACCCTTTTTCATGGTTTATGGAGCGGAGGCGGTTCTCCCTAGTGACATCCGTCATGACTCGCCTCGTGTGGCGGCATATGTCGAAGCTGACAATGAGAAGGCACGACAGGAAGCACTTGACCTGTTAGATGAGGAGAGTGATATTGCAGCAGCCCGTTCGGCGATTTATCAGCAAGATCTGCGTTGTTATCACAGCCGCCGGGTTAGAACTAGAACTTTTCAAGAAGGCGATCTGGTGCTCCGACTCATCCTGGATCAGACGGATATGCACAAGTTATCCCCACCTTGGGAAGGACCCTTTGTGGTCAGCAAGAATCTGCATAACGGGTCATACTACCTTATAGATGTTCGAGAGCACAAAGATTCACGTAAATCGGAGGAGGAGACCCACCGGCCGTGGAATATCGCTCTTCTTCGGCCTTGGTATACTTGAGCCACAGGCTCTACTCATGTACATAGTTATGACAATGTATATATTATGATCAATATAATAAACCGGAGCCTCAACTAAAGCGGGGTATCCGTTGTTTTTCTTACATCATGTGTGGTTACATGGGGGCTTCTGTTTATAAAGCGGCGTCCGGTTTACCCCTTGATTCAGCTTATAAAAGCCTTATATAAACATCACTTGGGGGCTTGGTCGTACTCGAACCATAGCTACACCTCTTGATCGGCGCAAGGCCATCAGCAAAATCACTTGGGGGCTTGGTCGTGTCCGAACCATAGCTACGCCAGAAAACTACTTAGGGGCCAAAGAGAGTGTTGCAAAAGAACAACTCAAACATAGGCACCCACTGAGCACAACTCAAAATATTGCTTGGGGATTCTTTGCTATCGCAATGAACAAAGAATCTACACTTGTAATAGGCTATCAAGCCACGGCTTGGAAGCCTGGTGTATACACCTAAAACCCCGGGTTAGCCTGCCTTTTTAAGTAAGTCACTCCGTCCAGGTAAACCTGGTATGACCCGTCGAACTTTGACAAGTCAATCTCATAAGACCCTGAACTTGTCAAAGTTAAAACGACGATTGGTTAAAGATTGAGGTCCATCTTAAAAGGCTTTGTAAAATGGTTTAACTCAGTGGCCTGGCAGCCCATGAAAAGCCTCGAATTTGGGGCCTGGCAGCCCGTGAAAAGCCTCGATTACAAGTTTTTATATGACTTTTATTTGCCAAGTTTTTTCTCCTTTGATGAGATTTATGATGTTTTGATGGCCCGGCGTTCTTTAACCGGTTAGACTTTCAACTACAAAGTTGTCGATTACATGATCGGTTATAATCGGAGTTTATTAAACCCGATGCAGTTTCGACTATAAGTCGCCAGTATTGAATATGGATAAGACGGTGTTTATCACAACCTGGTATGGTTTTATCATAAACCGGCACAGTATGAAAGGAGTTATCATTACTCAAGATTGGGGTATCACCCTCACTACAAAAGTTGGTCAACCAACGATGTGATTCAATATCATAGGTATCATTTATTTTCATATTTGATTATCTTTTTACAGCCTTGGTTCTAAACCACGGCTATATATATATATATATATATATATATATATATATATATATATATATATATATATATATATATATGGGTATCATGACCCGTCCGGTGTAAACCGCCTGGACACTTTCAACTTCTTGTATGCATGAACAGCTTGAATAAATCGCTATGGATTATGAACATCATATGTCTTAAAGCATGGCGGATTTACAAGCGTCAGGCAAAAATAAATATGCACGACGGCATAGAAGACCAAGTGTTTTAACTAGCCTATTACAAAGCGTTTCAGTGCCCAAAAGAATAATTGTTTTTTAGCAAGTGTGGCAGTTCGCAGAAGGCTAACCCGGCCTTCGGATTATGATTCGTCACCAGGTTGACTTGACGGCTGCGGATCATCTTGCACCGGTTCATCCTCCTCATCTCTACCCAGCGGCTGGAAGTCAATAGTTGCCCAGTCGATCCCAGTTAGGGCTTGGAACACAGCTTCGTCGCTTATAAGGGTGGATGGTTCAATGTCAGGGGCATAGGTGTGCTTACGAATTGGCGGGATGAGATTTTGAACCTCGGGAGTTGGTGCAGCAACCCGTTTGTTGTTGACGTCATAACTTGCCTGATAATGTGAAAGATCGGCTTCTTCAGCTAATTGGCAAGCCAACGGACGTACTTCCTGGTTTATGGCTCGGAGATCATCATTGCCAAATTCTGATCCATCTTCTTTTAAGCTCGGATAGCCTTTACCAACATCCTCCTGATCAAGATCAGGCACCCATGCTTTCAGCCGGGTTAGCGCAGTCAGCGCACCAGCCCTTGCAGCAGATCTCTTTAGCTCTTCTACCCGGGCAGGCAACATTGACAACCTTTCTAAAGTCTCTTTGATTAAAGTTGGGGGCGGCTTGTTGTGAGAAGCGGTGTAGATGAACTGTTGTGCGCCGGTATATAACTGCTCTATAAGAGTATAGGTAGCCTTCAGCTTCTTCTATACATCAGAGCCCAGATGACTAATGTGAGTTCCTGCATCATTACAAACATCAGTAAATCGGCATGTATGGGATGATATGTTGAAAACATAAAGACATGATAGTTACCAAACACAGCAGCAGTCATGGCATGTATTTGCCGCTTTACACCAGTCAGCTCGTCTACCACCGGTTAAGAGCTGCTTTTGCGTCCTCGGCTCTTTTTTGCAATGCGGATCTTTCTGTGTCCCAATATGCCCGCTCCTTATTGAAACTCTCCTTCAGCTATTCCATAGCGGCTAAGGCACTGGTCAGCTCATCTTTGGCTTTGGAGGTTTCTGTTTGCTGGGATTTGATATTTTCTTGCAAATCAGCGGTTTGAGCTTCCTTTTTGCTCAAATCGGCCTATAAGAGACAGACATATCATGAGTTGGCAGTATATATTTGAAGTACCAAGCACATAACAAGTTATGCACCTGATAATTGGGGGCTAATGCCTATTTGCTCGTTATCATAAATTTCTACAAGTCCCAAGCACAATACAAGTATTATTCTTGGCACTTGGGGGCTAATGTATGATTGCTCAAAGTAACATTATGGGTTTTCTTCTAAAGTCCCGATTTACCTCGAGAAGATAAACCGGCCCTTGGGGACTACACCAGCGAAAAATACAATATTACAATTCTAAGTATGCCGGTTCATCTTAAAAAGATAACCCGTCCCTTGGAGGTTAAGTATGGAAAGTTGAAGTATTGCAAAGTTTCGGTTTAGATGAGTATCATAAACCGGCACTTGGGGGCTACTGGAGTTGATATTTGGAATTGAACATAAGGGAGAGGCAGTTATGCAGTTACCTCCTATCGCTCTTTCATCAGATTCACTAAACCGGCTTCAAAGTCGCGGCTTGTGTACAGACGGTTTAAAAAACCAGAATGAATGTCTTGGGCGTTGAGGTGGGCATAGCTTGACAGATCTGTGCTCCATTTGCCTTTGCCCATGGCAGAAAGCTCATCCTTGGCACTATGCTTGGATAAAGCGACAGGATTGCCAGGAGCGGTATGGCCAAAGCCAGTAATCATAATATCATCCTCTTTATCATCATCAACCTTCACTGGAGTTGACGATTTATCAGTAGCCTTAGCTGGACTTGTCAGTTTATCATTAGTTCGGACCGTGCTAGTCGGTTTATCAGCATGGCTTGTGGTGTCAACTTCTACTTGTTCAATAAAGAAGTCATGGTCTTGAGGCGGCGGATCATTAAGTATGGCATCAGCATTGGTTCCTTCCGGATCTGGAGTCCTTTCCGGTTCAATAACCACATTATCATCAGCCGGTTAATTTAACCGAGCCTTCTTGCTGGGTCTAGGCTTGGCACTGAGAATAATCAACATAAAGATCAATACGTCAGGTGAACATAAGGTATTAAGAATAAATTTAAGGCATAGCTCACCCAGGAACTGTCTTGAGGGCTGGAAGCTATGTGGCCGTTGACTCGCCAGAGGATGAGAGAGGTGTTCCCTGATAATTCGAATCAGACGGATTAAGAGGCTGTCGGAAACAACCCGCCTTGGGGCAAGAAGTGTCAAGAGTATAAGAGACCTCTGATCGACGTTTCCGAATTGGAGTGTTCGTTAAACTGGCTGAGGTAACTACCTGGCCGCTGTGCCGGGTTGTGCGATGGGCTTCATGTTGCTGCTTCTTCAAAAGAAAGATTGGGTCCAAGTGAGCAAGGAGGTGAGAAAATTTTACTTTCCGGTTTGCTTGATGGATTATCTGTGTTCGCAGAGGATCTGAACCGGAGGAAAGAATAATTACCTCTGCATCCTCAGCTTGGCTGCCTTCATCATCGTCCTGATAATAGTCATTGTCAATGAGGTGTATGAAAAATGAACCAAGAGAGTCAAGTTCTACCTCTGAGTCCGGATTAGCCAAGTCAGCATCAGCATTTGGTTCAGAAGACGCAGTGGTCCTCTTCTTGGCAGACTTTTTGGTAACCTTGGTCTTCGGGCGAGTTGGTTTTGCCGGTTTATCCTGGGGTTTGTTCTTCCAGAACGGATCATCGCCCTGTTAAAAATGGACAAAATTTGAGAGAGTACTTAAAAAGGGGCAAGTTAAAACAAGAAAGTTGTGATTCTTACAGTCGGCGGTTTATTGGAAACGCAGAAGGGGTTCAATCCGGTTTGGTTGCAGACAGCTTTCGGTTCATTCAGTATTTTCTTGATGGCTTCAGTAACTTCAGCTTCTGTTAGCTGAATGTCGATATGTCGTTGAGGGTCTTTTAAGTCCCCTGTGTACTCACACATTAAACTGGGGCACCGGCTTAAAGGCAGAATGCTCCAAGATATCCAGCAGCAAACAAAGTCAACACCTGTTAAACCGTTTGCCATAAAGGCTCTGAGTTTTGACAGTTGTGGTGCATAGTTGGATCGTTCCTTGGCAGTCAGCCTCTGAGGAAACGGATGAGTGTTGCCGGTGAGGGCGGTAACCCGGCAGAGGATTTTCGTCAATCTTAGATGTGTCTTTGCAATAAAACCGTCTTATTCCAGTCCTTGGGGTGACTATGAAGCTTGGCGTGAGGGAAGCTGACATCCTTTCTCTTTTGAATCGCCATCCCACCAAGCTCAGTGTTGGGTCCGTCTGTGAACTCTATGCGACGGTTTAAATAAAAGAAATCCCTGAACAATTCAATTGTGGGCTCTTCTTGAAGATAGGCCTCAGAAAATACTTGGAAATTGCAAATATTGGACACAGAGTTTGGTCCAGTATCTTGAGGGTGGATTTGGAAGCTGGCAAGCACATCGCGGGAAAATTTTGAACCGGGAGGGCTAAAACCTCGGCCCAGATGGTCAGCGAACGCAACTACTTCTCCGTCCTTAGGTTCAGGAGGATTTTCCAGACCAGGAATCCTCCACTGGATAACTTCTTTCTTTGCTAAAGCACTAGTGGCGACACATCCCTCTAGTTGTGTTTCCGTAACCCGGGAAGGAACCCAGTTGCACTCATAAACTTGTTTGGCCATTTCAATGGAGAGCTGAAACATGGTTATTGCCGGTTTAAGATTTATAATGGACAAGCATAAAGCAATGCAAGATAAGCAGAAACGGAGGTATATGCATATTCTTAAACCCGAGTCTGATATTGCTAAATCGGAGGTTCATATTACTAAACCGGAGTCTGACAATGGAGAAGGTGCAGAGATAAATGAATCGGCGGTTTAAGAGGGGACTAATGGTACCTACCGGATTATCATTTTTCGAAAAGATAAACCACCTATATTGGTATGAAAGGTACAGATCTAAAAATACTTAAGTGAGGGAAAAACAAGTTTCACAAGTTGGCATGATAATTTCAGATCTGCAGTGTGACCGATAACTAGAGTATATGCAGACTTAAATTTCAGGTGCTTCAGCAATTCATCAGGTTCAGATGAGTTTTCCTACATAAAGGAGATGTTCTAATGAGGAAAAAGGGGATTATGGCTACAGCCGCACAAGAAGTATCAGATCCAAACTAGCTGATGATGCTACTACGAAGAACAGGGAAGAACGGCGCCAAAGCTCTAATGAACTCTGATGAACACCGAAACCCTAATGGTGGATCTAAAGCAAGGAAAGGAGGAACTTATTGATGCTGACGGAACAGCGGAGGAGCGCCGCGCTTCTTTGGTACGGTCAGGTTGACGCAGCGGCCAATGTTGGGGCGGAAGCGAAAGTCGACGGCGGTGGTGGAGCTCCAACATTCAGGCGACGCGAGGAAGAGGATGATGTGAAGGGGCACTAAGGGGAAAAATGAAAAGGACCCCTCGGCCTTATTTATAAGGTGAATGGATAAGTGACAGGCGCAAGAATCGAGGAGCCCAAAAATGAGATATGTGACGGCTCTGTCGCCTCGATTGTCGAAGGCTGATTAATGAAGGTGATATATATGCAATCTTTAATAACAGGTGACATCATGGAGGTTTATCATGATCCTGGAAGATGATGTCATGGCGGTTTATAAGACTTACGTGAAGATGCTGAAGAAATTTTACTAAGTATTGAAGATTGACATGAACCAGTTCAAATCAACCTGGGGCCTAATATTGGGGATATTACTACTGGGCATAAACCGGCTAGGCGAGGCCGGGTTATCCCCATAATGAGTTATCATACTTGAAGCCCATGAAGACAAAGACGGTGGAGCTTTAGGAAGGCCTAGGGCCCAAAGGCGGATTAAGGCCTGTAGACATAAACCGACAGTAATATGTAACTTGTGTTGTAAGATAGGAAGAGTAGAGACCGGGCCAGACACGTCTATGACCCAGCCTCGGGATCCTGTAAACCGACGGGCGTCAACCCATGTACATAAGGGGACGACCCGACGACGGTTCAAGGACGAAAAAACAACAACTCGAGAACCAGGCAAAGCGGATTCGCTCCCTGGTCATCGAAACCCTAGCAATTCCACAACAACTGGATAGTAGGCTTTTACCTTCACCGCAAGGGGCCGAACCAATATAAACTCTGTGTGTCCTTTGTCCGCTTTAACCCCTTTAAGCTAACCGTCGCGATGGCTCCACGACTAAGTCCTTCCACTAGGACATCTGCCGTGACAAAACCACGACATAGTCGAAAACTCAAGCAATATTTTTTGGGTCATCCCATCACTATGGTTTGTTTTGCTCCTTTAGGGGATATTATTCAAAACAGAGAAGCTACAGGTAGGGTAGCCAAGTGCGCCATTGAGCTTGGACCTCATGGTTTGAAGTATATGCCTCGCACAGCCATCAAATCCCAAGCACTTGTGGATTTCATCAATGACTGGACAGAGCTGCAGATGCTTGAGGAGAAGCCAGATAACACATATTGGACTATTTACTTTGATGGGTCCAGGCAATTGGAGGGCTCAGGGGCTGGAGTTGTATTGACTTCCCCACTAGGTGATAAATTCGGTTATGTCTTAAGGTTGATGTTCCCTTGTACTAACAATGCAGCTGAGTATGAAGCCTTACTCTGTAGCGATCCGACCTCAAACGGTCAAATCTCTGTGCATAAGTGTCATCCCTGGATTGTTAATGCTGACACACATAGTACTCGAAGGATTTATAACAGAGTGCAATCACACACTTATTACATCGAATGTCTCAAAAGAGAACTAAATACAATAACATGCCTTAAGGCCATCTAAATAAGATAATAACAGAAGCTTTGAAGATGAATGAGTCCATCCACTCCAACGGCATAGCTGAGTGCACGACAACGACCTAGCGTACCTTACTCCTCGTCTGAAAAGTCTGCAACATAATACGTTGCAGCCCGAAACGGGTCAGCGATACGTCTCCAACGTATCTATATTTTTTGATTCCTCCATGCTATATTATCTACTGTTTTGGATCATATTGGGCTTTATTTTCCACTTTTATATTACTTTTGGGACTAACCTATTAACCGGAGGCCCAACCCGAATTGCTGTATTTTGCCTATTTCGGTGTTTGAAGAAACGGAATATCAAATGGAGTCAAGCGAAATGAAACCTTGAGGCGTGATTTTCTCAACAAATATGATCCAGGAGACTTGGACCCTCCGTCAAAAAGGAGGGAGGCGGTCACGAGAGTGGAGGGCGCGCCCCCCTGCCTCGTGGGCCCCCCTTTGCTCCACCGACGTACTCCTTCCTCCTATATATACTTACGTACCCCCAAACGATCATATACGGAGCCAAAAACCTAATTCCACTGCCGCAACCTTCTGTACCCACGAGATCCCATCTTGGGGCCTATTCCGGAGCTCTGCCGGAAGGGGAATCCACCACGGAGGACTTCTACATCATCACCATAGCCCTTCCGATGAAGTGTGAGTAGTTTACTTCAAACCTTCGGGTCCATAGTTAGTAGCTAGATGGCTTCTTCTCTCTTTTTGGATCTCAATACAAGGTTCTCCCCCTCTCTCGTGGAGATCTATTCGATGTAATCTTCTTTTTGCGGTGTGTTTGTTGAGACCGATGAATTGTGGGTTTATGATCAAGTTTATCTATGAACAATATTTGAATCTTCTCTGAATTCTTTTATGTATGATTGGTTATCTTTGCAAGTCTCTTCGAATTATCAGTTTGGTTTGGCCTACTAGATTGGTTTTTCTTGCAATGGGAGAAATGCTCAGCTTTGGGTTCAATCTTGCGGTGTCCTTTCCCAGTGACAATAGGGGCAGCAAGGCATGTATTGTATTGTTGCCATCGAGGATAACAAGATGGGGTTTTTATCATATTGCATGAATTTATCCCTCTACATCAGGTCATCTTGCTTAAGGCGTTACTCTGTTTTCTTGAACTTAATACTCTAGATGCATGCTGGATAGCGGTCGATGAGTGGAGTAATAGTAGTAGATGCAGGCAGGAGTCAGTCCACTTGTCTCGGACGTGATGCCTATATACATGATCATACCTAGATATTCTCATAACTATGCTCAATTACATCAATTGCTCAACAGTAATTTGTTCACCCACCGTAGAATACTTATGCTCTTGAGAGAAGCCACTAGTGAAATCTATGGCCCCGGGTCTATTCTCATCATATCAATCTTCAATCACTTTATTATTGCTTTGCTTTTTTACTTTGCCTTTTATTTTACCTTGCATCTTTATATCAAAAAAAATTATCTATCATCTCTATCAGATCTCACTCTCGTAAGTGACCGTGAAGGGATTGACAACCCCTAATCGCGTTGGTTGCGTTGAGCTATTTGTTTTGTGTAGGTACGAGGGACTCGCGCGTAGCCTCCTACTGGATTGATACCTTGGTTCTCAAAAACTGAGGTAAATACTTACTCTACTCTGCTGAATCACCCTTTCCTCTTCAAGGAAATCCAACGCAGTGCTCAAGAGGTAGCAGGAAGATTTCTGGCGCCGTTGCCGGGGAGTCTGCGCAAAAGTCAACATACCAAGTACCCATCACAATCCCTTATCTCTCGCATTACATTATTTGCCATTTGCCTCTCGTTTTCCTCTCCCCAACTTCACCCTTGCCGTTTTATTCGCCCTCTCTTTTCTGTTTGCCTTTTTTTCCGCTTGCCTTTTGTTTGCTCGTGTGTTGGTTTGCTTGTTTGTTGCGATGGCTCTTCCGAGATTTGGTGATCTTCACCTTAAAAGGTTAGAAGAGACAGAAAGTAACGTCAGGAGTTTTATGGTTTTACAATTTGAGCATAATAATTTCTTTAGAAATGAGCTTAAAGAACAAAAGAAAATTATGTGTTATATGAATAAAGAGCTCGATGATATGTCTAAAGAATTTGATGGTATAAGATCCCAAATTGCTCGTCTTGAGAAGTGGACTGCTGAAATTTCGGATAAGCAGGCTACCTTAGTCAATAAGATGGCCGCTAAACCGAATTCCTATGAAAATCAAGATGAAGATCTAAAAGTTATTGATGTGTCCCCTATTAAATCTTTGTTTTGCAATATGAATCTTGATTGGACAGAATATGATCCACCTTTACCTAGAAGGCGTTCCAAAAATTCGGAGTTCTTAGATCTTGATGATGAAATTGATAAAAGTGGGATTGAAAAGAATAAAACCCTAGATATTGCTAAACCCACTATATTGGATTTCAAGGAATTTAATTATGAAAGCTGCTCTTTAATTGATTGTATTTCCTGTTGCAATCCGTGCTAAATTCTCCTCATGCTTATAGTCAAAATAAAGCGTTTACTAGACATATCGTTGATGCTTTGATGCAATCTTATGAAGAAAAGCTTGAGTTGGAAGTTTCTATCCCTAGAAAACTTTATGATGAGTGGGAACCTACTATTAAAATTAAGATTAAGGATCATGAATTTTATGCTTTATGTGATTTGGGTGCTAGTGTCTCCACTATTCCCAATACTTTGTGTGATTTGCTAGATTTCCTCGATTTTGATGATTGCTCTCTAAACTTGCACCTTGCGGATTCCACTATTAAGAAACCTATGGGAAGAATTAATGATGTTCTTATTGTTGCAAATAGTAATTATGTGCTCGTAGATTTCATCGTTCTTGATATAGATTACAATCCTTCTTGCCCTATTATTCTTGGTAGACCTTTCCTTAGAACGATTGGTGCAATTATTGATATGAAAGAAGGGAATATTAGATTCCAATTTCCATTAAAAAAGGCATGGAACACTTCCCTAGGAAGAAAATAAAATTACCATATGAATCTGTCGGATTTCGGGTTCCGGCAGACCCTCTAGGTTTGAACTCTGGGGTGCGCGCGGAGATCTCGCCCGCTACCTACCTGCACCTCGCCGCCTCGCTAGGATCTAAACTATGAAAGGAACAACACAAGAGACACAGTGTTTATACTGGTTCGGGCCACCATTGTGGTGTAACACCCTACTCCAGTGTGTGGTGTGGTGGATTGCCTCTTGGGCCGATGATGAACAATACAAGGAAGAATAGCCTCGCGAGGGTCTGTTCTTGGCTGGTGTGATGAACTGCTAGAGGGAGTTCAGTCGCTCTCTCTCTCTCTCTCTCTCTCTCCTTGGATTATGCTCTATCTGCTGGATCCGGCCCGAGCCCCCTCTACCCTGGGGGTGGCTAGTCCTATTTATAGGCAAGGGCCCTGGGCCTCTTCCCAAATATTAAGCGGGAAGGACGCCAACAATTGGCCATTTTGAAGGGGAACATCCAGTACACTTATCCTGACTAAAGTTGGTCCTCGCCTGTCAAAGGCTCTGGTGGTGACGCCGTCTTGGGCTCCACGATGACTTCCTTCCTGCCGTTGCGACGGTCTTGGTCTTGTTGCACCGAAACGGATGCCTTTGCTTGATGCTCTTGCCTGCGCTTGCCCCCTTTGCACCAAAGAGGAAAGGAGGACACTGCGCGGGCTGGCGCCCGCCCGGCGCCCTTGGTCGTCATGGCTTGCATCATGGGCACCTCGTGAGGTACCCCGCCTTGATCTCTTCGCCTCTTCACGAGCCAGCCTGACGAGGCCGTGCCTGAGGAAGCTTCCTGTCGTCCGCCCCGTGAGGCTTGGCCCCTCGCGAGGGTCTTGAGCTTGTGCTGATGAAGATGGGCCATGCTGGGCCACCCCTTGAGCCACGCCGCAGACCGCAGGCAGGCAAGTCTGGGGACCCCCGTTCCCAGAACACCTACAGAATCTATAATGAGAGCCACTTATGGATTGCCTACCAAAGATGGCAATACCTAGATCTATCCCTGCTTTTATGCCTAGCTAGGTGCGTTAAACGATAGCGCTTTTTGGGAGGCAACCCAATTTTATTTTTAGTTTTTTTCGCTTTTGTTTCTGTTTAGGAATAAATAATCCATCTACCTTCTGTTTAGATGTGGTTTTACCTTTTAATTAGTGTTTGTGCCAAGTTAAACCTATAGGATCTTCTTGGATGATAGTTATTTGATATTGCTGTAATTTCCAGAAACTTACGGTTCACGAAAACAATTATTAAAAATCACCAGAACGTGATAAAATAGTTATTCCAATTACTACTGATCAATAAACAAATTGCCTAGGTCGTCCTATTTTGTCTGATTATTTGGAGTTCCAGAAGTTTGCGTTAGTTACAGATTACTACAGACTGTTCTGTTTTTGACAGATTCTGTTTTTCGTGTGTTGTTTGCTTATTTTGATGAATCTATGGCTAGTAAAATAGTTTATAATCCATAGAGAAGTTGTAATACAGTAGGTTTAACACCAATATAAATAAAGAATGAGTTCATTACAGTACCTTGAAGTGGTCTTTTGTTTTCTTTCGCTAACGAAGCTCACGAGATTTCTGTTGAGTTTTGTGTTGTGAAGTTTTCAAGTTCTGGGTGAAATCTTATGATGGATTATGGAACAAGGAGAGGAAAGAGACCAAGCTTGGGGATGCCCATGGCACCCCCATGATAATCCAAGGACACCAAAAAGTCAAAGCTTGGGGATGCCCCGGAAGGCATCCCCTCTTCCGTCTACTTCCATCGGTAACTTTACTTGGAGCTATATTTTTATTCACCACATGATATGTGTTTTGCTTGGAGCGTCTTGTATGATTTGTGTCTTTGCTTTTTAGTTTACCACAATCATCCTTGCTGTACACACCTTTTGAGAGAACCATACATGAATTGGAATTTGATAGAATACTCTATATGCTTCACTTTTATCTTTTGAGCTTTATAGTTTTACTCTATGTGCTTCACTTATGTCTTTTGAACTTTATAGTTTTGCTCTAGTACTTCACTTATATCTTTTAGAGCACGGTGGTGGATTTGTTTTATAGAAACTATTCATCTCTCATGCTTCACTTAGATTATTTTGAGAGTTTTAAATAGCATGGTAATTTGCTTAAAAATCTTAATATGCTTGGTATTCAAGATTTGTAAAACTTTCTTTTGAGTGCATCGAATACTAAGAAAAGTTTGATGCTTGATAATTGTTTTGAGATATGGAGGTGATAATATCAAAGTCGTGCTAGTTGAGTAGTTGTGAATTTGAGAAATGCTTGTGTTTAAGTTTGCAAGTCCCGTAGCATGCACGTATGGTAAACGTTATGTAACAAATTTGAAACATGAGGTGTTATTTGATTGTCCTCCTTATGAGTGGCGGCCGGGGACGAGCGATGGTCTTTTCCTACCAATCTATCCCCGTAGGAGCATGCATGTAATGCTTTGGTTTTTTATGGCTTGTAGATTTTTGCAATAAGTATATGAGTTCTTTATGACTAATGTTGAGTCCATGGATTATACGCACTCTCACCCTTCCATCATTGCTAGCCTCTTCGGTACCGTGCATTGCCCTTTCTCACATTGACAGTTGGTGCAAACTTCGCCGGTGCATCCAAACCCCGTGATATGATAGGCTCTTTCGCACATAAACCTCCTTATATCTTCCTCAAAACAGCCACCGTACCTACCTATTATGGCATTTCCATAGCCATTCCGAGATATATTGCCATGCAACTTTCCACCATTCCATTCATCAAGACACATTCATCATTGTCATATTGCTTAGCATGTTCATGTAGTTGAAATAGTATTTGTGGCAAAGCCACCGTTCATAATTCTTTCATACATGTCACTCTTAGTTCATTGCATATCCCGGTATACCGCCGGAGGCATTCATATAGAGTCATACTTTGTTCTAGTAACGAGTTATAATCATTGAGTTGTAAATAAATAGAAGCATGATGATCATCATTCAATAGAGCATTGTCCCATCGGCAAAGGAATTTACGGCAGGTGGAGGCTCTATGGTTATTGTTTTTGCGTAAAGCCAATTTTTCCCTACTGCAAAGGAATATATTTTATTTAACTACGAAGTTTGTTGAAAACATTGAGAATGGAAACCCCATCTCAATCCCAAAATTAATAATAAATAAACCAACAAATTAATTAAGAGTGATGAGATCATCATAATAATTCAAGAACTAGATACTCAAGATATCCATAACCGGGGACACGGCTAACCATGATTAGTTTGTACACTCTGCAGAGGTTTGCGCACTTTTCCCCACAAGACTCGATCTCCTCCATCGGATTTCTCGCACTACATGGTGTTTGAGAAATGGATGACCAAGACACAGTCTTTGAGAAGCATTAACTCCTTCGACGGGTAAACCATACCACCTACATCCCCTACATCTGCCAGTTTACCACTGAAAGAGGTCTCGACTATGCCAGAGCCCATAATGGCTTGTGGCTGCACACGGAAGTTTCTAGCATGAATAATCTTATGATCCCTTTGAGCCTGGGTGGAGAACCATAGGATGATCACACGGATTCCCCGGGATCTCCTTGGACAACACTGGATTCCCCAGGTGCCCACAAAAAATCCACCCAGATGTGTATTAAAGTAGCCACCTTAAATAAACCCTTAGTTCATAATAATCTCTCACATCTATCATTAATCACTCAAACCAAACCACGTTTACAAGCATAGCATAGCAGTATAAGCATAACGTAGAAGTAACTCCCAGGGTTTGAATAAAAAGGACAATAGGTTCTACCACAATCAACTACTTCCCAATACCCACAAGTTATCAATCCTTCTCATGCAATGTTTGAGGATTGAAATTAATGCATAAAAACTGGGTAATATGGGATATGATCAGAGTGTTACTTGCCTTGCTGACGATCGGAAAACCCTAGTGACTCGTAGTAGCACGCTTCGCACTCCGGAAATTCTATCGCAAACAAACAATAGCATACATAAGCCCTCAAGCATAGATGCAAGGGTAAAACTCAAATAAAAATATCCAAACTGAAAGTTCAACTGAAGAGCTTCGATTTGCAAAAAGAATCAATTAAATCGGAGCTATGAAACTCAAACTACGATCACAAGAAGTTCGAATTCAAATCTGCTTGAAACCAAATTTTAATTTCTTAAAACCATGTTCAAGTTGATTAACTGGAAAGAGGGGTTCGAGACGAAGATTTTGGCGTTGGTTTCACTGGATTTGGACAAACGGTTAAAACGTTGCGAGGCTTTGAAGATTAGGGGCTAATCTTCGATAAAAATAATCAGGGATAGGTCCCTGGCCGAGAATAAAAGAAAAAGAAAAACACTAACGAACGAACGTTCGCTAACAAAGACAAACGGATGAACGTGTTCGCGAACAGAGACGTTCGGGTGAACGTTCGCTAAATAGAAACCCTAAAAAACCGATCTAAAACGAAAACCAAAAAAACGGCTTCGGTTCAGCGGTTTTACCGGTTCAACAAGAAAAATCGGCGCTTCGGGCGGCGGCTTTATCCGGCGAGTCTGGCGAGCGGCGACGCGCGACAGCGACATGCGCCTTGAGTCGGCGGCACACGGCAACAACGCAGCGGTGGAGCAGCGGCGATATCGGCAAGCGGCGGTGGCGCGGGCTTGTGGCGGCGGTGGGCGGCTGCAGCGGCGGGGTGGCTGCGGCTTGGGGGTGGAGGAGAGGCGGCGGCTCCAGCGCCTTATAAAGGCCCCGGGGGCGGCATGGGGAGGGGGCCGGCGCGGGGTGGAGTCCGGCTCGGACTCCTACTTGGCGACTGTGCCACGCACGGCGGTGACGGGAGGAAGGCGGCGCGCGGGAGTGGGCCGACACGGTCCGGGAATTTTTTTAAATAAAATTCCATCAAAGAAAAATCCTAATAAAAATATAAAAATATTCTAAAATGCCTAAAACAATTTTCACCGTCTAAATAAAATATTTAGAACAAAGTGAACATTTTACTGGCCTAAAATGCAATTTTCAAAAATGCATATTTTTCTAATTCAAATAATAATCCAAATAAAATATGTATTTGATTTAGAAAAATTTCCTCCAATATTCCTCTCTTTTTGAAGAAGTCATATTATCTTCCCTCTTTTATTTTTAATATTTGAAATATTTGGGAAGAAAAAATATTAAAACCAAATTGATCCTCTTTTAAAATTTGAGAAAAAAAAATTCAAATATGAAAATAAATGAAATCCCCAACTCTCTCCGTGGGTCCTTGAGTTGCTTAGGATCTCCGGCATCACAACCAAAAATTCAAATAAAAAATGATATGCATATGATGTCCTAGGTATAACATCCAAATTAAAAAATTGGGATGTTACAAACCTACCCCCCTTAAGATGAATCTCGCCCTCGAGATTCGGGTTGGCAGAAAATAGGTGTGGGTGGTCTTTTCGTAGGTCTTCTTCTCGTTCCTAGGTGGCTTCATCCTCAGTATGGTGGCTCCACTGAACTTTGCAAAAACTTGATAACCTTGCCGCGTGTAACTCGGCTAGAAAACTCGAGAATCTTGACGGGTTTCTCCTCGTAGGTCAGATCACTCTCCAACTGAATTGCTTCCAGGGGCACTGTATCTCTTAGAGGAATATCGGCCATCTCAGCATGGCACTTCTTCAACTGGGAAACGTGAAACACATCATGAACTCCTGACAATCCTTCGGGTAACTCCAACTTGTAGGCCACTTCTCCCATACGCTCCAATACTCGGTATGGTCCTACAAATCTCAGGGCTAACTTTCCCTTAACTCCAAATCGTTTGACTCCTCGCAGAGGTGACACACGAAGATATGCTATGTCTCTGATTTCATAGACTACCTCCTTGCGTTTTGTATCCGCATAACTCTTCTGTCTGTACTGAGCTACCTTCAGTCTATCTCGAATCAACTTGACCTTCTCTTCAGATTCTTTGATTAAATCTGGTCCAAACAACTAACGGTCTCCAACTTCATCCCACATTAACGGTGTCCTGCACCTTCTTCCATAGAAAGCTTTGAAAGGTGCCATCTTCAAACTAGCCTGATAAATGTTATTGTATGAGAACTCTGCGTAAGGCAAATTATCATCCCAACTAGATCCATAATCTAGCGCACAAGCTCTCAACATGTCCTCCAAAATCTGATTGACTCTCTCGGTCTGTCCATCCGTCTGCGGATGAAAAGTTGTACTGAACTCCAGCCTGGTGATACGTCTCCATCGTATCTACTTCTCCAAACACTTTTGACCTTGTTTTGGACTCTAACTTGCATGATTTGAATGGAGCTAACCCGGACTGACGCTGTTTTCAGCAAAATTGCCATGGTGTTATTTTTGTGCAGAAATAAAAGTTCTCGGAATGACACGAAACTTCACGGAGAATATTTTTGGAATATATAAATATCTTGGCGAAGAATCAAGACCGGGGCCCACACCTGTCCACGAGGGTGGGGCGCGCCTACCCCGGGCACGCCCCTGTCTCGTGGGCCCCACAGCTCACCGACCTCAACTCCAACTCTATATATTCACGTTCGGGGAGAAAAAAATCAAAGAGAAGGATTCATCGCATTTTACGATCTGAGAGCCGCCAAGCCCTAATCTCTCTCGGGAGGGCTGATCCGGAGTCCGTTCGGGGCTCTAGAGAGGGAATCGTCGCCATCCTCATCATCAACCTTCCTCCATCACCAATTTCATGATGCTCACCGCCGTGCGTGAGTAATTCCATCGTGAAGCTTCTGGGCGGTGATGGGTTGGATGAGATTTATCATGTAATCGAGTTAGTTTTGTTAGGGTTTGATCCCTAGTATCCATTATGTTCCGAGATTGATGTTGATATGACTTTGCTATGCTTAATGCTTGTCACTAGGGCCCGAGTGCCATGATTTTAGATCTGAACCTATTATGTTTTCATGAATATATGTGAGTTCTTGATCCTATCTTGCAAGTCAATAGTCACCTACTATGTGTTATGATCTGGCAACCCCTAAGTGACAATAATCGGGACCACTCCCAGTGATGACCGTAATTTGAGGAGTTCATGTATTAACTAAGTGTTAATGCTTTGGTCCGGTACTCTATTAAAAGGAGGCCTTAATATCCCTTAGTTTCCAATAGGACCCCGCTGCCACGGGAGGGTAGGACAAAAGATGTCATGCAAGTTCTTTTCCATAAGCATGTATGACTATATTCGGAATACATGCCTACATTACATTGATGAGCTGGAGCTAGTTACATGTCACCCTATGTTATAAGCTGTTGCATAAGGAATGCATCCGATATAATTAACCATCACTGATCCAATGCCTACGAGCTTTTCACATATTGATCTTTGCTTAGTTACTTTTCCGTTGCCACTGTTACAATTACTACAAAACTGCTACCGTTACTTTTGCCACCGTTACCGTTACTTCCATACTTTGCTACTAAATACTTTGCTGGAGATATTAAGTTTTCCAGGTGTGGTTGAATTGACAACTCAGCTGCTAATACTTGAGAATATTATTTGGCTCCCCTTGTGTCGAATCAATAAATTTGGGTTGAATACTCTACCCTCGAAAACTGTTGCGATCCCCTATACTTGTGGGTTATCACCTGGTACCCAAAGTCTGGTGCAACTGATTCCAAAACTTAGAAGTAAGCTGTGTTCCTCTATCTGATACAATGGTCCTCGGAACTCCATGCAGACATACGATCCTGGTCATATATATCTTGGCCAACTTCGCACTCGTATAAATGGTTTTCACGGGGATAAAGTGAGCCACTTTGGTCAAGCGATCGACTATTACCCAGATATAATCATATCCCGACCGTGTTCTGGGTAATCTGGTGATGAAATCCATGCCAAGTTTATCACACTTCCATTCGGGTATCGGCATAGGCTGTAATAATCCTGCTGGCTTCTGATGTTCTGCCTTCACTCTCCGACATACATCACATAGGACTACATACTCGGCAATATCCTTGTTCATACCTGTCCACCAGAAACGTTCCTTTAAATCCAAATACATCTTGGTGTTTCCAGGGTGAATCGAATATGGCGAGTCATGAGCTTCCTGAAGTATTAACTTCCTGATCTCCGCATTATTGGGTACATATACACGGTCCTCAAACCATAAAGTTTCATGCTCATCCTCACGAAAACCTTTGGCTTTTCCCTTGCTCATCTTCTCCTTTATCTCAGCAATATCCTTGTCATCCTTTTGAGATTATCGAATCTTTCCCAATAATGTAGACTGAACCTCCATTGCTGCAATAAACCCTCTTGGAACTATCTCCAAACGAAGTTCCTTGAGATCGTTGACTAACTCCTGCGGTAATCCTCCGCTTACGAGGGTATTGACATACCTCTTCCGGCTCAAAGCGTCTGCTATGACATTAGCCTTTCCTGGATGATAATGCAACTCCATATCATAATCCTTTATAAGATCCAACCATCTCCTCTGCCTGAGATTCAGCTCCTTCTGCATGAAAATGTACTTCAAACTCTTATGATCCGTGTACACATCACAACAGTTTCCAATAAGGAAATGTCTCCAAGTCTTGAGCGCATGTACTACGGCTGCTAACTCCAAATCATGCGTGGCATAATTCAACTCATGAGATCGAAGTTGTCGTGAGGCATATGAAACTCTTCCGTCTTGCATAAGTACTCGTCCAAGTCCTTGGCGAGAAGCATCGCAATACACTTGGAAATCCTTGCATATGTCCGGAAGGATTAGTACTGGGGGCTGTAACTAATCGCTTCTTCAAGTCCTGAAAACTGGCCTCACATTCTTTGGTCCACTTAAACTTGGTGTCCTTCTTCAATAACTCCGTCATGGGCTTTGCAATTTTGGAAAAATTCTCAATGAATCTCCGGTAATATCCAGCGAGTCCAAGAAAACTGCGGATCTCTCCTACTGAGGCGGGTGCCAACCAATCAGTGACTGACTGAACCTTGGTAGGGTCTACTGCTATACCTTCTCCTGATATAACATGTCCAAGAAATCCAACTTCCTTCAACCAAAACTCACATTTGCTGAACTTGGCATATAGCTGATGTTCCCTGAGCTTCTCGAGAACTAATCGCAAATGTTCCTTGTGTTCCTCTTCATTCTTTGAGTATACCGAAATATCATCAATGAACCACAACAAACTTATCCAAGAACTCCATGAACACCTTATTCATCATACTCATGAAATAGGCAGGGGCATTAGTCAATCCGAAAGACATAATTGTGTACTCATATAGCCCGTAGCTTGCGGTAAAAGCTGTCTTAGGTCTACCCTGTTCTCGGATCTTCAGCTGGTGGTATCCTGATCGCAGATCGATCTTGGAAAATACTTTAGCTCCTTGTAGCTGGTCAAACAAATCGTTGATCATCGGTAGTGGGTACTTGTTCTTGATCGTTACTTCATTCACTGCACCATAATCAACAACCATTCTCAAAGATCCATCCTTCTTCTCAACCTAGAGCACTGGGGCTCCCCACGGTGACGAACTTGGTCGAATGTAACCTTTCTCCAATAACTCCTTAATCTGCTTCTTAATTTCCTCCAGATCATTTGCGGGCATCCGGTATGGCCTCTTTGATATTGGACCGGTGCCTGGCAACAGCTCTATCAAAACTCTATGTCTCGATCTGGAGGCATGCCTGGTAATTCCTCTGGAAATACATCCGGGTAATCCTTCACAACAGGCACTTCCTCCTAAACAACTCCTGAGAGGGAATTCACTTGGGTTCTCCTTGGCGCATGCCTGGATACATACCTGATCCTCTTTCCCTCCGGAGTGGTGAGTAAAATTGACTTACTAGCGCAATCAATGTTCCCTCCGTACTTCGATAGCCAATCCATGCCTAGTATCATATCCAATCCTTGTGACTCCAAAAGTATTAGGTCTGAGGGGAAAACATGGCTACCAATGGTTAAGGGTAACCGATCACACCATCGGCTGGCCATATACTCTGCTCCTGGCGAGCTTACTAACATGGGTGACCTAAGGGCTAGGGTTGGCAACCTAAACTTGTCCACAAATCCCCTTGATATGTATGAATGCGATGCACCAGTATCGAAAAGAACAAGAGCGGTAAACAACTTAACCAAAAACTTACCAATCACTGCGTCAGGCTGATCTTCAACTTCCTCCACGTTGATGTGGTTCACCTGATCTCTAGTGAAGGGATTGGGCTTCTTCGCAGAGCTTCCATTTCCATTGCCATTCTTCAACTCAGAACAATCATTGGCGTAGTGCCCAGCCTTCCCGCACTTGTAACATGTGACATGACTCAGATCCTTCTTAGCGGGTGTTGCTGAGTTGGAACGGTTCTGGTTGCTGCTTGCTCCATTCCCATTTCCATTCTTGGGGCCATTGTGGTTATGTGAACTTCCTCCATTGTGAGTGTGGCCTCCATTGTTATGGTGGGTGTGTCCTCCCGAGTTCGGGGTAAAACGAGGTTTCTGCTGAGCTCCAGAATTATACTTCCCTTGTCCATACTTCCTTTTGCGGCTCTCTATCTGCTGCTGCTTCCCTTCAATCATAAGAGCCCTATCTACCAACTCCTGGTAGTTAGCAAATGTTGCTACCATCAACTGCATACTCAGCTCATCATTCAGCCCTTCCATAAACTTCTCCTGCTTCGCGACATCTGTGGCCACATCATCCGGGGCATAGCGAGTTAACTTACTAAACTCATCCACATACTGCCCCAAAGTACGGTTTCCTTGGCGTAAGTTGCGAAACTCGCACTTCTTCATGCTCATAGCTCCAGTTGAGACATGTGCAGTGCGGAATGCTTGCTGAAACTGATCCCAAGTGACATTGGCTATAGGAAAAGTTGCTATGTAATTCTCCCACCATGAGGCTGCGGGTCCATCCAGTTGGTGTGCGGCGAAGCACACCTTCTCAGCATCTGTGCAACCTACCGTGGTCAGCTCCCTTCCAATCCTGTGGAGCCAATCATCTGCAATAATCGGCTCGGTGCTACTGGAAAACACCGGCGGATTCAACCTCATAAAACGGGCTAAGTTGTCGACTGGAGGTGGGGGCGGTGGGTTTTTGTTGTTGTTGCCATGGTTCTGAACTAGTAGCTGCATCAAGGCATTCTGCTGTTGGATCAACTGAGTGAGCTCCGGTGGGAAGACAAATCCGGGGTCACGTCTCGGAGGCATCGGATGGGTTTAGAGGGGAGTGATTATAATAGAATGTGGTCTAAAGAGAAAATCACTACCCATATGCACATGAAACAAACACATTCATATCACACCAATATATTCAAACAAGGGCATACAAACGATCCAACTACTGTTACAAAATACTCAGACTACTACTATATACATGGGGGGATACTACTCATACTATGGTGGTCGACTAGAAATTTTGATTGGTGGAGGACTCCATGATATCCGCTCCAGCTTCGTCTTCGTAATTATCATCACTACAGTCGGGATCGGAGTTGGTGTCGTCGATGATGATATAGTCTTCAGAACGGATGTCCTCCTCAGGTGCGGGATCTCCGATGAATACACCTAGCTTCTTCTTCAGCTCTTCATTCTTCTCCAGTAACACTACAATTTACTCCTCATATCCATCGCGTGTAGACTTGAGTTCCTCTTCAAGCTCCATGTTCTTGGTCATCACCTTCTTCAGATCTATCATGCTGGCACACATTTGGTTGTCCTGGTGGCGAATGTGCTGGTTTAACTCCTGGATGAAGGCTGCAATGGACTTGTCCCTCCTGGTGCTGATCATCTCCCATTGCTCATCTCGGCGCCCACATATCTGGTATGTGGTGTCCTTAAGATCCTTGTTGTATACTTCGCTGATGCGTCCCATGGCAATGTGAGCTGCCATGCTCTTTCCTAGACTCCAGGTTCGTGCATCAAAGGAAAACTCTATGGGTTCAGTAACTGGTGCGAATGTCCTTCCTGGAACATGAACTCGAATCATCCAACGCTCCTCTTCTGGTAAAGTGGCGGTGTAGGTCCCGGTGAAGCTTGGTATTCCGATGTTCAGATACCTAGTGACCTCCTTCAAGTGTCGTCCAATGGGTGTGTCTTCATCCGGTTGAGCAAACTTGTTCCTTGGGTCCGCCATCTATAGAGTGGAAAATGGAGGAGAGTCAGAAATGAGTAGAGAAGAGTGACCTATGGCTTATCTTAGTGGTCACATCCTACAGTCAGCGTGTGCTCTAATACCATCTTGTAGCGATCCGACCTCAAACGGTCAAATCTCTTTGCATAAGTGTCATCCCTGGATCGGTAATAATGACACACACAGTACTTGAAGGATTTATAACAAAGTGCAATCACACACTTATTACATCGAATGTCTCAAAAGAGAACTTAATACAATAACATGGCTTAAGGCCATCTAAATAAGATAATAACGAAAGCTTCAAAGATAAATGAGTCCATCCACTCCAACTGCATAGCTGAGTGCACGACAACGACCTAGCGTACCTTACTCCTCGTTTGAAAAGTCTGCAACATAATACGTTGCAGCCCGAAACGGTTCAGCGCATGGAATATGCTGGCAAAATAACACTATAGAGCAAAAAAACATGATAACAACTATTACTACATGCATAGTAAAAATTTAAAGCTAATCTCGTGAGCGCTAAAGTTTCTGTTTTTTACAGCATGATCATAAAGACATCGCCCAAGTCTTCCCAAAGGTTCTACTTGGCACAAACACTAATTAAAACATAAAATCACATCTAAACAGAATCTAGATGGAATATTTATTACTAAACAGAACCAAAAAGAAATAAACTAAAATAAAATCGGGTTGCCTCCCAACAAGCGCTAACGTTTAACGCCCCTAGCTAGGCATGAAGATTTCAATGATGCTCACATAAAAGATAAGAATTGAAACATAAAGAGAGCATCATGAAGAATATGACTAGCACATTTAAGTCTAACCCACTTCCTATGCATAGGTATTTTGCGAGCAAACAACTTATGGGAACAGTAATCAACTAGCATAGGAAGGTAAAATAAGCATAGCTTCAAGATTTTAAGCACATAGAGAGGAAACTTGATATTATTGCAATTCCTACAAGCATATATTCCTCCCTCATAATAATTTTCAGTAGCATCATGAATGAATTCAACAATATAACCAGCACCTAAAGCATTCTTTTCATGATCTACTAGCATAGAAAATTTACTACTCTCCACATAAGCAAAATTCTTCTCATTCGGAATAGTGGGAGTATCATAAGAGACTTGAACACTAAAAAATTGTTTCCACATTAAAAGAGTAAAGTTCAGAAAAAGGGTAATCATAATCATGTCAATATTTGTAAATATAATCATCACTACTTTTTATAGCATAAGTTCCATCACAATAATCATCATAAGTAGCAACTTCGTTCTCATCATAATCGATTGAAACCTCTCCCAAGATAGTGGAATCACTAAATAAATTTGACACTCTTCCAAATCCACTTTCATATTCATTACAATAAGATTCAACATCCTCCAAAATAGTGGGATCACTACTTCCTAAAGTTGACACTCTTCCGAACCCACTTTCATCAATATAATCATCATAGGTGGGAGGCATGCTATCATCATAACAACTTTGCATTTCAAAAATTGGGTGCTAAAAATATCATCGTCATTAAACATAGCATCCCAAGCTTGGGACAAACATAATTTCAGCAAATATATTCTCAAATATTTCATCCTCATCAAACATAGCTTCCCGAAGCTTGGGCTCTTTCATATCATAAGCATAATCACTTTCATCATTAAAAATATGGATAGCACCAATAGTAAAGCAATTATCATCATCACAATGAGTAGTAGGAGCAACATCATTTGGGAGGGATACCTTTCTAACTTTGTTGCTCCTTCTTTTCTTTTTCTTCTTCACATTATGTGTAGGTTCAACCTTCCTCTTTGAGCTCCTTAGTGATGAGATTGGTTGAATAGAAAGCTCCTCCTCGTTACCTAATTCATCATAAGAAATAATAGGAGGATATTGGGAAGTCTCTTCCCTTTCATTAGTATTCTCATAATCTTCTATTTGCTTTCTTTTCTTTAGGTAATTGGCAATATAAGGATTTTCAATGCAATTCTCCGCACAAAACATATATATCTTTTCTAGATCAATATCAAGAAAATGATTAAGATTAAATTCGGGAATAGGCTTAGTTAAACGTTTCAACTCTTCACAACCCAAAAGCAATCTAAGTTCATTGTAATGAGAAAGGGAGATCAAATCATCACAATTTTTGGACACGATCCGATCATGAAACAATTTGCATTGGAGATGTAAATGATCTTGTTTATTGCAAAATTCACAACGGGAAAGATATCTTAAATTCTCCGCACTCTTATCTAGCCTTTCTTGCAACTTCTTAGTTTCTATATACTTATGCCTCTTGCAATATATATCTTCTTTATTTGGTGTGTTAATGCGAACATGCACTCCACAAAAGTTGACATGCTTATGAGAGATATTTTCATCATGACTAGAGCAATCATCATTAGTACTATGGATATTCAAGGAGTTTATACTAACAACATTGCAATCATGCTCATCATTCAAAGATTCAGTACCAAGCATTTTAATGCACTCTTCCTCTAGCACTTGAGCACAATTTTCCTTTCGATCAAACTCATGAAAGATATTAAAAAGATGGAGCGTATGAGACAAATTCAAGTCCATTTTTTTATAATTTTCTTTTATAAACTAAACTAGTGATAAAACAAGAAACAAAAAGATTAAATTGCAAGATCTAAAGATATACCTTCAAGCACTCACCTCCCCGGCAACGGCGCTAGAAAAGAGCTTAGTTGACAGGGTGTGAGTGAGTGCCCTTTACCTAGCCTCCCCGGCAACGGTGCTAGAAAAGAGCTTGATGTCTACTACACAACCTTCTTCTTGTAGACGTTGTTGGGCCTGCAAGTGCACAGGTTTGTAGGACAGTAGCAAATTTCCCTCAAGTGGATGACCTAAGGTTTATCAATCCGTGGGAGGCGTAGGATGAAGATGGTCTCTCTCGAACAACCCTGCAACCAAATAACAAAGAGTCTCTTGTGTCCCCAACACACCCAATACAATGGTAAATTGTATAGGTGCACTAGTTCGGCGAAGAGATGGTGATACAAGTGCAATATGGATGGTAGATAAAGGTTTTTGTAATCTGAAAATATAAAAACAGCAAGGTAACTAATGATAAAAGTGAGCGTAAACGGTATTGCAATGATAGGAAGCAAGGCCTAGGGTTCATACTTCCACTAGTGCAAGTTCTCTCAACAATAATAACATAGATAGATCATATAACAAGCCCTCAACATGCAACAAAGAGTCACTCCAAAGACACTAATAGCGGAGAACAAACATAGCGATTATGGTAGGGTACGAAACCACCTCAAAGTTATTCTTTCGGATCGATCTATTAAAGAGTTTGTACTAGAATAACACCTTAAGACACAAATCAACCAAAACCCTAATGTCACCTAGATACTCCATTGTCACCTCAAGTATCCGTGGGCATGATTATACGATATGCATCACACAATCTCAGATTCATCCAACCAACACATAGTACTTCAAAGAGTGCCCCAAAGTTTCTACCGGAGAGTCAAGAAAACGTGTGCCAACCCCTATGCATAGGTTCATGGGCGGAACCCGCAAGTTGGTCACCAAGACATACATCAAGTGGCACGTGATATCCCATTGTCACCACAGATAAATACGGCAAGACATACATCAAGTATTCTCAAAGTTAATACTCAATCCCATAAGATAACTTCAAGAGGGAAACTCAATTCAACACAAGAGAGTAAAGGGGGAGAAACACCATAAGATCCAACTATAATAGCAAAGCTCGCGATACATCAAGATCGTGCCATAGAGAGAACACGAGAGAGAGAGAGAGAGAGAGAGAGAGAGAGAGAGAGAGAGAGATCAAACACATAGCTACTATTACATACCCTCAGCCCCGAGGGTGAACTACTCCTCCTCGCCATGGAGGCGCGCCAGATGATGAAGATGGCCACGGTGATGGATTCCCCCCAGGTGGTGCCACAACGGGCTCCCGAAAGGTTTTGGTGGCTCTGAGAGGCTTGCGGTGGCGGAACTCGGATCTATCTTGATATTCGATGGTTTTATAGTGCGTAGGCATATATAGGCGAAAGAAGTCGGTCGGGAGGTGCTCGAGGGCCCACGAGACAGGCGCGCCAAAGATGGGGGGGCTCCTATCTCGTGGCCTCCTCGAGATCTTCGACGTGGACTCAAGTCTCTAGGATCATATTCTTCCAAAAATCACGCTGCGAAGGTTTCATTCCGTTTGGACTCGTTTGATATTCCTTTTCTTGAAATCTTGAAACAGGCAATAAAACAACAATATGGGCTGGGCCTCCGGTTAGTAGGTTAGTCCCAAAAGTAATATAAAAGTGTATAATAAAGCCCATAATCATTCAAAATAGGTAATATAATAGCATGGAATAATAAAAAATTATAGATACGTTGGAGACGTATCACCCCCCTCCACAGTTTATGTTTCCAGTCATATTCTCGTAGTGCTTAGGTGAAGCCCTGCACGAATCACTTCACCATCACCGTCACCACACCGTCGTGCTAACGTAACTCATCTACTTCCTCGACACTTTGCTGGATCAAGAGTTCGAGGGACGTCATCGAGCTGAACGTTTGCAGAACTCCGAGGTGATGTATGTTTGGTGCTTGATCGGTCGGACCAAGAAGTTTGACTACATCAACCGCGTTGTCAAACGCTTCTGCTTTCGTTCTACGAGGGAACATGGACACAATCTCCCCCTCTCGTTGCTATGCATTTCCTTGATATATCTAGCGTGAGTGTAGGACTTTTTTTGAAATTGCAAGCTACGTTTCCCAACAGTGGTATCAGAGCCAGGTCTATGCATAGATGATATGCATCAGTAGAACACAAAGAGTTGTGGGTGATGATCGTCATACTACTTACCACCAATGTCTTATTTTGATTCGGCGGTATTGTTGGATGAAGTGGCCCGGACCAACCTTATATGACCACGTTCATGAGACCGGTTCCACCGACAGACATGCAACTAGTTTTGCATAAAGGTGGCTGGAGGATGTATATTTCTCCAACTTTAGTTGAATTGAATTTGACTGCGGCCGGTCCTTGTTGAAGGTTAAAACAACAAACTTGATAAATCACCGTTGTGGTTTTGATGCGTAGGTAAGAACAGTTCTTGCTTGAAGCTCGTAGCAGCCACGTAAAACTTGCAACAACAAAGTAGAGGACATCTAACTTGTTTTTGCAGGGCATGTTGTGATGTGATATGGTCAAGACATGATGTGATATACATTATTGTATGAGAAGATTATGTTTTGTAAAAGTTATCGGCAACTGTCAGGAGCCTTATGGTTGTTGCTTTATTGTATGAAATGCAAACACCATGTAATTGCTTTACTTTATCACTATGCGTTAGCGATAGTTGTAGAAGCAATAGTTGGTGAGACGACCACGACGCAACGATGGAGATCAAGGTGTCGAGCTGGTGACGAGGGAGATCATGACGATGCTTTGGAGATGGAGATCAAAAGCACAAGATGATGATGGCCATATCATGTCACATATATTGATTGCATGTGATGTTTATCTTTTATGCATCTTATTTTGCTTAGTACGCTGGTAGCACTATAAGATGATCCCTTTACTAAAATTTCTAGGTATAAGTGTTCTCCCTGAGTATGCACCATTGTGACAGTTTGTCGTGCTGAGACACCACGTGATGATCGGGTGTGATAGGCTCGACGTTCACATACAGCGGGTGCAAGAAATATTTGCACGTGTGGAATACTCGGGTTAAACTTGACGAGCCTGGCATGTACAATCATGGCCTCGGAACACTTGAGACCGAAAGGTTGAACGTGAATCATATAGTAGATATGATCAACATAGAGATGTTCACCATTGATGACTACTCCATCTCACGTGATGATCGGACATGGTTTAGTTGATTTGGATCACGTATCATTTGGATGACTTGAGGGATGTCAATCTAAGTGGGAGTTCTTAAGTGATATGATTAAATGAACTTAATTTATCATGAACTTAGTCGTGATAGTTTTTGATATCTATGTTGTAGATCAATGGCCCGTGCTACCGTTCCCTAGAATTTTAATGTGTTCCTAGAGAAAGATAAGTTGAAAGATGATGGTAGCAACTACACTGAATGGGTCTGTAACTTGAGGATTATCCTCATTGCTGCACAAAGGAATTATGTCCTTGATGCACCGCTAGGTGAACGGCCTGCTGCTGGAGCAGATGCTGATGTTATGAATGTCTGGCAAGCTCGATCTGATGACTACTCGATAGTTCAGTGTGCCATGCTTTACGGCTTAGAGTCGGGACTTCAAAGACGTTTTAAACTCATGGAGCATATGAGATGTTCCAATAGTTGAAGTTAATATTTCAAGCAAATGCCCGAGTTGAGAGATATGAAGTCTCCAACAAGTTCTATAGCTGCAAGATGGAGGAGAATAGTTCTGTCAGTGAACACATACTCAGAATGTCTGGATATCATAATCACTTGACTCAGCTGGGAGTTAATTTTCCAGATGATAGTATTATTGACAGAGTTCTCCAATCACTCCACCAAGCTAAAAAGGTTTCGTGATGAACTATAATATGCAAGGGATGGAAAAGACAATTCCTGAGCTCTTCGCAATGCTCAAAGCTGCGGAGGTAGAAATCAAGAAGGAGCATCAAGTGTTAATGATTAACAAGACCACTAGTTTCAAGAAAAAGGGCAAGGGAAAGAAGGGGAACTTCAAGAAGAATATCAAGCAAGTTGCCACTCCGGGCAAGAAGCCCAAAGCTGGACCCAAGACTGAAACTGAGTGCTTCTACTTCAAAGGAACTGGTCACTGGAAGCGGAACTGCCCCAGGTATTTGGAGGATAAGAAGGATGGCAAAGTGAACAAAGGTATATTTGATATACATGTTATTGATGTGTACCTACCTAATGCTCGTAGTAGCGCCTGGGTATTTGATACTGGTTCGGCTGCTCATATTTGTAAATCGAAACAGGGGCTACAGATAAAATGAAGATTGGTTAAGGACGAGGTGATGATGTGCGTCAGGAATGGTTCCAAGGTCGATGTGATCGTCGTCGGCACGCTACCTCTACATCTACCATCGGGATTAGTTTTAGACCTCAACAATTGTTATTTGGTGCCAGCGTTGAGCATGAACATTATATCTATGCGAGACGGTTATTCATTTAAATCAGAGAATAATGATTGTTCTATTTATATGAGTAATATCTTTTATGGTCATGCACCCTTGAAGAGTGGTCTATTTTGTTGAATCTCGATTGTACCGATACACATATTCATAATATTGATGCAAAAGATGCAAAGTTGATAATGATAGTGTAACATATTTGTGGCACTGCCGTTTAGGTCATATTGGTGTAAAACGCATGAAGAAACTCCATGCATATGGACTTTTGGAATCACTTGATTATGAATCATTTGATACTTGCGAACCATGCCTCATGGGCCAGATGACTAAAACTCCGTTCTCCAGAACAATGGAGCGAGCTAATGACTTATTGGAAATAATACATACCGATGTATGCGGTCCAATGAGTGTTGAAGCTAGCGGCAGGTATCGTTATTTTCTGGCCTTCACAGATGATTTGAGCAGATATGGGTATATCTACTTGATGAAACAGAAGTCTGAAATATTTGAAAAGTTCAAAGATTTTCAGAGTGCAGTGGAGAATCATTGTAACAAGAAAGTAAATTTTCTATGATCTGATCGCGGAGGCGAATATTTGAGTTACGAGTTTGTCCTTCATTTAAAACAATGTGGAATAGTTTCACAACTCTCGCCACCTGGAACACCACAGCGTAATGGTGTGTCTGAATGTCGTAACCATACTTTATTAGATATGGTGCGATCTATGATGTCTCTTACCGATTTACCACTATTGTTTTGGGGTTATGCATTAGAGATAGATGCATTCACTTTAAATAGGGCACCATCTAAATCCGTTGAGATGACACCGTATGAACTGTGGTTTGGCAAGAAACCTAAGCTGTCGTTTCTTAAAGTTTGGGGTTGCACTTATGTCAAAAGGCTTCAGCCTGATAAGCTCAAACCCATATCGGAGAAGTGCGTCTTCATAGGATACCCTAAGGAAACAATTGGGTACACCTTCTACCACAAATCCGAAGGCAATATCTTTGTTGCCAAGAATGGAACATTTCTAGAGAAGGAGTTTCTCTCGTAAGAGGTGAGTGGGAGGAAAGTAGAACTTGATGAGGTACTTGTACCTTCTCTCAATTTGGAAAGTAGCTCATTAGAGAAATCTGTTCCTGTGATGCCTACACCAACTAGAGAGGAAGCTAATGATGATGATCATGAAACTTCAGATCAAGTTACTGCTAAGCCTCATAGGTCAACCAGAGCATGATCTGCACCAGAGTGGTACGACAATCCTGTTCTGGAATTCATGTTACTAGACCATGACAAATCTACGAACTATGAAGAAGCTATGATGAGCCCAGATTCCGATAATTGCTTGAGGCCATGAAATCTAAGATAGGATCCATATATAAGAACAAAGTGTGGACTTTGGTGGACTTGCCCGATGATCGGCAAGCCATTGAAAATAAATGGATCTTCAAAAGGAAGACAAACGCTGATGGTAATGTTACTATCTACAAAGCTCGAATTGTCGCAAAAGGTTTTCTACAAGTTCAAAATGTTGACTACGATGGTATCGATGCTTGAGTCTGGCCGAATCATGTTAGCAATTGCCGCATTTTATGATTACGAAATCTGGAAAATGGACGTCAAAACTGCATTCCTTAATGGATTTATTAAAGAAGAGTTGTATATGATGCAACCAGAAGGTTTTGTCAATCCTAAAGGTGCTAACAAAACGTGCAAGCTCCAGCGATCCATCTATGAACTGGTGCAAGCATCTCGGAGTTGGAATATACGCTTTGATGAGTTGATCAAAGCATATAGTTTTATACAGACTTGCGGTGAAGCCTGTATTTACAAGAAAGTGAGTGGGAGCACTACAGCGGTGTCGTCTCAATGGATTTAGATGGTGCCCTATGTAAAGTGAATGCAGCTGTCTCTAATGCATAATCCCAAAACGATAGTGGTAAATCAGTAAGAGACATCATAGATCGCACCATATCTAATAAAGTACAGTTACCACATTCGGACACACCATTATGCTGTGGTGTTCCAGGTGGCGTGAGTTATGAAACTATTCCACATTGTTTTAAATGAAGGCCAAACTCGTAACTCGAATATTCGCCTCCGCGATCAGATTGTAGAAACTTTATTTTCTTGTTACGATGATTCTCCACTTCACACTAAAAATCTTTGAACTTTTCAAATCTTTCAAACTTGTGTTTCATCAAGTAGATATACCCATATCTACTCAAATCATCTGTGAAGGCCAGAAAATAACGATACCCGCCGCGAGCTTCAACACTCATCGGACTGCATACATCGGTATGTATTATTTCCAATAAGTCATTAGCTCGCTTCATTGTTCCGGAGAATGGAGTTTTAGTCATCTTGCCCATGATGCATGGTTCGCAAGTATCAAATGATTCATAATCAAGTGATTCCAAAAATCCATCCGTATGGACTTTCTTCATGTGCTTTACGCCAATATGACCTAAACGGTAGTGCCACAAATATGTTGCACTATCATTATCAACTTTCCATCTTTTAGCATCAATATTATGAATATGTGTATTAGTACGATTGAGATTCAATAAACCATTTACATTGGGTGTATCGCCATAGAAGGTTTTATTCATGTAAACAGAACAATAATTATTCTTTGACTTAAATGAAAAATTGTATCGCAATAAACTTGATCTAATCATATTCATGCTCAACGCAAACACCAAATAACATTTATTTAGGTCCAACACTAATCCCGAAGGTAGAGAGAGTGTGCGATGTTGATCTTATCAACCTTGGAATCACTTCCAACACAGATCATCACCTCGCCCTTAACAAGTCTCTGTTCATGTTGCAACTCCTGTATCGAGTTACTAATCTTAGCAACTGAACCGGTATCAAATACATAGGGGTTACTACGAACGCTAGTAAAATACACATCAATAACATGTGTATCAAATATACCTTTGTTCACTTTGCCATCCTTCTTATTGGCCAAGTATTTGGGGTAGTTCCGTTTCCAGTGACCATTCCTTTGCAGTAGAAGCACTCAGTTTCAGGCTTAGGTCTAGTTTTCGGTTTCTTCACATGAGTGGCAACTTGCTTGTCATTCTTCTTGAAGTTCCCTTTCTTTCCCTTTGCCCTTTTTCTTGAAACTAGTGGTCTTGTTAACCATCAACACTTTAATGTTATTTCTTGATTTCTACCTTCGTCGATTGCAGCATCGTGAAGAGCTCGGGAATCCTTTTTCATTATCACTTGCACATTATAGTTCATCACAAAGTTCCAGTAGCTTGGTGATAGTGATTAGAGAATATGTCAATCACTATCTTATCTGGAAGATTAACTCACACTTGATTCAAGCGATTGTAGTGCCCAGACATTCTGAGCACATGCTCACTAGGTGAGCTATTCTCCTCCATCTTGTAGGCAAAGTACTTGTTAGAGGTTTCATACCTCTCGACACGGGCATGAGTCAGAAATACCAATTTTAGCTCTTGGAAAATCTCACATGCTCCGTGGCATTCAAAATGTTTTCGAAGTCCTTGTTCTAAGCCGTAAAGCACGGCGCACTAAACTATCAAGTAGTCATCATACCGAGCTTGTCAAACGTTCACAATGTCTACATCTGCTCCTGCAATAGGTCTGTCACCTAGCGGTGCACCAAAGACACAATTCTTCTGTGCAGCAATGAGGATAATCCTCTGATCACGGACCTGTTGGGGAACGTAGTAATAATTCAAAATTTTCCTATGTGTGACCAAGATCAATCTAGGAGATGTTAGCAACGAGAGAGGGAGTGCATCTTCAAACCCTTGAAGATCGCTTAGCGGAAGCGTTACAAGAACACGGTTGATGGTGTCGTACTCGCGGCGATTTAAATCGCGGAAGATCCGATCCAAGCGCCGAGCGGACGACGCCTCTGCGTTCAACACACGTACAGCCCGGGGACGTCTCCTCCTTCTTGATCTAGCAAGGGAGAGGAGAAGTTGAGGGAGAACTCCGGCAGCACTACGGCGTGGTGGTGGAGCTCGTGGTTCTCCGGTAGGGCTTCGCTAAGCACTACTAAGGATGAGGAGGAGCTGGAGGGGGAAGGGATGCACCAGGGGAAGGGTGCGGCTGCCCTCCCACCCCCTCACTATATATAGGGGGAAGGGGAGAGGGGGCCGGTCCCCTAGATCCATCTAGATGGAGGGGGGGCTAGGGGGAAACTTGTCCCCCAAGCAGGTGGGGGGCGCCCCCATCCCCTAGGGTTTCCAACCCTAGGCGCCTTGGGTCCTTGGGGGGCGCACCAGCCCACTAAGGGGATGGTCCCAACCCATATTCAGCCACTAAGCCCTCCGGGTTAGGTGGCCCTACCCAGTGGACCCCGAACACCTTTCGGTGGTCCCGATACAATACCGATAACACCCGAAACCTTCCGGTGACTGAAACTGGACTTCCCACATATAAATCTTCACCTCCGGACCATTCCAGAACTCCTCATGACGTCCGGGATCTCAACCGGGACTATGAACAACCTTCGGTAACCACATACAGTTTCCCATTACAACTCTAGCGTCACCGAACCTTAAGGGTTTAGACCCTACGGGTTCCGGAACCATGCAAACATGACCGAGACACCTCTCCGGCCAATAACCAATAGCAGGATCTGGATACCCATATTGGCTCCCACATGTTCCACGACGATCTCATCGGATGAACCACGATGTCAGGGATTCAATCAACCCCGTATACAATTCCCTTTGTCCATCGGTATATTACTTGCCTGAGATTCGATCGTCGGTATCTGTCGTGGTTCTAAGTCTGACAGTAGAATAGGGGGGTCCTAGCTATGGAGTAGTTGTATATGCAAGATGTTTACGAGTTCAGGCCGTTCTCGGAGGAAGTAACAGCCCTACGTCTCGGAGTCCGGAGGCGGTCGACTGTATTATGTGTGTATGAGTTACAGGGGTGCAAACCCTTTACACTGAGGAGGGGGGTGGCTTATATAGAGTTCGCTAGACCCCTCCAACCCTCAGTTATGTAGGGATTAAGGTACATTAAGATAGGGAGTAACTGGTAACGTCCCACATAAAGTGCTATGATGACCATAAATCCACTTAATGACCAACCGTTTGCGTGCAGACTGACTGTAGATCTCCTAGCAGTCGAGTGGTTGGCTTCATGGTCGAGTGTCTTCAGGTCCGTCGTGTGGGATCCTTCCAGGTCGACTGAAAGGTGGTTTCTTCAAGAGATGTCCTTGGGGAGGGCATCTTGGACAGGTCCATGGCCCTACCCTAGGTACATGGCTTCATCAGTAGCCCCTGAATGGATCGAGGTTTGAGTGGGGAAGGAGTTGAGAACTCTTCCGACCACTTTTCGTGCGATGAGCACGTCCTGTTCTGGATCAATGAGCTTAGGTGACGGCTTCAACTTCTTTTTCAGTCGCCTTGATCCATTCTTTGTATCCGTCGAGTGTGTTTTTGTTGGGGAACGTAGTAATTTCAAAATTTTCCTACGCACACGCAAGGATCATGGTGATGGCATAGCAACGAGAGGGGAGAGTATTGTCCACGTACCCTCGTAGACCATAAGCGGAAGCGTTATGACAACGCGGTTGATGTAGTCGTACGTCTTCACGATCCGACCGATCCAAGTACCGAATGCACGGCACCTCCGAGTTCAGCACACGTTCAGCTCGATGACGATCCCCGGACTCCGATCCAGCAAAGTGTCGGGGATGAGTTCCACAAGACGACGGCGTGGTGACGATGATGATGCTCTATCGGCGCAGGCTTCGCCTAAACTCCGCTGACGATATGACCGAGGTGGAATATGGTGGAGGGGCACCGCACACAGCTAAGGAACGATCCGTAGATCAACTTGTGTGTCTATGGGTGCCCCCCCCCCGTATATAAAGGAGCTAGGGGGTGCGGCCGGCCCTAGGAGGAGGCGCTGGAGGAGTCCTACTCCCACTAGAGTAGGACTCCCCTTCCTAGTTGGACTAGGACTTGGGGGAAGGAGGAGAGGGGAAAAGGAAAGGGGGGCGCCTCCTCCTTGTCCTATTCGGACTTGGGGGAGGCGCGGCTGCCCCTTGGCCCCTTCTCCTCTTTCTCCACTAGGCCCACTAAGGCCCATTAGGTCACCGGGGGGTTCCGGTAACCTCCCGGTACTCCGGTAAAATGCCGATTTCACCCGGAACACTTCCGATGTCCAAACATAGGCTTCCAATATATCAATCTTTATGTCTCGACCATTTCGAGACTCCTCGTGTCCGTGATCACATCCGGGACTCCGAACAAACTGCGGTACATCAAAACTTATAAACTCATAATAAAATTGTCATCGTAACGTTAAGCGTGCGGACCCTACGGGTTCGAGAACAATGTAGACATGACCTAGAACTATTCTTGGTCAATAACCAATAGCGGAACCTAGATGCCCATATTGGCTCCTACATATTCTACGAAGATCTTTATCGGTCAAACCGCATAACAACATACGTTGCTCCTTTGTCATCGGTATGTTACTTGCCGAGATTTGATCGTCGTATCCAATACCTAGTTCAATCTCGTTCGACAAGTCTCTTTACTCGCTACGTAATGCATCATTCCGTAACTAACTCATTAGCTACATTGCTTGCAAGGCTTATAGTGATGTGCATTACCGAGAGGGCCAGAGATACCTCTCCGACAATCGGAGGACAAAACCTAATCTCAAATACGCCAACCCAACATGTACCTTTGGAGACACCTGTAGTACTCCTTTATAATCACCCAGCTTCGTTGTGACATTTGGTAGCACCAAAGCGTTCCTCCGTAAACGGAGTTGCATAATCTCATAGTTACAAAGAACATGTATAAGTCATGAAGAAAGCAATAGCAATATACTAAACGATCAAGTGCTAGGCTAACGGAATGGGTCATGTCAATCACATCATTCTCCTAATGATGTGATCCCATTAATCAAATAACAACACATGTCTATGGTTAGGAAACATAACCATCTTCGATTAATGAGCTAGTCAAGTAGAGGCATACTAGTGACTATATGTTTGTCAATGTATTCACACATGTATAATGTTTCCGGTTAATACAATTCTAGCATGAATAATAAACATTTTATCATGATATGAGGAAATAAATAATAACTTTATTATTGCCTCTAGGGCATATTTCCTTCAGTCTCCCACTTGCACTAGAGTCAATAATCTAGATTACACAGTAATGATTCTAACACCCATGGAGTCTTGGTGCTGATCATGTTTTGCTCGTGGAAGAGGCTTAGTCAACGGGTCTGCAACATTTAGATCCGTATGTATCTTGCAAATCTCTATGTCTCCCACCAGGACTTGGTCCCGGATGGAATTGAAGCGTATCTTGATGTGCTTGGTCCTCTTGTGAAATCTGGATTCCTTTGCCAAGGCAATTGCACCAATTTGTCACAGAAGATCTTCATTGGTCCCGATGCACTAGGTATGACACCTAGATCGGAAATGAACTCTTTCATCCAGACTCCTTCATTTGCTGCTTCCGAAGCAGCTATGTATTCCGCTTCACATGTAGATCCCGCCACGACGCTTTGTTTAGAACTGCACCAACTAACAGCTCCACCGTTTAATAAAAACACGTATCCGGTTTGCGATTTAGAATCGTCCGGATCAGTGTCAAAGCTTGCATCGACGTAACCATTTACGACTTGCTCTTTGTCACCTCCATAAACGAGAAACATATCCTTAGTCCTTTTCAGGTATTTCAGGATGTTCTTGACCGCTGTCCAGTGATCCACTCCTGGATTACTTTGGTACCTTCCTGCCAAGCTTATTGCTAAGCATACGTCAGGTCTGGTACACAGCATTGCATACATGATAGAGCCTATGGCTGAAGCATAGGGAACATCTTTCATTTTCTCTCTATCTTCTGCTGTGGTCGGGCATTGAGTTTGACTCAATTTCACACCTTGTAATACAGGTAAGAATCCTTTCTTTGCCTGATCCATTTTGAACTTTTTCAAAACTTTATCAAGGTGTGTGCTTTGTGAAAGTCCAATCAAGCATCTTGATCTATCTCTATAGATCTTGATGCCCAACATGTAAGCAGCTTCACCGAGGTCTTTCATTGAAAAACTTTTATTCAAGTATCCTTTTATGCTATCCAGAAATTCTATATCATTTCCATTCAATAATATGTCGTCCACATATAATATCAGAAATGCTACAGAGCTCCCACTCACTTTCTTGTAAATACAGGCTTCTCCAAAAGTCTGTATAAAACCATATGCTTTGATCACACTATCAAAGCGTTTATTCCAACTCCGAGAGGCTTGCACCAGACCATAAATTGATCATTGGAGCTTGCACACTTTGTTAGCACCTTTTGGATCAACAAAACCTTCTGGTTGCATCATATACAACTCTTCTTCTAGAAATCCATTCAAGAATGCAGTTTTGACATCCATTTGCCAAATTTCGTAATTATAAAATGCAACAATTGCTAACATGATTCAGACAGACTTTAGCATCGCTATGGGTGAGAAAGTCTCATCGTAGTCAACCCCTTGAACTTGTCTAAAACCTTTCGCAACAAGTCGAGCTTTATAGACAGTTATATTACCATCAGCGTCAGTCTTCTTCTTAAAGATCCATTTATTTTCTATTGCTTGCCGACCATCGGGCAAGTCAACCAAAGTCCACACTTTGTTCTCATGCATGGATTCCATCTCAGATTTCATGGCTTCAAGCCATTTTGCGGAATCTGGGCTCACCATCGCTTCTTCATAGTTCGTGAGGTTCACCATGATCTAGTAGCATGACTTCCGAATAGGATTACCGCACCACTCAGTGCGGATCTTACTCTAGTTGATCTACTGAGTTCAGAACAACTTGATCTGAAGTTTCATGATCATCATCATTAACTTCCTCACTAATTGGTGTAGGTGTCACAGGAACCGATTTCTGTGATGAACCACTTTCCAATAAGGGAGCTAGTACTGTTACCTCATCAAGTTCTAGTTTCCTCCCACTCACTTCTTTCGAGAGAAACTCCTTCTCTAGAAAGGATCCATTCTTAGCAACAAATGTCTTGCCTTCGGATCTGTGATAGAAGGTGTACCCAACTGTCTCCTTTGGGTATCCTATGAAGACACATTTTTCCGATTTGGGTTCAAGCTTATCAGGTTGAAGCTTTTTCACATAAGCATCGCAACCCCAAACTTTCAGAAACGACAACTTTGGTTTCTTGCCAAACCATAGTTCATAAGGAGTCGTCTCAACGGATTTTGATGGTGCCCTATTTAACGTGAATGCGGCCGTCTCTAAAGCATAACCCCAAAACGATAGTGGTAAATCGGTAAGAGACATCATAGATCGCACCATATCTAGTAAAGCACGATTCGACGTTCGCACACCATTACGCTGTGGTGTTCCAGGTGGCGTGAGTTGCGAAACTATTCCGCATTGTTTCAAATGTAGACCAAACTCGTAACTCAAATATTCTCCTCCATGATCAGATCATAGAAACTTTATTTTCTTGTTACGATGATTTTCAACTTCACTCTGAAATTCTTTGAACTTTTCAAATGTTTCAGATTTATGCTTCATTAAGAAGATATACCCGTACCTGCTTAAATCATCTATGAAGGTGAGAAAATAATGATTTCCGCCACGAGCTTCAACATTCATCGGACCACATACATCTGTATGTATGATTTCCAACAAATCTGTTGCTCTCTCCATAGAACCGGAGAACGGTGTTTTAGTCATCTTGCCCATGAGGCACGGTTCGCAAGTACCAAGTGATTCATAATCAAGTGGTTCCAAAAGTCCATCAGTATGGAGTTTCTTCATGCGCTTTACACCGATATGACCTAAACGGCAGTGCCACAAATAAGTTGCACTATCATTATCAACTCTGCATCTTTTGGTTTGACATTATGAATATGTGTATCACTACTATCGAGATTTAATAAAAATAGACCACTCTTCAAGGGTGCATGACCATAAAAGATATTACTCATATAAATAGAACAACCATTATTCTCTGATTTAAATGAATAACCGTCTCGCGTCAAACAAGATCCAGATATAATGTTCATGCTCAACGCTGGCACCAAATAACAATTATTTAGGTCTAAAACTAATCCCGAAGGTAGATGTAGAGGTAGCTTGCCGACCGCGATCACATCGACTTTGGAACCGCTTCCCACGCGCGCATCGTCACCTCGTCCTTGGCCAATGCTCGCTTATTCCATAGTCCCTGCTTTGAGTTGCAAATATTAGCAATGAACCAGATCAAATACCAGTGCTCTGCGAGCTCTAGTAAGGTACACATCAATAACATGTATATCACATATACCTTTGTTCACCTTGCCATCCTTCTTATCCGCCAAATACTTGGGGCAGTTCGCTTCCGATGACCAGTTTCCTTGTAGTAGAAGCACTCGGTTTCAGGCTTAGGTCCAGACTTGGGTTTCTTCTCTTGAGCAGCAACTTGCTTGCTGTTCTTTTGAAGTTCCTTCTTCTTCCCTTTGCCCTTTTCTTGAAACTAGTGGTCTTGTTGACCATCAACACTTGATGCTCCTTCTTGATTTCTACCTCCATGCTTTTAGCATTGCGAAGAGCTCGGGAATTGTCTTGTTCATCCCTTGCATATTATAGTTCATCACGAAGCTCTTGTAGCTTGGTGGCGTGATTGGAGAATTCATCAATGACACTATCATCCGGAAGATTAACTCCCAGTTGAATCAAGTGATTATTATACCCGACATTTTGAGTATATGCTCACTGACAGAACTATTCTCCTCCATCTTGCAGCTATAGAACTTATTGGAGACTTCATATCTCTCAATCCGGGCATTTGCTTGAAATATTAACTTCAACTCCTGGAACATCTCATATGCTCCATGACGTTCAAAACGTCGTTGAAGACCCGGTTCTAAGCCGTAAAGCATGGCACACTGAACTATAGAGTAGTCATCAGCTTTGCTCTGCCAGATGTTCACAACTTCTGGCGTTGCTATTGCAGCAGGCCTGGCACCCAGCGGTGCTTCCAGGACGTAATTCTTCTGTGCAGCAATGAGGATAATCCTCAAGTTATGGACCCAATCCGTGTAATTGCTACCATCATCTTTCAACTTTGCTTTCTCAAGGAACGCATTAAAATTCAACGGAACAACAGCACGAGCCATCTATCTACAACAAACATAGATAATCAAAATACTATCAGGTACTAAGTTCATGATAAATTTAAGTTCAATTAATCATATTACTTAAGAACTCCCACTTAGACAGACATCTCTCTAGTCATCTAAGTGATCACGTGATCCAAATCAACTAAACCATAACCGATCATCACGTGAGATGGAGTAGTTTTCAATGGTGAACATCACTATGTTGATCATATCTACTATATGATTCACGCTTGACCTTTCGGTCTCCGTGTTCCGAGGCCATATCTGCATATGCTAGGCTCTCAAGTTTAACTTTGAGTATTCGCGTGTGCAAAACTGGCTTGCACCCGTTGTAGATGGACGTAGAGCTTATCACACCCGATCATCACGTGGTGTCTGGGCACGACGAACTTTGGCAACGGTGCATACTCAGGGAGAACACTTCTTGATAATTTTTAGTTAGAGATCATCTTAAAATGCTACCGTCAATCAAAGCAAGATAAGATGCATAAAGGATAAACATCACATGCAATCAATATAAGTGATATGATATGGCCATCATCATCTTGTGCTTGTGATCTCCATCTCCGAAGCACCGTCGTGATCACCATCGCCACCGGCGCGACACCTTGATCTCCATCGTAGCATCGTTGTCGTTCGCCATCTATTGCTTCTACGACTATCGCTACCGCTTAGTGATAAAGTAAAGCAATTACAGGCGTTGCATTTCATACAATAAAGCGACAACCATATGGCTCATGCCAGTTGCCGATAACTTCGGTTACAAAACATGATCGTCTCATACAATAAAATATAGCATCACGTCTTGAGCATATCACATCACTACATGCCCTGCAAAAACAAGTTAGACATCCTCTACTTTGTTGTTGCAAGTTTTACGTGGCTGCTACGGGCTGAATAAGAACCGTTCTTACCTACGCATGAAAACCACAACGATAGTTTGTCAAGTTGGTGCTGTTTTAACCTTCGCAAGGTCCGGGCGTAGCCACACTCGGTTCAACTAAAGTGAGAGAGACAGACACCCGCCAGTCACCTTTAAGCACGAGTGCTCGCAACGGTGAAACCAGTCTCGCGTAAGCGTACGCGTAATGTCGGTCCGGGCCGCTTCGTCTCACAATACCGTCGAACCAAAGTATGACATGCTGGTAAGCAGTATGACTTGTATCGCCCACAACTCACTTGTGTTCTACTCGTGCATATGACATCTACGCATAAAACCAGGCTCGGATGCCACTGTTGGGGAACGTAGTAATTTCAAAATTTTCCTACGCACACGCAAGGATCATGGTGATGGCATAGCAACGAGAGGGAGAGTATTGTCCACGCACTCGTGAGACCGTAAGCGGAAGCATTATGACAAAGCGGTTGATGTAGTCGTACGTCTTCACGATCCAACCGATCCAAGTACCGAACGCACGGCACCTCCAAGTTCAGCACACGCTCAGCTCGATGACGATCCCGGACTCCGATCCAGCAAAGTGTCGGGATGAGTTCCACAAGATGACGGCGTGGTGACGATGATGATGCTCTATCGCGCGAGGCTTCGCCTAAACTCCGCGACGATATGACCGAGGTGGAATATGGTGGAGGGGGCACCGACACGGCTATGGAACGATCCATAGATCAACTTGTGTCTATGGGGTGTCCCCTGCCTCGTATATAAAGGAGCAAGGGGGGTGCGGCGGCCCTAGGAGGAGGCGCGCTGAGGAGTCCTACTCCCACCGAGTAGGACTCCCCTTTTTCCTAGTTGGACTAGGACTTGGGGGAAGGAGGAGAGGGGGAAAAGGAAAGGGCGCCGCCTCCTTGTCCTATTCGGACTTGGGGGGGGCGCGGCTGCCCCTTGGCCCCTTCTCCTCTTTCTCCACTAGGCCCACTAAGGCCCATTAGGTCACCGGGGGGTTCCGGTAACCTCCCGGTACTCCGGTAAAATGCCGATTTCACCCGGAACACTTCCGATGTCCAAACATAGGCTTCCAATATATCAATCTTTATGTCTCGACCATTTCGAGACTCCTCGTCATGTCCGTGATCACATCCGGACTCCGAACAAACTTCGGTACATCAAAACTTATAAACTCATAATAAAACTATCATCGTAACGTTAAGCGTCATGGACCCTACGGTTCGAGAACTATGTAGACATGACCTAGAACTATTCTCGGTCAATAACCAATAGCGGAACCTGGATGCCCATATTGGCTCCTACATATTCTACGAAGATCTTTATCGGTCAAACCGCATAACAACATACGTTGTTCCTTTGTCATCGGTATGTTACTTGCCCGAGATTTGATCGTCGGTATCCAATACCTAGTTCAATCTCATTATCGACAAGTCTCTTTACTCGTTACGTAATGCGCCATTCCGTAACTAACTCATTAGCTACATTGCTTGCAAGGCTTATAGTGATGTGCATTACCGAGAGGGCCCAGAGATACCTCTCCGGCAATCGGAGGACAAAACCTAATCTCAAATACGCCAACCCAACATGTACCTTTGGAGACACCTGTAGTACTCCTTTATAATCACCCAGCTTACGCTAGTGACGCTTGGTAGCACCAAAGTGTTCCTCCGTAAACGGAGTTGCATAATCTCATAGTTACAGGAACATGTATAAGTCATGAAGAAAGCAATAGCAATATACTAAACGATCAAGTGCTAGGCTAACGGAATGGGTCATGTCAATCACATCATTCTCCTAATGATGTGATCTCATTAATCAAATAACAACACATGTCTATGGTTAGGAAACATAACCATCTTTGATTAATGAGCTAGTCAAGTAGAGGCATACTAGTGACTATACTTTTGTCTATGTATTCACACATGTATCATGTTTCCGGTTAATACAATTCTAGCATGAATAATAAACATTTTATCATGATATGAGGAAATAAATAATAACTTTAATATTGCCACTAGGGCATATTTCCTTCAGTTTTTCATGCTTGGAGAACTCCGAATGACAGGACGGAGGAAATCTTCTGTCTGATGATTTGCTCTGTGGCGCGCGGATTTAGCGGGATTTGAATTTCGGGAAGTGAGTGGGGCGAAGGAGGCTGCAGTAATCAGACGGGATAAGGCAGGGATTCCTCGATCTCCGCGCCTCCTTTTTCGCCACGTATCGCACGGGCGATCGCTATGGATTCGACAGATCGCCTGGCCTACCACGATACCACTCGAAGCAACCTCATATAAGGCCCTGGACGGGGGTTTTTGAACAGTGTGTTCCCCTTTCCTCCTCCCTTCCCCAGATTCATCCGCCGCGTGCGATTCCACCTCAGCACTGCTGCTCTATGCGCGTTTCGCCGGTGACAATGGTGAAGGAGAAGACGACGGCTTTGGAGCGGGCGAAGAAGGTGACGGCGAAGGCGAAGGGAAGAGCGACCAGTCGGGGCGGATCTTCGTCAAGGGCCGGCTTGCCGCAGGGCTGGATCCAGGGTGACTGGATCCGCTCGACAATCCGTCAGAAGGATATCGACGACATGGCCAATGAGGGACGGATACCCCATGGATCAGCGCGGCTCCCGGGGAAGGAGTCGGAGCCACAACCTCTAGAGGGTGAGTGTGTTCTCTTGGCCACCCATGTCGACCGTGGGTTTTCTGAACTTCTTTGGGGCACAACTTCACCACTTCACTCCCAACTCCGTCGTGTATCTCGCTGCTTTCGTGTCTTTGTGCGAGAATTTCTTGGGTTGCCGGCCTCATTGGGGTCTTTTCAAGCACATTTTCACTTGTCGCTCCCAGACGGTGAAAAAGGCCAATCCGAGTGACGAGATAACTCAAGTGATTCAGATGTGTGGGGGTCTTGGGGTTCAAATGAGAGGAAAAAGTTCTTTTCCGGCCATGATCTTACCCGAGTCAGTCCGTGGATGGCAGTCGACTTGGTTTTACTACAAGGACCAGCCAACGCCAGGGCAGTCGACTGGACTCCCTCGTTTTTCCATGGACCGAGTGAGCAAGCCATCTTCTTTGAAGGTGATCCCGAAAGAGAAGGCGCAGGTGAAGGTGTTGGTCGAACGTGTTGTCCAGCTCATCCGAGACGGGGTGACTGGCATGGATCTCTTGGAGGTCTTCCTTCGACGACGCATACAGCCGCTTCAATCCTGAGACCATCCGATGTGGTTGTACTCTGGCACTGATGACACCACTCGGATCCACCCGGAGGAGGTCGAGGATGCCATGCTGGAAAGGTGTCTTGCGGGCATCACAGGAAACAAGGACAACCCTCGAGGAGCCAGGAGGATCCCTCCACTCGACCAGTCATACGAAGTAGACAAGGTCCATTCCTGCATCTTTGACGGTGATCCCGCTTTCTCCATCTGGTTTGCTTAAAATCGGTCGATTGACTTTTGTCTTGTTTGTTGTCTTCCAGGCCACCACTAAGATGTACTCGATGCCCAACGGGGCGCAAGAACCAGTCGAGGAGGAGGAAGGGAGCGGAGGTGAAAGCTAGGAGGAATGGCAATCTGATGGTGAGGAGTACGAAGACGACGACAGCTCCGGCGAAGAGGAGGAGGAGGAAGAGGAGGAAGAAGTCGACCCTCCTTGCATGGAAAGACGATCCAAGCTCACCCATGACCTCGCCATCGAGCGTGGCAAGGCTATCGCGCCTGTCGGGCAGTCGACGTAACATCCTCGGACGACCTCTCCGGCGCCGACTGAAAAAGTGCCGAAGCAACCCCGAGCGACACCATCAAAGCCGACGAAGGCTTTGCCCAAGATGAAGATGGCCATTCCCACCATTTCCGGGTACAACAGAACTTGTGTTTTCTTGTTTAGCATGGCCATACTTTTGGTCGACTTGTTGACTGATCAACTGATTTCTGAAATCTGCAGCGCTGCTACCTCCGAGACCTCAGCCAGGAACGAAGACCAGGAAATGGAAGATGCTGCTACCTCTAACCTTGGTATGATCGCTGTAGTTTCGCTTTTGGTCGATTGGATTTCCGTTTTTAACTTTGAATCTTTCCTTAGTCCCTCCTTATGTCATTGATCTCCCTGACGATGACGATGAGGCGCTGCTGAGGCGGAGGAGGAATAAAAGGCGCTCACGGCAAGACTGCCAGGTTGTATCGATTGCTCGAGATGCTGGTTCATGAGGGTGGCAACATCACTCGGACTTCAGATCTTTCATTGTGCGTGTCACCGACGAGCATCCGCCTTCATCGTCGATCGCTGATCCGCCCTCCCTTTTCGCCACACACCACGCCCTAGAGGACCAAGTGGTGCTGCTAAGGAAGCTATACGCCAAAGCGGGATCATGATGGAGCAAGTGAAGGTGGTCCGGAGGCCAGCCAGTGGCCTATGATGCCACTCATCTCTTCGAGCAACGCCCGTGTTAGTTGGTCACCAATTGTACCGTTAGGATATGCTACCCAAAACTCTTCTTTCGAAGATCTCAGATCTCAGACACCCATTGGGTGTGTCGATTGAATTTTTGGATTGGTGGGGCACGCTGAGTGCACCCACTGGTGTAGTCCCCGAGACTATGGTGAATCTGCCGGCGATCGATCGTAGTCTTTATACTTTGAATTTCTTTGCTAACTTCTTCACTCGGTCTGGTCGGACCATGTCGAATGGAATCTTGAAACCGGTGGGGGCACTCTGAGTGCACCCACTGGGTGTAGTCCCCGAGACTATGGTGGACTGCTGGCAGTCGACCGTAGTCTGAAGAACTCTTTTTTTTTGGTCGACTGATGGAATCGAGTCGGTAGAACCAGTGGGGGCACGCTGAGTGCACCCAGTGGGTGTAGTCCCCGAGACTACTATCGAATATTATGATTCGGCTGTAGTCTTAGGAACACTACGATTCTTCTTAGTCACTCGGAAGCAACCTATCTTTTGAAGTCTGTCGATTGACTCTTCGCCGTAATCCTGCGAGCTTGTGGCTCGCTATACTGAATTGGAAAACAAACAGATCCAGCTCAACCTTGACTTGAAGCTTGCTCAGTAGAACTTGCAGAAAGCGAGAGACGAAGCAACAGGTATGGCTGGTGAGAACTTGACGACTGCCTTTGTCTTTCTGCCCATTCCTAATTCTGATCTCACTGTCATTTTGCAGAAAAAATGGAGGAGGCTCTGAGGAAGAAGGATCATGACCTTGCCGAGGCGCAGAAAGCGGCTATGGACAAAACAAAGCTCGCAGAAGAAAAACTGGCTTCAGTCGGTAAACTTGAAGAAGAGAACGCCAATTTGAAAGCTGCTCTCGACGCCGCCAACAAGGAGGTTAGCCGATCAAGAATGACAAGATAGCTCGAGTGACAAGGTCATGAATCAAGGGGAAGAGGAACGATCCGAGGCTTATCTGGGAGGGCTCGCCAAGAAGTTATTCCTCATGCTTGAAGGTAATCCTCCTACCCGATCGACTTGTTATCACCGACTCATCATAGAACCATTAGTTTGAACTCGAGTTCCGCTTACGTAACTCGCCGAACTTCGAGGAGGAGACTAGTCGAGTGGAGACCAGCCTGGACCCCATTACCTCTCCCGTGAAGGATGAAGCCGCTATGAATGTGCTCCGACTGGAGTCTCATGTCGCTGCTATGGTGGACTACCTTGCTCGACTGAAGGTTGCGGTGTCGCGAATCGACTCGACACTCGCCAAAGCGAGACGCCTAAAATGACCTCAAGTCTTTAATGATTCGATCAATGACGCCCAAGTCGAAAGTGCAGGAATGGAAAAGTCTTCGCCGGTGTGGTGCCGATGTTGCTCGTCCCTGGTCCGCGTTCATTGCAAGGAGGCGCGAGAGGAAAAGTCAAGGCCCATCAAAGTTGCCAATACCAAGAAGTACGACTTCCAATCTTTCATGGAGACTTTCATTGCTGCTGCCACCGGATCACGACAGATCGACTGGACCAGTTTGTCGCGCCTTCCAGTCCTCCACCTGAGGAGTAAAAAACTTCTATGCTTTGTCTTAAATTTGCCTCGGAATGCCGAGTGGTCTTGTAACCGATAAACTTTAACAGGCTTGATTCCTGAGTACTTCTGAATCCGTAGGATGTTATCTGAACTTGGCTTATCATCGAATATGCTTTCATTTGCCTTCGAGCGAACTTTGTTCTTCACTCGGAATATACTTCAGTGCTTGAGATGCAGCTCTGAGGTGAAAAATCCAGTTGACCTGTACTTCATTCTTCTTGTAGGTAGGGATGGAGCACGGATTGTACTTGTGGCGCAGCTCTGAAGGAGAAGGTAACAGGCATGCGCCTCGTCGTCCTTGCGGATCGGAATGGAGTGCACGTTGTACTTGTGGCGCAGCTCCGAAGGAGAAGGTAGCAGTCGACCTGTACCTCGTCGTCCTTGTGGATCGGAATGGAGTGCACGATGTACTTGTGGCGCAGCTCCGAAGGAGAAGGTAGCAGTCGACCTGTACCTCGTCGTCCTTGCGGATCGGAATGGATTTCATACTTAGGCGTAGCATTGGATCATGGCTAAGCCTCCAGTGGGAGGTTGCTCTCCACTCGTAGGATTTTCAGATACTTAGGCGAGTCTTGGACTGCAGCTAAGCCCCGAGTGGGAGGTGCGCTCTCCACTCGGTAGGATTTTCAGATACTTCGGCGAGTACTGGACTGCAGCTAAGCCTCCGAGTGGGAGCTTCGCTCTCCACTCAGTAGGATTTTCAGATACTTAGGCGAGTACTGGACTGCTGCTAAGCCCCCGAGTGGGAGGTTCGCTCTTCACTCGGTAGGATTTTCAGATACTTAGGCGAGTGCTGGACTACTGCTAAGCCCCCGAGTGGGAGGTTTGCTCTCCACTCTGTAGGATTTTTCAAACTTAGGCAAGTACTGCACTGCAGCTAAGCCTCCGAGTGGGAGGATTTTTTGTGTCGTAGCTCTGAAGGGGAAGGCAACAGTTGACCTGTACCTCATCGTCCTTGCAAAGCGCACATTGTATTAAATACTTAGGCGAGTACTTGGACTGCAGCTAAGCCCCCGAGTGAGATGCTGGCTCACCACTCGGTAGGATTTCATACTTAGGCGAGTACTTGGACTGCAGCTAAGCCCCCGAGTGGGAGGCTGGCTCACCACTCGGTAGGATTTTAAACACTTAGGCGAGTACTTGGACTGCAACTAAGCCTCTGAGTGGGAGGTTGGCTCACCACTCGGTAGGATTTTCATACTTAGGCGAGTACTTGGACTGCAGCTAAGCCCCCGAGTGGGAGTCTGGCTCACCACTCGGTAGGATTTTAAACACTTAGGCGAGTACTTGGACTGCAGCTAAGCCTCCGAGTGGGAGGCTGGCTCACCACTCGGTAGGATTTTCAAGTACTTAGACGAAACGGATTCACAGCTAAGCCCCCCGAGTGGGAGGCTGGCTCACCACTCGGCAGGGATTTTTTTTACAAACTTAGGCGAAACGGGTTCGCAGCTAAGCCACCCACTGGGGGGGAAATTTCTCATGTATACAAAAAGTAATAACAATCACTGGGAAAATTATAACATTCTTGTCTTCGATAAACAAACTACAGAGGTACTTTTATTACATCTCATCCGAGTGAGACCTTAAGTATAAAAGGGGCGGAGCAGCTCCGCATTCCAAGCTCGAGGCTCATCAATCTGGCGATCGACGTTGTAAAGATGGTATGCTCCATTGTGGAGAACTCTGGTGACGATGAAGGGACCTTCCCAAGTGGGAGTGAGCTTGTGTGGTTTCTGTTGATCCACTCAGAGGACCAAGTCTCCTTCTTGGAAGGTTCGGCTCTTCACATTTCTAGCATGGAATCGACGCAAGTCCTGCTGATAGATGGTCGAGCGGATCAGGGCCATCTCTCTCTCTCTTCTAGGAGGTCGATCGCATCTTGCCGGGCTTGCTCCGCTTCAACTTCGAATAGAGTTCACTCGAGGTGCATTGTGAAGCAAATCACTCGGCAGAACTGCTTCAGCTCCATAGACCAGAAAGAATGGAGTTCTCCTAGTCGACCGATTAGGAGTGGTCCCCAATCCCCAAAGAACTGATTGAAGTTCGTCGACCCACGCTCCTGCTGCATGCTTGAGATCGCGATCAGCCGGGTTTCATCCTTTGAGAATTAGACCGCTTTGCTCGCTCGCTTGTCCATTTGACTGGGGTGAGCAAGCAAGCATAGTCGACTCACGTGCCTTGAGAGGTGCAAAAGGCTTTGAATTTGTTGGAATCGAAGTTTGACCCATTGTCAGTGATGATGCTATGCGGAACTCCATATCTGAATATCAACTCTCTGATGAAACTGATAGCGATTACGACGAGATTCTTGATAGGCTTAGCTTTGATCCACTTAGTAAACTTGTCGACTGCCACTAGCAAGTGAATGAAGCCGCTTCTTCCAGTTCTCAGTGGTCCAATCATATCCAATCCCCAAACAGCGAAGGGCCGGACGAGTGGAATGGTCTTCAAGGCTGAGGCGGGTTTGTGTGACATATTGGAATAGAACTGACATCCTTCACACTTGTCGACTATTTATTTTGCCATTTCATTTGCTTTTGGCCAGTAAAATCCCGCTCGGTATGCTTTAGCCACAATGGTCCGAGAGGACGCATGATGACCACAGGTCCCCGAGTGGATATCATCAAGAATTATCTGACCTTCTTCTGGTGTTATGCATTTCGGCCGACTCGATCCACGCTTTCTCAGACAACTGTCCCTTGATCACAAGAAAGGCCTTGGATCGGTGGACGATCTGTCGAGCCTCTTCTTCGTTCTCCGGGAGCTCTTTCCTTAGGATATACGCGATGTACGACACTGTCCAGTCGGGAGTGACGACCACGACTTCCATGATCAGGTCGACCATAGCTGGGACCTCAACTTCAGTCGGATCAGTAGCGCTTTTTAGCTGTGGGGCTTCTTCGGTGAAAGGATCCTCTTGAACTGATGGTGTGTGGATGTGCTCCAAAAACACATCACTGGGAATGGCTTCCCTCTTGGACCCTATTTTCGCCAAATCATCAGCAGCTTGATTTTTCAATCGGGGTACATGATGAAGCTCTAACCCCTCGAACTTCTTCTCTAGCTTCCTCACTGCATTGCAATAACCAGTCATGGCTGGACTTGTGACATCCCACTCCTTCATCACCTGATTAACCACTAGATCTGAGTCGCCATAGACCATGAGGCGACGGACGCCGAGTGAAATGGCCATACGCAACCCATACAACAGTGCTTCGTATTCTGCTTCATTGTTGGAAGAATCAAAGTGAATCTGGAGCACATATCTGAGCTTATCTCCTCGGGGGGAAACCAACACTACCCCAACACCGGAACCATTCAGCATCTTGGAACCATCAAAGAACATGGTCCAGTGCTTCGAGTGAACTTGAGTCGGCAGTTGTTGTTCAATCCACTCGGCGATGAAATCTGATACTGCTTGGGACTTGATGGCTTTCTTTGCCTCAAACTTGATATCAAGGGGAAGGAGTTCAATCGCCCATTTCGCCACTCGACCGGATGCATCTCTCACAGTGCGAGAATCTCGACAATGGGGCGTCACCGACGATCGTAATGGAATGGTCGAGAAGTAATGAGCAACCTTCTTCGTGGTCATATAAATCCCATAAACAAGCTTCGATAATGAGGGTATCTTTGCTTTGATTGGGTCAATACTTGGAAAGATAATATCTTGGGCGCTGAACTTTGAAGGCTTTTCCTTCTTCTTCCCGCCAACCGTAAATCTTGATCGACGACTTGTCCTGTGGCTGCAATGTAAAGCAGCAAAGGCTCTTTGCTGATTAGGGCAGCAAGCACCGGTTGGTGGAGAGCGAGCTTTTAGCTCGCAAACGCTGCATCAGCTTCGAAGTCCACTCGAACTTGTCCGACTTCTTCATCATCGGTAAAGAGGCAACGCCTTTTCACCAAACGAGACATGAATCGACTTAAAGCGCCAAGCATCCAAAGAAGCTTCGGACATCGTGCACGCATTGGGTGTTTCATTCGAGTATAGTGCCAACTTTTTCTGGTTGGCGTCGATTCCTCGCTCGAAACGAAAACCGAGTAACTTTCCGCCAGAACTCCGAATGTGCACTTTGATGGATTAAGCTTGATATCATACCTCCTGAGATTGGCAAATGTTTCAGCAAGGTTAGTCAACAGGTCAGAACCTTTCCGTGACTTGACCACAATATCATCCATGTATGCTTTCACATTCCGACTGATTTGAGTGAGCAAACACTTCTGAATCATCCTCATGAACGTGGCTCCGGCATTCTTGAGGCCGAATGGCATGGTGACATAACAGAAGCACCCGAATGGAGTGATGAAAGCTGTTTTGATCTCGTTGGGTCCATATAGACGGATCTGATGGTAACCGGAATAGGCGTCTAAGAAAGACAACCGCTCACATCCCGCAGTCGAGTCGACTATTTGGTCGATGCGGGGGAGAGGAAAATGATCTTTCGGGCAGGCCCGATTGATATGTTTGAAGTCGATGCACATGCGAAGTGATTTGTCCTTCTTAGGGACCATGACAACATTGGCGAGCCACTCTGAGTGGTAAATCTCTAGGATAAACTCTGCTGCTAAGAGCCGAGCCACCTCCTCGCTAATGGCCTTTCTCTTCTGGACGGCGGACCGTCGAAGATGCTCTTTGACAGGTTTAACTTTTGAGTCGACTCGTAGACGATGCTCAGCCAGCCCCCTGGGAACACCCAGCATGTTAGCAGGCTTCCATGCGAAGATGTCCCAGTTCTCACAGAGGAACTGGATGAGCGCTTCTTCCTATTTGGAGTCGAGTGTTGTTGAGATATGAGTCGGAGCAGCATTGGGATCGGTCAGGTGAATGTGAATTGGGTTCGTCTCACCGGACGACTGAAATGCTGACTCCGTGGCGGGCTTCTTGGCTCGCAACAAATTACTCGAGTCTGCAGTTTTCTGGTATTCTTGCAGCTCTACCACTGCCATCTAAGCATTAGCGATCTTAGAGCCTTTCTGAAAACACTCTTCTGCTTTCTTCCGATTGCCAGTGACAGTGATCACGCCTTTGGGGCCTGTCATCTTCAGTTTGAGGTATACATAACATGGTCGAGCCATGAAACGTGCATACGCCGGCCTTCCCAGAATAGCGTGATAATCACTATGGAAATCCACGACCTCAAAGGTCAACTTTTCTTTACGAAAATTCTTGGAATCACCAAAAACCACATCGAGAAAAATTTGGCCAAGTGACTCAGCCTTCTTTCCAGGAATGAATCCATGGAAGCTCATGTTGGTGGTGCTGAGTCTGGACATCGGAATGCCCATCCCTTTCAACGTCTCTGCATATAGTATGTTCAGGCCACAGCCACCATCCATCAAAACTTTAGTTAGTCGAGTGCCTTCGACGACTGGGTCGACCACCAAAACTTGCCTCCCAGGGGTGGCTATGTGTGTCGGGTGATCAGACTGGTCGAACGTGATGGCGGTCTGCGACCATTTCAGATAACTGGGTGTCTCCGAAGCGGCCATATTCACTTCTCGGTTGATAACTTTCAATCGACTTTTGCTTTCAATGTCAGCAAAAATCATCAGGGTGGAATTGACCCGGGGGTATCCATCGTCACTATCTTCCTTGTCCTCAACTTTGTCCGACTCCTTCTCATTATCCTTGGGCTGCTTCCCCTGGAACTGTTGAATCAAGAGCCGACACTGTCGAGTGGTATGCTTTGGGTAAATGAGTTTACCCTCTTCATCTTTCTTCGTGTGAATGTGACATGGCAAGTCCAATACATCATTTCCATCTTGGTCTTTCACCATCTTGGGGTTCCAAGGTCCCTTGGATTTCCCCTTGAACTTTCCTGGAGTCACGGCCAAGGCTTCTCCAGGAGCAGCTGGCTCGGCTTTCCGCTTCTGCTTCCGACTAGAGTTCCCTCCCCCGGTTTCATTAGCGGCTGACTTGTACTTGCCACTCCGGAGCCGATCCTCTTCTTCACCATTGGCGTACTTGGTGGCAATCTCCATCATTCGACTTAGGGTCATGTCTCTGGTCCGACCGAATTTAAAACTTAACTCTCTGTTCTTAACACCTTCCTTGAAGGCACAGACTGCCTGATGATGAGATACATTATCTACCGTGTGATGCAATGTGATCCATCTCTGGATGTAATCCCTCATAGTTTCATTCGTATTCTGCACACACGACTGCAACTCTGTCAACCCTGCTGACCGCTTGCAAGTTCCTTCAAATGTCCTGATAAACACTCGGGCGAGATCTTCCCAAGTGTAAATGCTCTTTGGGTGCTAACTCGATTCAACCATGCTCGCTAAGCCCTCCAACATAAGAGGCGGGTGTTTCATGGCCACTTCATCGCTGCCGCCGCCAATCTGAACAGCCACTCGGTAGTCCTCAAGCCGTATCCGCTTGGACTCACCAAAGGAACTTATCGACTCGATCGCCAACCCGAAGTTGGGAGGAATCACCGCGGCCTTGATGGCTTTGCTAAAACACTCTGGTCCTGAGACGTGTACTCTGCTGCTGGTGGGCACATCTCTGTCATGGCCTTCTCAGTGAGCTTTGTTCTTGTCGACCAAACCTTGAACGATAATGGATCTCGCATCAAAGCCTGGTTACCGGGGTCGACCGAATCCTTCGCCCAACACCGTGATGGCGCTCATCATCCTCTTGTCGAGGCGCTGATGACCCACCCCTTGGGGAGGAGGGCACTGACGTTGATCATCACGATCGAATCGATCCTCATACTGATCATGCCGGCCTCCACGTCCCTCACGGCTCGGGGGCGATCTTGGGCTATGAGCCGACTGGACTGTATTCGCAGCGACGGATGTGCTGTGAATCTTATTCCATGACTGTGATACGACTGAATTTTGATCTCCGCTACCCGGAGTAAATCTACGATCTGTAGCAAGCATCCGCCACCTCGACCGAAGGCTGAATGGACTCAGCTATACGGGCTGCAGCTGCTAGATTCTGAATTGGAGTTCGGTATACCTGAGTCGGTTGTGGAAAGAGTTGACGTCGACTGGACGACGGGACCCGTTGTCGCGCTCGTTCGTCGAGCACTCGCTAGAGATTTTCCAGTCGAGTGCGCTCAGCCAAGTTGGCCAAACGCGCGTCTTCTAAGGCACGGGCCTCGGGGGTTTCTCCAACGATAGGAGTGTGAAGTGCATCCATGTTCCGGCGGCGAAGCTCCTCCCTCTGCAGCGAAGTGAGTGGCTCGGGCAAGTACTCTTCATGGGCTTGCGACGGATCGCCCTTGCCGTCGCCAGCGTCGGCGCGGGGAAAGCCGGTGGATCGCGCGCCCATCGACCATCGGACTTCCGCCGCTGGATCATCATTGCCGCACTCGGATGCAGTCTCTGTGGAGCGGTCGATGATCGAATCGGCCGTAGAGAGATTCGTCGGGCTCGATTGTCGTGACTTGGGGAGTGGCCGACTGGCGGGCCACCGCATGCCTCACCCACCGCTGAAGCCTCGACCGACCAGAGCGCTTGCGCCGGTGAGAGACTGGGAGGGAGGACGACACAGGAGTCGACCGATACTGGGTCGACGGTTGCCGCAGGAGGACGCCGCAGACGCACGCGCGAAAGTGCGTTGCCCCGCGGACGGGGAGTGCGTCGACGTCGAGTGGAGCCTCCTTCAGCCAAGCGGAGTCGTCGGCGATGAACGTGAGCGCGCCGAGACGGATCTCGCGGCCCTCAACCAAAACTCCACCTGAAACCATGATGAAGGAGATCGGAAAAAACTGCAACTTCTCCAACAAGTCGCTAAGACACCTTCCCCACGGTGGGCGCCAACTATCGTGGTTCTAAGTCTGACAGTAGAATGGGGTGTAGGTATGGAGAGGCAAGATCCTAGCTATGGAGTAGTTGTATACGCAAGATGTTTACGAGTTCAGGCCCTTCTCGGAGGAAGTAACAGCCCTACGTCTCGGAGCCCGGAGGCGGTCGATCAGATTATGTGTGTATGAGTTATGGGTGCGAACCCTTTACACCGAGGAGGGGTGGCTTATATAGAGTTCGCTGCACCCTCCAGCCCTCGCTTATGTAGGGATTAAGGTACATTAAGATAGGGAGTTACTGGTAACGTCCCACATAAAGTGCTATGAGAACCATAAAGCCATTTAATTGCCGACCGTTTGCGTGAAGACTGACTGTAGATCTCCTGGGGGTCGAGTGGTTGGCTTTATGGTCGAGTGTCTTCAGGTTCGTCAAGTGGAATCCTTCCAGGTCAACTGAAAGGTGGTTTCTTCAAGAGATGTCCTTGGGGAGGGTATCTTGGACAGGTCCATGACCCTACCCTAGGTACATGGCTTCATCAGTATCCCCATACCTTGTTCAATCTCGTTACCGGCAAGTCTCTTTACTTGTTCCGTAACGCATGATCCCGTGGCTAGCTCCTTAGTCACATTGAGACACTTTCGGAGATACCTGTTGTGCACCTTTATGGTCACCCAGTTACGTTGTGAAATTTGATACACACAAAGCATTCCTACGGCATCCGGGAGTTCCACAATCTCTTGGTCTAAGGAAACGATACTTGACATTAGAAAAGCTCTAGCAACCGAACTACACGGTCTCGTGCTATGCTTCGGATTGGGTCTTATCCATCACATCATTCTCCTAATGATGTGATCCCATTATCAACGACATCCAATGTCCATGGTCAGGAAACCACAACCATCTATTGAGCAACGAGCTAGTCAACTAGAGGCTCACTAGGGACATGTTGTGGTCTATGTATTCACACATGTATTATGGTTTTCGGTTAATACAATTATAGCATGAACAATAGACAATTATCATGAACAAGGAAATATAATAATAACCATTTTATTGTTGCCTCTAGGGCATATTTCCAACAGTCTCCCACCTGCACTACAGTCAATAATCTAGTTACATTGTGATGAATCGAACATCCATAGAGTTCTGGTGCTAATCATGTTTTGCTCGTGGAAGAGGTTTAGTCCACGGATCTGCGACATTCAGATCTGTATGTACATTACAAATATCTATGTATCCATCTTGAATATATTCGCGAATGGAGTTGAAGCGGCACTTGATGTGCTTGGTCTTCTTGTGAAACCTGGGCTCCTTGGCAATGGCAATTGCTCCATTGTTGTCACAGAAGAGAGTCATCGGGCCTGACGCATTGGGAATCACTCCTAGGTCGGTGATAAACTCCTTCATCCAGACTCCTTCCTGCGCTGCTTCCGAAGCAGCTATGTACTCCGCTTCACATGTAGATCCCGCCACGACGCTTTGCTTGCAACTGCACCAGCTGACTGCCCCACCATTAAAAATATACACGTATCTGGTTTGTGACTTGGAGTCATCCTGATCTGTGTCAAAGCTAGCGTCGACGTAACCCTTTACGACGAGCTCTTCGGCACCTCCATAAACGAGAAACATATCCTTAGTCCTTTTCAGGTACTTCAGGATATTCTTGACCGTTGTCCAGTGTTCGATACCGGGATCACTTTGGTACCTGATATGTATCCAACGTATCTATAATTTATGAAGTATTCATGCTATTATTTTATCATTCTTGGATGTTTTACAATCATTTTATAGCAAATTTATATCATTTTTTGGGACTAATCTATTGACCCAGTGCCCAGTGCTAGTTGCTGTTTTTTTGCTTATTTTTTACATCATGGGAAATCAATATCAAACAGAGTCCAAACACCGTGAAACTTGTTGCAGATTTTATATGGACTAGAACACCCAGGATGGGCAAGAGCAGCACCTGGGGGTGCCCCGAGGGGGCACAACCTACCAGGGCGCGTCTGGGGGCCCAGTCGCGACTAGGTGGGTTGTGCCCACCTCGGTGGCCTCCCGCACCCCCTCTTTGCCCTATAAATTCACAAATATTCCAAAACCCTTCGGGGTTAACCTAGATCAGAAGTTCCGCCGCCGCAAGGCTCTGTAGCCACGAGAAAACAATCTAGACCCTGTTCCGGCACCCTGCCGGAGGGGGGACTCATCACCGGTGGCCATCTTCATCATCCCGGCGGCCACCACGATGAGAGGGAGTAGTCCATCCTCGGGGTTGAAGGTTTGTACCAGTAGCTATGTGTTTAATCTCTCTCTCTCTCTCTCTCTCTCTCTCTCACTCTCGTGTTCTTGAGATGTCATGATCTTGATGTATCGTGGGCTTTGTTAACATAGTCAGATCATATGGTGTTTTCCCCTCTCTATCTTGTTGCGATTAATTGATTTTTCTCTTTGAGATTTTGTTGTTATCGGATTGAATACTTTTATGGTTTTGAGAACACTTGGTATATGTCTTGCAATCGAATACTCGTGGTGACAATGGGTTATCATATTGATTCACTTGATATATGTTTTGGCTCTCAACTTGCGGATTCCCGAGGTGACATTGGGGTAATCTATGCATAGGGGTTGATGCCAACATTCTTGTCTTTGTTTCTCCGGTAGAAATCTTGGGGAACTCTTTGAAGTTCTTTGTGTTGGATTGAGTATTATGAATATGAATTTGCTTTGGTGTTATTTTAGTACGAACTCTAGGATAGATCGAATGGAAAGAATAGCTTTATGTTATTTTAGTACGAACTCTTGAATAGATCGAACGGAAAGAATAGCTTTGAGGTGGTTTCGTACCCTACAAACAATTTATTCTTATGTTCTCCGCTAGATAGGAACTTTGGAGCGATTCTTGATCGCACTTTGAGGGATGGTTATATGATCCAATTATATTAGCACTGTTGAGAGATTGCACTAGCGAAAGTACGGACCCTAGGCCTTCTTTCTAAGCATTGCAATACTGTTTTTTTGCCCGTTTACTATTTGCTACCTTGCTTTTTTATTTATTCAGATTATAAAAATATATTTCAACCATCCATAGTACACTTTTATCACCATCTCTTCGCCGAACTAGTGCACCTATACAATTTTCCATTGTATAGGTTGTGTTGGGGACACAAGAAACTTCTTGTATTTGGTTGCAGGGTCGTTTGAGAGAGACTATCTTCATCCTACGCCTCCCACGGATTGATAAACCTTAGGTCATTCACTTGAGGGAAAATTGCTACTGTCCTACAAAACTCTGTGCTTGGAGGCCCAACACGTGTCTACAACAGTAAAGTTGCATGATATACATCAAGCTCTTTTATGGCGCCGTTGCCGGGGAGGTGAGTGCATGAAGGTGTATCTTTAGATCTTGCAATTGAATCTTTTAGTTTCTTGTTTTATCACTAGTTTGGTTCATAAAAGAAAATTACAAATAAATGGAATTGAGGTTGCATCATATTATTCATCTTTATAATGTCTTTCGTGAAAATGATGGAAAGGAAAATTGTGCTCAATTGATAGAAGAAGAATTCTATAAAATGTTTGGCATAAATGACGAGCATGATTGCAATGTTGTTAGTATGAATTCTTTAAATATCCATGATGCTAATGATATACAAAGCCATATGCTTGGGGATGCTATGTTTGATGAAGATGATATTTTTAGTCCCCCAAGATTTGATGTGTAAATTTGTTATAATGATTGCATGCCTCCTATTTATGATGATTATAATGATGAAAGTGGATTTGGTGAGGTCAAGACTTTATTTAGTGATGAATCCACTATTTGGGAAGATGTTGCAATTGAATATGACAACAAAGTTGCTATCTATGATGATTATGGTGATGACATTTATGCTATAAAGAATAATGATAACCATGAAACTTGTCGTCGTGATTTTAATTTTCACTCTCATGATAGTTATTTTGTTGTGTTTGCTCCCACTACTATTGATGAGAAGAAGTTTGCTTACGTGGAGAGTACTAAGTTTTATATGCATTTGTGTCATGAAAAGAATGCTTTGTGCAATGGTTATATTGTTGAATTTCTTCATGATGCTGATGAAAATTATTATGAGGGAGGAACTTATGCTTGTAAGAATTGCAATGATATCAAGTTTCCTCTATATGTGTTGAAAGTCTTGAAGTTATGCTTGTTTTTCCTTCCTGTGCTAGTTGATTCTTGTTCCCATAAGTTGTTTACTCACAAAATCCCTATGCATAGGAAGTGGGTTCGACTTAAATGTGCTAGTCATATGCTCCATGATGCTCTTTTTGTGTTTCAATTCTTTTCTTTTATGTGAGCATCATTGAAATCATCATGCCTAGCTAAAAGGCACTAAAGAAAATCGCTTGTTGGGAGACAACCCAACACTTTTACCTACTATTTTTATGTGTTAACATGATTAAGCTACTGTAGTAATCATGTTTTATTGCTTTTGTTTCAATAAAGTGCCAAGTAAAGCCTTTGGGATCATGTTGGGTGATAGTTGATTTGGCCCTGCTGAAAAACAGAAACTTTTGTGCTCACAAAAATAAGTCTTATTTTTAACAAAAGAATGCTTTTGAGTTGATTATTTTTGAAGAAGTTTAATATACAAATTGCTCATGTGGTACTACTTTTAATAATTTTTGGAGTAGAAGAAGTATGGTAGTTATCCAGATTATTACAGATTGTTCTGTTTTTGACAGATTCTGTTTTCAATGCATAGTTTGCTTGCTTTTTAGTTTCTATGGCTTATATTGCTCAATATAAATTGTGGAAATAATTTGCTACAATAGGCATTGTGTGGAAACAATTATGAATCTTGTCTTTGACAGTACCAAAGTGAAATGGTTTGCTCTTTATCATACTAACCTATCTCACGAAGTTCCGTTAAGTTTTGTGTGATTGAAGTTTTCAAGTTTTGGGTGAGATATCAATATGAGGAGAATAAGGAGTGAAAAGACCCTAATCTTGGGAATGCCCAAGGCACCCCAAGTTAATATCCAAGGAAGATCCAAGCAACTAAGCTTGGGGATGCCCCAGAAGGGGGCATCCCCTCTTTCATCTCCAACATTATCGGTAACCTTAATTGGAGCTATGTTTTCATTCGTCACATGATGTGAGTTTTACTTGGAGCGTCATATTATTTTGTTAGGATTTGCTTGCTGTTATTTATAATAATGTTTTGCATATTTTATTTCAATAAAAGTGGCATTGATAGCCTTTACTATGCTTATTTTGCAAGTCTACATGTTGCTCTTTCAAAACAGAAAGTTTATCAATGTTGCAAAAATTCCCGAGAAAAGTCAGAATGTGTTAAAATGTTGAAACTTTTTGCAAAATAAGCTCTGACAAATTTTCAACAATGTGGTAGATTTTCATAATCATTGGAGTTTAAGAATTATTGATACTCTTGCATTCTTTACAGACTGTACTGTTTTGGCAGATTGCAGTTATGTTTGCATATGTTTGCTTGTTTAATGATTATAGTTGAGGATAGGAGTAATAAATATGCAGAGGCATTTAGTATGCAATATTGAATAATAATTTTAGTGATTTTCTACAGTAGAGAATGATGAAGTTTTTTGCATTGGTTTATACTAACTTATCCCACGAGTTCTTGTTGAGTTTTGTGTGGATGAAGTTTTTAAGATTTAGGGAAACCGTGATATAAAAGGAATTAAGGAGACACAAAAGCTCAAGCTCGGGGATGCACAAGTCAAAGAGCTATCATGCCCTTACATCATGTTTTGATGTTGATTACAACATACATGTAGGGGACTAACAATGGTTGTCAAGTAAATCTCAGGTGTTCGTCCTCGGTTCATCAAAGTGTGTGGACCAAGAGCATACAAAGTGATTTTACTCAAGGATGAAGTATCAAAATTTATTACATATTTGCTTTCTTGAGTATAGGATCCTGCACTATTAAGAGGGGATCGATAGGGTTAGTTAAAGGCTTGCTATTTCCACAAACTTCCTTACCATATATGCACATGCTCCATCTTCATGTTTCTGTTTCTGGCATGCCGGATGTCCGGGCTTCAAACCGGATGTCCGGGCCTCACACCGGATATAAGGCCTGCTCGCCGGATATCCGGGCCTAGCTATCCAGAGAGCACTTTGTGCTGGTTCTGCTTGCCGGATGTCCGGCCCTCTGTGCCGGATGTCCGGGCTTCCCGTGCACCCCTGATTTCCGGGCTTCCCTGCCGGACGTCTGGGTTGTGCTGTCCAGAGGCCGTTTTGATTTGATAAACTTGCCGGATGTCCGACCATGTGCCGGATGTCCGAGGTTTCCTGACATGCCGGATGTCCAGGCTTTGCCCCCGGATGTCCGGCCCCTCTGTTTTCTGCTCTGCTTCTGCCTTGTTCTTCGAGTGCCTTGCCAGGCCGGATGTCCGGCCCCTAGCCCGGATGTCCGGCATGCCCGTTCACTTGCACTAAAACAACCATATTTGTGCTCACACTATATATAGCCCTTCTCCCCCACGGGAGAGGGTTGACCATTCACTTTGAACAAACCCTAGAACACATTTCACTCTCTCTCTCTCACTCCTCCACACCAAATCTTAGATCCCCAATGGATTTGAGAGCATTTGAGAGAAGTTGTTCGATCAAGTGATAGATCCACTCCTTCCCCTTCTTTGCACCAAAGGAATTCGTCATTTGAGCAAGTCTTGAGCTTTTCCCCATCGTTCTTATTACTCTTGGAGGTTGGAGACTCCTAGGCGGTAGGAGTCTTTCGGAGAGGAATCGACCATTGTGATTATCCCCGGGAAAGTTTGTGAGGGTTTGGAGACCACCCCAAGGTCTACCACTAGTGGTTGAGAAACGCCTCCGTGTTGTTGTCTCAAAGGGAGAATAGGGTGTGCCTTCATGGTAACATCCACCTCTCTAACGGTGACGTAGCTTCCCTCCAAGGAAGTGAACATCGGCATACATCCTCGTCTCCCGGAGTTGCAGTTATTCCTAACCCTAACTCTCTACTTGTGGTTACTTGTCTCTTAGCATTTACTTATATCATATTGTTCTTGCTTACTTACATACTTGTGTTACTTGTTTATCTTGCTTAGCTCTTAGCATCACACTTGCAATTGTTAGGCTCACTTTCATATTCCGCGTTATTGCATGAAATTGCTAAGTAATAATTAAGATTTGTAGTTGTACCTATTCAACCCCCCCTCTAGGTCCATCTCGATCCTTTCAATTGGTATCAGAGCCTCATTCTCTATTCTTGTGGCTTAACCGCCCTAGAGCGAGATGAACCCCGATGGGACCCCCCTTGTTGCAGGTCCAAAGAATACGGGCACGACTTCCATGAAAGCCAAGTCCTTCACTTTGGAGGATCTAGAACGAGCTCTTTCTAAGCAAAAAGGAGGAGCATGATGCCTCTCTTGAGGCCTTGGTCCAAATGAGGATAGCCACAGTAACCACGATGCTTGCACCACTTTCTGGTGGTGCGGCCTCGAGGCCAGCTGTGCCTACTCCTTCACTTGGTCAACAACCTCCTAGCAATGAACACTCCAGTGTTCCTTGGCTTTATGCAAGACATCAAATAGAGAAACCCAAGTATAACCCTCAAGGCAAACCACCTTTACTTGATGACACTACCGGTTTTGCTTTGTGGAGAGTTGCTATGCAGGATCATCTTCGATATGGAAATGATGAGATGTTGGAACTCTTGGAGTATGGCTACCAAGCTGTTGACCTGAAGAATCTTACTCCAAGAGAGGTATATGACAATAATCTCAATGACACAGCAACCATGTGCATTAGAAGAGGTATGACTGAGAAGCAAAGGAGACAATACATACATATCACATGTGCCAAGGAATTATGGGATAGCATTGTGAGAACCAAGACCGGTACCTCCAATCTCCGGCTTGCTCAATATGAAATTGCCAAGGGTCAATTGCAAAACTTTTGTATGGAGAAAGGTGAATCTCCCAAGCAACTTCTTGAGTGTCTCATGACTCTCACCGCCGACATCGAGTCATGTGATTGTGACAAGACACAAGATGGATTCAACTTGACTAAGCGATTTCTCGTGGATAAGTTGCTTCACGCTCTTGCTCTGTATCATCACCAAATGGTGTGGGACATAAGACGACACCATGGATTCAAGGAAATGACTCATGATGACATCATATCCACCTTCCAACTATTTCAAGAGTCAAAGGCAAATGCTACAAAACATCTTGCCATGCATGGTAACTCAACATCAAAGATCAATCTTGCATTGAAGGCCAAGCATGTATGTGAAGAAGAGCAAAGTGAAGAAGAAGAAGAAGATGATGATGATGATGAGGATGGTGATGAGGTTGACTCGGATGAGAGCCTGTCATATGAAGACATTGCTCTCTTTGTCAAGAAGTTTAGCGTGGGAAAATTCAAGGGAAGATTCCAGAAGACGAAAGTGAGAAAATGCTACAACTGTGAAGAAACCAACCACTTCTCCAACGAGTGCCCTTATGAGAAGAGAGAAGATAAACCAAGGTTTCCCAAGACCTTTCCCAAGAAGAAGTTGAAAAATCCTTTGAACTCCAAGCTCAAAAAGAGAGATGGGAAAGCAATGGTTGCACATGAAGAATCTGATCCGGATGATGTTAGTGGTGTTGCCGGAGTTGCTCAAAATTCTCAAAACACGTTGAGGCTAGTCAACAAGAGTGGTGATGTTGTCACCTACAACTATATGAAGGACTACAAGGGCAACACTCACAAGTGCCTAATGGCAAAGGCCATGGTAGAAGATGGAGAGGACCAAAGCTCTCTAGACAAGGTCAAGGTAACCCCATGATCAAACCCTCCTCTTTTCACTCCTCCTACTCCTAGTGAAGAGTATCTCGATGCGGAGGAAGTTATGGGGATGATGATATAGATGGTCCTATGCTTGCTAAACTAAATAAGTTCATGTGCTCCCTCAAAGGAAAGAAGATCACTATGTTTCGTATGCTTATGAAGATGGTGAGTAAGAACACCATCACCATTAAGGAACTCGAAACCCTTGTCACCGAGGAAAAGGAAAAATATGAAATCCTTGAGCGGAAAGTTCAATATGAGGAAGCACGAAATGATGAACTATGCTTGAAAATTGGTGCAAACATTGATGTTCATACTAAAGATCTTGCCTCCTTGAAAAAGGCTAATGACTCTTGCGAAGAGTTGATGAATGATAAAAGTAAGCTTGTAAAGTCTCATGCTTCTCTCTCTAAGGATTGTGAGCTCCTATCTGTGTCCCTCAAGACTAAGGAAGAAGAGCTCACCCTTCTTACAAAGAGTTTTGAGATGCTCAAGCTTACTTATCTTGAAACTCTAGCCAAGGCTTACTCTTCTCCTATTATCAGTGTTGATGCTTGTACTACTAACTCTAGTAGTGATCTAGCATCTATTCTTGAGGAGAATCGCTTTCTCAAGGCTCAAATCGAGAAAGGTCTCATGACATGTGCTCTAGGGCAAAAGAACCTTAATGAGGTATTGAGCCAACACAATGAGGTGTTTGCCAAAGAGGGGCTCGGGTTTGACCCAAGCACAAGCAAGAAGAAGATGTCCTCTCAAAAGTGCACCACCCCTCTAAAAGAAACTTTTGTACGAGAAGGGGACAAGGAGAAAGCTTAGGTTGTTAGTAGGAAGGCCACAAGGAGCATGCCCACTATCAACAAGCCAAAAGAGTTCATGCCTCCATCCTATGTACTTCGTAAGACTACGGATGGAGAAGTTTATGCAAAGTTTGTTGGTCCTCGAAATGCATTCCGGTTTTATGCTATTTGGGTCCCTAATACCCTTGTGACTAACTTGAGAGGTCCCATTGCAAAATGGTGCCTCTAACCAAGTCATAATTGTGTGTAGGTTGTCTTCCCCAGTGGAGTAAAATGGGTGATTGATAGGGGATGTACCAATCATATGACCGGAGATAGCAAATTGCTCTATGATTTCATGGAAGCTATTCAACCATTTATGAGCATTATGTTTGGTGGAGGATCAAAAGGACAGGTACTCGGGTTGGGCAAGGTGGCTATCACAAATGACATGTCTCTTGCAAATGTCATGCTTGTCCAATCCCTTAAATACCATTTGCTTTCTGTTCGCCAATTGGCTTCTGTTGGTTATGATACACTCTTTGGACTAACGGATGTGAAAGTCTTTAAGAGAGACACTCTCGAAGTGGCCTTTGTTGGAGAGTTGGATGGCAACCTTTACACGGTTGATTTCTCGAAAGCGAGCACATTCCATGCAACTTTTCTAATGGCCAAGGCCGACAAGGGGTGGCTATGGCATCGCTGGCTAGCCCATGTCGGCATGAGATATATTCAAGATCTCTTAAAGGGTAATCACATCCTTGGACTAACCAATGTCTCTTTTGAGAAAGATCATGTGTGTAGTGCATGCATAGGCGGGAAGCAACATCAATCAAAGCACCCACCCAAGAATATTGTGTCTACTTCAAGGCCTTTGGAGCTCCTTCATGTGGATCTTTTTGGGCCTCCTTCATGGGATAGTCTTGGTGGGAAAAAGTATGGGTTTCTCATTGTTGATGATTACTCAAGATATACATGGGTCTTCTTCCTCAAGTCCAAGGACGAGACGAAGATCACCTTCATTGATTTTGCCAAGCAAGCACAACACAAGTTTGACAAAGAAATCTTGGCAATAAGAAGTGATAATGGCTCTGAGTTCAAGAACTACACCTTGGAAGAATTTCTTAGTGATGAAGGAATTGAGCATCAATATTCTGCACCATACACTCCCCAACAAAATGGTGTAGCAGAAAGGAAGAACCGCACACTTGTGGAGATGGCAAGGTCCATGTTGGATGAATACAAGTTGCCACATAGTTTTTGGGCCGAGGCTGTCAACACCGCATGCCATGCATCAAACCGGCTCTTTCTCCAAACTATATTGGAAAAGACTCCATATGAGCTCCTAACTGGGAACAAGCCGAATGTCAAGTACTTTCGTGTCTTTGGGTGCAAATGTTTCATCCTCAACAAAAGAGAACGGTTAGGAAAATTTCCCAAAACAGTTGAGGGCATATTTGTTGGCTATGGATCAAACTCTCACGCCTATAGAGTCAACAACAAATCAAATGGATGTGTTGTAGAAACTTGTGACGTGGTGTTTGATGAATTTAATGGCTTCCATGGGGAGCAAGTTGATCTAAGTGATGTAGGTGAAGAAGATTCTTCTCAAGATATTTTGACCATGGGTGTTGGTGCACTTCTTCCAATGGAACAAGAACCTCATGATGATGATGAAGAAGATGGAAGCCTCACACATCAACAAACTACTTCAACACCTATACCATCACAAGCTCATATTGCTCAACCAATGCCCTTAGTTCAAGTGCAAGAAGATGATAAAGTTCCTCTTCATGATAATTCTCATGAACAAGATCATCATCAAGGGCAAGAACAAGAAAGTGCAATCATTGATGATGAACCTAAACAAATGCAACATGAAGAAGAATATCTTCCACCACACATTAATGATCCATATGTTGAGGACGTGGATGATGGACATGAAGTTGAACCCCGCGAAACCCTAACCTCCATCATGCCTTGAGTGAACGGTCGTGTTGATGTTGACAAAATTCTCACCGGCATATCGGAAGGTAGAGTCACTCGTAAACATTTGACAAACTTTTGTGCTCACTTCCCGTTTGTGTCTAGTGTTGAGCCTATCAAGGTACAAGATGCATTGATGGACAACGATTGGCTCGTTGCTATGCAAGAAGTTGAATAGTTTTGAACTTAATCAAGTGTGGTCATTAGTCGAGAGGACAACTACCGAGCACAACATCATTGGAACAAAATGGATTTTCAAGAACAAGCAAGATGAGAATGGTGTAATAATCCGTAACAAGGCAAGGTTAGTGGCACAAGGGTACTCATAAGTTGAAGGTTTGGACTTTCGTGAGACCTTTGCCCCCGTTGCCCGTCTTGAATCCATTCGCATCTTACTTGCTTATGCTTCTTTCAATGGTTTTACATTACATCAAATGGATGTGAACAGTGCTTTCCTTAACGGTCCTCTACAAGAATAAGTATATGTATCACAACCACCAGGGTTCGTTGATACCGATCACAAAGACTATGTGTATAAAATTCATAAGGCTTTGTATGGACTCAAACAAGCACCTCGTGCTTGGTATGATCATCTTAAGAAGTTTTTACTCGATGATCGATCCCACTCTTTTAACTAAGAGTGACAAGGGTGATTTGATCTTATGCCAAATCTATGTAGATGATACCATTTCTGGTTCTCCTAACATTCATTTGTGCAAGAAGTTTGCGGCTTCCATGACCAAGAATTTTGAAATGTCACTCAATGCGGATTTGAAGTTCTTCCTCGGATTTCAAATTCAACAATTTCAAGAAGGAATTTTCTTGTCTCAAACAAAATACCTCAAGGATATCCTAGAGAAGTTTGGCATGTCTGATGCTAGTCCATGTAAGACACCAATGCCACCCAAAATTGTACTCACTGAAGACACAAATGGTATTCCTTTCGACCCATCTATTTACCGCTCTATGATTGGTTCATTGCTTTATCTTTGTGCATCTAGACCAGACATCATGTTTAGTGTATGCATGTGTGCTAGATTTCAAGCTTCCCCTAGGGAAAGTCATCATAAGGCGGTTAAGCATATTCTTAGATGCCTTGTTCACACCCCAAAGTTGGGTCTATGGTACCCCAAGGATGGTAAGTTTGATCTCATTGGGTACACGGATGCGGATTGGGCTGGAGACAAAGTGGATTGTAAGTCCACCTCTGGTGCATGTCAATTTCTTGGATGCTCCTCGGTAAGATGGTCCTCGAAGAAAAAAATTGTGTTGCCCTCTCCACCGCCAAAGCTGAATACATTGCAACCGCCAGTTGTGCAACTCAATTACTATGGATGAGGAAAACTTTGAAGGATTACGGTATCACCTATAGAAATGTGCCTCTTCTATGTGATAATGAAAGTGCCATCAATATTGCTGAGAACCCTGAAGATCATACCCGCACCTAGCACATTGATATTAGGTATCATTTCTTGAGAGATCATGTGGAAAAAGGTGACATTGATATTGCTCATGTTGGCACAGATATGCAACTTGCAGATATTTTCACCAAGCCATTGGATGAAGCAAGGTTATGTCAACTTAGGCGTGAACTTGGTATCTTGGAGCTTGACAATATTATGTGAAATCTAGTACTCATTCATGCATGAACTTAATGTCTTGTCCTGATGTAGGCATATATTTAGGGGGAGACATTCAATTCATGAGTATTCTCACCCTACATAATGCATAAATGGAACAAACACTCTCAAAGTTATCATGGTTCTCAAACTATGGTGCTTTAACATGATGGAGTCGTGACTATGTGCCCAAAGTCGACATCTTTGCGGTACTATGTTCCATATGCTCAAACATGGTGACCTCGGTGACCGCTTGTGAATTGCTTATATGGACCTTTCTTTACTTAATATTGTTGGGTTGTTATTACATCTTAGTAGGCCTTAGATTACTCAGGTTTTCACCCCTATAAATCTCTAAAAACTCCTTGGCAGAGTCTATATCAAATTATAGTAGTTTGGCCCCTTACAAATCTTCCCCCTTGCCTGGTCTTTCTGTCCAGTGGCCGGACATCCGGCTCCTCAGCCAGACATCCGGGCCCTGGGGCAAATTCTTCTGCTTCTCAAACTTCCATCGAGCTCTTCTAGTGGCCGGACATCCGGGCCCTAGTAGGACATCCGGGCCCTGAACCTTTTGCATCCTGATTTCCACATGCCGGATATCCGGGCTTGTCACCGGATGTTCGGCCTGATGGGCCTGGTTTTTCTGCTCTCTGACCTCCGCACGCCGGATGTCCGGGCTAGGACCCCGGATGTCCGGCCCGTCGCCTGCAGCCACACATAACAGGGGAGGGGCTCGGGATTTGGGGGCAGTTCCCCCATTCTCTCCCGTTACTCTCCCCATCTCTTCAAACAGCCGCCGCCGGGCTGTGCTTCGGCGCTGCCCCGGCCCTCTCCTCCGTCCTCCGGCCCCGATCTCCTTCCCACAACTTCTTCTCCTCCCAATATACGTTTCCATCCAATCCTTTCCTTGGGTGGTGGTGTGAATCACTCAGGAGGGACCGGTGTATTGTGGGATTCACCGCCAGAGTTCCTCATGGCGCGTACCAAGAACTGCAGCCCCGAGCGCCCCGAGCCTTCTTCCAGGGGTATGGATGCTATCTCTCTTGCATTCTTCTCTTGTTGTGACCAAATCATCTTAGGGCTTCATTATCTCTCATGTATATCTTGGCGTATATCTCTCTCTAAAGGTTTGGTGTATGTTGCCTAAGCCTAAAAATCTCTCTATGTACTCGGCTAATCAACTTAATCACGGGGATGTCGAATTTTTGATCTACCACTTGGACTTGTCCTATGGTCATGATAAAAAATGTTCATCCCGCTGTTTAATTTGCTTTATCCTTGTTCATAATTTTTGGCTCCTTCTCATCGAGACCTATCATTATCCGTTTTAGTCGCTCGCCAGCAAGGCTCAATCGACTCCGATGAACAAGCTCGGCCTAAGAAGAAGAATACCACCACCAAGAAGAAGAAGAGGGCACCATCCACAAGTCAGTCGGCCTCGGATCCGGATGATGAGGACTATGTTGGGGAGGAAGAGGATGATTTTGCTCCAGGACACGCTGTTGGCCAGTCCAAGCCTAGCACTAGGAGGGCACCGGTGCCTCAAGTCCGTGGTGCTGCAATGCCTGTGGTCTATGGTCATCGCATCTCCATGGAACTTCCCGACAGCAGGGACCACCTCACACACGACTTCACCACTATGGGGGCTGGTCCATACCTTGAGTTTCGACGGGATACCAACCAATATGAGATGGTGCCTGATGCCGAGGATCCTCGGTTTCGTACTCGCATGCAGCAAGATCTTTACTCAAGTTTCGTCCAAGGTCGTGGTCTTGCTCCTCGTAAGTACCTGGATCTTCAGTTCAAGCGTGATCATCCTGCCATGTTCCCTGACAACACCATCTAAATCATTGATGACATGACTCTAGGTCAAGCCATGACCTTCAAGTGTGATTGGAATGAAGCTGCCATCCTTCAGTTCTATGCCACCTGCTTCTTTGGGCCAGGCAACACTCTCACATGGATGACTGATGACAGTGTGCTGAGCATCACCTATGACCGTTTTGTTTAGATTATGGGCTTCTCCGGTGTTGGTCATCACATTCACAGTATGGATCCTCGCTAAAGGCCCAAAGGGATTGATGCGTGCATGGCTCTTCTTAAGCCCATCTCTCAGCTCATTGAAGAGGAACGTGCATATCCACCTAATGAGTCATCTATTTTCCGGTCTCCCTACTACATTCTCTATCAGTGTGTGCTTCGCACTCTCTATCCAAACAAGGGAGATCGCTCAAGGCCTCACAAATACTATATTGATCTGATGGTACGTATGCATGATGCACCTACTGAGCCTCTTGACACCGCTCAGTATATTTGGCATGAGATTCATCTCTCCAGCTTCATTCAGACGCGTCAATTCCCACATGCCCCATTCATTCATGCCATAATTGATCACACTGCTCCGTTTGAGGTTGCTAAGACCATTGGGCATTCCATTTGGAAGCCTCCCGTCCATATGCGCATGGCCGCTCCTGAACCGGCTGCTGCACCTAGACCACCTAGGAAGACTGCTGGTGGGTCTCAGCCCACTGGTTCTTCCATGCCTTCTTCCTCGACCGCTCCTTGTGGCCGTCTTGCCTCGTTCTTGGGCAAGGCTCAGTCTGCTATTATGAAGGCAATCACGTTCTACTGTCAGCAAAATCATGACGTGCAGAAGCGCCTCATCATTTCGAAGAATCAGCTCAAGCAGCGCCTCCGTGACCGTGGGAGTCTTGTGAGGTATGATGATCCTATTGCCACGGCTTCGTCCACTTCCACCTTCGCTTTCCCGTCTCATGACGAGTACCCCGAGTTCTTTGTTGAGGATGATGACATTCGCTAGGAGTGACCGAGTCCGTTTAGTTCTTCGCCCCTTTTTACTTGTTGATGTCAAAGGGGGGAAGTAGTATCTTAGTATGGTCATGCTATGATGTGTTGGCTATTTGTGTTAGCTACTACTTTTCAAACTTGTTATGTTGCTACCTATGGTAGTTGATCATTTGAGACTATGGTATTATCTTGTGGCTATGAAATGTTTCTAGTCTATGTGTTTTGGTGGATTCATATGTGCATGTCTCTTACATTTATATCTCTTTGAGCTACATATGCTACCATACGAAGTTTGTGTTGTACATCCTAACATATTCATCTCATGCACACAATGAGGGGGAGCTAAAAGCAAATAGAAACATAAACATACTTTGTACTTTTGCTCTCATGTTTATCAGTGCTAAGATTATTTATTGCATCTATGATACGACATGTATGATTGTCATCAACAAACAAAACGGGGGAGATTGAAAGAGCAATCATGCCCTTACATCATGTTTTGATGTTGATGCCAATATACATGTAGGGGACTAACAATGGTTGTCAAGTAAATCTCACGTGTTCGTCCCCGGTTCATCAAAGTGTGTGGACCATGAGCATTCAAAGTGATTTTACTCAAGGATGAAGTATCAAAATTGATTACATATTTACTTTCTTGAGTATAGGATCCCACACTATTAAGAGGGGATCGATAGGGTTAGTTAAAGGCTTGCTCTTGCCACAAACTTCCTTACCATATATGCACATGCTCCATCTTCATGTTTCTGTCTCTGGCCTGCCAGATGTCCGGGCTTCAAGCCGGATGTCCGGGTCTCACGCCGGGTATCCGGCCTGCTCGCCGGATATCCGGGCCTAGCTATCCAGAGAGCACTTTGTGCTGGTGCTGCTTGCCGGATGTTCGGGCTTCCTGTGCACCCCGGATTTCCGGGCTTCCCTGCCAGACGTCTGGGATGTGCTATGCAGAGGCCGTTTTGATTTGATAAACGTGCCGGATGTCCAGCCATGTGCCGGATGTCCATGGTTTCCTGACATGCCGGATGTCGGGGCTTTGCCCCCGGATGTCCGGCCCCTCTGTTTTCTACTCTCCTTCTGCCTTGTTCTTCGAGTGCCTTGCCAGGCCGGATGTCCGACCCCTAGCCCGGATGTCCGTCATGCCCGTTCACTTGCACTACAACGGCCATATTTGTGCTCACACTATATATAGACCTTCTCCCCCACGGGAGAGGGTTGACCATTCACTCTAAAAAAACCCTAGAACACATTTCACTCTCTCTCTCTCTCTCACTCCTCCACACCAAATCTTAGATCCCCGAGGGATTTGAGAGCATTTGAGAGAAGTTGTTCGATCAAGTGATATATCCACTCCTTCCCCTTCCTTGCACCAAAGGAATTCGTGATTTGAGCAAGTCTTGAGCTTTTCCCCATTGTTCTTGTTACTCTTGGAGGTTGGAGACTCCTAGGCAGTAGGAGTCTTTCGGAGAGGAATCGACCATTGTGATTACCCCTGGAAAAGTTTGTGACGGTTTGGAGACCACCCCAAGGTCTACCATTAGTGGTTGAGAAACGCCTCCGTGGTGTTGTCTCAAAGGGAGAATAGGGTGAGCCTTCATGGCGTTGGTGTGCCTTCGTGGTAACATCCACCTCTCTAACGGTGACGTAGCTTCCCTCCAAGGAAGTGAACATCGGCATACATCCTCGTCTCCCGGAGTTGCGGTTATTCCTAACCCTAACTCTCTACTTGTGGTTACTTGTTTCTTAGCATTTACTTATATCATATTGTGCTTGCTTACTTACATACTTGTGTTACTTGTTTATCTTGCTTAGCTTTTAGCATCACACCTTCAATTGTTAGGCTCACTTTCATATTCCGCATTATTGCCTAAAATTGCTAAGTAATAATTAAAATTTGTAGTTGTACCTATTCATCCCCCCTCTAGGTCCATCTCGATCCTTTCACCAAGGCACCCCAAAATAATATTTCAAGAAGTCTCAAGCATCTAAGCTTGGGGATGCCCCGGTAGGCATCCCACCTTTCTTCACCAACAATTATCAGTTAGTATCGGTTGATCCTAAGTTTTTGCTTCTTCACATGATGTGTGCTATCCTTGGAATGTCATTTTATTTTGTTTTGCTTGCTGTTTTAATAAAGTACTTAGATCTGAAAGTTTTTAAATAAAATAGAGTCCTCAAATAGTTGTCAGGGTGGCTAGGTAAGCGGCACGCACATCCTGTCAACGAAGCTCTTTTCTTTGGAATTGCTCTTGTGTTTCACTTATATCCTATGAGTAAATTGTTGAATAAATTGAATGTCACAAAGTTGAAATCATATCATGCCTAGTGGTAGCTTCACTTTGGGATTAGAAAGTGAAATCTTTTGAGACTTGACAATCACAATTTGGTCATACAAGCAATTCACGAATAATTAGTATAAGGAAGAGAACTTTCACATGCAAATACACTATCCTGGAAATCTTTTGTGATTGTGAGCCCCCATCATGATATTATATGCCAAAATTCTTGACGTTGGACAAGGAAGACAACGTAATGATTTATGTTTGTTCATATTCACATAGAAGTTATATTGTCATAGATCCTTCAAGATGTGGTGCTTGCCCCCATCTTTGCTAGCCAAAAATTCGACACCAAGTAGAGATACTACTTGTGCATCCAAAAACCCTTAAACCCAAATCTTATTTTCAAGAGTCCACCATACGTACCTAAGGATTGAGCAAGATCCTTCAAGTAAGTTTTCATCGGTGCAATAAGGCAATAAAAAATGCTTCTAGAAGTGTTAGATCATTTAGTGTAAGAGAAAATTGAGCGTTGCACGAACGTGTGATGGCAAAGAAATAAAAGCGACGAACTGAATAATAAAGGTTGCTATCATAAGGGGCAATATAACGTGACGTTCTTTTACACTAAGGGGTTGAGCATACAAACAAATAAGCGCATGGAAACCTCTGCTTCCCTCTGCGAAGGGCTTATCTTTTACTTTTCAATATTTATTTTTATGCAAAGGTTCAAAGTTATTCTCTCTATTCCTTTTTATTTTTTTTCTTTTAGCAAGCATCATGTGGTGAGGAAAGATCTAGGCACATATGTCCAGTTGAATATGGGTAGCATGAGTTATTATTGTTGACATCACCCTTGAGGTGAATACGTTGGGAGGCAAAACAATAAGCCCCTATCTTTCTATGTGTCCGATTGAAACGATTTTCTCATGTGTATGCGGTGAGTGTTAGCAATCATGGAAGACTATATGATGGTTGAGTATGTGGAGCTCTTACTTAAATTGTGTTGAATAAGTTGAATTGCAATTAATTGGTGACTAAGATCATAGGTTGTTGAGTTTCAAGAGAGTTCATTGTTTGAACCTTAACATGTGAATTGGTTGCTACTATAACATGAGAAGTTCTATAAGAAATAATTGCTGTTATGATGCTAGGAAAAGTGATTGAAATTATCATTGATCAAACTTATGCACTTTGCTAGCATTCACACTTCATAAATTATTTCTTTTATCATGTACCTACTCAAGGATGAGTAGGAATTAAGCTTCGGGATGTTGATACGTCTCCAACGTATTATCATATTATCACTATGAAGAATCTGAAGGATCCAAAGACTAAGATTTATCCCTGTAAGACGAGGGGAGGTAAGGAACTGCCATCCAGTTCTGCTTTAGATTCACCTTCTGTTATGAGTAAACTTGCAACACCACCACATGCTATCAATTCTAATATGTCGCAAGTTATTGATGATGTTACTTCTACTATGAATGATGCTTATGATGATGTTAGTACCTTGCTTGATAATGATGATGTGCCACTTGGGGAATTTCTTGATGAACAAATTGCTAGAGTCACTACAAAAAAAGACACATCCGTGACATTTTGGGCCGAACGAATTTTTTTCCTGTCATACTTTTGACACTTCTATGACGATAATTGTGACAAAACCCGGTATCATCATAGATGTGGTGGGCTCCTACTTCTATCATAAAAAATCATGATAGAAAATGGGCTTTTCGTCCTAGGCGGGCTGGAGATGCAGCTACATGACATTCTTTGGGCCGTCCATGACAGAAAAAGCCGTGGTAGAAGCGAGGGCGAGGAAAATATTGGGGTGTTCCCGGTTACGGTGGGTGGTCGGGGCCGAGCGATGCACGTTTCTCGTGACACGCACGCTGCGTGGAGTGCGGCGTTGGGCTCTAATCGAACCCGAGCGAGGCGTTCGCCATCTGAACCCGGCGATTGACCGCAGCTACGCGTTCATCGAACCCGAGTGATCGATCGATGGCTGTTAATCAACCCGATCGAGCAATTCCTTCGCTATTTCGCTAATCAAGCCGATCGTTGCTGCCTCGGATGAACAAAGGCGCGCTGCGATGGGGTTTGGATGAACATATCCCGGTGGGGGTGGATGAACAGGACCCCGTGGTGTTGCCTCTGGATGAACAAGACCCCTGTTGGGGCTGGATGAACAGGACCCCGTGGAGGGCTGGATGAACAGGACCACCCCGTGGAGGGCTGGATGAACAGTAGAAGGTGGAGGGCTGGATGAACAGTAGCCCATGGAGCGGTGGTTGAACAGGAGCCCGTGGGGAGGGCTGGTTGAACAGTAGCCGGTGGAGTAGCACGCGATGGAGGCAGGATGAATAGGAGCCCGTGGATGAACAGTCGCAGGTGGAGGCTGGAGGAGGTCGACGGTGGATGAACAGTAGCCCGTGGAGGCTGGAGGGGGTCGACGGTGGAGATGAACAGTTGTAGGACCTTGAGAAGAGGTGTCTAGAGGGGGGGGGGGTGATTAGACACTAAGAGCCAAAGTTGCAGTTTTTAATCTTATAATGTTTAAGTGGAGTTTAGGCACAAGTTTAACTTTTTCAATACATAACAAGCAAGCATGCAAAGAGTATATGAGCAGCGGAAAGTAAAGCATGCAACTTGCAAGAAAGTAAAGGGAAGGGTATTGGAGGATTCAAACGCAATTGGAGACACGGATGTTTTTGTCGTGGTTCAGATAGGTGGTGCTATCGTACATCCACGTTGATGGAGACTTCAACCCACGAAGGGTAACGGTTGCGCGAGTCCACGGAGGGCTCCACCCACGAAGGGTCCACGAAGAAGCAACCTTGTCTATTCCACCATGGCCGTCGCCAACGAAGGACTTGCCTCACTAGCGGTAGATCTTCACGAAGTAGGCGATCTCCTTGCCCTTAGAAACTCCTTGGTTCAACTCCACAATCTTGTCGGAGGCTCCCAAGTGACACCTAGCCAATCTAGGAGACACCACTCTCCAAGAAGTAACAAATGGTGTGTTGATGATGAACTCCTTGCTCATGTGCTTCAAATGATAGTCTCCCCAACACTCAACTCTCTCTCATAGGATTTGGATCTGGTGGAAAGAGGGTTTGAGTGGAAAGCAACTTGGGGAAGGCTAGAGATCAAGATTCATATGGTAGGAATGGAATATCTTGGCCTCAACACATGAGTAGGTAGTTCTCTCTCAGAAATAGGATGTTGGAAGTGCAGGTTCAGTCTAACGGCTCTCTCCACGAATGAACAGGAGGTGGAGGGGTATATATAGCCTCCACACAAAATCTAACCGTTACACACAATTTGCCAAACTCGGTGGGACCGAATTGAGAAACTCGGTCGGACCGATTCAGCAAATCTAGTGATCATAGGATTTTCGGTGGGACCGAAATGCAACTCGGTAGGACCGATATGGTTAGGGTTAGGGCATAACGTAATCTCGGTGAGACCGACTACACAAACTCGGTGAGACCGATTTTGGTAATTAGCTAACCAGAGAGTTGGTCAGGCAAATTCGGTTGGACCGATTACTCAAACTCGGTGGGACCGATTTTGATAATGAGTCAACTAGAAAGTTTGCATTGTAATCTCGGTAGTACCGATTGCTCAAACTCGGTGAGACCAATTTTGATAATGGACATACACAGAGAGATTACAATCCCATCTCGGTGAGACCGAGATCCCTATCGGTGAGACCGATTTGCCTAGGGTTTGTGGCAGTGGCTAAGATATCCAAACTCGGTGGCGCCGGATAGGAAGAATCAGTGGTGCCGAGTTTGACTTTAGGTTTTAGGACATATGTGTGGAAGTGGGAAAGTAGTTGAGGGTATTTGGAGCATATCACTAAGCACTTGAAGCAAGAGGCTCATTAAGCAACACTGTCGGTGTCAAAACCGGCGGATCTCGGGTAGGGGGTCCCGAACTGTGCGTCTAGGCGGATGGTAACAGGAGACAGGGGACACGATGTTTACCCAGGTTCGGGCCCTCTCTATGGAGGTAATACCCTACTTCCTGCTTGATTGATATTGATGATATGGGTAGTACAAGAGTAGATCTACCACGAGATGACAGAGGCTAAACCCTAGAAGCTAGCCTATGGTATGATTGTTGTATATGTCTATCGACTAGCCTGGACTCAGTTTATATAATGCACCAGAGGCCTAGGATAACAAGAGTCCTAGCCGAATACGCCGGTGGGGGAGGAGTCCTTATCTTGATCGCCAAGTCTTGTGGAAACTTCCTTGTATGCGGCAGCTGTCCGGACTGGCCCATGAGTATTCGGTCATGGGGGTCCTCGGCCCAATCTAACAGATCGGGAGATGACGTGGTGGGTACCCCCTAGTCCAGGACACCGTCAGTAGCCCCCTGAACCGGTCTTCAAGTTTAGGGACGCTCCTCGATTCTTCTGAACCGTTCTTCATCTTCAGTCGTCGGTCTTGAAAACTAGTTCAACAAATCTTCTCATCTTTGATCTTGAGGATCACCGGAATGCATTCGATGAGTTTACACGTCGGGTATTCGAGGAGCCCCTTTAAGTTTCCGGCCTTTATCAATGCCTTGTTATTTTTAAGCCGCACCTCAGGTTTGAAGTTGTTCCCGGGCGGCAGCGTCCTCTTGCGTCCGAGCTCCAACGTAGGACTGCATTCGAGGTATCTTTTGCAGCCGAGCACCAATGCCGGACTGCTTCCCAGCTCTAACGCCAGATTATGCATCCGAGCTCCAACGCCGGACTGTATCCGAGCTCCAAAGCCGGACTATGTATCCGAGCTCCAACGCCAGACTATGTATCCGAGCTCCAACGCCGGATTGTATCCGAGGTGTCGTAAATCACCTTGGTTCGAAGAAGTTTGAAGGAGTTTAGCCGAGCTTAATGCCGGAAATGCCCCCTATGGAGCCAGCCCGAATGTGGTGCCGAGCGTCCGAGCTTTATGCCGGACTGCTTCCGAGGTGGTGCACCACCCCGAATGTGGGCCGATTTTTGTCAATATTTTTGATTGGTGCAATTTATTCTCTGCCGAGATACATAGCCAGTAGCCCACAAGGTGTGTATCGGTCTAAAACCCGAGATGCACCTGAAGGATGACGTAAGACCGTTGATCCCAATGGCACGAGACTCAAAGTTGATTTGCAAAATCGGTCCGAGGATCAAGTCCTAGCTCGCGAATACTTCGACACAAAAGTGGCGTGCTCAGTCCTCGAGACTCGGGTTGGGTGCGGCCGACCAACCCGAGGATCAAAATCTCCTCGAAATCAGATTGCACTTAAAATTTTCGCATAGAACAGCAATGCAAGAGCCCCGAGACACCGGTCGGGTGGCAACACCGCATCGAGGATTGATGTGCCTTTAATATTTGTAAATAATAAGCCCGAAGCCCAAGAGCCCCGAGCCTTAATGCGGCACGGGTGGCGAATTAAGGATCGATATCCATATTAAAATCACAAATTATGTGTAATGACTCAATGTATCCAAGTACTTTATGTCATTAATGCTCGGATCTGCATTGTACAAAACTTTGTTGACCGACCATCGGCTAACCTCCTCGCCAAGAGTCGAGGAGTGTTTGTCCTACTTTATAAAGCCTTTATGAGGCGAAGATTTACGACAAACAAGGCAATCTGGTCATACGGTTTTATAAACGAAGGTACGCAGAGAGATATGTTATATTACTGTTTAACAGAAGAAATGTCTTCCAAAGAAAATAGTCCCGCTATCGGTTCCTTTCTTTGGGTTGACATGCTAAGCATGATCATGAAACCTCAGCTCCAATGTAAGAGCAAAATATTGAGGATTTAGTTTGGGAGGCCAGTTACTAGCCCCCGGTAGTGTTCGGCGACAGTCGAGGTCAAGCCGGAAACACTTCGGCCAATTTTATGAATAGCCCATCATTTAATATAGTCATCGGATTGCTGACCAGTTTACACCTATTGTGACAGTCAGTTTTCGGCTTTCTCCACTGAGTTGCTTGACCATGCGAGCTGGAAGCACAATTGCAGTGATTCTCCCTTTGCACACCTAGCCGAACAAAGCGGAACGTAGGAGGCAAGCGCGGGAGCTGGGCAACCCAACTATTGACCGAAGACACAATTCGAAACTGATGCATATATAGCAACATCCGAGAATGTTTTTGCCGAATCTCTAAAGGTGTCCGGCGTTGCACTGCGAGACTTGTGCTGAAAACACACAAATAGTTTAAAAGTGCCAAAAGCTTGGAAAACCAAAAAACGTTAGTAAAAACATGACGTCCGAACAAGATCAAGTGTTCGGTGCCAATCCGAAAATTGAACTTTAGAAAAAAAGTGCTTCTGCCGTGCTTTAACATGACACATCCTATCTCAAGACTTCAAGCGGGTCAGCCTACGGCTTCAGTCTCCCATCCCGAAGGCAGAGTACTTCTCATTAGGCCAGTTTAGAAAACTAAACTCTAGCGGTTTTGAGAGAGAAATTAGGCTCCCCGGCTAGTGACCGCAAACTCGTGTCGAGAAAAGGAGTGATAAATAATAATAAAAACTCTGCAACGACTAAGAAGAAAAACACTTATTATAAAACGGCTCAAATAAACATAAGAGCCCCCAAGTGACTTGGGTAAAAGAATGATTCTATGTACCGAAGTACTTATGTCATATCTATGTTCAACCGAACTTTAAACGCGTGTTAATCGACCGTCGGCTTCTCCCTCTTCGGTCATGGACCGAAAAGTGTTATGTACTCCATCTGTCGAGAATATCGACGGTGTTTCCAATAACCAGGCAATCAGGTCATAAGGTCAGTAATGCATAAAGCGCACTCAGGGAACTTATGCTATATTATTGATAAAGTGTAAGAAGCATCTTCGAAGAGAATAGTACCCCCACCGATACCTTTCTTCGGTGCTCATTGTTAATATGAGACTTGTGCAATAGATTTTTTGTACTCGTGAGTTCCGTTATGTGCCGACCATTATTGAAAACAGTAAGAGCGCTAGCTTTCGGCTTCACCCAGTCTGAGGTCCGGCTCGGGTGAACCGATCGTGACAATCGCAGAGGTGCTCCCTTTACTCCCTAGCCGAACAATCGGGAACGTAGGGGTAAACACAGGAGCAAGGCAGCCCAGCTTGCAAATCACTTAAGTCAATATGGTGCATATTGTGGCGTAATACACGAACAAGGAACGAAGCCGTACAAGTATAATCATGTGCAAGAGGAAAAAGCTTCATGAAGGAAGCCCCCAAGTAAACGGGGTATTTGAATTTGCGCGCGACAAACAAAGTTTGGACAAGGAAAAATTTCACAAGCAACTTTTTCCCAAAAAAGTATAACGCTTGGTCGAGCCGAACACAAGTTAAAAATTTAAAACTTTGAGCATGAAGGCAACTTAGTTGGTTAATGTGTTCGGTATTGACGACGCGGTCCAAGCTTGATGCGGGACAAGGTTCCATCCCCCAAGCCGATCCCGAGGTGGCGGAGCAAAGAGCTCGGCACTCCGAAGTGGTGACATAGCACGGTCAATGCAGGACGGCAGAGTGATGCCAAAGTCCCCTGCATGGGGTAATGAAGTGTTGATGAAGCCCCCCGTCCAGCCGAGGTGGCGCCAAAGGATATAGTCCGGTTGGATCATTTTCCTGTGCACAAAAAGTAGTGCAGACCGGGGATAATAGTAATAATAAGAATTAAAAAAATGTTGCATAATAAATAATTTATGCAAAGTGAGTAATAAAAGAAATATGGCCTGGCGCCGAAGTCAATGTCGATGCAGGTCGTGACGTGGTCGATGCCGGCTTGATGAAGCGATCGTACAGCGATGCCGGTATGCCCGCTTCGTGTAATCCATAGGGCGGCGATGTTGGTGATGATTTATCCTTCGCGATGCCGGACTCTTGTTCGGTTTACCGAGATGATGATCCGAAGAAGTTGAGCTCGGCTCAACAAAGTGACGACGTGTCTAGCGCAGGTCGGCAGCCGTGGAGCAATATTGCCGGACTGGTTTGACACCAGCATGATATTGAAGATCATGTTCAAAAGATTTTAAAGTTAGTGGGATGTGTTCGAGAACGAAACACAGTACCCCATACAAAAATTCCTTCAAAAAGGATGTCCGAAATCCCGTTCATAAAAAAGACGAACTCGGGTCGGATTCATTTTCGCGCAGAAAACAGATCCGAAAAGTGATGCACTAATCGGAGGGTTCCCGGAGTTTGGACGGTCGGATCGAGCTGAAATTTTGAGGGGTGTTAGATATAGGAATTCCACAGCCGATCAACGGTTGGATCTTCCAATGGAAGTCCGAGATAGAAGCTGGACACCACGCCCTAAACTCGTCCGGATTCTCGTCCAGATTCAATGCGGCTCCGGTATATCGGAGATTGCCAGAGATTCCTCCATCGGAACTCGACGAAATTTTCCAGGGTTATTGTAGACTTAATTCCGCACAATTCCACTGAAGCAATCGTTAAAACGACACTTAAGAAGGCGGTGGCAGCGGACACAAGTCCGCTGTCCAGAAAAACAGTACGGTCGCCCGAGGGCAATGTTGACGTTGAGCCCCCGGGCTCCCTGGATGATTTCTCCATGATCTTGATAGAGATCGGAGTTGATGTTGATGAAGGCCCTCATCCGAACATGACGATCGGAGGTAGGGCGCAACCCTTGGTCGAACCAAGGTGACCAGTTGAGCTGGTGACGAAGATGCCGAAGTCGCAGTTGATCTGCAGGCGAGCCATCGACCTTTTGCCGAACACAGAGTGGAACTCTCAATGAAAGCACCAATGTCGGTGTCAAAACCGGCGGATCTCGGGTAGGGGGTCCCGAACTGTGCATCTAGGCGGATGGTAACAGGAGACAGGGGACATGATGTTTACCCAGGTTCGGGCCCTCTCTATGGAGGTAATACCCTACTTCCTTCTTGATTGATATTGATGATATGGGTAGTACAAGAGTAGATCTACCACGAGATCTGAGAGGCTAAACCCTAGAAGCTAGCCTATGGTATGATTGTTGTATATGTCTATCGACTAGCCTGGCCTCAATTTATATAATGCACCAGAGGCCTAGGATAACAAGAGTCCTAGCCGAATACGCCGGTGGGGGAGGAGTCCTTGTCTTGATCGCCAAGTCTTGTGGAATCTTCCTTGTATGCGGCAGCTGTCCGGATTGGCCCATGAGTATTCGGCCATGGGGGTCCTCGGCCCAATCTAACAGATCGGGAGATGATGTGGTGAGTACCCCCTAGTCCAGGACACCGTCAAACACCTTTTTTTTGTACTGTGAACTGTAGGGCAAAACCCCCACAGCATATCAAAACTTTATTAATAAAAGAAGTAGTACAACAAGTTGATTACAAGGAGTAACCAGAGTACAAGGTAGAAAAGGGGGAGTCTTACAAAACTATCTTAAGGGGGGAGGAAAGAGATCCATTTAAGCAGGTCATCCTTGTAAGTAGATTTGATTCGGTGCTGCATTAGGCTAATATCATGCCTAAAAGCAAACCTCCATTTATTGAAACTAGCCTCTCATTTCTGAACACTTTGGCATTTCGATGATCCAAATATTCCAGCAAGCAATGAACACCACTTCGTAGAAGAAAGGCTTATCAAAACTTCTCCTTGCTCGAGTAACCAGTGAATCATGGATGAGCCAGCAGTCCAATCAATCTGCAGATAATTCCAGACCCTCACACTGAAATTGCAGTTGAAGAATAGGTGATCCCTGGTTTCTCTAGCCTGCAAGAGGCAAAGCCTACAATGGACTCCATCTTCAATGTGCCAGTGCCTTCTCTCAACCATATCCTTGGTGTTCAACCTGTCCATAATAAGCATCCAAGCAAAGACTTTGATCTTGAGGGTACAAGAGGATTTCCAAACCCCACAGAGCAAAGGATTAAAGGACTCAGACACAAAAGTGTAGGAGTAAAACATCTTGGGCTTGAAAATCTTGGAAGAGCCCTGCCAGAACCAAACATCCCTCGAACCGGGGTCTGTGTTGTGGGAATCCATCAAATCCTTAATCAAGTTCAACTCATTAAAGGCCTGAGCAGATAAGGGAAGGTGGAAAAGCTGGTGCATATCCTGGGTATTAAAAATTTCCTTAACTGAAATCCAGGGATCCTTGGCATAAGAGAAAAGCCTTGGGAATCTTGTCTGCAGACTAGAACATGCAGTGCCAAGATTCCAATTATCAGCCCAAAAAAGGGCAGTGTCCCCTTCATTGATCTGCACCCAGGAACAGTCCCTGAAATGCTGCATGACTTTACAAATATCCCTCCACCAGAAGGAGCCACAATCATTTGTTCCCTGGGGAATTCTTTCATAGTAATATGAATCCCAGACTAGGGACACCCAAGGGATATCTCTCTTGTTCAGGAAGTTATTGGCATGCTTGAGAAGAAGAGCCACATTCTGAACCCCCAGATTAAGAATACCCAGACCTAGTTTGTTTTTTGGCCTACCAATGAGATCCCAAGCAGCAAGAGATGGTGCAGGCTCATCTCTATGCTTTCTCCATAGACACTGCCTTTGTATTCTTTCCAACTGCTTGAGAATACCGGCTGGCAGAGCAAGACTACTCAAAAAGAAAATGGGCATTGAAGATAGAGCAGAGTTGAGGAACTGCAATCTTTCACCTTGGTTAAGGAAATAAGAACTGGCAGTCATTCTTCTCTCCATACAGTCCACCAAAGGCATGAAGTCCACCATTTTGGGCCTTGTAGTCCCCACAGGCAATCCAAGGTATGTAAAAGGCATTTTACCAATTTTGCAACTAAAAGCAGCAGCCAAATCTTCCATTACAGCAGAGTCTACATTGATTGGAATAATAAATGATTTATGGTAGTTAACATCCAGACCAGTGGACTGAGAAAACACCTTTAGCATATCCTTCAAAGCCAGAAGTTGAGCCCTGTCTACAGGGAGGATGATCAATGTATCATCAGCATACTGGATCACAGGGTAATCTGTATCATGGCAAGGTATAGGTAGGTGAAGAATTCCCTTCCTGAACATATCATTGATCACTGTTTGTAGCAGATCAGCAGCTATGACAAAGAGCAGAGGAGACACAAGGTCACCCTGTCTGACTCCTTTTTTACAAACAAACTTCCTCCCAGGGACCCCATTAAGCAAAAATGTAAGAAGTACCAAAGGCGTGAGCTGCTTCATCCAAAGAATCCACTTATCATTAAAGCCCTTATATCTTAGGATTTGGAAGATAGCTTCATGCTCAACAGAGTCAAAAGCCTTCTCAAAGTCCAATTTGAGAATTACTATGGGCCTTTTTGATGATGACATTGGTGTAAATATTCAAAAGTCCAACCTGCATAATCTGGATTGTCCTAGACTTAATGAAACCATATTGGTTTTTGTGAATGCGCTTCATAATCATTTCACGAATCTATTTGCAGCCATTTTGGATGAAACTTAAGCCCCATACTAGTGAGAGAGATAGGCCTGTAGTCTCCCACTTCTTCAGGTGATAATTTTTTGGGCATAAGAGTAATAAAAGAACTGTTAATGTTCTCCAAGACAGCAGATCCATCAAAAAAAGCCTGAGCCAGCTCATAAAAGTCCTAAGAAATTAGATGCCAACATTTCTTAAAAAATAGGCCATTGAAACCATCAGGACCAGGTGCCTTATCCACAGGCATATGTTTAACTACATTGTCCATTTCCTCTTTTTCAAAAGGCTTAGTGAGCACCTCAAGGCCAGCCACAGGTGAGATAAGTGAGGACAAATCAAAACCCATCACAATCCCTCTAGAGGTGCCGATTCTATTCTTAAAGCAACTCCAAATAATTCCAGCCATTTGGGAGTGATCAGAGACAACAGATCCATCTGGAAGCTTCAGACTAGCAATGGAGTTCCTTCTATGCCTCTCAGTGGCCATAGCATGGAAGAATTTGGTGTTCTCTCCCCCCACCTTAAAATAACGGATAGAGCATCTCTTTTTCCAGTACAGAAACTGCAAGTGCAGAAGCTTTTCCAAATGGGTTTTGACAATCCTTCTGAAGTTATTCTCCTGAATAAAAAGAGGCCTCCATTCCTCCAATTCATCAAGAAGGAAAATAACATGATTACATTTGCTGATTAGTAACCTCAATTTGGAAACATTCATTTGCCACCTCTTCAGGCACATTCTCAAACTTTTAAATTTGTCTGCAATTTTAGCTGTTATATGTGATTTCCGAGAGGGTTGTTTCCAAGAAGACTCAACACAGTCCATGAAGCCCTCAAGCTCTAGCCAATAATTTTCAAACCTAAAAAGATTTGATTTTGGAATGGAAGTCTTTATGGAGACTAAGCATGGCACATGGTCCAAGCGTCTGGCCAAAGGAAGAACTTCATCATAGGATAGTCGAAATCCAAATTACGAGATGTAAAGAACCAGTCTAGCTGCTCAAGAAGTGGGGTATCTTGCATATTGGACCATGTGTAAGATCTACCTTTGATTGGAAGTTCAAGAAGGCCCGTGACCAATAATCTCATTGAAGATGAACATATCATTTATGTCCCCACCGTGCAAGTTTCTATTATCCACGCATCAAGGAAATTAAAATCGCCAAGTAACAACCAAGGCTCATTGGTAGGTATAGACAGGTTGTATAGCCGCTAACAAATTTATCCTCGGCTTCACCTCGACAAGGGCCATAAACAGCAACAAGAGTCCAAGATTCATTGTTCTGTCTGGAAGTAAACTGGACAACCACAGCAAACTGCTGTATTTCAATTACAGTGCCACTAAAGACAGAAGAATTCCATACCACAATAATTCCTCCAGAAGCACCAAAAGAAGGAGAGCAGACAAAGGAGTCAAATCTTTTAGGGCAGAAAGATTTGATTGACCTAGAATCAAAAGAAGAGCATTTTGTTTCTTGCAGACAGGCGATTGAACAATGGCTTTCCTCAATTTTCTGCCTAACAGCCCTCTGCCTAGCATCAGAATTCAAGCCTCTTACATTCCAGCAAAGGATATTCCAGTTTCTACAAATATTACTCATAATAACATAAGAAAAAGTCCACAAACTAGATAAAAGTGTTAGTCCAACAAGAGATATGTTGACATTAATTACCAAAACCACCTAGGGAGCACTTGTGCTTTCAATAGTATCCCCTGGAGTCCCGTTTTGCGGTACGCCACACCCCTCCCGATGAACAGGACCCCTGTTTCGACCGTAGCGCTCCAACACAAGTCTGTTTCCTCCGTTTTGCGGTACACCACACCCCTTCGATCAACATGACCCCGTTTCGGCCGTAGGAGGTCCGTTTCCTCCGTTTTGCGGTACGCCAGGCCCCTCCCGATGAACAGGATCCCGTTTCGAACATGGTCGGTCGAACACAAGGCCGTTTCCTCCGTTCTGCGGTACGCCAGGCCTCGTTTCCATCGGCTGTTCCGTCCAAGCCGGTTGGCTCCCACGCGTTCCGTTGCCTCCCAATGAACACAACGCATTCCGTTGCCTCCCCATGAACACGACGACGACGCTGTTTTTTTGCGGGCGACGACAACGTCTTTTCTCCATTCCGACTCAGCCATGTACACGAGCCCTGGCCGTTCGTATGCGCGAGTAGGCGTTCGAGACCCCGCCCGTATGTACGTACGTGGCCGTATTTTCTTTCTTGCACACTGGTCGTTGTACGTACGTGTACATGCTACGTGTGCGCCTCTACTACGACACATGCGCGCCTCTACATCGACCAGTATGTACGTACACGTTCGCGACCAGAATGACAATGCTATGTACGCTTCGACCTGGTGGGTCCCGACTGTCAGGCACTTCCTTGCGTGCGAAGATGTAGCTGGTGGGTCCCAACAGTCAGGGGGGCGAATTGGTTTTTTTGCATCCACAAGCTTAATTCCTGCTTGTCCTCGAGTAGGTAAATGATAAAAAAGATACTTGTTGATGTGGAATGCTAGTTGGCATAATTTCAATATAATTCTTCTTAATTGTAGTATGAATATTCAGATCCGAAAGATTCAAGATAAAAGTTCATATCGACATAAAAGTAATAATACTTCAAGCATACTAACTAAGAAATTATGTCCTCTCAAAATAACATGGCCAAAGAAAGTTCATCACTACAAAATCATATAGTTTAGTCATGCTCCATTTTCGTCACACAAGAATTCTCTCATCATGCACAACCCCGATGACAAGCCAAGCAATTGTTTCATACTTTAGTAATCTCAAACTTATAAACCCTCACGCAATACATGAGCGTGAGCCATGAACATAGCACTATGGGAGGAATAGAATATGATGATGGGGGTTATGTGGAGAAGACAAAAAAGGAGAAAGTCTCACATCAACGAGGCTAATCAATGAGCTATGGAGACGCCCATCGATTGATGTTAATGCAAGGAGTAGGGATTGCCATCCAACGGATGCACTAGAGCTATAAATGTATGAAAGCTCAACAAAAGAAACTAAGTGGGTGTGCATCCAACTTGCTTGCTCACGAAGACCTAGGGCATTTGAGGAGGCCCATTGTTGGAATATACAAGCCAAGTTCTATAATGAAAAATTTCCACTAGTATATGAAAGTGATAACTCAAGAGACTTTCTATATGAAGAACATGGTGCCACTTTGGAGCACAAGTGTGGAAAAAGGATAGTAGCATTGCCCCCTTTTTTTTGGGCCTTCTTTTTTTCTTTGGCCTTTCTCCCCTTTTTTGGGGACAATGCTCTATTAAATGATGATCATCACACTTCTATTTATTTACAACTCAATGATTACAACTCGATACTAGAACAAGGTATGACTCTATATGAATGCCTCCGGCGGTGTACCGGGATATGCAATGAATCAAGAGTGACATGTATAAAAGAATTATGAACGGTGGCTTTGCCACAAATACTATGTCGGCTACATGATCATGCTAAGCAATATGACAATGATGAATGTGTCATGATAAACGGAATGGTGGAAAGTTGCATGGCAATATATCTCGGAATGGCTATGGAAATGCCATAATAAGTAGGTATGGTGGATGTTTTGAGGAAGATATAAGGAGGTTTATGTGTGGAAGAGTGTATCATATCACGGGGTTTGGATGCACCGGCGAAGTTTGCACCAACTCTCAATGTGAGAAAGGGCAATGCACGTGCATCAAGAGGCTAGCAATGATGGAAGGGTGAGAGTGCGATAATCCATGGAGTCAACATTAGTCATAAAGAACTCACATACTTATTGCAAAAATCTACAAGTCATCAAAACCAAGCATTATCGCATGCTCCTAGGGGATAGATTGGTAGGAAAAGACCATCGCCGTCCCCCCACCACCACCCATAAGGAGGACAATCAAAGAACACCTCATGTTTCAAATTTGTTACATAACGTTTACCATAAGTGCATGCTACGGGACTTGCAAACTTCAACACAAGCATTTCTCAAATTCACAACTACTCAACTAGCACGACTTTAATATCACTACCTCCATATCTCAAAACAATCATAAAGAATCAAACTTCTCTTAGTATTCAATACACTCATAAGAATTCTTACAAATCATTTATGCTTAGCATATTAGGATTATTTAAGCAAATTACCATGCTATTTAAGACTCTCAAAATAATATAAGTGAAGCATGAGAGTTCATCTATTTCTTCAAAATAAAACCACCACCGTGCTCTAAAAGGATATAAGTGAAGTGCTAGAGCAAACAACAAACTACTCCGAAAGATATAAGTGAAGATCAATGAGTAGTTAAATAATTATGTAGCTATGTGAAGACTCTCTAAAATTTAAGAATTTCAGATCTTGGTATTTTATTCAAATAGCAAGCAAAGCTAAAGAAAATAAAATGACGCTCAAGAAAAACACGTATCATGTGGTGAATAAAAATATAGCTCCAAGTAAAGTTACCGATGAACAAAGACGAAAGAGGGGATGCCACCCGGGGCATCCCCAACCTTAGGCTCTTGGTTATCCTTGAATATTACCTTGGGGTGCCTTGGGCATCCCCAAGCTTAGGCTCTTGCCACTCCTTATTCCGTAGTCCATCGAATCTTTACCCAAAACTTGAGAACTTCACAACACAAAACTTAACAGAAAACTCGTAAGCTCTGTTAGCGAAAGAAAACAAAACACCACTTAAAGTTACTGTAATGAACTCATTATTTATTTTTATTGGTGTTAAACCTACTGTATTCCAACTTCTCTATGGTTTATAAACTATTTTACTAGCCATAGAGTCATAAAAATAAGCAAACGACACATAGAAAACAGAATCTGTCAAAAACAGAACGGTCTGAAGTAATCTGTAACTAACGCAAACTTCTGGAACTCCAAAAATTCCAAAATAAATTGGTGGACCTGAGTAATTTGTCTAGTAATCATCGGCAGAAAGAATCAACTAAATATCACTCTCCACTAAAAAGTTTTAGCTAATCTCGTGAGCGCTAAAGTTTCTGTTTTTTACAGCATGATCATAAAGACTTCACCCAAGTCTTCCCAAAGGTTCTACTTGGCACAAACACTAATTAAAACACAAAAACACATATTAAAAGAAGCTAGATGGATTATTTATTCCTAAACAGAACCAAAAAACAAGAAACTAAAATAAAATTGGGTTGCCTCCCAACAAGCGCTATCGTTTAACGCCCCTAGCTAGGCATGATGATTTCAATGATTCTCACACAAAAGATAGGAATTGAAACATAAAGAGAGCATCACGAAGAATATGACTAGCACATTTAAGTCTAACCCACTTCCTATGCATAAGAATTTTGTGAGCAAACAACTTATGGGAACAAGAATCAACTTGCATAGGAAGGCAAAACAAGCATAACTTCAAGATTTTAAGCACATAGAGAGGAAACTTGATATTATTGCAATTCCTACAAGCATATATTCCTCCCTCATAATAATTTTCAGTAGCATCATGAATGAATTCAACAATATAACCAGCACCTAAAGCATTCTTTTCATGATCTACAAGCATAGAAAATTTACTACTCTCCACATAAGCAAAAAATTTCTCATTCGGAATAGTGGGAGTATCATAAGAGACTTGAATACTATAAAAAATTTCCACATTAAAAGAGTAATGTTCAGAAAAAGGGGAATCATAATCATGAAAAGTTTTATAAATATAATCATCATTACTTTTTATACCATAAGCTTCATCACAATAATCATCATAAGTAGCAACTTTGTTCTCATCATAATCGATTGAAACCTCTTCCGAAATAGTGGATACATCACTAAATAATGTCATGACCTCTCCAAATCCACTTTCATAAATATTATAAGATTTAACATCCTCCAAAATAGTGGGATCATTACTTCCTAAAGTTGACACTCTTCCAAACCCACTTTCATCAATATAATCATCAAAGGTAGAAGGCATGCTATCATCATAACAACTTTGCATATCAAAACTTGGAAGGCTAAAAATATCATCATTATTAAACATAGCATCCCCAAGCTTGTGGCTTTGCATATCATTAGCATCATGGATATTCAAGGAATTCATACTAACAACATTGCAATCATTCTCATCATTCAAAGATTTAGTGCCAAACATTTTAATGCATTCTTTTTCTAACACTTTGGCCAATTTTCCTTTCCATCATACTCACGAAAGATATTAAAAAGACGAAGCGTACGAGACAAACTCAATTCCATTTTTTTAGTTTTCTTTTATAAACTAAATTGTGCTAAAACAAGAAACAAAAAGATTCGATTGCAAGATCTAAAGATATAACTTCAAGCACTCACCTCCCCGGCAACGGCGCCAGAAACTGCTTGATGTATACTACGCAACCTTCTTCTTGTAGACGTTGTTGGGCCTCCAAGTGCAGAGGTTTGTAGGACAGTAGCAAATTTTCCTGAAGTGGATGACCTAAGGTTTATCAATCCGTGGGAGGCGTAGGATGAAGATGGTCTCTCTCAAACAACCCTGCAACCAAATAACAAAGAGTCTCTTGTGTCCCCAACACACCCAATACAATGGTAAATTGTATAGGTGCACTAGTTCGGCGAAGAGAGGTGATACAAGTGCAATATGGATGGTAGATATAGGTTTTTGTAATCTGTAAATATAAAAACAGCAAGGTAACAAGTGGTAAAAGTAAGCGTAAACGGTATTGCAATGCTAGGAAACAAGGCCTAGGGTTCATACTTTCACTAGTGCAAGTTCTGTCAACAATAATAACATAGTTGGATCATATAACTATCCCTCAACATGCAACAAAGAGTCACTCCAAAGTCACTAATAGCGGAGAACAAACGAAGAGATTATGGTAGGGTACGAAACCACCTCAAAGTTATTCTTTCCAATCAATCCGTTGGGCTATTCCTATAAGTGTCACCAACAGCCCTAGAGTTCGTACTAGAATAACACCTTAAGACACAAATCAACCAAACCCCTAATGTCACCTATATACTCCAATGTCACCTCAAGTATCCGTGGGTATGATTATATGATATGCATCACACAATCTCAGATTCATCTATTCAATCCAACACAAAGTACTTCAAAGAGTGCCCCAAAGTTTCTACCAGAGAATCAAGACGAAAACGTGTGCCAACCCCTATGCATAGGTTCATGGGCGGAACCCGCAAGTTGGTCACCAAAACATACATCATGTGAATCACGTGATATCCCATTGTCACCACAGATACGCACGGCAAGACATACATCAAGTGTTCTCAAATCATTAAAGACTCAATCCGATAAGATTACTTCAAAGGGAAAACTCAATCCATTACAAGAGAGTAGAGGGGGAGAAGAAACATAAGATCCAACTATAATAGCAAAGCTCGCGATACATCAAAATCGTGCCAAATCAAGAACACGAGAGAGAGAGATCAAACACATACCTACTGGTACATACCCTCAGCCCCGAGGGTGAACTACTCCCTCCTCGTCATGGAGAGCACCGGGATGATGAAGATGGCCACCGGTGAGGGTACCCCCCCCCTCCGGCAGGGTGCCGGAACAGGGTCCCGATTGACTTTTGGTGGCTACAGAGGCTTGCGGCGGCGGAACTCCCGATATTTTTTGTTCCCCGAAGTTTTTAGGGTATATGGATATATATAGGCGGAAGAAGTTCGTCAGGGGAGCCATGAGGGGCCCATGAGGGTGGAGGGCGCGCCTGGGGTGGGAGGGCGCGCCCCCTACCTCGTGGCTGCCTCGTTTCTTTCCTGGCGTGCACTCCAAGTTTTTCCGGTAGCTTTCCTTCAAAAAAGAACTTCTCCAGTTGATTTCATTCCTTTTCGACTCCGTCTGATATTCCTTTTCTTCGAAACACTGAAACAAGGTAAAAAACAGGAACTGGCACTGGGCTCTGGGTCAATAGGTTAGTCCCAAAAATAATGTAAAAGTGGATAATAAAGCCCAATAATGTCCAAAACAGTAGATAATATAGCATGGAGCAATCAAAAATTATAGATACGTTGGAGAAGTATCACGCACTTCCTTGCGTGCGAAGATGTAGCTGGTAGGTTCCAGTAGTCAGGGGGGAAACATTTTTTTCGCAAAATACGATTTCCCGTCTGGTGGGTCCCTGCTGTTAGGTGGAGGAATCATTATTTTCTGCATAATAAGGAGGCAGGAGGCACTTCCTTGCTGCGGCCGTGGACCCAGCTGTCAGCCTCTCCACTTACAGTCCACGTCCGATGGAAGCCGTTCCTTGACCACGTTGACCACGCCGCGCCGAGAGCACCAGGGCGGTGGACGACGGCGAGGCCTAGGAAGGGGACGACGTGGAGCCGGGGAAGACGCGGCAGTGGATGCGCACACGTAGAGGAGTATGAGGGTTCACTGGTTCGCTGCGGTGTGAGGCTGCCGTCTCCACAGAATAACAGGGGGTGTGGGTGAGTAGAGGGATGGCCTAGCCAACGGTGGGAGTAGTAGGGGCGGTGAGGCCTGCACGGCATCGCAGCCGGCCACGGGAGGCAGGAGCACGAGGCACGACCGGCGCTGGTTTGGGCGGCTGGAGCAAGAAGACCAGAGGTTGAAGAAGCACTACGACCGTTGGATGGACATCGTACGGTCAATGGAGCTAGAATCGTGCATATTGACTAAGTTGACACAGCCCTCCGTCCCCATCAACTTAGTAGGCCCACAAATTAGCCTTCCACTATACTGGGTCCCAGCTAGCAGGGGGAGTATTCATTTTTTTTGTGCGTAATAAGGTGGCATGTCGGTGTCAAAACCGGCGGATCTCGGGTAGGGGGTCCCGAACTGTGCGTCTAAGGCAGATGGTAACAGGAGGCGGGGGACACGATGTTTACCCAGGTTCGGCCCTCTTGATGGAGGTAATACCCTGCTTCCTGCTTGATTGATCTTGATGATATGAGTATTACAAGAGTTGATCTACCACAAGATCGTAGAGGCTAAACCCTAGAAGCTAGCTTACGGTATGATTGTCGTTGACTAAACCCTCTGGTTTATATAGACACCGGAGGGGGCCAGGGTTACACAGAGTCGGTTACAATGGGAGGAGATCTACATATCCGTATTGCCAAGCTTGCCTTCCACGCCAAGGAGAGTCCCATCCGGACACGGGACGAAGTCTTCAATCTTGTATCTTCATAGTCCAATAGTCCGGCCAAAGGATATAGTCCGCTGTCCGAGACCCCTAATCCAGACTCCTCAAGAGCCCCCGAACCAGGCTTCAATGACGATGAGTCCAGCAGATTGTCTTCGCATTGCAAGGCGGGTTCCTCCTCTGAATACTCCATAGAAGATTTTGAACACAAGGATAGTGTCCGGCTCTGCAAAACAAATTCCATACACCATCATAGAGAGAATAATATTTCCACGAATCTAATCTGCTGACACACTCTGTAGCATGGCACCACACCATGGCCCGGTCATTATTCGAACAGTTTTTCTCAACCAGCCACGGCGTATATCGCGAGGCGATTTCCTCGGCACGTCTTGTCGAAGCAGGGATCGTGTTCCCTTGTCAAGGGGTTCTCATCAATACGGGTATGGGTAACCCAACCGCGCCATCAATTACGGCGCTTGGGGAATAAGAGGCTTTACCAGGGGAGTAGGGAGGCACATCGCCTCTTCCGCCTTTATAAAGGGACAAGGACTTACTCCTTTCACCCAAGCCTTCTTCCTGACTCATTCCCTTCGGCTTGAGCTCCAACGCCCAAGTGCTCCTCTTTTTTGACCACAAAACGGTCTTCCGAAATGTCCGGATCAGGAGCAGGAGGCAAATGGATGGCCTCTACCGTCCGAGAGAAGGATATCAAAAAGCTACAGAAGGCCGGGTACCTGGCCAAGAAAGTTGGCCACCGTCTCCCGACGGCAGGACAGATCATCCCTAATCCGGAACCCCACGAGAGGGTTGTATTCCTCCCTCACTTTGTCCGCGGGCTAGGGTTTCCCCTCCACCCGTTCGTTCGCAGCATTATGTATTATTACGGGGTCAATCTTCACAATCTGTCCCCTAATTCCTTTCTCAACATCTCGACGTTCATTGTCGTGTGCGAGGCTTTTCTCCTCATTTCACCGCACTTCGGTTTGTGGCTGAAGATTTTTAACGTGAAGCCCAAGGTGGTGGGCGGTGAGCACGCCGAGTGCGGGGGAGCCATGGTGAGCAAGATGCCCAACGTAGTATGGCCAACGGGAACCTTTAATGATTCTGTCAAGGAGTGGCAACAGCAGTGGTTTTACGTCACTGAGCCGCGCGGCACAGAGTGGGCCGCCTCTCCTGAGTTCCGATTCGGTGCTCCCATGCGGCTTACATCCTGGGTCAAGAAGGGCCTGGACTGGTCTTCGTCCGACGAACTGTCGGTGCTCCAGACGCGTGTTGAGGATATGGGGGACAAGAATATTGAACTTGTCAACGTGATCCATGTGATGTTAGTTCGTCGGATCTTGCCTTGTCAGCACCGGACTTGCAATTTATGGGAATTTGATCCGGCCAGGCACCAAACCTTGCGGGAGCTTTTCGGCTCCTCGCACAAGGATATCTGGAAGTTGCTTTTCAAGTCCAGCAAATCGTGGCCGGACTCCGCCGAGGACCGTGGGTTCCAACTGTCCCGCCCGGCAAGTTCGGTAGGTTATCAAACTTTTCAATCCGCATGACCCAAAGGAAGCGCTTAACGTGTTGTATATCATTCTCCCAGGGCTGGACGAAGAAGGTGGAGCGGATCTATTGTCCGGCCTTGATGCCCGAAGAACCGGCCATCCCGTTCCTGACGAAGATGTTGGTCCCGGCACCTTACAAGGTGCCGAAGAAGACGGCCGAGAAGGAGGCCAAAAAGACCCAGGGCAGCCTTCGTCGCCGCGGCACTTCGGACAAAATATCCGAAGGCTCCAATGCCCATTCTGCCTTTGAAGAGGATGACGAGGAGGAAGAAGATGAATCCCCTGCGGGGGGAAGAAAGAAGAGGACGGCCTACGTACACTTGGAGGCCGAGCTATCCAAAAGGGGGAAGGTTCCTCTTCCAGAGGAGTCCACTGCCGCCACCGACAGCGGCCCGGCATGGGATCCCAGGGCCCAGCCCCTGGTAAACTCGCAAGTGTATAAATCCGAGTGCGTTTTAGGCATCCGGACTCATCGTGGCTTAGTATTTTAACTCAAGCCATATTTTCTGTAGTCGGTCGAGGTCCCGTACCAAACAATCCCTATCAGAGGACTGGCTGAGCTTAAATGCTATGGAGAGAAGGACGCCCCCAAAAGCCCCTTCCTCCAAACAGGCGTATAACACCAAGGCTTCGTTCCAGAAGGACCCCGGTCAAGGAGGAAGGGAGAAAACCGTGAAGGCGGCGCCTGGAGGTCAAACCTCAGGGGCCGGACACATGGAGGAAAAGATTCTCATGGGGGCTGACGGCGGGAGTGGTCCTGCTTTCGGCTCCCAGACGGATGCGATCCCAGAGGCTTATGCGGCTCCAGGATCAAGCAAGCAGCCTCCTTCGAGAGGGGGCGTGCCTGTTCCATCAGCGACCACTGTCTATCCAGAAGTGTCGGATGCTCTGTTGGTGGCGTTGAAAGATGCCTCCATCATTGATGAACACCGTGCCCTTATGGGTGCGGTGATTGAGAAGGTTCAGTCAACTGAGAATGGGCTGAACGAAACCTGTATCAGCCTTATAAAGGGTTTTGAGGTATGTTTTATGAGGTACCGAAGAGTGTCATAGTATAGATAGTAGCCCCTGATACTCTGTTCGGTGAAAGAAAGAATCGAACAGAGGATCGAATTGTATTTTCGCATGAAGACTCACTGAATGACATCTATTACTCTTCTGTGATAAGCAGGTGTCTGCAACGGCTGCTTCCTCTCATACTGCGGAGATCTCCGGGCTGAAACAAAGTCTGGAGCTGGCCACTGAAGAACTTGGCCGGTTGAAAATGCAGTTGATTGATAAACAAGGTATGCACAAGTCTTGTTTGCGTTTATTGCGAATCAATTTTGCATTATGAACTGAGGTTTATGACTTGCACTAGGGATAATGACCGAAGTCGAAGCCCTTAAGAAAGCTGTGGCCGAGGCCGAGAAAAAGGAAGCCACTGAGCATGCTCTTCGTGAGAAGCACGAGGCCAGGGTTATTAAGGCTGAGCAGGAGCTACAAGAGGCCGTGAGGAAATGCGAGACCTTGGAACAGAGTTTAACGGAGAAAGAAGCCGAACTCACCAAGGCGCATCGGGCCATGAGCAATGCCCGGGAGGAAACCCTAAGCACCCTGCAGGAGATCCAAGAGGCGAGAAAGATCACGGTCGGTAAGGTTTTTGCCCTGTAAAGTAAGTAGTTGGGGGGAAAACTTTGTGTTTCTAATTTTGAATCCGGATTTCTTAGGAGTATTTGCCGAGCTGCCTCGAAGCATATCGGATGCAGCTCAATTCTACCGAGCCGAAGAAAGGAACACTTCAGATGGGCTCTTCTGGTCGCAGTATTTGGCACTTAATTATCCGGTGCATTTTGCCGATCAGCTGAAATAGCTGGTCGAACTGCATAGGGCGGCGGAACTAGCCATGAAAGATTTGGTTATCCGGCTATGGCATGTCGAGCCGATTCCAAGCAGCTACTTCGGCCTCGTGAAGCGGCTCGTAAGTGCTTGCCCTCGACTTGACGTCATCAAGCGGTCGGTCTGCATAGAAGGTGCGCGAATGGCCTTCGCCCGCGAAAGGTGCACTGGGGGAAGGACCGCCCAAGGGGAAGGAGCACCGCAAGCCCGAAATGTATTATGAAAGCGTCCTGAGAGGATCTTACCTTGCAGCGGGGCTGTGTAGTAAGGACATTATATTTCCATGAGTGCCAATCATGTTGTAGTGTTTGAACAAGGTCGTTTATTTGTCGCCTGTTATATAATAGTTTACCCTCCTGTGCGGCCGTTTTGTATGTTTAAACCTGAGAGTTGGCCAATCGTCGGCTTCTGCCCCCACGTAAGAAGTACGGGGGTGTTCGGGATAAACCTGAGCACTCTTTATCCCAATTTTGGGTCCTTCGAAGGAGGTGCTCAGCACAACGAACAAGGCAATCGGACTATAGGGCTTTATCACTCTCACTTAGCCATAGGAGCTTTAGTATGGTCGGCGCAGCCCCTGGTGTTCGGAAGACCGTACTAGGGGCTCTATAAGCACCTGATCGGAGAAAGAACTGATCCATCGCACGCTGCATTGGTTATGGCATTATGCGGTAGAAATCCTTAAAGATTTTGTGACCTCTCGAACAGATGACCAGCTCTTGCCGTATCATGACAGTCTGTTTTCGGCTTTCTCTATTGATGTGCTCGTCCGGAAGAACCGGGACACAATCGCAGTAGTTCTCCCAGTGCTACCTTAGCCGATATAGTGGAACGTAAGGTACCAAAACATGGGAGTCGGGCAAACCCAACTATTGACCCAAGACATGATTCAGAGCTGATGCATATAATGCTATAGGTTCGGGGTGCCGAACTTCCATGAAGGTGTTTGGACTTTAATGCCGTGTTATGGGTAAAATGAAGCCCCTGGCATATTTGAAGGCATATCGTTGTGTACGGATGCCACTGGACAGAATGATATCAACAAGAAGTAACAGCAGGTAAACGTTATGTAAATCCACATGTTGTATTTGAATAGTACGTATATGCGTAAGTGTACAAGTGATGTGATAAAAAGGAATGTGGTTTACGGAACGTGCTGAGACTAGGGGGAAGAGGATAAGTGTGGAGCCGTAATATAGCCGGATTGTATCTGTGGGGAATGTCTAAGGATTCCCTTACGCATTCAAGCTGCCGCCGTGTGGCTCGTCCTGGTCGGCGCGAAGGTGAACCTGCAAAAGAAGTGTAAGGAATATCTACGTGCCGTGGGGCGGTTGAGCCGCTGAGTTCGGCATGTCCTAGCCTTCGCCGGAGTGTTTAGTTGAGTCCTGGACGAGCCGGGTTGTCCTTCCGTGAAGTAGTTCGGAGCCCCTTGACGGTGTCCGGAAGCCGGGACGGCGACTCGAAGTTCGACTGCAAGGTGCCGCTCGTTGCTGCTGCCGAGGCAGTTGCATACTTGTTGGCACCGATGGAAGGTTCGGCCTTGCCGTTAACCGTGATGACGCCGCGTGGACCGGGCATCTTGAGCTTATGGTATGCATAGTGTGGCACCACGTTGAATCGAGCAAACGCGGTCCGTCCGAGCAGTGCTTGATAATCACTGCAGAAGGGGACAATTTTGAAGACTAACTCTTCGGTGCGGTAATTTTCTGGTGATCCAAAGACTACCTCAAGGGCAATGGAGCCTGTACAGCTGGCTTCCACACCTGGTATAATGCCTCTGAAAGTGGCTTTAGTGGGTTTGATCACCGAATGATCAATGCCCATACTGTGCGTTGTGTCCTGGTAAAGCAGATTTAGACTGCTGCCTCCGTCCATAAGGACTCGAGTGAGGTGGAACCCATCTATTATCGGGTCGAGGACTAGTGCGGTTGGATTGCCCTGATTGGCGTTAACCGGACGGTCCATGCGGTTAAAGGTGACTAGCCCCAGTTTATATTGTGGGACAACTAGTTCCGTTGAGACGCCATCCCTAAGGATACATATCTGGTCTGAGCTTGCGATTTGGGTGGTATTTACCACATCCACCGATTGAATATGCAGGGGGAAATTTCTTTTGCCCTCTTGTGTTCGGTGATCTGGGCTCCTCGTCGCCATCATCACTTTGAGATCCCCCCTCTCCGTTTTTGGCGCCTGCCCTGCCGGCTTGTTTGAAGACCCATCATTCTCTGTTGGTGTGGGTGGCTGGCGTTTCTGGGGAGCCATGAATTTGGCATTGGCGATCGAGTATGCGGTCCAGACTGGATGGACCTGGATTTTTATTTTTGGGTGGCCCTTTCCGCTGACCGGACTTTGAGCCCCTGAACCCGGCATTAACTGCCGTTTTTTCAACGTTTTCACCATATTTGCGGCGCGTGTGTTTGTTGCGTCGTGGTTTGTCACTGCCATCCCTGGCTTCTGATATGCCAGGTTTTCTTGCTGTATTGGTACTACGAGCCAACCAACTATCTTCGCCCGCGCAAAAGCGGGTCATGAGTGTCGTGAGGGATGCCATGGATTTTGGCTTCTCTTGGCCGAGGTGCCGGGCGAGCCATTCGTCATGGATATTATACTTAAATGCCACTAAGGCCTCTGCATCCGGACAGTCGACAATTTGGTTTTTTTGGTTAGGAACCGTGTCCAGAATGTCCTGGCCGATTCCCCTGGCTTAAGTCATCAGCGTCCGGTGGTCGCACATAAGTGCCTTGGAAGTTGTCAAGGAATGCATCTTCCAAATCCTCCCAGCTGCCGACGGATTCTGCTGGCAAGCTATTCAGCCAATGCCGAGCTGGTCCTTTGAGTTTTAGTGGGAGGTACTTGATGGCGTGTAGAACATCAACGCGAGCCATGTGGATATGGAGGAGGAAATCCTCAATCCATACTGCGGGATCTGTTGTACCATCGTATGATTCGATATTTGCGGGTTTAAAACCCTCCGGGAATTCGTGATCCATAACTTCATCAGTGAAGCATAGGGGGTGTGCAGCGCCTCTGTGCCATATCACGACACAGTTCGTATGAGTCTTGTCTGCTATATTCGGCCCGACCGGATTTACTTTTATTGCATCTGGCGTGACGATCATCGTCACGTGTTGGTGCGCGCCCCTGTGATCCGTAGATCGATCTTGCATGTTTTGCTTTGCTCTCCAATACGTCTCGTAGGTCCCGCGTGTTGCCCCGTGCCTTGGTATTTTTGGTTGAATGGCAGTGGGGTGCAGGCTAAACTTCAGGCTGGAACGCCTCTCTATCTCGGCCGCGCAGTGGCCGGTCAGCCGCATTGTACGCTGGTGAGGTAGGTTTCAATGCTTCCTCCTCGAGTAGCGACCTGCGTTGTGGGTAACTTTTGGAGGGGCATTCGAGTTCGTATTCCTCGGCCGCAAGGACTTCGGTCCATCTGTCTGCTAGCAAATCTGGATCACCTTGAAGCTGTTGTTACTTTTCCTTCAGGCTGTTTGCCGTGGCAATAAGCCGGTGCTTGAAGCGCTCCTGCTCGATGGGATCCTCAGGCACGATAAACTCTTCGTCGCCGAGGCTCCCCTCGTCTTCGGAGAGGGGCTGGAGGGGATTGTCAACGTCTTCGGCACTATCCGGAGTGTTATTGTCTCTTGTGCCGGTATCATTGCTTTTTCTATGGCGGGACTTAGAGCGGCGTCGCTGACGCCGGTGCCTGGGTTGCTTCTTGGAGGGGTCATCCTCCGTTGTCTTGTCACCATTGCCTTCTTTGGGGGTGTCGGTGTCAAAACCGGCGGATCTCGGGTAGGGGGTCCCGAACTGTGCGTCTAGGCGGATGGTAACAGGAGACAAGGGACACGATGTTTTACCTGTGTTCGGCCCTCTCGATGGAGGTAATACCCTACTCTGCTTGATTAATATTGATGATATGGGTAGTACAAGAGTAGATCTACCACGAGATCAAGGAGGCTAAACCCTAGAAGCTAGCCTATGGTATAATTGTTGTTCTGTCCTACGGACTAAAACCCTCCGGTTTATATAGACACCGGATAGGTTAGGGTTACACAGAGTCGGTTACAATGGTAGGAGATCTACATATCCGTATCGCCAAGCATGCCTTCCACGCCAAGGAAAGTCCCATCCGGACACGGGACGAAGTCTTCAATCTTGTATCTTCATAGTCTTGGAGTCCGGTCGTGATGATAGTTCGGCTATCCGGACACCCCCTAGTCCAGGACTCCCTCAGTATCCCATGAACCAGGCTTCAATGACGACGAGTCCGGCGCGCATATTGTCTTCGGCATTGCAAGGCGAGTTCCTCCTCCGAATACTTCATAGAAGGTTTTGAACACAAGGATAGTGTCCGGCTATGCAAAACAAGTTCCACATACCACCGTAGAGAGAATAACTTTTGCACAGATCTGCTGACGTATTCCGCGGCGTGACATCACACCACGGCCAGGCCTTTATATGAATCGTTTTTTACCGTTCCACCTTAGCGCGATTAGAGAGGCGGTTTCCTTGGCACGTCTTATCAAAGCATAGATCGTGCCCCCTTATTCCGGGATTCTCATCAATACGGACGTGGGTAACCCAACCGTGCCCTGTTGGCACGCCTCCTCTATCAAAGGCGAGTCCTAATCGACCACGGGGTGGGCTCTTGGTATTCAACCTCTTTATAATGAGACCAAGGCCCTCTTATTTTTACACCCTCCATCGAGTTCGCCTCGCGCTTCGAGTTCCAACACCCAAAGCTTCAGATTTAGGCGCTTCGGACCTTCGACGATGTCCGGCTCCGACCAGCACGGCCGATGGATGCCTTCCTCCGTCACAGAACAAGATGTGCTAAAGCTGCGAGACGCCAGGTATCTAACCGACGAGATCTCACATAGGCTGCCTGCTCCAGGGCAGGTCATTCCCACTCCCGAGCCCGGCGAGAACGTGGTGTTCGTGTCTCACTTCCTTCGGGGTTTAGGCTTCCCGACGGATCCCTTTGTGCGGGGGCTCATGTTTTATTATGGGCTTGATTTCCATGACTTGAATCCGGAGTCCATCCTCCATATCTCGTCATTCATTGTCGTATGTGAGGCCTTCCTCCATATTACCCCCCACTTTGGATTGTGGCTCAAGACCTTCAAGGTGGAGCCGTAGATGATCGAGGGGCAACAAGCAGAGTGCGGAGGGGCGGTCATAAGCAAATGTGCTGATGCTCCGTGGCTCGAGGGCTCTTTTCAAGAGGAGCTTGGTTTGTGGCAACGGTAGTGGTTTTATATCACCGCTCCCAGGGGCACCAAATGGGTGTCGCTCACTGCCTTCCGCTCAGGCCCACCACAGCGGATGGCATCATGGGTCAACAAGGGGCTTGACTGGGGGTCGTCCAAGGACGTTCCCTTGCTGCAGGGCCGTATTCGAGACCTCCAGGAAAGAGAGATCAATCTGGTTGCAGTGGCGCAGGTTATGTTGATCTGGCGTCTTCTGCCCTGCAAACGTCGCCCCCTCCGCCTGTGGGAATTTAATCCGGAGGGACCACGAGCTCTCCAAAATTTTATGGGTACGGCGCCCGTGGAGATGTATAAACTGTTCTTGGTTCACAAGAGAAGTGTCCGACTGACCGAGGATGCAGGACTAAGCTGCAATCGCCAGATACTCAAGTAAGTAGTCCCAGAACCGGACAAGCTGTTCATTCATTTATCATATATATATGCCCTTTAAAGGAGCCGCTTGAACATGAGTGGATAGCCAAGGCAAAGTTAATAAGGTGTCCGCTCCTCCCCGAGACCACACCGGATCCCATGCTTGACCAAGATGTTGAAGGCGCGCCTTTTGAAGAAGGCGAAGGGGGAGCGGGAAGCAACTGCCTCTCGGAGGAGGCTATCAAGGAAGGAGGGATTAAAAGTCCCGTCTTCGAGAGAGAAGAGGACCGCTTGGAAGATCCGAGGTCAAGGCCTCAAAGAGGGAAGGAATCTTCGTCGGAGAGTCCGGCGCTGGGAAGTAACCCAGCCGCACTATTTCCCCAAGGGGATCAGCCCTCTAGCGAGCCGTAAGTAAAAAGAAGGGGTCTTGTAAATAAGGAACATCCCTGCATTTATTTATGAAGATAACCGAAATTTTACCTTGTAGTTCGGACCTCAGCCCTTCTCGTGAGCTCGTCTTCCGGGGATCTTCTTCCGGAGATGATGGAGAGTGAAACGCCTCCACTGTCGCACCCTCATGCGAGGCGGACGACCACGAGGTGTCGTCGCGAGGGTTCCCCAAGTCCAGCGAGGCGGAAGGTCCGGCGCCAAGTGGTGTCTTGATCGGAGGAGCTGAAGGATCTGCTCGGCGAAGCGGCTATCTCGTAAGATCACCGTGCTCTAATGGGTACGGTGATTGAAAGGATTGCATCGATGGAGAGCGGATTGCATGAAGCCGTCGAGAGCTTCTTGGCGACGGGTTCGAGGTACGCAAAATGATGTACCTTCGGCAGTTATGCATATAGAATGCGCCCTGTATAGATAGTAGCCCCTGAGACTCGGTATGTTGTCAAAATTGACAGCGTGCCGAGGATCAAAATCTCAGTTATAACATAGCACCGCTCCTAAACAGGTGGCGGGGCGTCCGGTGGCCGGCCGGACTGATGAATATGCCGAACTAAAGCGGCAACTTGACGAGGCGGATGCGGACACCGCGCTGGTCAATAAACGGTTTGACGAGTCACAAGGTATGCGACTTCTACGCGGACACCTGGTAAGGGAGCTTGACGCCCATGTCTTACTATTTGTATGCTTAATGCAGATGGTGCCGCTGCTGTGGAGGAGCTGCGGGCGGAACTCGCCCGAGCGAAAGAGCGAGCCAGAATTAGTGATGCGGCCGCTTTAAGGGCGGCCGAAGAGCTAAAAGCCGAACGGGCTGATCACTGCCGAAGCAAGGAGGAAATGGCCGATATGGCCAGAAAGTTGAAGAGTACTACCGATCGCTGCGAGGTTCTTGAAAAAGAACGTCAAGCGGAGCAAGAGGGCCTGAAAAAGGCCGCCGCTGAATCCAAGAATGCCCATTCAGCTTTGAGAGCTGCCAAGGAGGAGCTGAGTCAGGCCGAGGCAATTGCGGCTGGAAAACCGTTTCTGCTGCGGAGGAAATATAAGGATCCAAAGTATGCTCAGTTGGACAAGTTGTGGAGTTCGGAGGATGCTTAGCTGGACTTGGCGGCGAGCGCTGCGGACGCGGTTGAGCACTTCCGGGGCCAGAAGGGGCACAGAAGTGAAGAGCTATATTGGTCGTAATTCCATAGTCCGGAGCGTCCTCTTCCGTTGACCGATCGGTTGGCCGAATGGGCCGAGCTGAATCGATTATCCGGATTTTCCATGAAGCATATCTTGACTCATTTGTGGCCGGGCGGACCCCAGCCGAAGAGTTATTTTGGCTTAGTGCAGCGGTTCCTTGCGTGCGGTACCGCGTATCGACGCAATGAAGCGGTCGGCGTGTATTGAGGGAGCGCGGATGGCTCTGGCCCGTGTCAAGACATACTGGGCAGAGATGAAGGCCACCGATGTTGCATCCCGAGATTCGGACAGAAGCCGAGTACCTGCCGAGCACTACTTTGAAGAAGTCCTGCAGGGCGCTCGTTTAATAGAGACGCAGTGCTCGAAGGATATTATGTTTAAATGACATGTATGATTTGTGAAAACAATGTTTCAATATAATATAAGAGCTTTTTATACTTGTGCGTTCAAGTAGTAAACTACTCCTGTGCGGATCGTTTATGTATATGTATATATAACTTTGAAAGATGGCAGTCCTTGGATTCAGCCCCATGCACATAGTGCGGGGTGTTTGCAAAGAAAGCGCTTTTCACACTTAATCCAACGTCTTGGTCCTGTTAAGGAGGTGGTAGCGTAGCAAACTAGGCAACCGGACTATAATGCTTTATCACTTTCACTTAGCCATAGGAGTTCGAGGTGGGGCTACTATATAGCCCACAGGGCACCGCACTCTCCCGAATTCGAAGTGCGTATGTGCTGACCGAAAACCGGTCCTTCGTTAATGCGGAGGAATCCTAAACATTCCAGTGAGTCATCGAGTGGTTGACCAGTCTCGCTATATCATGACCAGTTTTGGCTTTCTCTCTCGAGGTGCTCGCCCGGCGAACCGGGCACAATCGCAGATAGTTCTCCGGTGCCGCGTTAGCCGATAAAACGGAACGTAAGGCAGCAAAACATAGGAGCCGGACAACCCAACATTTGACCAAAGACATGATTCGAGCTGATGCATATAAGGCCTAACTCTCGAGGCGCCGAATACTCCCTAAGGTATTCGGTCTTTATGAAAAGGCAGAATAATGCCCTAAGCCCCGTGTCCGTGCACGCAAAAAATTCTGGTGCGGCCAATGCCAAAACGCCAGCCTCCTCCTTGGTTATAGTAAGGAACCGGGGGATGTATATCAACAAGATACAGTAAAAAAGGTTTACGCAGGGTCTTAATCTGAAAAGAATCCTTGCAACGGGTCCCTACAACACGTCTGCGCCTGTGTCTCCGTTGTGCTGTATCCTGGACGGGTGTAGCACGTTGTTCATCTGTAAAAGAGAGGAACTTAGTTTGAAAAAAGGATCGTGCGAAAGATGTAATTTACATTAAATAAACAGAGTACGATTTGAAGAAGTGAAGAAAATTGAGCTTTATTGTCTCTTGTTGTACATGCATGCAGCCCGTTGTATGAGGGTTTGCCGCTAGTAGGCGCCGGACTCGTCTAGCCGTGTCCGGGGTTTGAATGACCTATTCAGTTTCTTTGACTAGCGGAGCCGGATAGGTGTGGGGCTGTCAAGGCAGTCTCATGTTCTTCCGTGCTCGAGTAACACTTAATACTTCCTTTTAGTGAGATGATGCCGCGTGGACCGGGCATTTTAAGTGTTAGAGATGCATAATGCGGTATTGCGTTAAAGCGGGCGAAAGCTTCGCGTCCCAATAGTGCTTGATGGCTACTTTTAAATGGGGCAACATGGAAGACTAACTTTTCGCGACGGAAGTTGTCGGATGAACCGAACACAACTTCTAACAGTAGGGAGCCCGTACAATGGGCATATGGGCCTGGCATTACCCCTTTAAAGGAGGTGTTGCTATGGCGAATTTTGGTTGGGTCTATCCCCATCCTGCGGATTGTGTCCTGATATATCAGGTTTATGTCACTGCCGCCATCCATGAGGACTTGTGTAAATTGGAATCCGCCGATTATAGGATCCAATATCAAGGCAGTCCATCCTGCACTCCGGATACTTTCGGAATAGTCCTGATGGTCGAAGGTGATTGGTTTTGACAACCAGTGTGCGGCGCACATTTTAGTGGGCGCCGCTCTGTTTTTCCCTTTGATCACGTGAAGTGAGTTTACGGTTTTAACCTCTTGTGGGAAATTCTTTTGTTTTCCGGGGCTCTGCTTGTGGTGCTCCTCGTCATCTTCACTTGGTGTGTCGAGCCCCTTGTGTTCGGCGTTGAGTCTGCCGGACTGTTTGAAGACCCAACAATCTCTGTGGGTATGGTTTGCGAGCCTCCCGAGTCTTGTGGATTTGACATATCTTGTCCAAGATTTTGTTTAAGTTGGATAGGTCATCTCTATTGTCCTTAAGGGGCAGTTTTTTATTGTTTTGCCGTGAGCTTTTGAATCCGGCGTTGACTGCCGCGCTCTTTGGACCGTTCCTTTTAATCCGGCGCAAGGGTGGTTTCCCATTTCCATCCCTGACTTCGGATGTACTTGGGTCGCTGGTGCTGCATCTTGCTAGCCAGCTATCCTCTCCCGCGCAAAAGCGGGTCATGAGGCTTGTTAACGCGGCCATTGTTCTTGGCTTTTCTTGGCCGAGGTGTCTGGCGAGCCATTCGTCTTGGACGTTGTGTTTGAAGGCTGCTAAGGCTTCGGCGTCCGGACAATCGACTATTTGGTTCTTTTAGTAAGGAACATGTTCCAGAATTTCGGGCTGACTCTCCGACTGTTGAGTTATGTGACTTAGATCGTCAGATCCGGAGGGCGGACATAGGTCCCCAAAATTTGCCCAAACGCATCCTCGAGCTCTTCCCAGCTTCCAATGGTATTTTCGGGAGGCTTTTAAGCCAATGCCGAGCTGGCCCTTTGAGTTTAAGGGTAAGTATTTTATGGCGTGGAGATCATCTCCTCTAGCCATGTGTATGTGGAGGATGTAATCCTCAATCCGCACTCGAGGTCATTGTTCCGTCGTATGCCTCTATGTTTACGGGTTTGAATCCGCTGAAATTCATGATCCAAGACCTCATCGGTGAAACATAGGGGGTGTGCGGCACCCCTATATTTGGGTGTGCCGTGATCTTCGGATTTTTGGCGTGTTGCATTGCTTTGGCGAGCCTGCTTTCTTGGCCCATAGATGGACCTAACTAGGCCATCCTTTTGATGTGAATCCTTATGCGGATCGCATATTGGCTTGTGTGCGGCGCCATTTGCCGCTCTCTTTTTGCCGTGGGGTCGTCCATCCGACCGTGTGGCCTTCTTACTTTTTAATTGTGGGGGCTCTAAGGCCTCCTCGTCGAATTCAGGCAGTAGCTTTCTTTTTGGGTAGCTCTTGGTTCGGCGACTGTCGCTGTATTTGTCAGCGGTGTTGAGTATTCTACTCCATCTGATTCCGAGTGCATCTTCCGCTGTTTTGAGCTTCCGCTTCTGCTTTTTCAGGCTACGCGCAGTGGCGACGAGCCTTTTGTGGAGGTTATTCTGCTCCAACAATTTGTCCGGCGTGAGATCGTCCGGACTGTTGTCTTCGCCGGGGACGGGTTGTTTATCCAAGTTGTCTTGTTCGGACGATTGCTCGATAGCATGTTCGTCGTCCACCAGTTCGCCTTGCTCTATGGCTGGGTCTTTGTTGAGGCGGGACTTGGTTCGGCGTTTAAGTTGCCGTTTTGACTGCTTTTCGAGGGATTTATCCTTCGTGGCGTCCCGTTGTTCCTCGTCTTCATTTCCTCTAGGTGTATCCACCATGTATACATCATGAGATGAGGTGGTTGTCCAGCATCCTACAGGTGCTGGTTCATTGTTGTCTCCTACATCGTCGTCCATACCGTCGATGTCTTTGGAGTCGAAATCGAGCACGTCGTGTAAGCTTTCTACGGTGGCTACGAAGTGGGTGGTGGTGGGCGTTGAATTTCTTCGTCGTCCGGATTAAGGGTTGGAGCGGATGCTGGTGCGGCCTCCAGGGCACTGTTCGGCTGCAGAGCTAGATCATGCCCATCGAGACAGTGCGGCACGCTTGGCTGCGGCTCGAATCCGTTGAAGATCAAGTCTCCGCGGATATCGGCCGTATAGTTCAAACTTCCAAATCTGACCTGATGGCCAAGGGCGTAGCTTTCGATCTGCTCCAGATGGCTAAGCGAATTGGCCCGCAGTGCAAAGCCGCCGAATATGAAGATCTGTTCGGGGAGAAAAGTCTCACCCTGGACCGCGTTGTTGTTGATGATCGAAGGAGCCATCGGGCCTATCGGTGACGACACAGAGGAACTCTCAATGAAAGCACCAATGTCGGTGTCAAAACCGGCGGATCTCGGGTAGGGGGTCCCGAACTGTGCGTCTAGGCGGATGGTAACAGGAGACAAGGGACACGATGTTTTTACCCAGGTTCGGGCCCTCTCGATGGAGGTAATACCCTACTCCTGCTTGATTAATATTGATGATATGGGTAGTACAAGAGTAGATCTACCACGAGATCAAGGAGGCTAAACCTAGAAGCTAGCCTATGGTATGATTGTTGTTCTGTCCTAACGGACTAAAACCCTCCGGTTTATATAGACACCGGATAGGTTAGGGTTACACAGAGTCGGTTACAATGGTAGGAGATCTACATATCCGTATCGCCAAGCTTGCCTTCCACGCCAAGGAAAGTCCCATCCGGACACGGGACGAAGTCTTCAATCTTGTATCTTCACAGTCTTGGAGTCCGGCCGTGATGATAGTTCGGCTATCTGGACACCCCCTAGTCCAGGACTCCCTTAGGGGGTATCCACCATGTATATATCGTATGATGAGGTGGCAGTCCAGCGCCCTCTGGGCAGTGGTTCCTGTCCGTCTCCTGCATCGTCGTCCATACCGTCGATGTCTTCGGAGTCGAAGTCGAGCATGTCGGTTAAATCATCGACAGTGGCTACTAAGTGGGTGGTGGGTTGGGAGCGAATTTCTTTGTCGTCCGCATCCCATTCTAGCCGGACATAGTTCGGCCAAGGTTCTCCTGAGAGGGAGAGAGACCTTAACGAATTTAGCACGTCGCCAAAGGGTGAGTGTTGAAAGATATCCGCGGAGGTAAACTCCATGATCGCCACCCAATCGGATTCGATAGGAACGGGCGCAGGCAGCTCGAAGTCCGTGACTGGAGATGAACCCAGTGGTTCAGCGTCACGGCTATTGTGAGGGGTGAAGTCAGTATCCAGCTCTATCGCCGTTGAGAGTACGGCCTCCATGGTGGGGTCTATCCACCCGTCCTTGGATGGCGCAATTTGCTCTGGATTGAAGGCCGGAGTAGTTGCCGGTGTGATCTCCCGAACACCGTCCGACGGCAGAGCTATATCATGCTCGTCGTGATTGTGCGGCGCACCTGGCATGGCCTCGAATTCATCGAAGATCAAGTCTCCGCGGATGTTGGCAGTGTAATTCAAGTTCCCGAACCTGACCTGGTGGCCAGGGGTGTAGCTCTCGATCTGCTCCAGATGGCCAAGCGAGTTAGCCCGCAGAGCGAAGCCGCCGAATACGAAGATCTATCCGGGGAGGAAAACCTCACCCTGGACCACATCGTTACCGATGATCGAAGGAGCCATCAGGCCTTATGGTGACGACACAGTGGAACTCTCAATTAAAGCACCAATGTCGGTGTCAAAACCGGCGGATCTCGGGTAGGGGGTCCCAAACTTTGCGTCTAAGGTGGATGGTAACAGGAGGCGGGGGACACGATGTTTACCCAGGTTCGGGCCCTCTCGATGGAGGTAATACCCTACTTCCTGCTTGATTGATCTTGATGATATGAGTATTACAAGAGTTGATCTACCACGAGATCGTAGAGGCTAATCCCTAGAAGCTAGCCTATGGTATGATTGTTGTTGTCCTGCGGACTAAACCCTCCGGTTTAAATAGACACCGGAGGGGGCTAGGGTTACACAGAGTCGGTTACAATGGGAGGAGATCTACATATCCATATTGCCAAGCTTGCCTTCCACGCCAAGGAGAGTCCCATCCGGACACGGGACGAAGTCTTCAATCTTGTATCTTCATATTCCAACAGTCCGGCCAAAGGATATAGTTCGGCTGTCCGGAGACCCCCTAATCCAGGACTCCCTCATGGCACTTCCTTGCGTGCGAAGATATAGCTGGTGGGTCCGAGCTGTCAGCGATGGTAACATTTTTTTCGCGAAATACAGAGGCCCTTTCGATGGGTCCCAGATGTTAGGTGGAGGAGTCATTATTTTGCGTGTAATAAGGAGGTGTTTCCTTGCGTGCGGCTGTGGACCCAGCTGTCAGCCTCTCCACGTACAGTCCACTTCAGATGCATCCAACAGTCACTGCTTGTGCGTCAACCTTTTTTTTAGGAAAGCCTCAAATCTGTGGAAAACAACATACATCCCATCTGCCATTATTTCTAATAATTTACAGCCCATTTGCTAATTCTTAAGGTTTTTTTGGAGCCCATATTCTTTTTGTTAGCATTACAGCCCATATTGTGGCCACGGTTAAAAAATTATACGAAATTTTGCATATTTTGGTGCGGTCCGAACTGTTTTTAATCCCGAAATTTCGAGTCACATTCAAAATGATTTTAAAAATAAATGTATATCAATATAAAATCCAACAAATTGTCCATGCATAAAAATCAATGCAATTTAAAATCTCGAAGTGAAAAAAAGAAATTTGAAACTAATTGCCGGTTTGATGTGTTTTAAAAATGTACATCCCATTTCTCATTACTGATAGGCCATTTTCTCGGCCAGCCGAATGAAGCTCTCCTTGTCTTGAAAGATTTGCAGCCCAACAGGCCTGACAAAGCGACTTACTTGGCAAATCACAAAAAAACTGGGCTAGCCATTTTCAGAAAGAAAAAAACTACCGGGTTGGTCTGTGGTACACATAAAAGAGAAGGCTGTCTAGACAGGCCAGAGTGCCCCGCACAGCCCAGTTGACACCCTGCTTCTGTCTCAAAATCAAATTAGATAAATGCCACTCCAATTATGGCGATTTATAAAAATGCCACTGCAATTTCCATACTTTGAAAAATGCCACTGCAATTTTTGCAAAATTTGGAAAACGCCACTGCAATTTGCAAACTGTGAAAAACGCCACTCCAGACTTTGAAAAATGCCACTGGAAATGGCATGAAATGGCATTTTTCAAAGTTTGGAAATTGCAGTGGCATTTCTCGGAAACACCAGATTTGGAGTGGCATTTATCAAATTAACCCAAAATAAAAATAACTGGACGAGCTGCTGGGTCCCTGGTGTCAGCCGCTCGTTGTGCAATTCTCTCATTTATTGACTACATTGACAATGACATGGGACCCAGATGTCAGAAATCCATTAGGAGGAGCCATTTTTTATTGGCTTGAAATAAGGAGGCACTTGCTTGCATACTTCCATGACCTTGGCAGGTCCCTGCTATCATCCTCTCCACGTACAATCATCTCCTGATTGTGTACGCGTCAACTTGGTAGGCTCACAAGTCAGCCTCTAAACCCGTGGAGGACCAATACAACCCATTTAAAAAAATAACAGCCCATCCATACGTTCAAACGGAAAGTTCAACATTCAGAGCAAAGTAACAGGTCTGATCCACATATATAGTACTGAACTTCCACGTTGACAACCATCATAGTCAAGTTAACTATCTACTCCCACTAACACTCTAGTAGCGTACAAGTACTAACTTACTCTTAGCTAACTAGACGATGCCGGCCGCCATCTGCGATACACGCTAAACGTCGGCACCGGCGTCCTCCGCCTCACCTCGGACTTGCCAGAGGTGTGATAGGGCGCGTTGCTCGCGCGCGTTGGCCCTTTCCATGCCGGCATGGTCCACCGAAGCTTCGGCTTCTAAGCGGGAAACCCACTTCACGAGCTGGTAGTGAAAATCGGCGTCGCGAATGCGTGCGTACCCGACAGCCTCCAGGGCTATTTGCCAGGCGCCGACCTCCACATAGTCGGCCCAGTTGCAGGCGCTCTGCTCGCCACTCAGAGCGTCGGTGCGCTGCTGCTCCATGTCCCGCTGGCGGCGCAAATCGGCAATATGCTGCTCCTCCGCCAGGTGGTCGCGCTCCAACAACTCCTCATAGTCCGCATTGCCATCTAAAGACCGATAGAATGCCTGCTCCTTCCGTCTGCCTTCCGGTGAAAAACCAAACACTAGTTCCAGCGGTGACCGCCTCTGGTGTCGCCTATCACGTTCGGGCGGGGGCATGGCGGACGTGGCGAGAGCGAGGATAAGTGGCGAGCGACGTTGAGCCGGTGGGCACTTATGAGGATAGGGCGAGTTGGGTGATGGTGCCACCGGAGAAGCCCGGGAAACAGTAATTATAGGCGGAAGGTAGGCGAACTAGCGTGTCGCGGGAAATGCGACGGTCATCGCGGTCATCGGAATTCAATGCATAAGCAGGCATGGCTTAGCGCGCCAGCTTGCCTTGGAAAACTAGAAAAACTGAAATTATGACTTTGTCGTCCCGTCTCGTCAGTGGTGCATTCCGTCCGTGCTGGGTCGCACGCCGGCATGACGGTCAAACGAGTGCACTCGAATCATCCAGATGAGGTACTCCCTCCTTGTCAAAAATGATTCCACCACTCATCATCTACCTTGGTTGGTTAGATTTTTGAATTAAGCCCTGCAAACCGGAAAGGAGGTAGTACATGCATGATCCGCTATTTATTCGTGTAGGATCGAGTAGGGTTTTTTTTTTTGAATTGAGCCCTGCAAACCGGAAAGGAGGTAGTACGTGCTTGATCCGCTATTTATCCATGTAGGATCGAGTAGGTCGGATAGTGTACGTGTAGGATCGAGTAGGTCGGATGGTGTACGTGTACGATCGCATTAGCTGATGAACGTTCGCTGGGAGATAAGGCATTTGTGAACATTTTTGCTGGCAGTTTCTTTAGATTCGCATGGCATTTTCTTCAGAGCAGCTTGTCAGTTTCTTTAGAGGTAGGCATTTTTATTCAAAAAACTACCACTTCGGATCTTTTGTCAGAACTAAAACTGCCAGGAGTGCATTAGTAGGCTAGCTAGTGATTGATCAGTAACTTGTAAACACTGAGCAAACAGAAATAAGGAACTGTTAGTAGCTTGTAAACACTGAGAACACAAAAATAAGGATCATGTTGTGCATAGCAGTAAGAGCCGATCCCTTCAAAATGTTCACACGAGACTCACAGGCCTGGCATTGTAATATGTTCACATTAGTAGCCCAAATTCAAAACCAACTAGTACGATTCCCATACATAAGATCAACATGTTAATGCATCTCAATGATTCACAGATCATATATAAATATGTAGCTCCAAAAGCAAAGATCTAGAAAAAACATTTGTTCTTCCTACTAACATGGATGCTTCTCTTGGCCAACATTCAGTACAGATTGAAAGACAAATTTGTTTGTGAAGTCTACAATTCCTCTTGCAAACGTAAGTGGTTTCACCAACAGCTATAACCATGAGAATGAACCACACATATGAAGGAACATCCACTACAATATGATTTGGTCTTCTCTCGATCACACAACGAGACTATTTTCGGAATACAAACTTTAACTTAGGCAAAATGATGCCCATTGTATAATAACACCAAAGCAATGAAGCACCTAGTGTTGGCCAATAAATAGTACAGTACTACTTTTCTGCAGTCCATGAAGTGACTATCCAATCTTTCTGTGTCTATTTTCAAATGGCACTGCATGCAGTGACTATACTATTCTCTTGTGCAGTTCAACCAAAATTGCGGTCACTTTGTGTGTTTGCCAAATAGCAACGGGCAGACATCTCTGTCGGCACAAATATCAAACAGCTAGTAAACATATACCCCACCTTGTATTTTCGGTTTAAACATGTCTCTTCCGCTTAGCATCTGTCATGTTTTGCACTGGACAATTTAATACAGTCATGTTTTGCCCTGGACAATTTAATACAGTCATGTTTTGCCCTGGACAATTTCATACTGAATTGATTTGCTGGTTCAGAGAAGAAATATAGCGCCTATTCTTCATCAGACCAAGAATATCCATGTTCGTAGTGATGGAAGAGGTGAAACCGATACAACCGAAATTCAGCATCGAATCATTGAATCATGTCCTGCACCTCCAATGTAGGTCCACACTGCCAATAAATTCGTATGAAAACCACTAGTATTACTATCTAATGACAGTACAAAAAGAGTAGCAAGATAGTAGCAAACCATGTACTTTGTAATGAACAGCTCATAGTGCCACCAATTGGATATAAAGGTTTGGAAGAAAACATGCTCCTAATGTTGAACCAGTTGGACTTTTTGTGCAGTTCCACTAAAATCGAGCATCCCTGTTTGCATAGATATTGAAAGTGTGATTACTATAAAAGTGGCACTAGTTGAAGCATAGACTCACAAATATAAGCATTCCAATTTCTTAATGGGAAAAGGTAGCAAGACTATTTCTAACCACCTGTTTGAAGGAATAAATGTTGGGGAACGTAGTAATTTCAAAAAAATTCCTACGCACACGCAAGACCATGGTGATGGCATAGCAACGAGAAGGGAGAGTGTCGTCCACGCACTCGTGAGACCGAAAGCGAAGCGTTATAACAACGCTGTTGACGTAGCCGTCGCCTTCACGATCCGACCGATCCAAGCACCGAACGTCGGCACCTCCGAGTTCTGCACACGCTCAGCTCGATGACGATCCCGGACTCCGATCCAGCAAAGTGTCGGGATGAGTTCCGTCAACCTGACGACGTGGTGACGATGATGATGCTCCACCGATGCAGGGCTTCGCCTAAGCTCCGACGATATGACTTCTCCGCGCGCAGGCTTCGCCTAAGCTCATGACGATATGACCAAGTGGAATATGGTTGAGGGGGCACCGCACACGGCTAAGGAACGATCCGTAGATCAACTTGTGTGTCCATGGGGTGCCCCTGCCCCATATATAAAGGAGGAGGGAGGAGGAGGCCGGCCCTAGTAGGGCGCCATGGGAGTCCTACTCCCACCGAGTAGGATTCCCTTCCTAGTCCAACTAGGAGTCCTTCCATTTATTAGGAGTAGGAGACAAGTAAGGGAAGAGAGAAGGAAGGAAGGGTGCGGCCCTCTCCCTAGTCCAATTCGGACTAGGCCATGGGAAGCGCGCCTGCCCTAGGCAGCCCTCTCTCTTTCCCGCAGGCCCAATAAGGCCCAATACTTCTCCCGGCGAATTCCTCAGAACTCTCCCAGACTCAAAAATACCGAATCATTCAGAACCTTTCCGAACTCCGAATATAGTCGTCCAATATATCGATCTTTACGTCTCGACCATTTCGAGACTCCTCGTCATGTCCCCGATCTCATCCGGGACTCAACTCCTTCGGTACATCAAAACTCATAAACTCATAATAAAACTGTCATCGAATCCTTAAGCGTTGCGGACCCTACGGGTTCGAGAACTATGTAGACATGACCTAGAACTATTCTCGGTCAATAACCAATAGCGGAACCTGGATGCCCATATTGGCTCCTACATATTCTACGAAGATCTTTATCGGTCAAACCGCATAACAACATACGTTGTTCCCTTTGTCATCGGTATGTTACTTGCCCGAGATTCGATCGTCGGTATCCAATACCTAGTTCAATCTCGTTACCGGCAAGTCTCTTTACTCGTTCCGTAATACATCATCTCGCAACTAACTTTATTAGTTGCAATGCTTGCAAGGCTTATATGATGTGTATTACCAAGAAGGCCCAGAGATACCTCTCCGACAATCGGAGTGACAAAACCTAATCTCGAAATACGCCAACCCAACATGTACCTTTGGAGACACCTGTAGTACTCCTTTATAATCACCCGATTACGCCAGGACGCTTTGGTAGTACCAAAGTGTTCCTCCGTAAACGGAGTTGCATAATCTCATAGTTACAGGAACATGTATAAGTCATGAAGAAAGCAATAGCAACATACTAAACGATCAAGTGCTAGGCTAACGGAATGGGTCATGTCAATCAGATCATTCTCCTAATGATGTGATCCCGTTAATCAAATGACAACTCATGTCTATGGTTAGGAAACATAACCATCTTTGATTAACGAGCTAGTTTAAGTAGAGGCATACTAGTGACACTCTGCTTGTCTATGTATTCACACATGTATTATGTTTCCGTTAATACAATTCTAGCATGAATAATAAACATTTATCATGATATAAGGAAATAAATAATAACTTTATTATTGCCTCTAGGGCATATTTCCTTCAGTCTCCCACTTGCACTAGAGTCAATAATCTAGTTCACATCGCCATGTGATTTAACATCAATAGTTCACATCTATATGTGGTTAACACCCATAGTTCACATCGACATGTGACCAACACCCAAAGGGTTTACTAGAGTCAGTAATCTAGTTCACATCGCTATGTGATTAACACCCAAAGAGTACTAAGGTGTGATCATGTTTTGCTTGTGAGATAATTTTAGTCAACGGGTCTGTCACATTCAGAGCAGTATGTATTTTGCAAATATTCTATGTCTAAAATGCTCTGCATGGAGCTACTCTAGCTAATTGCTCCCACTTTCAATATGTATCTAGATCGAGACTTAGAGTCATCCAGATCGGTGTCAAAACTTGCATCGACGTAACCCTTTACGACGAACCCTTTTTCACTTCCATAATCGAGAAACATATCCTTATTCCACTAAGGATAATTTTGACTGCTGTCCAGTGATCTACTCCTAGATCACTATTGTACTCCCTTGCCAAACTCAGTGTAGGGTATACAATAGATCTGGTACACAGCATGGCATACTTTATAGAACCTATGGCCAAGGCATAGGGAATGACTTTCATTCTCTTTCTATCTTCTGCCGTGGTCGGGTTTTGAGTCTTACTCAATTTCACACCTTGTAACACAGGCAAGAACTCTTTCTTTGACTGTTCCATTTTGAACTACTTCAAAATCTTGTCAAGGTATGTACTCATTGAAAAACTTATCAAGCGCCTTGATCTATCTCTATAGATCTTGATGCTCAATATGCAAGCAGCTTCACCGAGGTCTTTCTTTGAAAAACTCCTTTCAAACACTCCTTTATGCTTTGCGTAATAATTCTACATTATTTCCAATCTACAATATGTCATTCACATATACTTATCAGAAATGCTGTAGTGCTCCCACTCACTTTCTTGTAAATACAGGCATTTCCAAAAGTCTGTATAAAACCATATGCTTTGATCAACACATCAAAAGCGTATATTCCAACTCCGAGATGCTTGCACCACCATTGATGGATCGCCGGAGCTTGCACATTTTGTTAGCACCTTTAGGATTGACAAAACCTTCTGGTTGCATCATATACAACTCTTCTTTAATAAATCCATTAAAGAATGTAGTTTTGACATCCATTTGCCAGATTTCATAAAATGTGGCAATTGCTAACATGATTCGGACAGACTTAAGCATCGCTACAGTTGAGAAAATCTCATTGTAGTCAACACCTTGAACTTGTCGAAAACCTTTTTGTGACAAGTCGAGCTTTGTAGATAGTAACACCACTATCAGTGTCCGTCTTCCTCTTGAAGATCCATTTATCTACCCTGCTTGCTGATCATCGAGCAAGTCAATCAAAGTCCATACTTTGTTCTCATACATGGATCCTATCTCAGATTTTATGGCCTCAAGCCATTTCGCGGAATCTGGGCTCATCATCGCTTCCTCATAGTTCGTAGGTTCATCATGGTCTAGTAACATGACTTCCGAACATGATTACCGTACCACTCAGTGCGGATCTTACTCTGGAAGACCTACGAGGTTTGGTAGCAACTTGATCTGAAGTTTCATGATCATCATCATTAACTTCCTTACTAATTGGTGTAGGAATCACCGAACTGATTTCTGTGATGAACTACTTTCCAATAAGGGAGAAGGTACAATTACCTCATCAAGTTCTACTTTCCTCCCACTCACTTCTTTCGAGAGAAACTTCTTCTCTAGAAAGGATCCATCTTAGCAACGAATAACTTGCCTTCGGATCTGTGATAGAAGGTGTACCCAATAGTTACCTTTGGGTATTCTATGAAGACGCACTTCTCGATTTGGGTTCGAGCTTATCGGTTGAAAACTTTTTCACATAAGCATCACAACTCCAAACTTTAAGAAACGACGACTTAGGTTTATCGTTAAACCATAGTTCATACGGTGTCATCTCAACGGATTTAGATGGTGCCCTATTAAACGTGAATGCAGCTGTCTCTAATGCATAACCCCAAAACGATATTGGTAAATCGGTAAGAGACATCATTGATCGCACCATATCAAAATAAAGTACGGTTATGACGTTCGGACACACCATTACGTTATGGTGTTCCATGTGGCGTGAGCTGTGAAACTATTCCACATTGTTTTATATGAAGGCCAAACTCGTAACTCAAATATTCTCCTCCACGATCAGATCGTAAAAACTTTATTTTCTTATTACGATGATTCTCCACTTCACTCTGAATTTATTTGAACTTTTCAAATGTTTCAGACTTGTGCTTCATTAAGTAGATATACTCATATCTGCTCAAATCATCTTGTGAAGGTCGAAAATAACGATACTTGCCGTGAGCTTTAACACTCATCGGACCGCATACATCAAGATGTATTATTTCCAATAAGTCATTTGCTCGCTCCATTGTTCCGAGAACGAGTCTTTAGTCATCTTGCCCATAAGGCATGGTTCGCAAGCATCAAGTGATTCATAATCAAGTGATTCCAAAATCCCATCAGCATGGAGTTTCTTCATGCGCTTTACACCAATATGACCTAAACGGCAAGTGCCACAAATAAGTTGCACTATCATTATTAACTTTGCATCTTTTGGCATCAATATTATGAATATGTGTATTACTACGATCGAGATCCAACAAACTATTTTTATTGGGTGTATGACCATTGAAGGTTTTATTCATTTAAATAGAACAACAATTATTCTTCGACTTTAAATGAATAACCGTTTTGAAAACTATTTTCATTGGGTGTATGACCATCGAAGGTTTTATTCATTTAAATGAACAACAATTATTCTTTGACTTTAAATGAATAACCGTTTTGCAATAAACATGATCAAATCATATTCATGCTCAACGCAAACACCAAATAACATTTATTTAGGTTTAACACTAATCCCGAAAGTATAGGGAGTGTGCGATGATGATCATATCAATCTTGGAACTACTTCCAACACTCATCATCACTTCCCTTCAACTAGTTTCTGCTCATTCTGCAACTCCGTTTGAGTTACTACTCTTAGCAACTGAACCAAGTATCAAATACCGAGGGGTTGCTATGAACACTAGTAAAATATACATCAATAATCTGTATATCAAATATACCTTTGTTCACTTTGCCATCCTTCTTATCCGCCAAACACTTGGGGTAGTTCCGCTTCAAAGGACCAATTCCATTGTAGCAAAAGCACTTAGTCTCGTGCTTAGGTCCAGACTTGGGCTTCTTCACTCGAGTAGCAACTTGCTTGCCGTTCTTTTGAAGTTCCCTTCTTCCTTTGCCCTTTTCCTTGAGACTAGTGGTCTTGTTAATCATCAACACTTGATGCTCTTTTCTTGATTTCTACCTTCGTCGATTTCAGCATCACGAAGAGCTTGGGAATTACTTTTGTCATCCCTTGCATATTATAGTTCATCACGAAGTTCTACTAACTTGGTGATGGTGACTAGAGAATTCTGTCAATCACTATCTTATCCGGAAGATTAACTCCCACTTGATTCAAGCGATTGAAGTACCTGCACAATCTGAGCACATGCTCACTAGTTGAGTGATTCTCCTCCATCTTTTAGCTATAGAACTTGTTGGAGACTTCATATCTCTCAACTCGGTATTTGCTTGAAATATTAACTTCAATTCTGGAACATCTCATATGGTCCATGACGCTCAAAACGCCTTTGAAGTCCCGATTCTAAGCCTTTAAGCATGGTGCACTAAACTATCAAGTAGTCATCATATTTGAGCTAGCCAAACGCTCATAACGCCTGCATCTGCTCCTGCAATAGGTTTGTCACCTAGCGGTGCATTAAGGACATAATTTTTACGTGCAGCAATGAGGATAAACCTCAGATCACGGATCCAATCCGCATCATTGCTACTAACATTTTTCAACATAATTTTCTCTAGGAACATATCAAAATAAACATATGAAAGCAACAAACATAGGGAAGCAACAACGCGAGTTATTGATCTACAACATAATTTGCAAAATACTACCAGGACTAAGGTCATGATAAATTAAAGTTCAATTAATCATATTACTTAAGAACTCCCACTTAGATAGACATCTCTAGTCATCTAAGTGATTACGTGATCCAAATCAACTAAACCATGTCCGATCATCACGTGAGATGGAGTAGTTTCAATGGTGAACATCACTATGTTGATCATATCTACTATATGATTCACGCCGACCTTTCGGTCTCCGTGTTCGAGGCCATATCTGTTATATGCTAGGCTCGTCAAGTTTAACTGAGTATTCGCGTGTGCAACTGTTTTGCACCCGTTGTAGATGGACGAGAACTTATCACACCCGATCATCACGTGGTGTCCGGGTACTACGAACTTTGGCAACGGTGCATACTCGTGGAGAACACTTCTTGATAATTTTAGTGAGAGATCATCTTATAATGCTACCGTCAATCAAAGCAAGAAAAGATGCATGAAGGATAAACATCACATGCAATCAATATAAGTGATATGATATGGTCATCATCATCTTGTGCTTGTGATCTCCATCGCCAAGCACCGCCATGATCACCATCGTCACCGGCGCGACACCTTGATCTCCATCGTAGCATCGTTGTCGTCTCGCCAACTATTGCTTCTACGACTATCGCTACTGCTTAGTGATAAAGTAAAGCAATTACATGGCGTTGCATTTCATACAATAAGCGACAACCATATGGCTCCTGCCGATTGCCGATAACTCGGTTACAAAACATGATCATCTCATACAATAAAATATAGCATCACGTCTTGACCACATCACATCACAACATGCCCTGCAAAACAAGTTAGACGTCCTCTACTTTGTTGTTGCAAGTTTTACGTGGTTGCTACGGGCTGAGCAAGAACCGTTCTTATCTACGCATCAAAACCACAACGATAGTTTGTCAAGTTGGTGCTGTTTTAACCTTCGCAAGGACCGGGCGTAGCCACACTTGGTTCAACTAAAGTGAGAGAAACTGACACCCGCCGGTCACCTTTAAGCAACTAGTGCTCGAAGCGGTGAAACCAGTCTCGCGTAAGCGTGCGCGTAATGTCGGTCCGGGCCGCTTCATCTCACAATACCGCCGAACCAAAGTATGACATGCTGGTAAGCAGTATGACTTATATCGCCCACAACTCACTTGTGTTCTACTCGTGCACATGACATCAACGCATAAAACCAGGCTCGGATGCCACTGTTGGGGAACGTAGTAATTTCAAAAAATTTCCTACGCACACGCAAGACCATGGTGATGGCATAGCAACGAGAAGGGAGAGTGTCTGTCCACGTACCCTCGTAGACCGAAAGCGGAAGCGTTATAACAACGCGGTTGATGTAGTCGTACGTCTTCACGATCCTACCGATCCAAGCACCGAACGTACGGCACCTCCGAGTTCTGCACACGTTCAGCTCGATGACGATCCCGGACTCGATCCAGCAAAGTGTCGGGATGAGTTCCACAAGACGACGGCGTGGTGACGATGATGATGCTCCACCGACGCAGGGCTTCGCCTAAGCTCATGACGATATGACTTCTCCGGCGCAGGGCTTCGCCTAAGCTCATGACGATATGACCAAGTGGAATATGGTGGAGGGGCACCGACACGGCTAAGGAACGATCCGTAGATCAACTTGTGTGTCCATGGGGTGCCCCTGCCCCGTATATAAAGGAGGGAGGGAGGAGGAGGCCGGCCCTAGTAGGGCGCGCCATGGGGAGTCCTACTCCCACCGGAGTAGGATTCCCCTTCCTAGTCCAACTAGGAGTCCTTCCATGTATTAGTAGTAGGAGACAAGTAAGGGAAGAGAGAAGGAAGGAAGCAAGGGGTGCGGCCCTCTCCTAGTCCAATTCGGACTAGGCCATGGGCGCGCGCCTGCCCTAGGCAGCCCTCTCTCTTTCCCAGGCCCAATAAGGCCCAATACTTCTCCCGGCGAATTCCGTAACTCTCCCAGACTCAAAAATACCGAATCATTCGAACCTTCCGAACTCCGAATATAGTCGTCCAATATATCGATCTTTACGTCTCGACCATTTCGAGACTCCTCGTCATGTCCCCGATCTCATCCGGGACTCCGAACTCCTTCGGTACATCAAAACTCATAAACTCATAATAAAAAATGTCATCGAATCCTTAAGCGTGCGGACCCTACGGGTTCGAGAACTATGTAGACATGACCTAGAACTATTATCGGTCAATAACCAATAGCGGAACCTGGTTGCCCATATTGGCTCCTACATATTCTACGAAGATCTTTATCGGTCAAACCGCATAACAACATACGTTGTTCCCTTTGTCATCGGTATGTTACTTGCCCGAGATTCGATCGTCGGTATCCAATACCTAGTTCAATCTCGTTATCGCAAGTCTCTTTACTCGTTCGTAATACATCATCTCGCAACTAACTTTATTAGTTGCAATGCTTGCAAGGCTTATATGATGTGTATTACCGAGAAGGCCCAGAGATACCTCTCCGACAATCGGAGTGACAAAACCTAATCTCAAATCGCCAACCCAACATGTACCTTTGGAGACACCTGTAGTACTCCTTTATAATCACCCGATTCGTTTTGACGTTTGGTAGTACCAAAGTGTTCCTCCGTAAACGGAGTTGCATAATCTCATAGTTACAGGAACATGTATAAGTCATGAAGAAAGCAATAGCAACATACTAAGCGATCAAGTGCTAGGCTAACGGAATGGGTCATGTCAATCAGATCATTCTCCTAATGATGTGATCCCGTTAATCAAATGACAACTCATGTCTATGGTTAGGAAACATAACCATCTTTGATTAACGAGCTAGTTTAAGTAGAGGCATACTAGTGACACTCTGTTTGTCTATGTATTCACACATGTATTATGTTTCCGGTTAATACAATTCTAGCATGAATAATAAACATTTACCATGATATAAGGAAATAAATAATAACTTTATTATTGCCTCTAGGGCATATTTCCTTCAATATATTAGGCAAGAACAGCTGATGTCAGAAAGGCATATATAGTTCTTTCTGAAAGAATGATCGATTCCTGACCTTTCCTCTTCTTTTAAGCATATTTTGTGCAGTTCAACTAAAATAAAATGGCATCACCGCCTTGACAATTCAGTGACACTGTACAAAAGGAAATGACTTAACATTACATCATGATGTCAGGTATGTAGTCGACATGCATTAGAGACAAATATACAGACCTCCTCCGATAACATAATGAACATTAATTTTAACAAAGGTGTGACTAGCTTTACTGGGATAATTTGAGTGAACTCTACACCCTCTGTTCCTTAATATAAGACATTTTCGCAGTTGAATTTAAAGTACCCAAACGTCTAGTATTTAGAAAAAAAGATAGTAGTTTTCTTCAACACATATCTAGGAAAGCTTGCCACACTTTATATATGTCCATACGCTAATGCAACACCATTCGAATAGTACAAATATACACTAATCCAGTGGCTAGTGCAACAGTAGAGTAGTTATTTTATTACAGGGTATAGTACAATGGTTTTACTGAACAGATTTCATAAGCTCTAGCACTGGAAGATTTCTATAAGAATTAACAATACAAAATGTAAAGGTAACAAGTTTCAGTATTGGTATACTAGTTGTGCAAGAGCATTAAACCAAATACAAAAGTCTGAAGCTAACTAGCATTATTGACTAATGACAGTATTAAAAAATTGCAAACCATGTACTTTCAAGGTAAGTATCATTTCGAACTTGAGTGGACATGAATTTTTTTTATCCCAATCTTGATAACCGATCAAACATAAAAACTTGATCGAACGAATCAATACAATAGCCAAAGGAGGAGGTGCCCACTCTTGACCTTTCCTGTTGTCTTCATAGTTTTTTATGTAGTTTAACCAAAATAAAATGACATCAGCGCCTTGGCATTTTGGTGACACTATACAAAAAAATTGACTTATCTCATGAAAGTAAGGTATGTAATCTATAAGCATTAACAGTGCAAAAATCTGAAGGTAGTAACAAGTTTCATCGTTGGTATACTGGCTGTGCAACAACATTAGAATGCCTTAGCTGAAAAATCTTTAATACATCCACAATAAACAGCTAACCCTAAAATAATCCAGAGACATTAAATGGCATTGCTTAAATTCATCGATGGCATTAGACTGAGTGCGGCATTAGTTAAATGTGGCATCAGTTTAGTAGTAGCATTGGTTGACTTTACCGCTGGCGTTATACTAACTGCAAAAAAGTGGCAATAAGAGCATGGGAGACCCATTTGGACAGTGGGCGCACCAGTACGGTGTACCTCCACGGACGCATAGAGTGGTGAGGGAGGTATGGTTGCCCAGAGCAACAAATATCCAGGTAGCATATGTGGATTACGTCCCATTTTTGTTCTCTTTAGCCACCTTTTTCCTATGTGAGGACAACAAACCGATCGACCTGGTCATTCTCTATTGTGTTGTCATGCCTTTCTACCCTTCTTCAACCAAGAGACACGAGACTTGTTCCTTAGCTACTGATTTTCCCCTTTTCAACCTAGATGTGGGTTGATGCCTACTCTCTTGGACAGTATAGTCTCCCTTCCTTTCCTTATTCAACCTAGACAAGTTTTAGTCTGCATGAAGTAGGGTTTCCTTTAATAGTGCAAATTAAGGTTTTCGTCTGCATGACCAGCAGAGCAAAGGATAGGAAATTGGGAAGATGGTGGAGTGGAAAAAGATCCACGTGCAGCGACGTGACAGATGGGGCAATAGAACAAGGGTATGGTTCAAAAAGAGGTAGCATACCTGAGGGTAGGCGGGAAGTGGCTTCGCTCGTGGTCGTCGTCCTCCGCACGCACTACGGCAGCGAGCTTGGGGACGGTGGCCATCCCGCGTGGGCGCTAGGTCTGAGATGACGGCCTTGTCGTCAGTGCGTGACCTTGCTCGCCGACGATGAGTGCGTCAACGTTGCACGTCCTTTTCTTCCCCGACAGATCCGTGACCACCGGTGAGGGAGAGAGAGGCCGTCTTTTTAGATCTGGAGAGAGGGTGATAGTGTGAGAAGCAAGTGGGCAGCCCTTAGCAAGAAAGCTGTGAAGCTCCAGCCTATATATCTTTTTTATACTACTAGTACTAGAGGTGGAGTAGTGGTAGAGTAGTTTATATTTTCTATGCAAACAATACCAGTTAGTCGTGCTTCAAAACTGAACGACACGCCACTAAAAAAATAAAGGTCGATAACTAATGCGGCACCTCGGGCCAACGCGGCCAGATCGCATTTTTCACGAGAAATTACACACCATGTTTCGTTGACATGTGGTCCCGTTCCAACATGTCAGTGAGACGACGGCGAGTCCTTTTGTACAATTTCTGAAAGGACGTATAGGCCGGGGCGCCTCTTCGTGTACCGTGGCAAACTGGCAATCCTCCACCGACTCTTCGCCTTTCCATCTCGATTTGGAACTGTTGTTGCACACTCTTCCTCCCTCCTTCATTTGCCTTCACCCTTCCTTCTGCCATTGTTTGATCGTCTTCTCCATGGAGGGAACAAGCCGGAAACGACCCCGTTATTCTTGTCCCGATCTAAAGGATGACCTGGTGGGGGAACTTATTGATTGGTGTGACCTCATCACCTCGGCTAGCATGGCAGGTTCGTTCAAGACCATTCTCGACTCAACTAATAACATCATTACAAGGAACCCAAGGGTCCAGGAGCGGTTTGATCTCCCTTATCTTCTTCGCTGTAAGCCTGTTCGCATGGGCGCAGACGACGGAGGCCTCACCTTATGCAAGTCGATGCCGCTTGATAACGGTACGTGTGATGTCAAGATGCCATCGCTTCAGGGTAAGGCCTGGGCTGGCGCAAATGGAGATTGGGTTGTTTATATTGGGTACAATTGCGAGTGGGAACTTGTGAATGTGTACACTCGTCGTGATTCCACTTCCAAAAATCTCAAGCAGCCCCGAGGTTGAGCACTCGGATGATCTATGTGCGCTCAAATCGATCATGGTGACTGCCGCTCACGAAGATAGCAATTTGTCGAGTTCCCAACCACTCTTGGAATTAAAAGAACTATGAAGTTGTTGCTATCTTCGACAAGCTTGTTGCCGTCCTTCGTGGTTCTACTGGATGGATATTGCTCAAAAATCACTTTCTATACACGGATGTGTACTGTGATGCAATTCAATACGAGGGTCTTGTGTTTGCTGGCACCACTCGTGGCACTGTTTTTGCATGGGATCCTCGTAGTTTCGGTACGTTTGTCTTCCACCGTACTTATAATTGTTTCATCCACATGCATGCGGGTTAGCAAGTTTCCCTTTACTAATTAACCTTCTTCTTGTGTTTCCAAGGTCCTGTGAACATTCCACCACCTATACTCACTGTTCAAAAAATCTTCTGATTCAGCGATTTATCGTCCGATTTATCGCTACTCTTGGGGTGACCGATAAGATTATGCTTTATCTTCACCTTTTATCTTTTGGGTCGATTTATTGCTATGACAAGCGATTTATCGGAAATCTACCGATAAATCGGGCCTATTCATAGCACTGTGTTTGCAAAAACTATGTTTATTTGCGTTTTATGGACCTTGTTACATAATATGTACTGTTGTTCTATTTTGCTTGTCATTATACGAGGATTCAAAGGCTAGGAATCAAGGTAAAACTTCTGTCGAATATTTTTTTGGTGTTGAATGCATCATATTTTAGTGTTGGGAACCTGGGATTTGCAAAAAATGGCCGATTAATAGTCGACCGATAAAATTGATTAATCGGCCGATTTCTGATTAATCACTATTTCCCAGCTGACTGAGACGATAACGATAAGCGATATCCTCAACATTGCCTATACTTGAAAAAAATTATAACCAATGGGGAGATGACGATGGTGATGATCACGAGCATGGGGACGAGCAGAACTTATATACTCAGTGGAGCCTGGCAACTAATTCCAATGGATCACCTCTTCTTGTCTGTATACAGTGCACTGATATTGTTACTACTGAGGGGGCAGGTGTTGTCTCCCATGGTCACCCTCTCTGGACCTATTCCAACACCCATTGCAGGGTATTCGGGATGGATACTAGTGTGCTAGCGCCAACACCTTCTCCCTAGTTGAGTATTGATAGTCTTGGAGAAAACTCGCTCTTCCTTGGACAAAACTATCCAATGATGGTGAAAGGCGATCCAGTTGTTTTTGACACAACGTTGCTACCATTTATGAGAAGAAACTGTATCTATACCTCGGACATTGCGGTGGTTCCCTACCCTGGTCCCGATATATGCCGCTTCAGCCTGGATGATCAGTCCTGCGTTGCTCTCGATATTGACAATAGCTGGCCCTTCCCAGAGCGCCTATGGTTCAAAGCAAGCATTTCCAACGTCGAGGATTGGTTGAGTTGAAGTTCATTTCATTGCTTCTTATTTGTTGTGTGATGAAACTTCGGTATTTACTAGAATGTTTTGTTGGAAATAATCTATAATCCAACATGTATCCTTGTTGTCGTTGTGTGTTGATGACTTGTTGTATGTAATGAATGGTACATTTGCAAATGCATGCCATAGACTCAATTTATGAATGGTTTTCGAGTCACTTCTTGGAGTGTGAGTACCGTAGTAGTATAGCCAGCATCCGGTTAGTATATGAAGTTGCCACATCACATAGAGCCAACCTAATTTTTGAGTATGCTAGCCCTCCACTGGCGCGCCGCTTCAAATGGCGGAGGAAGTGAGAGGTCGTGTCACCTTGTGTCTAGATCTGAGATGCCACGTGTACCAGATGAATGAGTCCAAGTTCAACCACCATGATGCTAGGTGCGAGCCGAGGAACACTATTGGAGAGACCCCCCTCATAATTTTCCTACATTGGTCGTTTGATTCATAGGATAGAATGCTATATGATTTTTTTCCTATGTAATCATGTTTTAATTGGCAATCTAGCATCCCCTCCAACTTTTGTTTCACTTCCTTTGTTCCTACAAAGAGAGTACTTGCTCTAAATGATGTGTCGCTGCAAGAGCCGCCAATATTAATTAACCATGCTCTAAAAAGGTGGACCAGCTTTGGCTATAGTATTACTGTACTAGGTTAGTAGGTGACCTTGCGCTTGGCTCTTCTCCTCTTCCGGAAGTCGAACAATAATGATGGTACTATAGTAGTATTTCTGGCAATCTAACACCAAATGAACTGCTTCACCTCCACCGCTTGTAAGCAAAAGTTTCTCCTCATGCTGCGAGCCACCGCGCACGCGTTGGCGAGGGAGAAGGCGTAGTAAGCAAGCTTCTCATCGTTCTGCGAGTTGACGGGACACATCAAAGTTATTTATTAGTACTCTCTTCAAAAAGGACCGACCATGTCCATGGCTACCATCCCGTGCTCTGTCACTGAGTACGTGCACTATTCACGTGCCATCTAGGAGAAAAATATTGCGTAGTACTAGGTGCCATCGAAGTGCACGACTCACTTATGCACTGCATATCTCCATTTTCTTACATGACACGCCACCTTGATGCTAGATGTCCCGCGTGTCATGGAGGCATATAGTATGATTTTGTAAAATGGAGGCATATAGATGTCCCGCATGTCGGCAAAAGGATGAACAAAGCTCATGTCTTAGACGAAAGAGTGGAAGAACATTGGTTCCCGACGACCGAGAAGGAGCAACAAACCTCGGGGTGGAGCGTCTGCACTCATAATATTTTATATTATTTAGCGATATAAAATCAACCAAATCTCTCCACGTTCATATACCATTCTATAGTATGAGAATAACTCTGAACGTAAGCCATTGATTCACTCTATCCAATGGTCATAGTTGGAAAATCCAAACAAAACCAAGCATTGGATCAACTCTTTTTCGAGATCAACTCCTTTAGCACTTAGATTGTTGCCGCCTGCCCACCTAGCCCACCTATATATCCGCTCACGTGTGATGACCACAGGAGCTATCCATTCAGATTGTATGTCAAAGAAAATAAAGGTCGATAACTAATGCGGCACCTCGGGCCAACGCGGCCAGATCGCATTTTCCACGAGAAATTACACACCATGTTTCGTTGACATGTGGTCCCATCCCAACATGTCAGTGAGACGATGGCGAGTCCTTTTGTACAATTTCCGAAAGGACATGTAGGCCGGGGCGCCTCTTCGTGTACCGTGGCAAACTGGCAACCGTCCACCGACTCTTCGCCTTTCCCTCTCGATTTGGAACTGCTGTCGCACGCTCTTCCTCCCTCCTCCATTTTCCTTCACCCTTCCTTCTGCCATTGTTCGATCGTCTTCTCCATGGAGGGAACAAGCCGAAAACGACCCCATTATTCTTGCCCCGATATGAAAGATGACATGGTGGGGGAACTCATTGATCGGTGCGACATCATCACCTCGTCTAGCATGGCAGGTTCTTTCAAGACCATTCTCGACTCAACTAATAACATCATTACAAGGAACCCAAGGGTCCAGGAGCGGTTTGATCTCCCTTATCTTCTTCGCTATAAGCCTGTTCGCATGGGCGCGGATGACGGAGGCCTCGCCTTATGCAAGTTGATGCCGCTTGATAACGATACGTGTGATGTCAAGATGCCATCGCTTCAGGGTAAGGCCTGGGCTGGCGCAAATGGAGATTGGGTTGTTTATAGCGAGTGGGAACTTGTGAATGTGTACACTCGTCAGCAGATTCCACTTCCAAAAATCTCAGAGTGCCCTAAGGTTGAGCACACATATAATCTATGTACGTTCAAATACGATCATGGTGACTGTCGTCTACGGAAGATAGCAATTTTTCGAGTTCCCAACCGGTCTTGGAGTTACAAGAACTATGAAGTTGTTGCTATCTTCGACAAGCTTGTTGCCGTCCTTCATGGTTCGACTGGATGGATATTGCTCAAAAATCAGTTTCTATACACAGATGTGTACTGTGATTCAATTCAATACGAGGGCCTTGTGTTTGCTGCCACTACTTGTAGCACTGTTTTTGCATGGGATCCTCGTAGTTTCGGTACATTTGTCTACCACCGTAATTATAATTGTTTCATACACATGCATGCGAGTTAGCAAGTTTCCCTTCTCTACTAATTAGCCTTCTTCTTGTGTTTCCAAGGTCCTGTGAACATTCCACCACCTATACTTGCAAAATTTTATAACCAAGGGGGAGATGACGATGGTGATGATCACAAGCATGAGGACAAGGAGGGCCCATATACTTAGTGGCGCCTGGCAACTTCCGATGGATCACCCCTTCTTGTCTGTATACAGCCCACTGCTGATGTTACTACTAAGGAAGCAGGTGTTGTCTCCCATGGTCGCACTCTCCGGACCTATTCCAACACCCATTGCATGGTATTCGAGATGGATACTACTGTGATAGCGCCAACACCTTCTCCCTGGTATAGTATTGATAGTCTTGGAGAAAACTCGCTCTTCCTTGGACAAAACTATCCAATGATGGTGAAAGGCGATCCAGCTGCTGTTGACACAACGTTACTACCATTTATGAGAAGCAACTATATCTATACGTCGGACATTGCGGTGGTTCCCTACCCTGGTCGTGATATAGTACGCCGGTTCAGCCTGGATGATCAGTCCTGCGTTGGTCTCGAGATTGACAGTAGTTGGCCCTTCCCAGAGAATCACTTGTGGTTCAAAGCAAGCGTTTCCAACGCCGAGGATTGGTTGAGTTGAAGTTCATTTCATTGCTTGTTATTTGTTGTGTGATGAAAACTTTAGTATTTATAATGTATCCTCATTGTCTTTGTGGGTTGATGACCTGTTGTATGTAATAAAATGATATGCCTGTGATAAATTTACTAAATTTATGAATGGCTTTAGAATCGCTTCTCTGAGTGGGTGCTACGACGAGGCAAAAAAATATTTTCCAAATACATAATTGTACGTGCATTGCAACAGGTTAACGGATGAGGCCAATCAAAAATAGTAAACTATTTGTACTAGCTTCACATGCTGCACTATCTCTACGTCTACGTACGTAATACAACAAGTTTTAAACTTGAGACCAGCCATCCATCCTCACAAAGAACAATTTCAACCTAGCACAGACTCCAGGAAATTTGGCGACAGTGTGAGGTGGGCCATATGTTAATGTGTTCGCTATACGTAACCAGCACCTCGAATCCTCGATACTACTACTATAAGTGGTAGGAGTAGTAGGGTGGAATGGGCCAGAACAATCATTCACGTCCAGGAGTACGGCACACGCCACCAGCACGACTTCCATCTGACACCATATTTCTTGGAGTCCATGCTACAACAATCTCTTCAACCTCGTCATTTCTCTAACTCAGCCATCGCGCAGCGGGCGAGGTGAGGGTTTGCCGATAGTCGGTTTCCTCAACTGCGGTCCCACTTGTAAGGCCAACTCCAATGCACGACCCCAAATGGACCTCCGTTTTGCCCGGATTCTGTCTGTTTTGGTAGGGCAATGGGGTCGTGTCTGGGCCATTTCTCGGATGCGGTGGTCGTGCACCGGATGCGCGGACGCATCCCGGCCGCGCACATTTTTATTTGCAAACACATATCTTTTTTTCATCATTGATTTTTTGGTACATGGAAATACATCAACCAAATTTTGACTAGAAAAGCAAGACGAAAGAAAACAAGAACCACAAGAATACATTTTAGAAGATATCCAACTTCCATAATTGCTCCTGTAAGTTGGATTAGTGCCTTCTCGATGCATTCATTGTTGATCTGCGGAGGCTCGATCTTGTGTGCTTCTTTCTTCTTCGAGTGTAAAGAAGTAGACGTGTCTAGCCTCTATTCTATCAACAAGTGCACTAGTCTCATCTCTAGCCTCTATGCTAGCTAAAAGTGCTAGAACATCTACTAAATTGCGCTCTATCAATATATTGTTGTACTCTTCTTCCCAATACCAAAAGTTGCATCCATTCTACACAATAAAATTTTAAGTAAGCACAACTAGTCTAATCTGACAGCACAACCGAAGATTTGGTCGAGTTCTTCCTCCTTTTGCCAACACATGGGACGTCCAGCATCCAGGTCGTGTCATGCAAGAAAATAAAGTGGTAGTTGAAGCCACGTGATGTGCATCTTGGGTTAAACTGTAAATAGAATCTTACTACTCTTGATTAACTCCAAAAGAGGCCACCAAAGATCTTTCTTGGATTTGTTTTTCATCACCAGCACGTCGAGGTGAAAGATGTGCAGGTTCAGTGGGTCCTCTTGCGTTTTCACTTACATGTGGGACCGCATATGAGCAAACAGATGATGGGCTCCGCGCGTCTGCTGGCTACCTGAGAAGAGAGATAGAGGAGGGCTGAGCACGGACTTCAGGAAATTTGTTCTCTGTAACCAGCACCTCGATATAGTGGGGTGGCATGGGCCATAACTAGCATTCATGTCTAGTAGTACGGCACACGCCACCCACACGAGTCCATCCGACACCAATTTTCTTGGAGTCCGTGCTACAGCCATCTCTTCTCCCTCCTGTTTTCTCAGCCATCGCGCGGTGGGCGGGGTGGGGGTTTGCCGATAGTCGGTTTGCTCAACTGGGGTCCCACTTGTAAGTGAAAATGCAACACAGCACGCGTTCCCCCTTGAGCGGCGTGCCGGACCAACCGTGTGGGGGTGCGACGCGAACACGGTAGGCTTTTCCTTTTGAACTTGTAACTTGTAAAATTTGGTTCTGCTCCATGGCACGACCGATAGATAGAAATAACGATTTTCCCTAGAATAACGAGAAGTTTGGTTCTGGCGTGGTTCATGCATGGAGTACGTACGAAAATTATGAAGCTGATGCGAAAGGTAAGATAATTACTAGTAGTACCATATACTACTACATGGATTTGATGGGAAGATAAAGATACATACGGATCTATCAACAACATCCTCACACCCTAGTGCACCGGGTCACCAACCGACGTGTGAGGCGCAGCAGTGTTGGCGGCAAGCTCAACGTGCTTCTGAACAATGACGTCCAAGGTTGCCCTGCGGTCCAAGAAGGCCAGCTTCCTATCGTCCTCCTCTTGCATGTAGTAGTCCTTGTGGACGATTTGTGCATAGACGTGGGTGATTATGTCGATGGTGTCTTGCTGCGCCAGGCGCTACACGGCGAGCACGACCTCGAGGTGGACATTCTCCCTTGCGACAATGGCGTTGCAGGCCACCACCGGCGTCGAAGAGGTTGTCACCATAGAGGCCATTGAGGGTGGCAGGCATCATAGAGCCTGGGCGCGTGGGCTGGAGGCGTACGTCAAGTTCGTCCGCGAGCTTCTTGACGACGGTGAACTTGTCGAGGAAGCCGACGAGGACCACGTCGAACAAGGAGACGAAGCTATCGTCCAAGCGGCCCCTCGCCCTGGCGGCCTCAAGCACTACCTGGAGACGTTCCTTGGTGCCGGGCTGCAGGCCGGCTTCATGGACCATCTGGCATAGCCGGCTGATGCTCGCGCTCATCGCCTCCATGGGTCTAGCTTCTAGTCAACTGATCTTGCGATTGGAGTGATCACTCTTTCCGTTGGGTGCGTGGTGCGTCGATTTACAGAGGGTTGGATCGGCGGGAGCCTTATATGAGAAGTGCGATCGCGTTGAATTCACGTGCGCTTTGGCCATCTACTCCTCGCCCTTTTCTGCAGATTCGCTTTTGGTTGTATGACAGGTTGGCCAGCCACCCGTTGGGCCCACGTGTCATACACCCAAAGGCAGGTGCAGTAAGTCAATGAAGTTGCGTCCCCCTCCGTGCCGGTGCAGTATAGTCATCTCACCGGACCTCTAGTTGGGCCAAATGTGATGTTTACTGGTTTATTGGTCCCCTTTTCATTTTGTGCCAAGTTTTGACCTTTGATTTAACTAATAAAATGTTAATGCATGTAACCAAAAATGCTGTGTAATTCACCTTACGAAAACCAAATAATCTCAAAACACTTAGGCACAGTACATTAACTCCCTCCTCGTTTCTTATTTCGTGACATATCAACCAATGAGAGATGTGGGTCGTGCATGCTTTCAATGACTTGAGACTACCAAACATCACATGCAGTGGTTAGTTCATTGCATGTAATCCTATTAAGTAGCAAAAAGACATTAAGTTATCTCGCCGATAGGAATAAAACAATACACCATGTATCTATTTACAGAGGGAGTAGTAAATTTTTTGTGACATGCATTACTAGATATTGCTAGTATAATACTAAATCCAGATGGACGTGGTAGTACTACTAAATCCAGACGGTGGTGCTAGTACTAGTAGTAGTACTACCAATGTAGTAGCATTGTTCTACCCGTTGGTTAAATTATTACGTGTTGCTCCTCACAGTGAAGTGACAAGACCCTACGCCGGAGATGACAGCTGAGTATAGGAGCCGTGTTCGACATACCATAGTCAGCCTCACCGTCTGCAGTCACTATCATCATGGCTGTAGACCTAGCCTGCTCACAACTAGCCGTGTTGGACATAATTTCCCGTGCGTAGATGCCCGTGCATTGCACTAACACCAAGATTGGGGGTGGACGCGCCGCAGCGCCATCACGCCAGATTTTTCCATGGCCTTCTAGATGTGGTGGGGAGGAGATAAGGCTGATTGTGAGAGACAAGGACTTGTTTGTAAATAGGGAACAAGTGCGGCATCTTTTGCAAAACGGAGAAGTTTGGTTTGTATCGCGCCGATCTAGATCCGACGGCTATTGGTGAAAGATGGCAGGCACAACATCATCACCAACTCAGGACTTGTTTGATTCGCAGGATTTTGAAAACGCGAATAGGACACGCAATATTACAAGTTTCAAACTGATATTACAAATGTTAGGAGTAATGCTACACCTACGAAGAGGGAATTACAAGGAAGTTTACGTAAGAACTTTCGTTGCTTTAGGTGGATGCAGCATTATCGTACAAACTAAAATCCACCGCCTCGACAAGTCACTAATGGGAAAATAAGTTTTAGTCTCGGCCACTTGATGTTTCAAAACAAATTCAGCTTCTGCGGAGACTTTGTCATTTAGGCTTAGACGCTATGTGATCATCGACACCATTCATTGTTGCGCGAGAGAACACCAAACCTCATTACCTTGAGCACACTTGTCTCCGTAACAAAGAACCTGACCAATTTAATCTCTGATGTGCTGCCTCGGTAGTCGATCAAATCAATTACTGTAAGATGCAGATCAAGGCATTCGATGAGATTGTTAAAGTGCAGCACATTTTTCACTTTCGAGTCTTTTTTATCTGCAAAAGAAGAGAACATATTAGAGCAGCTGGCTGTATAAGATTGTCGTGTCATCAAGAGGTACCTATATCATTCGCTCATATGATAGGGTGGCTGGCTAGTGATATTTTTACTCTATCTCTCTCTCTTTGTCTTTCCTCTCATTTACCTAGGAGTACGTGAAGAGCTTGGGCATTTGTTGCCTTCCACTATGTGGCTGATGCCATATTTCACAAAAGTATGCCACACAATACGCATCGATGTCAAATCAAAAGATTTTGGCACCGCTCTCGTGATGTGAGAGAGTTGGCACCGCTGTGCACACACACCCACATGTATAAACAAATCAATCAAACCAACTACACCAGCCTCTCACTCTCCCAAACAAGTGTTTTTTATTGCCTCAATCCTCTCTCTCTCTCTCCCACGCAAGTGTTTTTTCATTGCGTGATTTAATTTGGCACCGGAGCAAAGTAGGTGATCCAGATTGGGGCACCAGGTGAGCAATGGAGGGGCATCGATGCCAAATGCATCACAAGTGAATTTGGCACATATTTTGGCCTACATAGTGGAGGGCCCTTATAGCCCACTTTTGTACTAGCTCTTATTTAGTATAATATTTTGACCATAGATTTACGTAAGAAAATGCCAATGCATGTCACTAAAAATTACACCATTTGAAATTATGTTCAAATACGAATCCAACGATATAGTTCTTAGTGACATGCATTGACATTTTGTCAGTTAAATCTATGGGCAAATTTTGATACTACAAAATTGGAAGAGTAAACCAGGACGGAGGTAGTACTTGCTCTTAGGGTAACCATAGAGTTATTGGAGTAGTCTAAGTTACTTTCCACTATGACTAGTCTAGGCTACTATAGTAGTACAACAACAAAACGATGCAGGTGATCACGTGAGAAAAAATACTAAAAACATTTCTTTTCGTGCAGTGCATAGATGCAGTTTTGAGCACTACACTTGTCATCGTAATTTGGGAAAATGACGAAAAAAATTGAGGTACGTTGTGATTACCGTTTATTAATAGGAAAGAAGTTTCACCTTGATGGGTAGCTTCTCCGTGCATAGAAAGCATGTGTAAGGAATCCAACAACTTGATCCAGCTTGGGGCCGATAGATTTTATTGCCAAGATCTTCACTGTGCGCATAGACTGGGTCAAGCTTGTGGGAACCATTTTCTGAAAGACGGTCGTAAATACATCAAGAAGAAATTTAAAAATGTGAATTTCAAGAAGACGGAGAAGAAGATGCGTGTTGTACCTGAACGATTACGGATCCAATAAAGAGTTCAGAGAATTTGGCAGACAAGTGCACCAACGCTGTCAATTTCAGCGCGTCAATGACCCTGATTTTTGTTGGACCTTCTAGCTCTGATAAAAGCAATCTCTCAAGGAAAGGCACATTCTCAATGACCATAACGTGGAACAGCTGGAGTGATCTCTTCCCAATTGATGTCTTGTTGCGGGTCCAGCAAGACACATAAATCCATCGGAGATTCGTCGAGGCGATGTGGAGGCTAAGGAACCCGTGGATCTCCTCAAGACGAAGGTACTCGAGCGCAATATAGCTGCGGAGCAGGTGCTCCATAGCCTTCTTTGAGATGACAACGTTGAAGAAGTCGAGCTGCTTGAGTTGAGGGAGAAGAAGGGCGGGCGCGGCATTGATCTGGGGAAGATAGCAGGAGTTGAAGCTGGCGCGGCGCAGCGTTGGCGCGAGGCGGAGCGCGGACGGCGGCAGAGAGCGACATTGTCCAGCTTCAAAGTTGAGCTCCTCGAGCTGATCTAGGGCGGGGGATAAGAACCGCTAGTCGAACTTGGGTTGGACCTTGCAGTTGGTACTAAACATGCGGATGTCAAGGCGTCTGGCTGGCCCAGGGTGCGATGAAAGGATCTTGGAGACTGCAGCCATGCGTTTGCAATCCCCGTCGAAGAGGAAGCTGTCGACAGTGAGGTTGAGGGGGACGCGGCGCCAGAGGGGGCGCCACCGCCGGGAGAGCAGGGTGGTCCGCACGGCAGATTTGGTGGGGAGGAGGCCGATGATGACGAGCAGCATGTCATCAGGGAGGCTGCTGATGAAGTCCAGGCTCGCCAGATCCGGTTTTGGCTCGAGCCGCCTCCGCTTGTTGGCTGCCTTGCCGTCCATCTCAACCGGTGACGACGCCAGCGTACACGTGTGCTGGTGTGTTGTGTGCTGGGTGTGCGCGAGTGCGTCCTTCTGTGCATGCCACCGCACAGTGGTGAATTGTGCGCGAGTGTGTCCTTCACGCGGAAGAAGTGTGTCCTCAATGAGCCCACAATTTACTAGTGTTTGGGGTGCTACCCCAAGTGGTTTCAACTTTGTTTACTTCACCGCGTGTCAGATGGGCCTATAGTTTACTTATTTTCACCCACTACCACATGGGCCAGCACATGAAGATACAGAACACGAGCTGGCAAGGCAGCATGTGGACTGGTTGACCGGTCAACTAAACAATATACGGAGCTATACGCTGACACAGTGAGCGTATAATCCGTCTGTATAGAGTGTTCGAGTGAGTGGGGAGGCCCATGAGAGATAGCAGAGAGAGAGAAAGAGCTACTCCCTCCTTTCGATAATGTAGTTCCAACATTTTTTTAAAGTCAAACTTTTGAAACTTTGACCAAGTTTGTAAAGAAATTACTTATATCTACAATACCAAAGATAAATGATAGTATGAAGTAAGTACATGTTGTGATGAATCTAATGATCGTTCCAGATGTAAATGTTTTTCTCCACATATACCTGGTCAAACTTTTCTGAGGTTTGACTTTTCAAAACATCCATATGCTTATGGACGTGAGAGAGTCCCTAACTAGAGAGAGAGAGTGAAATAGAAAGAGTGAGTGAAAAAAGTGTGTGTGCGTGTGTGAAAGAGGCATGGACAACACTCGATAAATGTCGAGAAAAAAATGTGTGTGTCTTATGCAAACATATCACACATGCATCTTCGACAACGGAAGCAAGGTGAGGAGATAGTGTGTGGTTGTTTGCAACCAAGAGAGCAAGACCCCTAGCACGTGGCCAAGAGGGGTCTGACAAACAAGGGAGAGAGGTCGAGAGAGACGTACGGAGAAAATGCAGACATGGGGAGGAGAGAGTGCATGTTTGTCATAGAGAGATCCCCTGGAGATTGTGATGGGACAACATGGGTGGGAGACCGAGTGACAAGGTGTGTGCGCGATAGAAGATACCCCGAGAGATATTGAGATAGACGTATGGATGGAAGGAGACAATACGTGTGTTCCTGATGGCTAGTGAGAGATAATCATACTTAGGGAGGAGTGCTTGCGCCTATGATGGAGTGAGGGATTATGGTACTAATTAGGGGGGTGCGTGTCACATAGAGAGAGACCAAGGGCGCAGAGTGTTGGATGGGTCTATATGTATAGCGCGAGCGAGACATGTGTATGTGTGAACCGGGGAGATATAAAGTTTGAGAGAGATTGAGGAGCCCCGATAAGGCTGAGTGGTGCCTCAGATAGCTGAGAGGGGGAAAGAGATATTCCATCCGCTCGATAATGCAGTGCATGTAAATTTTTTAGAAGTCAAACTTTGGAAACTTTGATCAGGTTTACGCAAATGTTATTTATATCTACAATACCAAAGATACATCATACAAAACTACATCTCATGGTGAATCCAATGGTATATGTTTGCGTTCTAGATGTATTGTTTTTCTCCACGTACATGGTCAAACTTTGTGATGTTTGACTTTTCAATAAATCAATATGCTATGGACCGAGGAGAGTGCCTAAATCGAGAGAGATCAAGTGCGTGTGAAGGAGAATGAGTAAGTGTGCAAAAAGAGTATGTGTGTGAAAGAGAAAGTGACAACAAACGATAAATTAGAGAGAGAGTGTGTGTTTTTTCATTTCTTAGGCGAACAGCTCACGCATGCATCTCCGAGATAGAAAAGCGAGGCGAGGAGATACACGAAGATAGCTAGTGTGTGATTGTTTGCAACGGAGAGAGACACCCCTATAGCACATGTCCAATAGAGGTCTGGCCAACAAGGAACAATGGTCGAGAGGGACACATGGAGAACATGGACGCATGGGGAGGCGAGAGGGTGTGTTTGTGATAGAGAGATCCCCTTGAGATCGTGAGGGGACTATATGGGTGGGAGATCGAGGGAGGTGCGTGCACGATAGAAAGATGCCCCGAGAGAAATCGAGATAGACCATGCACATCTTTGTGATGGAGACTAAGATTAGCTAGTCATATACATATAGGGGGGACTGCGTGTGCCTACAATTGAGTGAGAGACCATCATACTTGGCTAGCTAGGCATGAGATTGTGTGTGTGCGTGTGAGATGGAGAGAGAACGAGGGAGAGAGATAGAGTTTTATATGGGCCTATCGAAAAGCAGTGAGATATGCATGTGTATGTGTGACCTGTAGATGGAGAGTTTGAGAGAGAGGGGAGAGCTCCAGACGCGACACAGTGGTGCGTGAGAGAGTTATGGGCAACGAGCCAAGGAATTTGTGTGCGTCGATGAGTGCACCCAAGATATCTAGCTTGGACTAGAGAATCATACATAGTGTGCGTAGAGAGACCTATAGATGGAGTATATATGCATGCGAACTAGAAAGACCCCCCACACACACACACACAAAGAGAGAGAGAGAGAGAGAGAGAGAGAGAGATGAGAGAAAGCGAGAGGGACCAACAAGGTTTGTGTGTTGGATGCGTGCATGAATTGAAGATTGTCGGCTGAGAGAGAGAGAGAGAGAGAGAGAGAGAGAGAGAGAGAGAGAGAGAGAGAGAGAGAGAGAGAGAGCAGGAGTCCCGGAGAGGGGAGGTCGCTTTATGCATCAAAGACTGATATAAACCATGTTTCGATATAAACTTGCATTCAAATATTTAAATTGGAGAACATGTTGTCTACAATCCACACATGAACGGATATATGCATATATCAAACAAGTTCATTATTTGACTTTCAACATGTTCATGGAGTACTATAATACTGTACAACATGCTACTCGATTAAGGTGTTCAATTTTGGATTTAGTTCACTATTTTGACCTGGTGAACGAGCTATTTCATTGAATCAAGATATTTCATTTTGGGTTTGATTCCCGTTTTTGAGTGGGTCAACTATTTGTCATATAGTAAATCGCTAGCAACGAGCATGTAAAAACACATTACTCCCGAGCATCATCTCTCCATCTAAAAAAAAGTGGCAAGCTAATATTTCAAAATTTGATTCGAATCGACTTCATAAGGTAGACGTGGATGCTCGTTCTCCCAAATTTTGATCGAACCGTTAAACATCCTCTGCTCAGTGGAATTTGCCCGAGCAAATTAATGGGAGACGTGAAATTACCGTCCTATGTGGGACAACATCAATTGGCCCGTTGTACATCGAGGGTAGGTTCGTAACTTCATCCAAGCGCGCCTTCTCCTCGGCCGAAATGACATGTGCCGAATAATTATTAAACCATGGTCGGCAAAACACGCTCTCCTCGCCCGAAATAGCTCGCGCTCACTATTTCAAAACACGCTCTCCTCGTCTGAAATCGCTAGGCTCCCGCCCACTATTTGGGGAGAAGCAAAGTTACTCTACTATCCCCGACCCTCAAGACACGCACCCAAGCCGAGAAGCCTAAAAGCAGGGTAGAACAGAACTCCCCTCACATTTCGCATAAATGCGTCCAGAAACATGGTTCCACTCCTCCCAATCCCCCATTCATACCTCGTGGGCGCCAAATCACCTTCTCCCCGGAAGCTCCCTTCTCTCGAGCCGCGAAAGCTCAGCCCCTCCTCCATGGCGCCCCCCACCGCACCAATTTCACAGCCGCCCTCCTCCCTAATGCTGGAGACGTTGTCCATTTGCCGTCGTGCACTGGGCCGTGTGCCTCTTACTCCGTGCTGCTGGAGCTGCCTCGACGACGGCCGCATGAACCGCATCGGAGCCGATTCACCCCCGCCATTGTTCACGGCGCCGGAGCGGCTCCAACTTTGGATCCGTCCATAGTCCCGACGCTGCTTGCCCGTAGCCGTCGACCGCCGCGACATCGTTGTTTCCCTGCCACCGGTCGCCACCGCAACCGCGCCAGCCTCACCGACTCGGCAGCTGAACCTGCCTACTTCACCATGCCGCCAGATAGGTCGCACCCTCATCTCAAATCACTTTATTTAGGCGTCAGTTGTCTGAATTTTTATTCTGGGCCAATCGATTCCCAATGGGAAGCAGCACCCCTCGAGGCGGCAGAGCTCCTAGGATGTCGGTTGGCTGGTGTCTAACGTAAGGTTGCGGGGCCGCAAGTTCGCCGCGGAAGCAGCGCTTAGATGGCTATCTTAGATTTGCGTGGGTTGAAGGTACTACCGCCGCCGGATCTGGATGACGGGGAGTCTTTGTGGATTGGCCCGGGGCAGCGCAACCACGGCAGTGCGGTGGGGCGGGTAGCGGGGTTTTGGCCGGGCCACGGACGGCGGAGGCTGGCTGCTCTGCCGTTGGTGGCTGGCTCTTCGGGGAAGATTCCTAACAGTGTCAGCCGGGAGGCACAAGATGGCCATCAAGCCATCCGGCGTAGATAGGATAGTACCAAAATAAAATAAAATAAAATCGTAGACCCCAATTTAGTCTTCAACAATGACGGTGACCACTCTCGTACTTTGCTGTTGATCTCTTAGTGTATTTCTTCGATCAAAGAGATGTGTCGTTTTAACATTATGCGTTATCTCGCATCTTCACCACACCATCTTCCGACTCACCGCAGCTGCTCCAACAAGGGAAGCATACACCGAAGGGAGCTATAGTCCCCACTCAACAGTCCCCTCAGATCGAATGCGCGTGCCGACATGGATAGCCACAACAACCTGCAGGCTATCGACAAGTCAAGACATGATGCTCACTCCTATGGATGGCGGCGATAGGTTGTACCTCATCTTACTTGTGTGCAACATTTATGGCTTTGTTATTCATCTAAGCATGGAAAATAGATTATCACATTTCACTGTATATTCATGCTGATCTCTTATGGGTCTTGCTCAGGAGTTAAAGTTGTTCCATAGTTCAGCTAAGATACTTGTTCTTTAGGTAACGTTGTTCCATAGTTATCATCCATCAGCCAATGCTATCCCACAGGCTGGTGATTATAGCATTATACCACTTCTAGTATTACCTATGTTGTTCTTTAATACTTTTGTGTGCCATCTAGTTAATCTCGAGTACAAACGATACATATTTTGTAGCTTTCATCTGTGTTCTCCCTTTAGTTTTTGAGACCTGTTGCTGCTAGTTATGTAGCGACCTGACCCAAAATCGGTCAAATCTCTGTGTCTGTACCATCCCAAGATCATGCTGGTACTCACAGTACATCGATAAAGTAATCAAAGTTCAATCACACCTGAATATCATTAAACGATTCTCATATAGAGTCTTTATTACAAGGGAATAAATTCGCTCAAGGCCAACTCATGAGAAATAAACTAATAACAATGCGGAAGGCCGAAGGTAAAGCGAGTCCATCCGACTCAAAGGGCAATCGCCAAGCGGAGCGTAGCCTCACTCCCGATCGAATATACCTCTCGCAACATAAGACGTTGCAGCCACGTAGGTCAGCTTTTGGAATAAGTCGGCAAGTCATGAAGAATAACAATGATAAAGTTACTAACACTATATGCATTTTGGCTGTGGAGCTCTAAGTTTCATCATTTTGCGAAAAGCAAATTTTTCCCTACTACAAAGGACTTGCTTGCAAATTACTACAATTGTTGGTAGTTATTGAGATGGTTCCGCCAACCAAAATCTCATTCCCAAATTATTAAGTCATAAAACCCTCAAATTAATTTATTAGTTTTAGTGTTGAGATTTCAATACTTCCAAGTTCCAGAGGCTCAAATTGTCCGTGAATCGGGACACGGCTAATCGATTAGATCTTTAACTCGCAGAGGGTTGCGACTTTCCCGCAAGAATCATTCCTCCTTTAAAGTCTTCGCACTTCATGGTGTTTGAATACGGACTAATGAAACAGGTCTTCCAAAGAGTTCTTCCGCTACCGCCGTACCCATCCAATCCTACCGTTCTTCTACATCTCGTAGTACCGCCCAGCCAGCGTCACTACTAGGGTCAACCCAGCCAGAGCCCATAATGGCTTGCGGCTGCATTGTAAGCTTCCGGTCATGGGGCATCCATCCTTCTCTTCGTGGCTGGGTGAAGCTTTCCGCAAGATGTCATGGCACTTCTCCATGCATCCCGCCAACCACTGGTTCTCCAGGTGCCCGCCAACCGCCCTCCACCCAAAGAGTGATTTTCCAAGTCCATCTTGATCATTGTAGTTCATGGGGTTGTCATCATCATTGACTCTCACATCTTGCTTATGAATTCCACTCAACCCAAAACCCGCCTACGAGCATAGCAAGTAAACTACTTCGTCCTGGGGTCATGGTAACAAGGGATTGGTTCATCCTACCACATGATACTACTCAAGTTTAATGACTTCAAGATTTCACTACTGCATGCAAGGTGGGTGGTGACAATTACTAATGCACAAAAACATAGGTATAGAAATAACATGATCAAAACTTGCCTTGCTGATGATCCTCGAAGCTAAAGAGTCGAGTAGCAAGCTTCAGACTCAGAAACTCTACCGAGACAAACAATGATCACAATAAGTATATAGCATAGGATCACATAGCACAATAGCATAACAAAGCAACATAACACACCAAAACCAACAAAGCAAAATCCAAAGGGAAAAACTCAAAGAAAACCAATTCAAAGTTTTTCCTACTTCAAACAATAGCTAGAATAGTTTTATATAACAAAATTTTTCTAACATAACCTAATCATGGTTTTAGGTTAACTTAACAGAAAAGGATGCACTAAGCAACTAGGAGCAAAAGAATTAATTTAAAAGCTATTATAAAACTCCTTTAGGCCAAATCCAATTTCTATTAAGAAAATAAAATAAAACCTTTATTAAATATAAATAAAAGTTCATCCTATAAAGTGACAGAAACTATCCTAGAATAATCAATCACAAGTTAAAAATAAATTTATTTACTAATTAAAATATTAGGAAAACAGAGCTAGTTAATTAATTAGGATTAATAAGATTCTGCTTAAAACTAATTATTTATTAATCCTAAAATACCCAAGTTAATTTTTATGGTTTGGAAATGCCAAAATAAAGTTGGGACAAAAAGAATCATATAAAAATAATTTTTCTAACTCAAGTTATAGCAGATTTACTATTCTGGCTAAAACTAAATTAAAGCAATTTTAATTAATTTTAACATAGCTAAAATATATTCTACAGAAACTACATAAAATTTGCAAACCAACAAAAAAGAATCACCTAAAAATAATAAACAGAATAAAAGATATGAATTTTTCAAAACAGAAACTATTCTGTTAAAACAGAAAAACAAAATAAAAGAAAAAGGCCTAATGGGCCTAAACGTAATCGGGCGTAATTTAGTCTAAAAGGGCCCTAGGTTAAACTAAACGGACCGGCTAAAATAAAACCTAACTAAATAATAAACCGGAAAGAACCGGCCGGTCTTTTATAAAAACGATTCTTCTGGTCTCAATCCTAACCGCCTATTTGGAATCTGGACGGGGGGGGGTTTCGTGACTTACCATCATGTCGTTCGACGGCAAGGCGGCGGCGGCGAGAGTGCGGCGAGGGTCCCGTCGTCAAGCGAGCTCAAGGAGTGGCTGTCTGGTGCGGGGGAACTCGGGAGGGTCTGTGGCGCTGGGGTGGCCGGGTGGTCTAGGGCGGGCGACGGCAAGACAATGGCGGCGACGGGAACTCGGGCTCCCAAGTGTTTTGGAGAGAGAGGAGGAGGTCCGGCGAGGGATAGGGGGAAAAAAGGGGGCAACGGCTTTTATAGCCAGGGTCGCCCTCGCTTGGGGTTTTTTTTTTTTTAAAAAAATTTATTTTTTTAAAAAGAAACAAAACAGATTATAACTTAATATATATAAATATTTTATATAGGGTATATATATACCAAAATGATCAGGGAATATTCCTTTCATTTGAACATTTTTCCAAAGGAAAATCCAAACTTTATAAAAATCCATTTTTTCAAATTCAAATAAAATTCAGATTTGAATCCAAATCTTTTGGCAATGTTTTCCTCTGATATTTTTGGAGTGTCATGTTTACTCCTCTCATACTTTTGATCAAGTATTTATCGTGCTTAGTTTTTGAAATGTTTCCCACTTGCCAAAGTTTGAATTCAAATTCAAAACTCAAAATTTCTCTCAAACTCCAAATGGCATTCAAATTCAAACAGATGCATAGGATGCTTAGCTATAATTGTAAAACATTCCAAATAGGAAATTTGGGATGTTACAAACCTACCACCTTAAGATGAATCTCGCCCTCGAGATTCGGGTTGGCTAGCAAATAGGTGCGGTGGTCTCAAGAAGATCTTCTTGGCGCCCCGTGTGGCTTCTTCCTCGGTGTGGTGACTCCACAAAGACCTTGCAAAATTTGATGACCTTGCTGCGGGTGACTCGCTTGCAGCCTCGAGAATTCGGACGGTTTCTCCTTGTAGGTCGATCACCGCTGCTGTATGGCCTCTAGGGGCACTTTGTGTCTCTCAACGGAACATCGCCATGTCGGCATGACACTTCTTCACCGAGAAACATGGAAGACATCATGAACTCCGGACAATCCTTCCGCAATTCCAACTTGTAAGCAACCTCTCCACGACGCTCGAGGATTTTGTACGGACCAATGAATCGGGTACTAACTTTCCTTTGACACCAAACCTCTTGATTCCACGAAGGAGACACACGAAGATATGCTCGGTCTCCCACTTCGTAAGTCACTTCCTTGCGCCATCGTCGGCATAACTCTTCCGTCTCGATCGTGGTATCTTGAGCCTGTCTCGAATCAACTTGACTTTCTTCGAATCCTCGATAAGATCGGGACCAAAAGTGATCGATCACCAACACTATCCCACAACAACGGTGTTCGCACCTCCTTCCGTGATAGAGCTTCGAAGGGCCATCTTCGATCGGATTGATAACTGTTGTTGTACGAGAACTCTGCAGATGGCAAATTATCATCCCAGCTAGACCCATAGTCTAGCACACAAGCTCTCAACATGTCCTCCGTAATCTGGTTGACTCTCTCGGTCCGTCCATCTGCTCATGGATGAAAAGTCGTGCTGAATTCCAGCCTCGCACTCCAAAGTTTCATGCAATCGCTTCCAAAACTTTGAGGTAAACTGCGCCTCTATCCGCACGATTTTCCTCGAACTCCATGCGATATACGATCCAGGTCATGTATATCTTGGCCAACTTAGCACTGGTATAGGTAGTCTTCACGGAATGAAGTGAGCTACCTTGGTCAAACGATCAACCACTACCCAGATAGAATCATAACCTGAACGGGTCCCGGTAATCCTGTGATGAAATCCATACCAAGTTTCTCCCATTTCCAATCGGAATCGCAAAGGTTGAAGTAACCTGCTGGTTTCGATGTTCTGCCTTTACACGCTGACAAACATCGATATCGCTACGCATCGCAATATCCTTCTTCATACCAGTCCACCAGAAACTTTCCTTCAAATCCAGGTACATCTTGGTGTTGCCGCGGTGAATCGAGTACGGTGAATCATGAGCCTCCTGAAGAATTAGCTTCCTGAGCTCGGGATCATTTGGCACATAAATACGATCCTCGAACCATATAGTTCCGTACTCATCCTTACGGAATCCTTTAGCTTTTCCTTCCTCCATCTTTTGCTTTATCTCATCAATTTCCTTGTCCGACTTCTGGGCTTCACGAATCCTTTCGGCCAAAGTGGACTGAACTTCCAGAGTTGCAACGAATCCTCTCGGAACTATCTCCAGTCGGAGATCTCTGAGGTCATCAACTAACTCCTGGGGTAATCCTCCTGCTGTAAGAGTATTCACATAACTCTTACGGCTCAAAGCATCTGCTACAACATTAGCTTTACCTGGGTGGTAATGCAATCTCATGTCATAGTCCTTTATCAACTCTAGCCATCTCCTCCGCTCGAGGTTCAATTCTTCTGCGTGAAAATATACTTCAAACTCTTGTGATCTGTATAAACATCACAACGGTTTCCGATAAGGAAATGTCTCTGTGTCTTGAGTGCATGCACTACGGCCGCTAACTCCAAATCATGTGTGGCATAATTCATCTCGTGAGGTCGTAGCTGTCCGGAGGCATAAGCTACAACTTTACCTTCCTGCATTAATACTCCTCCGAGTCCTTGACGAAGCGCCACAATAAACCTGGTATTCCTTGTGTATGTCCGCAAAATCAACACCGGGTCTGTGACCAACCGCTTTTTAATTCCTCGAAACCGGCTTCACATTCCTCGTCCGTACATACTTGGCTTCCTTCTTCAACAGCTCACCATGGGCTTGGCAATCTTCGAGAAGTTCTCAATAAACCTCCGATAATATCCTACGAGTCCGAGAAAATCTGCGGATCTCCTTGATCGAGGTGGGTGATCGCCAATCGGTGATCGATTCAACCTTAGCGGGATCAATCGCTATTCCTTCTCCTGAAATAACATGTCCGAGGAATCCAACTTCCTTCACCAAAATTCACATTTGCTGAACTTGGCATACAACCGATGTTCTCAAGTTTCTCCGTAACTAGACGCAAATGTTCCTTATGCTCTTCCTCGCTCTTGGAAAATCAATATATCATCGATGAACACCACGACAAACTTGTCCAGATATTCCATGAACACCTTGTTCATCAAATTCATGAAGTATGCAGGAGCATTAGTCAATCCAAATGACATGACGGTATACTCATATAAACCATACCGTAGTGAATGCTGTTTTGGGTATATCCTTTTCACGGATCTTCAATCGATGATACACCGATCAAGATCGATCTTAGAGAATACCTTGGCTCCAACTAGCTGATCAAACAGATCATTAATCATCGGCAGAGGGTACTTGTTCTTAATGGTTACTTCGCTCAACGCACGATAATCCACAACCATCCTCAAGCTTCCATCCTTCTTCTCTACCAAAAGAACTGGGCTCCCCAAGGTGATGAGCTTGGACTAATATATCCTTTCTCCAATAACTCATTAATTTGATCCTTGATCTCTTTCAACTCATTCGTGGCATCCGATAAGGTCTCTTGATATTGGGGCTGTGCCGCAATAGCTCGATCAGAAATTCAATGTCCCCGTCCGGTGGCATTCCCGTAATTCATCCGAAACACATCGGAAAATCTTGCACCATCGGCACTTCCTCCCGAACAACTCCCGTGAGGGAATGCACCGATTCTTCATCCGGCTGTGCTCGGCTACATACTTGATCCTCTTCGCCTGGGTGGTGAGCGAATAGACTTGCGGCACGCCTATGTTCCTTCAAACTTTGACAACCAATCCATGCCTAGGATTACATCCAAGGTCCGGGTTTCCAACACTATGAGGTCTTCGGAAATTTATGGTTCCCGGATGTTGAGGGTTGCATGACAGCCTCACCGCCATCATTTCTCCTCCTGCGGAACCGACGCCAAGGGGGCTTCTAAGGGTTTTAGTGGGCACCCGTGCATTTTCCACAACTACCCTTGATATGAATGAATGCGCTGCACCGTAATCAAAGAGAACCAAAACTGAACGTGAATTCAATAAAACTTACCAACCACGATATCCGGATGATCATAGACGCCCTCCACGCCGATGTGGTTCACCCGAGCACGAGGGAACGGATTGGGCTTCTTCGCCGAGCCTCCATTGCCGCTTTCCATTCCTCCGCTTGGCCTCCGGCAGTCGGTGGCATAGTGCCCCGCCTTCCGCACTTGAAGCGGTGATGTGGCTCAGATCCTTCGAGCCGGGCAGAACGGTGCTGATTACCATTGCCATTGCCATTGCCATGGCCTCGACTTGTTGTCCTCTGCGGTTGTTCCCATTTCTCCATGGTTATGACCTCCATGGTTATGATGGGTGTGCCTCCCGAGTATGGTGCATAACGGGCTTCGCCGAGCTCCCGAGTTGTGCTTCCCCGGCTGTACTTCCGCTATGCTTTCTATCCGCTGCTTGCCTTCAAGAATGGTGGCCTTGTCTACCAGCTCCCGGTAGTTGTTGAAGGTAGCCACAATAAGCTGCATGCTCGGGCTCATCATTGAGTCCCTCAAGGAACTTCTCCGCTTGGCGGCATCTGTGGCCACATCATCGGGGCATAGCGAGCGAGCTTGTTGAATTCATCCACGATCGTGCCACAACACGGTTCCTCGGGCGTAAGTTGCGGAACTCACGCTTCTTCGCACTCATGGCTCCAAATGAGACATGAGCGGTGCGGAAGGCTGCTGGAATTGATCCCAAGTGATGGCACCAATGGGAAAAGTGGCGTGTAGTTCTCCCACCAAGAAGCTGCAGGTCCATCCAGTTGATGCGCTGCAAAGCGCACCTTCTCAAAGATCGCAGCATCCCACGTGATTGGCTCTCTTCGACTTTGCGGAGCCAATCATCAAGAATAATCGCTCGGTGCTACTAGAGAACATCGGCGGATTCAGTCTCGTAAATCGAGTCAAGTTATCCACAGGGGGTGGTGGCGGTGGATTGTTGGCGTTGTTGTTCTGATTCTGAATGAGGAGCTGCATTAGTGCATTCTGCTGCTGGAGCAGTTGGGTGAGCTCCGGGGAAACCAAAGGTCACGCCCTGAGGCATCTGTGTTTTGGAGTGGATGAGAATATTAGAATAGAACAATGGTCATGAGAAATAACACTACCCATATGAATGCACAAACATAACACACCAATCATTTATTCATTCCACTCAAACATGGTTCAAACTCGATTACAAAAGCTCATGACTAATCAAGGAAAATATCGCCTAACTGATCGATTTAAAAGGAAAATAACATGGTGGTCGACTAAAAGTCTTCATCGCTGGCGCCTCTCTTGTGGCTTCCTTCAGTGGTACTCCTTCAAAATCCTGATCATTACTCACGAGGGGTCCTTCATCTCCACTCGGATAAAGGTCCTCTCCTAAGTCCATCCTTTCCTCTATCGCGCAAGCTTCATCTTCGTGTCGCCGATTTGTCTCCATGAAGTCCGCGACTTCTTCCTCATGGCCAAGGAAGTCTGCCTGTGCCTTCTCCTCCGCCCATTCATGGAACAAAGCTTCCGTGTGTCTTCGAGTTACGGCGAGTCCGAATCTCCCGCTTCTCGAGAAGACACTCCAAGTCCCGGATGTAAGAGAGTGGAATCATCCTCCACGGTACAGATGATATCTCCATTCCTTGCCTGCGAGAAACCATGGCGAGGTCTCGAGGATCGAGCTCGCCTCAGACTCCTCTCGGAGATGTCCAAGTGCTCGATAGATCGCCACGCCCTTCCGATGATCCAGCTTGAACTCGTGAACTCAAAGTCAATCGGCCCGTGTGTCCTCCGGTTCTCCCAGGATATGCACTTCAATCCAGAGCGGTGTCCGCTTGAAGTGCATTGGTTGGCTTCCGGTGATCGAGGGTAGAGCGATCTTCACCGCTTCACCATCTGGACCAGCTCGCCAAGGGCATCGCCTCATCGGGCCGGCAAAACTCCGTAGCAAACCGGGGTGAACTCGACGCCATCTAGAATGTTGAAAATAGGAGAAGAGTCGAATTGAACAGGGAGAATTATGGAATGGTAAGGATAAAAGTAAATGGTCTCTCGCTATGGCTTTCCGATCCTAGGGGTTACGATCCTACGGTCAGCGTGTGCTCGATACCATCTCTCAGTAGCGACCTGACCCAAAATCGGTCAAATCTCCGTGGTCTGCCATCCCAAGATCATGCCGGTACTCACAAAGACATCGATAAAGTAATCAAAGTTCAATCACACCTTAATATCATTAAACGATTCTCATATAGAGTCTTTATTACAAGGAATAAATTCGCTCAAGGCCAACTCATGAGAAATAAACTAATAACACCGTGGAAGGCCGAAGGTAAAGCGAGTCCATCCGACTCAAAGGGCAATCGCCAAGCGCGGAGCGTAGCCTCACTCCCGATCGGAATATACCTCGCAACATAAGACGTTGCAGCCATGTAGGTCACTTTTGGAATAAGTCGGCAAGTCATGAAGAATAACAATGATAAAGTTACTAACACTATATGCATTTTGGCTGTGGAGCTCTAAGTTTCATCATTTTGCGAAAAGCAAATTTTTCCCTACTACAAAGGACTTGCTTGCAAATTACTACAATTGTTGGTAGTTATTGAGATGGTTCCGCCAACCAAAATCTCATTCCCAAATTATTAAGTCATAAAACCCTCAAATTAATTTATTAGTTTTAGTGTTGAGATTTCGAATACTTCCAAGTTCCAGAGGCTCAAATTGTCCGTAATCGGGACACGGCTAATCGATTAGATCTTTAACTCTGCAGAGGGTTGCGACTTTCCCGCAAGAATCATTCCTCCTTTAAAGTCTTCGCACTTCATGGTGTTTGAAGACGGACTAATGAAACAGGTCTTCCAAAGAGTTCTTCCGCTACTGCGGTACCCATCCAATCCTACCGTTCTTCTACATCTCGTAGTACCGCCCAGCCAGCGTCACTACTAGGGTCAACCCAGCCAGAGCCCATAATGGCTTGCGGCTGCACAGTAAGCTTCCGGTCATGGGGCATCCATCCTTCTCTTCGTGGCTGGGTGAAGCTTTCCGCAAGATGTCATGGCACTTCTCCATGCATCCCGCCAACCACTGGTTCTCCAGGTGCCCGTCAACCGCCCTCCACCCAAGAGTGATTTTCAAGTCCATCTTGATCATTGTAGTTCATGGGGTTGTCATCATCATTGACTCTCACATCTTGCTTATGAATTCCACTCAACCCAAAACCCGTCTACGAGCATAGCAAGTAAACTACTTCGTCCCGGGGTCATGGTAACAAGGGGATTGGTTCATCCTACCACATGATACTACTCAAGTTTAATGACTTCAAGATTTCACTACTGCATGCAAGGTGGGGTGGTGACAATTACTAATGCACAAAAACATAGGTATAGAAATAACATGATCAAAACTTGCCTTGCCGATGATCCTCGTAAGCTAAAGAGTCGAGTAGCAAGCTTCAGACTCTAAACTCTACCGAGACAAACAATGATCACAATAAGTATATAGCATAGGATCACATAGCACAATAGCATAACAAAGCAACATAACACACCAAAACCAACAAAGCAAAATCCAAAGGGAAAAACTCAAAGAAAACCAATTCAAAGTTTTTCCTACTTCAAACAATAGCTAGAATAGTTTTTATATAACAAAATTTTTCTAACATAACCTAATCATGGTTTTAGGTTAACTTAACAGAAAAGGATGCACTAAGCAACTAGGAGCAAAAAGAATTAATTTAAAAGCTATTATAAAACTCCTTTTAGGCCAAATCCAATTTCTATTAAGAAAATAAAATAAAACCTTTATTAAATATAAATAAAAGTTCATCCTATAAAGTGACAGAAACTATCCTAGAATAATCAATCACAAGTTAAAAATAAATTTATTTACTAATTAAAATATTAGGAAAACAGAGCTAGTTAATTAATTAGGATTAATAGGATTCTGCTTAAAACTAATTATTTATTAATCCTAAAATACCCAAGTTAATTTTTATGGTTTGTAAATGCCAAAATAAAGTTGGGACAAAAGAATCATATAAAATAATTTTTCTAACTCAAGTTATAGCAGATTTACTATTCTGGCTAAAACTAAATTAAACCAATTTTAATTAATTTTAACATAGCTAAATATATATTCTACAGAAACTACATAAAATTTGCAAACCAAAAAAAGAATCACCTAAAAATAATAAACAGAATAAAAGATATGAATTTTTCAAAATAGAAACTATTCTGTTAAAACAGAAAAACAAAATAAAAGAAAAGGCCTAATGGGCCTAAACTGTACCTCGGGCGTAATTTAGTCTAAAAGGGCCCTAGGGTTAAACTAAACGGACCGGCTAAAATAAACCTAACTAAATAATAAACCGGAAAGAACCGGCCGGTCTTTTATAAAAAACATACCCTTCTGGGTCTAATCCTAGCCGCCTATTTGGAATCGGACGGGGTTTCTCCGCGACTTATCATGCGTTCATGACGGCAGCAAGCGGCGAGAGAGGCGGCGAGGGTTCCGGTCGTCGTGAGCTCGGCGGAGTGGCTGTCTTGGGTGCGGGGAGCTCGGGAGGGTCTGTGGCGTCGGGGTGGCCGGGTGGTCTAGGGCGGCGACGGCGGCGACAATGGCGGCGACGGGAACTCGGGCTCCGCGTGCTCGGGAGAGAGAGGGAGGAGGTCCGCGAGGATAGGGGGGAAGGTGCGGGCAACGGCTTTTATAGCCGGGGTCGCCTCGCTTGGGGCGATCGGGGTGATCGGGATCCGGATCCTTCGATCCGACGATCCATGGCATGGACAATGGCGTGGGGGGGGGAAGAAGATGGGGTGGGCCTCATGATCAATGAGAGAGAGAGAGGCGAGGCGAAGGTGGCCGCAAGGTAAGGATTCTCGAGGCGAGGGGGCGAGCGAGGCTGGCGATTGGCAGGCCAATTGTGGGCCGCTTACACTGGGAGGGTCTGGGTGGTGCGGCTGGGCAGGGGGGCTGGGTCATCACTGGCGCTTTTTTTTTCTTTTTAAAAAATTATTTAAAAAAAAAACAAAACAGAGTATAACTTAATATATATAAATATTTTATATAGGGTATATATATACCAAAATGATCAGGGGAATATTCCCTTTCATTTGAACATTTTTCCAAAGGCAAAATCCAAACTTTATAAAAATCCATTTTTTCAAATTCAAATAAAATTCAGATTTGAATCCAAATCTTTGGCAATGTTTTCCTCGATATTTTTGGAGTGTCATGTTTACTCCTCTCATACTTTTGATCAAGTATTTATCGCTTAGTTTTTGAAATGTTTCCCACTTGCCAAAGTTTGAATTCAAATTCAAAACTCAAAATTTCTCTGAAACTCCAAATGGCATTCAAATTCAAACAGGATGCATAGGATGCTTAGCTATAATTGTAAAACATTCCAAATAGGAAATTTGGGATGTTACAAGTTAACCCCAGTCCTACTATTTATGTCATCTCCTACAGGCACTCATTACATAAATCTAACTACCAGTTGTCTTCCATGCATATCAGATATAATTGCACACACTGATATATCCACAAGAACCTCACGGAGCATTGTAAAGGCCAATAAACTTGATGTCAATGATACCCAATATGATGGAACATGTAAAGGCGGTTCTTCAGAAGACTTGCAGAAAGATGTTGAATCCTCTTCACCCCACAAGGTCCTTGCTCTAACTTGGCCCGTGATATGGGTACAACATGCATATAATGTCCTGGAGTGTATCTACTCTATTGCAATGCCATGTGCTTAGCATGCTGATCATGCATGTAAATATGCCGTGCCTTCCTGTTTTTCAGTACCTATTCCATTCATGATAACATGTTCTCAAATTCAAGTACTGTAATTCTACTCTATCGCAATGCCATCTGGTTAATTTGGACATCATGCTTCTGAATATCTTATGCATTGTTATTCATCAGTATGTACTTCATCTTTCTACCATACCATGTTTTTTTACATTGAAGTGTTGTTCTAGTGCTATGTTGCAATGCCATCTTAGTTTCCCAATCATACACGTGTATGTTGCCTTAGTTTTTTCTATACGTATTCTGCTAGCATATAGTTTTACATTCAACTAGTGTTTTTTTACTGCGTTGTCCTGTCGTATCCCTAGCTCTTACACCATACTCCCTCCGTCTGGATTACATGTTGCCGAAATGGATAAAAAAGAATGTATCTAGAATTGAAATACGCCTAGACCTATCCATTTTTTCCGGATGGAGGGAATACATGTCCATATGTCATGCCTTTCTATTCTTTAGTACCTATTCCATCTCTCTCCTGTAGCATGTTTTATAAGTGAAGCACCATTCTTCTATACAAGGCATGCAAGGGGAAGACGACTATGTTAGAATCTGAAGGGTTACAAACCAGGTCTTTGCAAAAGATCCAAACGCCAGGAGATAATAAACTAACTCCAGTTTTTATATATACTGCTCCAGCACAGAGAAACCCAACTCCTACTGATAATAAGCAGATTCCAGTGGCCAAAGAACTAGTCCGCTCTAGTCCAGCAAAAATATGTCAACTCCATTCTAAGAAGCGTGTGCGTATCCTTGCATCATGAAATTTTATAGCATGTTGATCATATTTTCTACATGTTTCTTACACATCTCTCTTTTAGAAAATAAGCTTAACAGATAGAAGAATTTCTGCATTGGTATCGTCTGTGAGGAAAGATTCTTGCAGGAATTCTTTGTGCTCCAATGCAGATGTAAATACCTGTTGTATATCACTATATTTTTACATCATCATGTGTTTTGTTAATCGGCGTGAATCCAACTTTATCTGATCTAAATTTAGTTGTAGCAAAATGTATGATTAAAGGCCACAATGTTGATTTTTGTAAGGAAAACTGCCTGGTAGTTTTGCATCCTGGGTTGTATGAGTGTACTATCTCATATCAGTGGGTTTGATTACTTTGGTTCTGCAGTGGGTTTTCAATGTTTTTTTTACTGTGTTGTCCTGTCGTATCCCTATCTCTTACATCATACTCCCTCCGTCCGGATTACATGTCGTAGAAATGGATAAAACTAGATGTATCTAGAACTGAAATACGTCAATATGTCATGCCTTTTTATTCTTGAGTACCTGCTCCATCTCTGCTATAGCATGTTTTATAATTGAAGCACCATTCTTCTATATAAGGCATGCAAGGGGAAGATGGCTATGTTAGAATCTGAAGGGTTACAAACCAGGTCTTTGCAAAAGATCCAAATGCCAGGAGATAATAAACCAACTCCATTTTTCATAGATACTGCTCCAGCACAGAGAAACCCAACTCCCACTGATAATAAGCAGATTCTAGTGGCCAAAGAACTAGTCCGCTCCAGTCCAGCAAAAGAATGTCAACTCCATTCTAAGAAGCATGTGCGTATCCTCGCATCATGAAATTTTATAGCATTCTGATCATATTTTCTACATGCTTCTTACCCATCTCTCTTTTAGAAAATAAGGTTAAATGATAGAAGACTTCCTTCATTGGGATTGTATTCGAGGAAAATATCTTGCGGGAATTCTCTGTGCTCCAATGCTGATGTAAGTACCCGTTGTATATCACTATATATTTACATCAGCATGTATTTTGTTAATCGGTGTGAATCCAACCATTATCTGATCTAAAATTAGTTGTAGCAAAATGTTGAAGGCGCCAATGTTGATTTTTGTAAAGAAAACTGCCTGGTAGTTTTGCATACTGAGCTGCATGAGTGTACTATCTCATATCATGCACATTACTGAATTGTAGTGCTGCTCTGGTTGCCCATTCATTCATTGTGTCAATGTTGCTTTCGTATTACCTTATCTGGCTGATGATAGCTGTGCCATATTGTGTTAATTTGGTGTTGGCTAGTTGCCCAAACGTTCGTTGTGCCAATGTTGCTTTCCTATTATCTGACTTGGCCAATGATAGCAATGCTAGTGTCTTAATTTGGTGCATACTGCTGAAGATAAGAAGACAAACTCTAAAAACAACAAGGCAACCCCATTGTTTCTTTCAATTAAATCTAGGCCAGGTAATATGGCAATAACCCATGATTAATTTGTTTGGTTCCCCTCCTAATTTATGTTATGATGCAGTGGTCGAGACACTCTCCACTATCAATAATACAAGCCTGCCAAAATCTCCATCTGAATCTGCTCAAGATCCTCCGCCTCGAATGCAACGGAAAAATGTATGTTTGTGAACCAATTAATGGCTGAAGGAATGATGGAAATGGTGGAGGAATCAGAGGTGCAGAGTCGTGCGACACAACAACTGATCAATGTTTTCAGAGACAATGTAGCAAAGCAGCAAGAACTTGCCCACAGGCTTATGAGCGTCATCCGTGCTGAGGTTGTAGACTGTGACATTGTAGATCGTTAGGTTTTGTTCATTTATTTGCACTGGCATCAATCTTTGATTGCCCAGTGGATGTAATTTCCTGTAATATATGCTGGATGTGCAACGCTTTTCCCTGTATGTCGTACCTTTGCTTGATTGGTTTTGGTCCTGTGCATGATTGCTCGTCGTAATGGGCTCAAATTATCTAATTTGACCTAAAGACATGTACGAAATTTAGTGGGCCCATTAAGTTAATGGGCCGTTACCAGGCCAAAAGTTAATGGTCGGCCCTCTTAACTCCCGGGTCGTTAACAGGCTGACATCAAAGCGGGCAACAGGTGGGCCCAATTGATTTCACGGGCCGTTAACAGGCTGTTACTAAGTTCGGGCTACATATGGCCCAACAATACTGTGGGCCTTTAGCAGGCCGAAAGAGACAATGGGCTTGTACTAGACCATGAAGAGCATGGGCCGCTAAGAGGCCGAGAGTCAGGTCGTATTGTAAATGGCCCAACTGTGTTGTGGGCCTTTAGCAGGCCGAAAGAGAAACCGGGTTGGTATTGGACCATGAAGGGCATGGGCCGTTAAAAGGCCAAAACTCGGGTCTGACTACAAATGGCCCAACTCATTTATGGTCCATTAACAGGCTGAAAGGCACACACGGCCGGGAATTGGCCCAACACTTAAATGGGCCGCTAAAAGGCCAAAACTCAGGTCCGACTAAAAATGGCCCAACGGATATATGGGCCGTCAACAGGCTGAAAGACACACTCGGCCGGAAATTGGCCCAACACTTAAATGGGCCGCTAAAAGGCCAAAACTCAGGTCCGACTAAAAATGGCCCAACAGATATATGGGCCGTCAACAGGCTGAAAGACACACTCGGCCGGAAATTGGCCCAACACTTAAATGGGTCGCTAAAAGGCCGAAACTCAGGTCCGACTAAAAATGGCCCAATTGATTTATGGGTCGTCAACAGGCTGAAAGACACACCGGGCTGGAAACTAGCCCAACATTTAAATGGGTTGCTAAAAGGCCGAAAGATGTACATCGTGAAAATTGGCCCATCCACTGAATGGGCCGTTAACAGGCCGAAATCTCAACGAGCCGATATTGAGCCCAAATATATAGCGGGCTGTTAACGGGCTCGAACTGACGATGGGCTGCAATGGTGTCAAATCTTTAACGGGCCGTTGACGGGCCGAATTGGCACACCTCGTATGGGTCGTGGGCTTAAATGGACCTGACACAAGTGGGCCTTATATTGGTCGACCTGCTAATTTTTACTGGGCCAGCCCTTTTCACCGGAATGGGCCACTGTTGGGCCGTGCCACGTGTCGACCTATCATAGGTGCCTCCTGTCCAATGAGTGGATGACATCTGTCCCAACGGTGAGGCAACACGTGTTTCCTCCGGCCAATGATGATTTTACACGTCGAAAATCCCCATTGGTCCGGGTTGTTAACAGGTTATCGGATCCAAAACTGGACCCGATACCTTAACGGCGTTCCGTTACGATGGACGCCACGTGCCGGTCACCCTTGACGAAAGAACTTCTGTAACACGTGATTTATCGTCATGGAAGTGGACACTTCCGTGATGATAATTTTGGTAACGTCATGGAACACTTCTGCGACGGCACAGGTATGACTATCTTGATTCTGTCATAAAATCGTCATGGATGTACATGCATGATAAAAAACGCGACCTACTGTGACAAACACGTATCATCACAGAAGTATATTTTTTTTGTAGTGAGTAATACAACATGATGTTGTTGAATCTGATGATGAGCTTGAAACTGAAACTCCTGAAACACGTGCTAGAACTAGCCTTCCTAGATATGAATTGCCTAAGGTAACGGAAGGTTATGTTATGAATGAGGAGACAACTAGAGATATTCTTGCTTGTAAGGATAGAGATGATCTAGAGAAATTACTATGCAAGTATAAAGAAAAATCTCTGAATGCTGGAATGAAATGTGATCCTAAGTTTGCTACTTCACCCATCTTTATTGATGATAAGGATTATGAATTCTCTGTCGACCCAGATTTAATTACTATGGTTGAATCTGATCCTTTCCATGGTTATGAAACTGAAACTGTTGTGGCACACATCTTACTAAGTTGAATGATATAGCCACCCTTTTTACTCATGATGAGAAAACTCGCTATTACTTTATTCTCAAATGATTTCCTTTCTCATTAAAGGGTGATGCTAAAGCTTGGTACAATACTCTTGCTCCTGGTTGTGTGCGTAGTCCCCAGGATATGATTTACTACTTCTCTAAAAAATATTTTCCTGCTCATAAGAAACAAGCTGCCTTACAGGAAATATTTAACTTTGTGCAAACTAAAGAAGAGAGTCTCCCACAAGCTTGGGGACGGCTTTGCCAGTTACTTAATGATTTGCCTGATCATCCTCTTAAGAAAAATGAAATACTTGATATCTTCTATAGTGGACTAACCGATGCTTCTAGGGACTTCCTAGATAGTTGTGCTGGTTGTGTTTTCAGGGAACGAACTATTGCTCAAGCTGAAGAATTATTGAATAACATATTGAAAAATTATGATGATTGGACTCTTCCTGAACCACCGGCTAAACCCACTCCAAAAAAGAGGGGTATATTATATTTCAGTCCTAAAGATATGCAAGAGGTGAAGAAATCTATGAAGGGAAAAGGTATTAAAGCTGAGGATTTAAAATTTTACCTCCTATTGAAGAAATACATGGGCTTAATACACCACCACTGCCTAAGTTCAATGATAATTATAATCCTCACAATATGCATCCTAGTCAATTCCTTTATGCGTTTGAAAACTACATTAGAAAACAAGATCACTTCAATGCAAATGTTATGAAACAATTGAAATACAATTCGGATATGATTGCTTGCTTGAGTGACTTGTTATTTAGAATATCAAATGATGTTAGAGGTGTTGGAAAACATGATTTAGAATATCAAAAGAATAGAACAAGACTGACAAAGAAACAACACTGGTGCACCTAGTCCTAGAAAGAAAAAGAAAAAGAAAGATGATAGGACTTTGCACACTTCTAGTGAACCTGAAATAGAGGAACCTCCTGATAATGAAAATGAAACTTCTATCTCTGATGTTGAAACTCAATCTGGTAATGAACACTCACCTAGTGATAATGAAAAAGATAATGATGAGGTTCATGAAGACACTCAACCAAATAATGAAAAGAAACCAGATAATGATGTTGAGATAGAACCACCTGTTGATCTTGATAACCCACAACCTAAAAATAAAAGGTATGATAAAAACACTTTGTTGCTAGAAAACACGGTAAAGAAAGAGAACCGTGGGTTCAAAAACCTATGCCTTTTCCACCCAAGTCAACTACAAAGAAAGATGATGAAGAATTTGAACGCTTTGTTGAAATGGTGAGGCTAGTCTTTTGCGTACTCGCTTGACTGATATCTTGAAAATGCCTCCTTATGCAAAGTATATGAAAGACATCATCACTAATAAGAGGAAAATACCAGAAGCTGAAATCGCCACTATGCTTGCTAACTATACTTTCAAAGATTGAGTACCTAAAAACTTGGAGATCCGGGAATACCAACTATACCTTGCTCTATCAAAAAGAATTATGTGAAAACTGCTTTGTGTGATTTATGTGCTGGTGTTAGTGTTATGCCTTTCTCTTTATATAAAAGACTTGATTTGAATAATCTCACACCTACTGAAATATCTTTGCAAATGGCTAACAAGTCAACTGTCATACCTATTGGTATCTGTGAGGATGTGCCCGTTGTTGTTGCTAATGTTACTATTTTGACTGACTTTGTTATACTTGAGATGCCCGAGGACGACAACATGTCGATTATCCTTGGTAGACCCTTCTTGAATACTGCAGGGGCTGTTATTGATTGCAATAAAAGCAAGGTCACTTTTCATATTAATGGTAATGAACATACGGTGCACTTTCTGAAGAAACAATTCCAAGTGAATGGTATAAATGTTATTGAAAAATCTCCGACAATCACTATTGGAAGTTTTCAAATACCTCTACCTACTGTCAAAAAGAAATATGAAATGCTTGTTGTCGGGGACACTCATATCCCCATTGAGGTAACTTAGTGATTTACGAAAGTTCTTCAGTTTCATGCTAATCGAAAGTGGTTGTTAATAAGACCTGATCGACCTTATTAATGAATCATTTTTGAGCGGTATGAAGTTGATGAATTTAGTAAGCACTACCTTTTGTCTCTACTTTTTTTTCTGTTTTTATTAGTTAAATAAAATAAAATGCCATGTTTTATCTATTTTTTGAATTTCGTGTGCAATAAAAATGACCCAAAAATAAAAATTCTCAGAATTCCCTGAAAATCGAACATGATTTTTTTCTGAATATTTATGAATTTTTGGTGCAAATAATACCAGAGGGAGGTGCACCAGGTGGGCACAACCCACCTGGGTGCACCAGGACCCCCAGGCGCGCCCTGGTGTGTTGTGGTCCCCACGTGTGCCCCTTCACTTATGTCTTTAGCCCACATCATCACTTACCTCCAGAAAAAAAATCTCCATTGCTCTCTCTCCCGTGTTCTTGAGCTCAAACCCGCGGATTTCGATCTCTTTGCTCAAAGCTTCGTTTCTGAAACTATTTCGGGGATTGTTGCTTGGTATGTGACTCCACCATTTGTCCAATTATTTTTTGTTTTAGTGGTTTATACTTTGAATAATTTGCTACTCTTTGTGTTGCTGTAGATGTGCTTGCATGTTCAATTCTTAGTGTTTAAGTAGTTTGAATGCTTGCTATGGCCTCTATGTATCCCTATGAGTAGTTGCTATCAATTTTATAAAGTTTTGTTGACAAATTTTTGTCACCCCAAAATTTTTATTTTCATAAAATTGTACGCGGACATGATGAACTTATTTGGAAGAAGTTCTTCGAGGAGGCGATCCTCGGGGGCATCTTCTAGTGACAGTTCTGCCCGCCGGTCTTATGTTGAACCAAGTGAAAGTTCCACACGAAGTGCCGCTACCAAAACATGCTTATGGTCTTGCGATGGGTATATGATGCGAGTGGGCATTAAGGAGGAATTTGAGCAATATGTTCACAATGCCGGTCTCGGTCCCTACCTTTCAGATAAGTGTGAACAACATCAGCTTCTCACCGAACCATTTGTCAAAGGATTTAAATATTTTCCACGTGAGTCTAGGGTGTCGTTTATGCTTTATGATAATCCATTTACTATTCCACTAGAGAATTTTGCTTACCATTGCAAACTTCCATTTTGGGGTTCGCTTGATGAGCCTTCAACGGCCGAGTTTGAGTCTTTCTTGACTAGCTTTTGTTACGGTGAAAATAAGGGAGTGAGACAAGGAAGAATAAAGAGCATTCACTTTCCCGCAATTTAATACTTTGCATTATTTAACGGGAAACGCATAGTAGGCAAGCAAGACTATAGCATACTTTGCACGACAGACTTGAGCCTCATTCACACTGCTCTCACTTGTGAAAGGAGTTATAACCTTGGAGCGATTGTTGTATGTAGACTTCAGCATAACGCTAACAGTGGCTAGTTATATGGTGGAATTTACGCCACACATTTAGCACGAGGGCTGGGCATTTCACCTTTGCACTTTGATCCTATCCTACCCATGCAGTATTTAGATTTTCACACCTTAAAAGAGCATAAGATTCTCAAGGGAAAGATTGATAACTTCACTTATAATCTTTTGTTTAACCAAACATCTGTTGTGGACACATAATTGCCTGCGCCTGCTCTTTTTGACTATAACAGCAAGGGAAGATATTTTGTTCTTGAGAGCGAGGCCCGAGCTCATAACGCAGCAGTGGTGGTGGCACGGCGTGCTGAGGCATCCGCACCGAGAGCCTCTGTGAGCTACCATGCCGACTACTACCCTCCAGGCTACTGATCGACTGCCAACTTAGGCCAAAAGTCTAAGCTTGGGGGAGTACGTGTTTCTCAGTGACATTATATTCATGTTCACGCATATCATTCTATTTGTCGGTGTTCACACTTTTTCGTTGTACCATCCATGCTTAGATTTATTTTCTTGCTTTCTTCTTGTGTGTTTAAGAAACTTTAGAAAAACCAAAAAAAATAGTTGTAGTAATTTACTTTCTATGCATGCTTAGTAGTAGTATTAAAAAGAAAACCCAAAAAGATTTCCTTGTTCTTCTTTTGCTTGTTGGGAGCTTTCCCGTGTAAATAGTATTTCTCGTTTTTGCTTTTCCCTTTTATTTGCTTGTTCAAGAATATTTCAAAAATATTTCAGTGTGTTTCTCTGAATTTCTTTTCCTTTTTATTCGAGTCTTACCGAGGAGAAGACCACGATGAAAATGTGGAGTGGCTCTCATATGAATAAATGTTAAACTAATGGAGAGCCCATTTTACCTTGTCTTCTCCTGTTGAATAAAATGTTTTGCAGATTCCAGCTTCGCCCACGACACTCTTGCACTATTATTATTATTTTCATATCGTTCAGTTGTGCAAGTGAAAGGCAATAATGACGACATTCGATGAACTGGTCGTGGCAAAGAGAAACTAGTATGAACTCGACTTGTTCTATTTGTGTAAATATGTTTAACCTAGTATCCATGCTTCAGCCCGTTATGAAGAAACATGTTTGCAATGACAATTAGAGATTATAGTTTCTCATGCCATGCATAAGTAGCTAGGAGTGAATAATGATTTATCTTGGATATCAACATAGCGTTAAAATGATTGTGATCTAGTATGATGATGTGGTATCCTCCTCTGAATGTTCGAGTGGCTTGACTTGGCATATGTTCATGCATGTAGTTGAATCAAAACCAACATAGCATCTATGATATTTATGTTCATGGTGTTCATATCCTACTCATGCTAGTGTCCAATGTTACTTATGCATAATGCATGGTTATGATCGTTGTTGCTCTCTAGCTGGCCGCTTCTCAATCTTAATTGCCAGCCTTCGCCTGCACTAAGTGGGAATTCTGCTTGTACATCAAAAATCTTGAACCCAAAGTTATTCCAGATGAGTCCACCATACCTACCTATATACGGTATTACCCTGCCGTCCTAAGTAAATTTGCATGTGCCACCTCTAAAAACTTCTAAAATTTATCCTTTTTGTGTGCCTGGGTCGTTCATGGAACGACAGTAGGTGGTCAATATCTTCCATGCTAAGCGGGTTATTCTTAGGTCGAGTGTTTATTCACTCGCCATCACACGAGAAAATGGGCGGTAATAGGGATTCCTAGTCCCGAACTCAAAAATGCAAATAATTAAACAAAACTCCCCCGTGACTGTTGTTGGTTTGGACGGCTCCCGTTGTTTCGGACAAGCCGTGGAATGTGATTGTTGGTGGAGGGGGAGTAAACCTTTACTTTAATCACTTGGGAACCGTCACTAGCGTGCTTAGCATGGAAGATGTTGATAACTGATGGTCGTGAAGTGAATAAGAAGGGTGCATGTCTCAAAATATCATTTATCTCTGTTTTAAAAATTGAGCTCTGGCACCTTTGCAAATCATTGCTTCCCTCTGTGAAGGGACTTTCTATTTACTTTTATGTTGTGTCACCACCTTATAAAACAAATGCCAGAAACTGAGTAGAGTACAGTTGTCATGATTTATGCATTGTGTGTAGCTAATGTTGGGTGCATCATGACTGGATCTTTTCTACCATGAATTACAAAGTTTAGTCACTACTTTAACTTTGGAGGTGCTCTGCATTTATGTTTTGCAGTCTCAGAAAGGGCTAGCGAGATACCACTATTGTCATATTATATCATGGTTGTTTTGACAACGTGTTGCTGTTTGAGATATCTTATTATTGCTCGCTAGCTGATTATGTCATTGATATGAATCATTATAATCTTTAAGAGTTATTGTCGACATGGTTAGTTATAATGTTGGCTGAAAACCTGGGTGTTGTTTAAGCTTATTTATGCAAATAAGAGCAGAAGAGTTCGTAAAAGTTTTTCTTTCTCACTTTCAGTTCATCAACTGAATTGCTTGAGGACAGGAAAAGGTTTAAGCTTGGGGGAGTTGATACGTCTCCAACGTATCTACTTTTTCTCACGCTTTTCCTCTTGTTTTGGACTCTAATTTGCATGATTTGAATGAAACTAACCCCGGACTGACGCTGTTTTCAGCAGAACTACCATGGTGGTTTTTTTTGTGCAGAAATAAAAGTTCTCGGAATGAAACGAAACTTTGCGAGGATTTTTTATGGAATAAAAGAGAATTACTGGAGCCAAGACCCACCAGAGAGGGGGCCCTAGGTGGGCACAACCCACCAGGGCGCGCCCCCCTCTCCTGGCGCGTCCAGGTGGGTTGTACCCACCTGGTGGCCCCGCAGACCTCAACCCTGACACTATAAATTCCTATTTTTGGAGAAAAAATCAGGGAGAAAGAATTATCGCGATCCACAAGACGGAGCCTCCGCCAAGCCCTGTTCTTCCTCGGGAGGGCAGATATGGAGTCCGTTTGGGGCTCTGAAGAGGGGGGTCTTCGTTCTTCGTCATCACCAACCCATCTCCATCGCCAATTCCATGATGCTCCCCACCGGGAGTGAGTAATTCCTTCGTAGGCACGCTGGTCGGTGAGGAGTTGGATGAGATTCATCATGTAATCGAGTTAGTTTTGTTAGGGCTTGATCCCTAGTATCCACTATGTTCTTAGATTGATGTTGCTATGACTTTGCTATGCTTAATGCTTGTCACTTTGGGCCCGGGTACCATGAACTCAGATCTGAACCATTTATGAATTCATCATTATATCCATGTTTTAGATCCGATCTTGCAAGTGATAGTCACCTACTACGTGTTATGATCCGGCAACCCCAGAGTGATAACAACCGGGCCCACTCCCGGTGATGACCGTAGTTTGAGGAGTTCATGTATTCACTATGTGTTAATGCTTTGTTCTGGTTCTCTATTAAAAGGAGGCCTTAATATCCCTTAGTTTCCAATATGGACCCCACTGCCACGGGAGGGTAGGACAAAAGATGGCACGCAAGTTCTTTCAATAAAGCATGTATGACTATTTACAGAATACATGCCTACATTATATCGATGAACTGGAGCTAGTGTCGTATCGCCCTAGGTTATAACTGTCACATGATGAATATCATCCAACAAGTCACCGATCCAATGCCTACGTATTTATCTCATATTGTTTCTGCTAAGTTACTACTGCTATCATCACTGTTACACTTGCTACAAAATTACTGCTATCACTGTTACTATTACCATTGCTGCCGTCACTACTATCAAACTACTTTGCTACTGGTTACTTGCTACAGATAATTAATCTCCAGGTGTGGTTGAATGGACAACTCAGCTGCTAATACCTTCAAATATTCTTTGGCTCCCCTTGTGTCGAATCTATAAATTTGGGTTGAATACTCTACACTCAAAAACTGTTGCGATCCCCTATACTTGTGGGTTATCAAATACTCGTGGTGACAATGGGGTATCATATTGATTCACTTGATATATGTTTTGGCACTCAACTCACGGATTCCCGAGGTGACATTGAGGTAATCTATGCATAGGGGTTGATGCACACGTTCTTGTCTTTGTTTCTCCGGTAGAAATCTTGGGGCACTCTTTGAAGTTCTTTGTGTTGGATTGAGTATTATGAATATGAATTTGCTTTGGTGTTATTTTAGTATGAACTCTAGGATAGATCGAACAGAAAGAATAGCTTTATGTTGTTTTATTACAAACTCTTGAATAGATCAAACGGAAAGAATAGCTTTGAGGTGATTTCGTACCCTACAAATAATTTATTCTTATGTTCTCCGCTAGATAGGAACTTTGGAGTGATTCTTCATCGCACTTTGAGGGACGGTTATATGATCCAATTATATTAGCACTGTTGAGATATTGGACTAGCGAAAGTACGGACCCTAGGCCTTATTTCTAAGCATTGCAACACCACTTTTGTGCCCGTTTACTATTTGCTACCTTTCTGTTTTTATTTATTCATATTATAAAAATATATTTCTACCATCCATATTAAAACTTTATCACCATCTCTTCACCGAACTAGTGCACCTATACAATTTGCCATTGTATTGGGTGTGTTGGGGACACAAGAGATTTCTTGTATTTGGTTGCAGGGTCGTTTGAGAGGGACTATCTTCATCGTACGCCTCCCACGGATTGATAAACCTTAGGTCATCCACTTGAGGGAAAATTGCTACTGTCCTACAAAACTCTGCGCTTGGAGGCCCAACACGTGTCTACAAGAATAAAGTTGCATAGTAGACATCAGTACCTCCCTACCAAACTTATGGCAAGGTTCACATCAGGTCTGGTACACAGCATGTCATACATAATAGAGCCTATGGCCGAGGCATAGGGGATGACACTCATCTTTTCTTCTTCTTCTGCCGACGTCGGGCGTTGAACTGCGCTCAATCTCACAGCTTGCAATACAGGCAAGAACCCCTTCTTGGACTGATCCATATTGAACTTCTTCAATATCTTGTCAAGGTATGTGCTTTGTGAAAGACCAATGAGGCGTCTCGATCTATCTCTATAGATCTTGATGCCTAATATGTAAGTAGCTTCTCCAAGGTCCTTCATTGAAAAACACTTATTCAAGTACGCCTTTATGCTTTCCAAAAGTTCTGTATCATTTCCCATCAACAGTATATCATCCACATATAATGTGAGAAATGCTACAGAGCTCCCACTCACTTTCTTGTAAATACAGGCTTCTCCATAAGTCTGTATAAACCCAAACGCTTTGATCATTTCATCAAAGCGAATGGTCCAACTCCGAGATACTTGCACCAGCCCATAGATGGACCGTTGGAGCTTGCATACCTTGTCGGCATTCTTAGGTTCAACAAAACCTTCCGGCTGCATCATATACAATTCTTCCTTAAGGAAACCGTTAAGGAACGTCGTTTTGACGTCCATTTGTCAGATCTCATAATCATAGAATGCGGCAATTGCTAACATAATTCAGACGAACTTCAGCTTCGCTACGGGTGAGAGGGTCTCATCGTAGTCAACTCCTTGAACTTGTCGATAACCCTTAGCGACAAGCTGAGCCTTATAGACGGTCACATTACCATCCGCTTCAGTCTTCTTATTAAAGATCCACTTATTCTCTATGGCTTGCCGATCATCGAGCAAGTCCACCAAAGTCCATACTTTGTTTTCATACATGGATCCTATCTCGGATTTCATGGCTTCAAGCCATTTGTTGGAATCCGGGCCTGCCATCCCTTCTTCATATTTTGAAGGTTCACCGTTGTCTAACAACATGATTTCCAGGACAGGGTTGTCGTACCACTTTGGTGTGGAACGTGTCCTTGTGGACCTACGAAGTTCAGTAGCAACTTGACCCGAAGCTTCGTGATCATCATCATTAACTTCCTCTCGAGTCGGTGCAGGCACCAAAAAAACATCTTCCTGAGCTGCGCTACTCTCCGGTTCAAGAGGGGTACTTCATCAAGTTCTACTTTCCTCCCACTTACTTCTTTCGAGAGAAACTCTTTCTCTAGAAAGGATCCATTCTTGGCAACAAAGATCTTGCCTTCGGATCTGAGGTAGAAGGTATACCCAATAGTTTCATTAGGGTATCCTATGAAGACGCACTTTTCCGATTTGGGTTCGAGCTTTTCAGGTTGAAGTTTCTTGACATAAGCATCGTATCCCCAAACTTTCAGAAACGACATCTTAGGTTTTTTACCAAACCATAATTCATACGGTGTCATCTCAATGGATTTAGACGGTGCCCTATTTAAAGTGAATGCGGCAGTCTCTAAAGCATAACCCCAAAATGATAGCGGTAGATCGGTAAGAGACATCATAGATCGCACCATATCCAATAGAGTGCGATTACGACGTTTGGCACACCATTACGCTGAGGTGTTCTAGGCGGCATGAGTTGGGAAACAATTCCACATTTCCTTAAGTGCGTGCCAAACTCGTGACTCAAATATTCTCCTCCACGATCTAATCATAAGAAATTTATTTTCCTGACACGTTGATTCTCTACCTCACTCTGAAATTCCTTGAACTTTTCAAAGGTCTCAGACTTGTGTTTCATTAAGTAGACATACCCATATCTACTTAAGTCATCAGTGAGGGTGAGAACATAACGATAGCCATTGCGAGCCTCAACGCTCATTGGACTGCATACATCAGTATGTATTATTTCCAACAAGTTGGTTGCTCGCTCCATTGCTCCGGAGAATGGAGTCTTGGTCATTTTTCCCATGAGGCATGGTTCGCACGTGTCAAATGATTCATAATCAAGAGACTCCAAAAGTTCATCTACATGGACTTTCTTCATGCGTTTGACACCAATATGACCAAGGCGGCAGTGCCACAAGTATGTGGGACAATCATTATCAACCTTACATCTTTTGGCATTCACACTATGAATATGTGTAACATCACGTTCGAGATTCAATAAAAATAAACCATTGACCAGCCGGGCATGACCATAAAACATATCTCTCATATAAATAGAACAACCATTATTCTCAGATTTAAATGAGTAGCCATCTCACATCAAACGAGATCCAGATACAATGTTCATGCTCAAAGCTGGTACTAAATAACAATTATTGAGGTTTAAAACTAATCCCGAAAGTATATGTAGAGGTAGCGTGCCGACGGCGATCACATCGACCTTGGAACCATTCCCAACGCGCATCATCACCTTGTCCTTCACCAGTCTTCGCTTATTTCGCAGCTCCTATTTTGAATTACAAATGTGAGCAACCGCACCGGTATCAAATACCCAGAAGCTACTACAAGCGCTGGTAAGGTACACATCAATAACATGTATATCATATATACCTTTGACATTACCGGCCTTCTTATCCGCTAAGTACTTGGGGCAGTTCCGCTTCCAGTGACCATTTCCCTTGCAATAAAAGCAGTTAGTCTCAGGCTCGGGTCCATTCTTTGGCTTCTTCCTGGCCACTGACTTACCGGGCATGGCAACTCCCTTGCCGTCCTTCTTTAAGTTCTTCTTACCCTTGCCTTTCTTGAAACTAGTGGTCTTATTCACCATCAAAACTTGATGTTCCTTTTGATCTCCACCTCCGCTGATTTCAGCATCGAATATAACTCAGGAATGGGCTTCTCTATCCCTTGCATATTGTAGTTCATCACAAAGCTCTTGTAGCTAGGTGGAAGCGACTAGAGGATTCTGTCAATGACCGAGTCATCTGGAAGGTTAACTCCCAGCTGAGACAAGTGGTTGTGCAACCCAGACATTTTGAGTATATGCTCGCTGACAGAACTATTTTCCTCCATCTTACAACTATAGAACTTGTCAGAGACTTCATATCTCTCGACCCGAGCATGAGCTTGGAAAACCATTTTCAGCTCTTGGAACATCTCATATGCTCATGTTGCTCAAAACGCTTTTGGAGCCCCAATTCTAAGCATGCCGCACTGAACCAGGGAGTAATCATCACTAAGCGGCTGCCAGACGTTCATAACGTCTTGAGTTGCTGGGAAAATGGGTGTGTCACCTAGCGGTGATTCAAGGACATATGCTTTCTTGGAAGCTATGAGGATGATCCTCAAGTTACAGACCCAGTCTGTATAGTTACTTCCATCATCTTTCAGCTTGGTTTTCTCTAGGAACGCGTTGAAGTTGAGGGCGACATTAGCGTGTGCCATTGGGTCTACAAGATAGATTGTAACGACAATTTTAGACTAAGTTCATGATAATTAAGTTCATCTAATCAAATTATTTAATGAACTCCCACTCAGATAGACATCCCTCTTGTCATCAAAGTGATACATGATCCAAATCGACTAGGCCGCGTCCGATCATCACGTGAGACGGACTAGTCATCAATGGTGAACATCTCCATGTTGATCGCATCCACTATACGACTCATGTTCGACCTTTCGGTCTCTCGTGTCCCAAGGCTATGTGTGTACATGCTAGGCTCGTCAAGTCAACCTAAGTGTTTTGCATGTGTAAATCTGGTTTACACCCGTTGTATGCGAACGTTAGAATCTATCACACCGATCAACACGTGGTGCTTCAAAACAACGAACCTTCACAATGGTGCACACTTAGGGGGGACACATTCTTGAAATTTTAGTGAGGGATCATCTTATTTATGCTATCGTCGTTCTAAGAAAATAAGATGTAAACATGATAACATCACATGCAAATCATAAAGTGACATGATATGGCCAATATCATCTTGCGCCTTTGATCTCCATCTTCGAGGTGCGGCATGATCACCATCGTCACCGGCATGACACCATGATCTCCATCATCGTGTCTTCATGAAGTTGTCTCGCCAACTATTACTTCTACTACTATGGCTAACGGTTAGCAATAAAGTAAAGTAATTACATGGCGCTTATATTGACTCGTAGGTCATACAATAAATTAAGACAACTCCTATGGCTCCTGCCGGTTGTCATACTCATCAACATGCAAGTCGTGATTCCTATTACAAGAACATGATCAATCTCATACATCACATATATAATTCATCACATTCTTTTGGCCATATCACATCACATGGCATACCCTGAAAAAATGAGTTAGACGTCCTCTAATTGTTGTTGCATGTTTTACGTGGCTGCTATGGGTTTCTAGCGAAAACCTTTCTTACCTACGCAAAAGCCACAACGGTGATATGCCAATTGCTATTTACCCTTCATAAGGACCCTCTTCATCAAATCCGATCCGTCTAAAGTGGGAGAGACAGACACCCGCTAGCCACCTTATGCAACAAGTGCATGTCAGACGGTGGAACCAGTCTCACGTAAGCGTACGTGTAAAGTCAGTCCGGGCCGCTTCATCCCACAATGCCGCCGAATCAAGATAGGACTAGTAACGGTAAGAAAATTAAAAAAAATCATCGCCTGTGCATAGAATCTACGCATAGACCTAGCTCATGATGCCACTGTTGGGGAACGTAGTAATAATTCAAAATTTTCCTACGTGTCACTAAGATCAATCTAGGAGATGCTAGCAACGAGAGAGAGGGAGTGCATCTTCATACCCTTTAAGATCACTAAGCGGAAGCGTTACAAGTACGCGGTTGATGGAGTCGTACTCGCGTCGATTCAGATAGCAGAAGATCTTATCCAAGCGCCGAACAGACAGCCTGGGGACGTATCCTCCTTGATCCAGCAAGGGGAGAGGAGAAGTTGAGGGAGAACTCTGGCAGCACGACGGCGTGGTGGTGGAGCTCGTGGTTCTCCGGCAGGGCTTCGCTAAGCACTACGAAGGATGAGGAGGAGTTGGAGGGGGAAGGGATGTGCCAGGGGAAGGGTGCGGCTGCCCTCCCACCCGGGGAAGGGGAGAGGGGACCGGTCCGCTAGATCCATCTAGATGGGGGGCGGCGGCCAGGGGGGAAACTTGCCCCCCAAGCAGGTGGGAGGCGCCCCACCCCCTAGGGTTTCCAACCCTAGGCACCTTGGGCCCTTGGGGGTGCACCAGCCCACTAAGGGGCTGGTCCCAACTCATATTCAGCCCACTAAGCCCTCCGGGGCAAGGCCCTACCCGGTGGACCCCGGACACCTTTCGGTGGTCCCGGTACAATACCGATAACCCCCGAAACCTTCCGGCGACTGAAACTGGACTTCCCATGTATCAATCTTCACCTCCGGACCATTCTAGAACTCCTCGTGACGTCCGTGATCTCATCCGGGACTCCTAAAAATCTTCGGTAACCACATACAATTTTCCATTACAACTCTACCGTCACCGAACCTTAAGTGTGTAGACCGTATGGGTTCGGGAACCATGCAGACATGACCGACACACCTCTCTAGCCAATAACCAATAGCAGGATATGGATACCCATATTGGCTCCCAATGTTCCATGATGATCTCGTCGGATGAACCACGATGTCAGGGATTCAATCAATCCCGTATACAATTCCCTTTGTCCGTATGTTACTTGCCCGAGATTCGATCGTCGGTATCCCCATACCTTGTTCAATCTCGTTACCGGCAAGTCTCTTTACTCATTTCGTAATGTGTGATCCCATGGCTAACTACTTAGTCACATTGAGCTCATTATGATGATGCATTACTGAGTGGGCCCAGAGATACCTCTCCGTCATACAGAGTGACAAATCCCAGTATCGATTCGTGCCAACCCAACAGACACTTTAGGAGATACCTGTAGTGCACCTTTATGGTCACCTAGTTACGTTGTGACGTTTGATACACCCAAAGCATTCCTACGGCATCCGGGAATTGCACAATCTCATGGTCGAAGGAATATGTATTTGACATGAACAAAGCAATAGCAATAACATTTATCATGATATAAGGAAATATAAAATAACAACTTTACTATTGCCTCTAGGGCATATTTCCTTCGTATAATTGTTCAGTTTTATTGCTATTGCTTTCTTCATGTCAAATACATATTCCTTCGACTATGAGATTATGCAACTCCCGGATACTGGAGGAATACCTTGTGTGCTATCAAACGTCACAACGTAATTGGGTGATTATAAAGATTCTCTACAGGTATCTCCGAAGGTGTTTGTTGGGTTGGCATAGATCGAGATTAGGATTTGTCACTCCGAGTATCGGAGAGGTATCAAACGTCGCATCATAAGAAGCCTTGCCAGCAAAGTGACTAATGAGTTAGTTGCGGGATGATGTATTACGGAACGAGTAAAGAGCTTGCCGATAACGAGATTGAACTAGGTATGAAGATACCGACGATTGAATCTCGGGCAAGTAACATACCGATGACAGAGGGAATAGCGTATGTTGTCATTACGGTACGACCGATAAAGATCTTCGTAGAATATGTAGGAGCCAGTATGAACATCCAGGTTCCGCTATTGGTTATTGACTGGAGAGGTGTCTCGGTCATGTCTACATAGTTCTCGAACCCGTAGGGTCCGCACGCTTAATGTTCGATGACAATTTTGTATTATATGACTTCTGTGATTTAGTGTCCGAATGTTGTTCGGAGTCCCGGATGAGATCATGGACATGACGAGGAGTCTCGAAATGGTCAAGAGGTAAAGATTGATATATAGGATGATAGTATTCGGACACCAGAAGTGTTTCGAAGTGTATCAGGTATTTATCAGACTACCGGGGGGGGTTACCGGAACCCCCAGGGGAATAATGGGCCTTATGGGCCATAGGAGGGGACCACACCAGCCCACAGGGGGTGGCGCCCCCCCCCCCTCTAAGTAAGGAGGCCAAATAGGAGAAGGAGGAGGGGGTTCGGCCCCCCTTTCCTTCCTCCCCCCTCTCTTCCCTTTTCCCCCTTCCAATAATAAGGAAAGGGGGCGAATTAGACTAGGGCCCCAGGTAGGATTCCTCCTACTTGGGGCGCCCCATGGCAGCTCCCCTACCCCTCCCACCTATATATACATGGGGGAGGGGGCACCTAGAACACACACCAACAATTGTCCAGTGGCATCTCGGGGCACGACCCATGCGGTCGGGCCGAGACGACGACGGCCCCGCACGCAGACATCACTCTGGTCAATGGCCCCTGCTACTTCAATAACAAGAAGCGGACCCAAAGATCTATGCTGGGCTCCATGCCTAGGTAGCCCTCGCATAGGGTGACGAAGCCGGAGAGCTGCAGCACCGCATTCGTGCCCAGGTGGTGTGGTTGGAGTCCAAAGAAATCAAAGAACGAGCAGAAGAAGTCACTCGCAGGGAGGCCGGGCCCGCATTTGAAGTGGGTGAGGAAGACCATGCGCTTTTTTACCTCCGATCGTGGCACGAGCTCGTCGCCCGCCACGCGTGCGACCACCTCCGTCACCGGCGGCAGCCGCTTGGTGTCGCGGAGGTACTGGATGTCTGCCTCCGTGGTCTCGGACCCCTCCCATGATCCCTTTGGCCGTGTCATCGGCGGAGATGGTTGGGGGCGAGAGGTGCGTCGGTGATCAAGGAGCCGGGGCAGTCTCTAGGCGCTGCTAGCAGTGGCGGAGCGCTGCTTGGTGGTGGCAAAGCTTTGCGGCGAACGGCGGGCTGAAAAACTGGAGGAGGATAATGATAACCCACTAGTATTGGGGATCGTTTGTAGCCTTCTTCGATAAGTAAAAGTGTCAAACCCGACGAGGAGCTAAAGGCAGAACAAATATTCCCTCAAGTTCTATCAACCAGTGAGGGAGTCCTGGATTAGGGGGTCCCCGGGCGTCCGGGCTATATGACATGGGCCGGACTGGTGGGCCATGAAGATACAAGATAGAAGGCCTTTCCCTGTGTCTGGATGGGACTCTCCTTTGCGTGGATGGCAAGCTTGGTGTTCGGATGTGTAGTTTCCCTTCTCTGTAAACCGACTTTGTACAACCCTAGGCCCCTCCGGTGTCTATATAAACCGGAGGGTTTAGTCCGTAGAGGCAATCACAATCATACATGCTAGACATCTAGGGTTTATCCATTACGATCTCGAGGTAGATCAACTCTTGTAACCCCTATACTCATCAAAGTCAATCAAGCAGGAAGTAGGGTATTACCTCCATTAAGAGGGCCCGAACCTGGGTAAACATCGTGTCCCCTACCTCATGTTACCTTCGATCCTCAGATGCACAGTTCGGGACCCCCTACCCGAGATCAGACGGTTTTGACACCGACATTGGTGCTTTCATTGAGAGTTCCTCTGTGCCATCGACAGAAGGTTTGATGGCTCGTTCTATCATCCACAACGATGATGTTTCCGAGGAAGCTTTCCTCCCCCGCCAGATTTTTGTATTCGGTGGCTTCGTTCTGTCGGTTGGCCGCCTTGAACAGATCGACAGCTACGCCCCTGGTCATCAGATCAATTTCGGAAATCTGAACTATGTCACTGATATCCGAGGAGACTTGATCTTCGAAGGGTTCGCGGCCCCAACCACCGCTCTGGCCTTAGATCCGGAGCAGACTACCAGGTCCGAAGATGGGAGATTAGAGCCTGTCGGACTCTCTGCAATTATGGAGCTCGCTGTTGGAGCAGCCCGAGGAGGAAGAAGAAAGGACACACACAAGAGCTCGAGGTAGAAGAAGAGCGCACAGGGAGTTTTGCGGCACCGCACACACTTGTGCCTTTTCTCTATTTCTTCTCAACACAAATAGCTGATTACAAAGTCTTTTAATAGAGATACACACGTACTACTCCCTGCTACGTACTGCGTGATCCGCTATTTTCTCTCTACTAGCCGGTAGCATGGCCACGAGTAACAACCTCTTTGACACGGCCACACGATTCAACCGGCGTCATGCTTATCTCCTAATTACTCGGTCCACATCTAAGCCACTATCGGCTATACATCATGTTCATGCAACGGAAATACGCGTACGTGCATGCTACTAACCTGATGGGCGCCCGCACATGCATCCATTCTCTACCGACTTCCTCTCAACTAACTAACTCACTCTATCAACGAGCTTTGCACCAAGTACGTGATCACAACTTGACGTACACAACCTGCCGCAGCTTAGACTAAATGCATGACCGTAACTAATGTGACGAAATAAACATGATGAATACCTAGAAAACAAGGTAAACTCTATCAATCACCCCCTTAACCTTGTTGTCGTTTATTTGAACACCTCCATGTCGATCTTCAAAGCAGCCCCGGCTCGTCGTCGGCCGTCGCGGCAGTAAGAAGCGCCCGCTGCTTCCTTGGCTCGGTGCAGTCCTTGGAGTAATGCCCGTACTCTTGACAGTTGTAGCAATGCACCTTGCGTATGTCGAAGTTGCCCTTCTTCTTGCCGGCGCCGCTGCGGTGGCGAGCAAGCCACTCCTCCTCCGTGAGGAGCAGGCGACTCCCACCACCCTGGTCATAGTTGCTGGCGCCCTCGTCCAAGTCGCTCCGGTCCTCCGCTGTTTTGAGCCTTCCCACAAGCTCTTCCATGGACATGGTTTTAAGATCAAGAAGTTGTTCAATGGCAATAGCTACCTGGGTATACTTGGACGGTACGATGCGGAGAAGCTTCTTCACGACCTTCACCTCGTCGAGGTTCTCGCTGAGCGTGTGCAGCTTGTTGGTGATCCCGTTCATGCGCATGGCGAGCTCATCGAGGATCTCGCCGCTCCTCATGCGGACGGCATCAAACTCCTTAAGGAGAGTCTGCGCCTTGGCCTCACGGACGCGGGCATCGCCGACCCGCATGATCTTGATGGCATCCCATGCCTCCTTTGCCGTCGCCTTCACGACAAGCATGGAGTGCATCTCCTCCGGCACGGCTCGCAGAATTGCCGCAAGTGCCGCCCTATCCTGGCTGAAGCTCCCGCCTCCCTCGATGGCATACCACACGCGTTGGGCCTCCATGTTCACCTTCATGATCAGCGACCACTCAAAGTAGTTCGCCGCCGTCAGCGGCGGGTAGACGACGGTGTTGCTGGCCTGGTGGACGACCTCCTGCTGCACCACCACCTCGCGGCAGCCACGCCGCGTCGGGCTCCGGCCCCGGCGCACCACCGGCGAGGCCGAGACACGCCGGCGACCCGGTGACGGAGTGCGCGAACCTTCAGTCACCATGGCTCTGAATACCAAATGTTGGAGTAGCCCGAGGAGGAAGAAGAAAGGACACACACAAGAGCTTGAGGTAGAAGAAGAGTGCACAGGGAGTTTTGCGGCACCGCACACACTTGTGCCTTTTCTCTGTTTCTTCTCAACACACACAGTTGATTAGAAAGTCTTTTAATAGAGACACACACGTACTACTCTATGCTACGTACTGCCTGATCCGCTATTTTCTCTCTACTAGCCGGTAGCATGGCCATGAGTAACAACCTCTTTGACACGGCCACACGATTTAGCCGGCGTCACGCTTATCTCCTAATTACTCGGTCCACATCTAAGCCACTATCGGCTATACAGCACGTTCATGCAACGGAAATACGCGTACGTGCATGCTACTAACCTAATGGACGCCCGCACATGCATCCATTCTCTACTGACTTCCTCTCAACTAACTAACTCACTCTATCAACCAGCTTTGCACCGTGTACGTGATCACAACTTGACGTACACAACCTGCCGCAGCTTAGACTAAATGCATCACCGTAACTAATGCGACGAAATAAACATGATGAATACCTAGACAACAAGGTAAACTCTATCACTCACTGCCAAAGATCCGGAGGGGACTGCGTCATCGGCAAGCCCAGAGTCAAACCGGGCTCCCCTTGTCATTTAAAGGCCGGACTCGCCCCCGGACACCCGCTCCAAACTCTCGAGGTCCATGTCAAGTGAGTAGGGCCAGGAGGCTCCTGCCCCGCCTAGCTCCATGGGCTCTCACTTCCCCGTCCAAACCTTGCTTTTGAACGAGGCCCTGGACCTAATGAGATCCCTCGCCATTATAGAGGAATCACTTCCGAACTACGCTCAACCCGTACTAGGGGCTGAAAGCAGGGAATTTTACGTCCCACCCACCACCCACTTCATAGCCATTGTCGAAGATCTAACCGACATGCTGGACTATGCCTCCGAAGACATCGACAGCATGAACAACGATGTCGGAGACGAACAAGGCCAAGACCCGCCGTTTACCGGGCGTTGGAAGGCCACCTCCACATATGACGTGTACATGGTGGACACACCCGAAAAGGATGACGACGAAGGCAGGAAGGATCCGGTTGAGGACAAGCCTGCTGAGGCACCTCCAAAGAATTGACGTCAGCGGCGCCGCTCAAAATCGCATCGAAAAAGACAGTAATACTAGCACCGGAGACAATAACACTCCGGAGAACGCCGAAGACCCCGAAGCCCCCGTTGAGCCAACATCCGAACATGATGATTGGGAGGAGGGGCAAGTTAACCCCGACGATCTAGTCGGGAATGAGGACTCGGAGGGTAGTAACTATCTACCACCCTCCAAGGATGATGCGAGCCTCGGCGACGAAGACTTCATCGTGCCAGAGGAACCCCTCGAGCAAGAGCGCTTCAAGCGCCAGCTAACCACAACAGTGGGAAGCCTCAAAAAGAAGCAGCAACAGCTCCAAGCCGAACAGGATACACTCAACGACAGATGGAACCAGGTCCTAGCCACCGAAGAGTATGGCCTTCAGCGCCCGGCAAAGAGTTATTCGAAGCATCAGCTACTACCACAATTTCATGACGAGGCCCCCGAGCCAATACCATCAAGACATGACCGCGCTGACGAGCTAGACCGGCCACCACGTGGACGGGACAGAGCGGCCACTCAGGCCGAGCACCAGCCCGCACCACTCTGTCATAGAGGCAGAGAGACAGCGGCCCCAGGATACACCTACGACCTATGGCATGACCTGGACAATAGAGCAGGCCAAGCCAGATCAATCTATGGATCAAGGGGGCGTGCCCCAAGGCGAGAAGACGGCCATTAGGCCTGGAGCGACAGGCACAACCTCACCCGGGCCGAAAACCGCATACAGACTTCATCCGAACTGCGTCGGGATGTCGCCCGATGCAGAGGCGCCGCACTCCCGTTATGCTTCACCGATGAGGTAATGGAGCACCAGCTCCCAAAAGGGTTTAAACCCATGAACATTGAATCGTACGATGGAACGACAGATCCCGCGGTATGGGTCAGAGATTTTCTTCTCCACATCCACATGGCTCGCGGTGATGATCTCCACGCCATCAAGTACCTCCCCCTAAAACTCAAGGGACCGGCACGACACTAGTTAAATAGCCTCCCAGAAAACTCTATTGGTAGCTGGGAAGATTTGGAAGATGCCTTTAGAGAGAACTACCAAGGTACCTATGTTCGGCCCCCAGACGCCGATGACCTCAGTCACATAGTCTAGCAACCCGGAGAGTCATCCCGGAAACTCTCGACAAGGTTCTTAATTAAAAAGAACCAAATTGTCGATTGTCCGGACGCCGAAGCCCTCGCAACTTTTAAACACAGCCGTTAAGAGGGCCCGAACCTCGGCCAAGAAAAACCGATGTCCATGGCAGCTCTCACCGCACTTATGACCCGCTTTTGCACGGGAGAGGATAGCTAGCTAGCTCGTAGAAGCAACAGCACCAGCGACCCCGGCACCTCCAAAGCCAGAGACGGAAATGGTAGGCCACGACGCAACAAACATAAGCGTCGAAGCAACAATGAAAATACTAAAGATACATTGGTCAACGCCGGATTCAGTGGCTCTAAACCCGGTCGGCGGAAGAAGCCATTCAAAGGAAACAAAGATGGGCCAACCAGTTTGGACAGAATACTCGATCGGCCCTGCCAGATTCATGGCACCCCTGACAAGCCTGCCAATCATACCAACAGAAAATGTTGGATGTTTAAACATGCTGGTAAGTTAAATACCGAACACAAGGGGAAAGGGCCGCCCAGCGAGGACGACGATGAAGAACCTCGCCCACCAAACACAGGGACGAAGACCCCCGAGGTAAAAACAGTGAATATGATCTAGGTTACTCATATCCCTAAGAAGGTCGCCCCAAAATTCAACCCATGGTCAGCTTGTCCAATCACTTTTGATCGCAGAGACCATCCGACCAGTATTCATCATGGAGGTTCGGCAACATTGGTCCTCGATCCAATTATCGACGGATTCCATCTCACGCGAGTCCTTATGGACGGCGGCATCAGTCTTAACCTGCTTTATCAGGACACTGTCTGTAAAATGGGTATCGATCCGTCAAGAATCAAGCCCACTAAAACCACCTTCAAAGGAGTTATACCCGGCGTCGAGGCCTGTTGCACAGGGTCCATAATGCTGGAAGTAGTCTTCGGTTTGCCGGACAACTTCCGAAGCGAAGACTTGATCTTCGACATCGCCCCCTTCCGCAGTGGCTATCATGCACTGCTCGGACGAACCGCCTTCGCCCGTTTCAATGCAGTCCCGCACTATGCTTATCTGAAGCTCAAGATGCCTGAACCACGCGGAGTCATAACAGTCAATGGAAACATGGAGCGCTCCCTCCGTACTGAGGAGCATACCGCGGCCCTTGCAGCCGAAGTACAGGGTGGCCTTATCAAGCCGAATACCACATCGGCAGTCAAGCCCCCGGACACTGTCCAACGAGTCCGGTCTAACCTGCAGAATGACAGTCCGGCTCGTCCAGAGCTAGATTAGCAATTTGGCCTCCGCCAAAGCCCCAACCCGATAGCAGCATACGTACCGCGTGTACAGAACTACGCACTAAAGATACCATGGGCAAAGACAGAGGCACAATAAAAACAAGGTCCACAATAAGGCTCAACCCTATCTGGACCCTCATAATCTCTCATTTTCTTCTTATTTTTATTTTTCAGGTTCTTCACAAACCACACTACTTTTTGATGGTACCTAGGGCCCTTTTCCAGACCCCTTATGTATACTCGATCGTTGATCCTCTTAAAGGATCATACACCAAGGCAAAAAAGCGGCGCAGACATGCGGCAGAGTGTCCAAAGGATCTTCAAGATCATGTTTTCCTTTTTAGGACATGTATACAACTTTCCCTTGTTCTCAGCATGTAGCCTCGATGCTTATGGCATCCTCTGTAAAATATACGTTTTGACGTATCAATCAGACTATAATGGAAACAGTTTCGCCCAATCTTGTTTGGTATTGGCTTATTTCTTAATATGTTTTCCCTCTTTACGTTGGATTGGCATATATAGCCGACAAGATTTAAATCGCCAGGGGCTCTATTCAGCTATATATATATATTCGGAAACAGAAAGTCCGAACACTCTCAGAGTAGACTTTGGCATCCCTAATACTGCATTATATGCATCGGCTCCTAATCATGTCTTTGGTCAATAGTTGGGTTGCCCGGCTCTTGGGGTTACTACCTTACGTTCCGCTTGTTCGGCTAAGGTAGTAAAGGGAGAACTACTGCGATTGTGTTTCTGGTTCGCCCAGTCAAGCACCTCAGTAGAGAAAGCCGAAAACTGACTGTCATGATGCAGCGAGAGCTGGTCAGCAATTCGGCAACTTACTACATCTCTAGCGATTTCTTCCATATTACATGAAGGACTGGCTCTCTTCGAGTCATGTGCATAAGGCATCCAAGTGCGGATAGCCGCATACGCACCAGGGGCTACTCTTACAGTCCCATTGTCAAACTCCTATGGCTAAGTGGGAGTGATAAAGCCGCATAGTCCGATTGCCCGATTCGCCGCACTGACACCTCCTTTACGGACCAAGACGTTGGGTCAAGTGTAGTCATGTGCTATTCCGAACACCCCCGTAGTATGTACGTGGAGGCTGAAGCCGATGAATGGCAAACTCTCAGGGATAAAAACAGCCGCACAAGAGGAAAAATACTTTCAGATAAAAGGCACAAATATATTGCAAAGCTTAAGTTCATGATACAACGCCTTGTCAGGTCAGATTCATTTACTCGAACATAATTTCCTTCGAGCATTGACCCTCTATCAAACGGGCACCCTCTAGGACGTCTTCGAAATAGCGCTTCGGCTTGCGGTGGTCCTTGCCCCCTGGCGGACCCTCGACTGCCACGATGGCGGCCTTCATTTTTGCCCAGTGCATCATGACACGGGCTAAGGCCAGCCGCGCACCTTCTATACATGACGACCGCTTGACCGCGTCAATTCGGGGTAGTGCATTGACGAGTCGCTACACCAGGCCAAAATAGCTGCTTGGGATGGGTTCGGCTGGCCACAGCCGGACTATGACGTCCCTCATGGCCAATCTGGACATCATATGCACCTCGGCCCACTGCGTCATCTGGTCATTCAGCAGCGTTGGGCGCTCCTGCGCCTCGAACTGTGACCAGAATAGCTTCTCCTTCGTGTGCCCCTCCTGGGCCTGGAAGAACTAAGCGGCGTCGGCGGCACTTTTCGGAAGATCCGCAAAGGCGTCTGGAGCACTCCGCAATCAAGTGAGCAAGGCATACTTCTGATTGCCGAATTTAGTCTGCAAAAGAAAGGGATTTCCTGCCTCTTTCTGTTCGGCTTGCTGGATCTCCTCGCGAGCTGCTCGGGATTCGGTCCGCGCCGGCTTGGCCTCTTGAAGGGCCTTGGCGAGATCGGTCGCCTGGGCTTTATTCTTCTCATCTAGGTACTCGCACTTGCTGGTGGCATCCTTGAGTGCTTGCTCCACTTCGGTCACCCGCTCCTCGTACTGACGGCGGACGATCTGTTCAGACTTCAAGTCCGCGACCGCTTTGTTCATCCTTGTCTGCTCCTTGGCTTGGGCAAGTTCACCCCTGAGAGTCTCGATCACAGCAGCACTGCCTGTAACCATACACACAGCAGCACTGCCTGCAACCATACACATAACAATACATGCATGAACAAGATATTCGAAACATACCTTGCGCTTCATCAAACCTCTTGTTGATGCGGAAGAGATCCTCATTGGCCAGCCCCAGCTTCTGCTTTAGCTCGGATACTTCGGCGGCCTCGGCGGTTGCCGCTAACAGTGAAGCCTGTGAATATTATCGATCCTCTGTTCGGCCTTTTTCCCAAAAGCAGAACAGAGCCTCAGGGGCTACTATCTATATACAGGCGTATTTTTCATATGAAAAGCGGCCAAGAATGTTACATCGCCTACCTCGAAGCCTGTTAGCAGGCTAGTAAAGGCTTCATTCAGCCCGCTCTTGGCGGACTGAACCTTATCAACCACCACACCCATCAGGGTGCGGTGCTCCTCCGCGATGGAAGCACGTTGCAGTACCTCCATCAGTGTGTTCGGCGCCTCCGGATTAGTGGAGGTCGCCGCTGGAGTTGGCGCTCCCCCCTCCCTTGAAGGGGGTCGCTTATTCGGTTCCGGAGCTACTTGGGTTTCCGGAACGGTGTTCGGCTGGGGGCCGAACTGGTCAAGGCCCCCACCGTCATTCTCCATGGGGATTGCATCCCCCATGTTCTTGGTAGCCGAGGCATTACCCTTCGGCGCTGTTTTGGCGGCCTCCCGTACCGCTCTGTGGCTCGGAGAGGCCCTTCGGGACAACACTTCGGTGTCGTCCATGGCGTTTGGCGGGGAGGCTCGCGGAGGCGACTCTCTCTCCATCATCCCCGGATCCAAAGAATTCCCCTCCGATAATGATTGTTGGGGGAGATCGTGGGCCGGACTACACCATACAATGTGTTAATACCATAATAATAAAGACTGGACTTATGTAAGGCATCCTCGGACACTTACAATGCGGCGAGGGGCTTCGACCTGGGGCGCCACTCGGGGATGGCTTCGGCGTCCGAATTCGAGCCGTCTGGGAGGGATATTTTCCCCCTTTTGGGCGCCTCTACCTCTGGGTCCTCAGAGACCGCCCTTTTCTTCTTCCTCCCCTTCGGGGAAGGATTGCTTTCTGCCTCCTCCTCCTCTTCATCTTCCTCCTCCTCGTGGGAGGAGTGAGTTTTGGTCTCTCCGAACACTGCGTCCTAAGTACCTTTGCGGCGGAGGCCATCTTTGGCCTCCTTGTTCTTCTTCTTGGCCTTTTTCTCCGGCGCCTGATAGGGCGCCAGGACCAACATCCTCATTAGTAGAGGATCAGCTGGGTTTTCGGGCAGTGGAGTCGGGCAACTGATCCGCTCAGCCTTCTTTGTCCAGCCCTGTTTAGAGGATGGAATTCTCAATACACTCCTTTGATTGATAAACTAAGCTATGTTTAGAAATTGAACACTTACCAGAGTGGCTGGATGGTTGCAGTCGAGGCCGATGTCCTCGGACGTCTTTGGCCATGACTTCTGAGCTTTGAAGAGCAGCTTCCAGATCTCTTCGTGCGTTGTGCCAAAGAATTGCTGTAGGGTCCGTTTTGCCCCTCCGGATTGAACTCCCACATACTGAGGCCGTCGCTGGCAGGGAAGGCTTAGGCGGAAGAGCATCACCTGGATCACGTCTGTGAGACTGGTGCCTTGCTCTATGATATTTTTGATGTGCTTCTGTAGCATAAACACCTCGTCGGATGATACCCAGTCCAGACCCTTGTTGGTCCATGACGCAAGCCGCAGCGGGGGTCCGGATCTAAATGCAGGAGCGGCCGCCCACTTGGTGTCTCGGGGTTCGGTGATATAAAACCACTCCTGCTGCCATATCTCGATGATCTCCACAAAGGCCCCTTTGGGCCAGGTAACTTTGGAGAGCTTGCTCACCATGGCACCGCCACAATCCGCATGCTGCCCGTCAACCACCTTCGGCTTCACATTGAAGTTCTTGAGCCACAGGCCGAAATGTGGGGGATACGGATGAATGCCTCACACACGACGATAAACGCCAAGATGTGGAGGAAGGAGTTCAGAGCTAGATCGTGAAAATCTAGCCCATAATAGAACATGAGACCGCGGACAAAGGGGTGGAGAAGAAACCCTAGTCCGCGAAGGAAGTGGGGGATGAATACCACTCTTTCGCCGGGCTCTGGAGTGGGGATGACCTGCTTCGGGGCCGGGAGCCTGTGCGTGATCTCCGCAGTTAAGTACCCCGCCTTCCGGAGCTCCTTGATGTTCTTCTCCGTAACGGAGGAAGCCACCCACTTGCCTTGAGAGCCGGATCCGGACATGGCTGGAGTGTTTAGGTGGCGATGGAAAAGATCGAAACTTGGGCACTGGAGCTCGAGGATGGGAGGGCAGAGGAAGAAGAAGGCGTGGGTGAAAAGATGGGTCCTTATACTCTTATAAAGGCAGTGAATATCAAGCGCCCCTCACAGGCCTTAAAACTTGTGTATTTCCAAGGGGTCGTGCGAACGGCACGGTTGGAATACCCAAATCCGTATTGATGAGAATCTCGCAATAAGGGGACACGATCTCTGCTTTGACAAGATGTGCCAATGGAGGACGCGCCTCGAAATGCGAAGCGGAAGGCCACAAAACGGTTCAAAACAATGATAAGGCCAGACGCCTGGCAATGATAAGGTCTCGTCGAAAAAGCTGTCAATGGACATGACTTATTTTGTTTAAGTATTTTGCCTTTGTGGTTGGGGGTTGTAACTGTTATACAGAGCCGGATATCGTTCTTTTGTTCAACTACTTTGAAGTATTCGGAGGAGGAACTCGCCTGGCAATGCTGAAGACAATCTGCGCGCCGGACACATCGTCATTGAAGCTTGGTTCAGGGACTACTAAGGGAGTCCTGGATTAGGGGGTCCCCGGGCGTCCGGGCTATATGACATGGACCGGACTGGTGGGCCATGAAGATACAAGATAGAAGGCCTTTCCCCGTGTCCGGATGGGACTCTCCTTTGCATGGATGGCAAGCTTGGCGTTCGGATGTGTAGTTTCCCTTCTGTGTAAACCGACTTTGTACAACCCCAGGGCCCTCCGGTGTCTATATAAATCGGAGGGTTTAGTCCGTAGAGGCAATCACAATCATACATGCTAGACATCTAGGGTTTAGCCATTACGATCTCCAGGTAGATCAACTCTTGTAAACCCTATACTCATCAAAGTCAATCAAGCAGGAAGTAGGGTATTGCCTCCATTAAGAGGGCCCGAACCTGGGTAAACATCGTGTCCTCTGCCTCCTGTTACCTTCGATCCTCAGACGCACAGTTTGGGACCCCCTACCCGAGATCAGCCAGTTTTGACACCGACAACCACCGATACAACTCTACGCACACTTAGTGTTTGCTTTACCTAGAACAAGTATGAAACTATTTTGCAAGAATAAAACTATGAGACTTTGCGAGAATAAAACTATGAATAAATTGCAAGGTGATAAAAGTAGATAGCTTTTGTCAACAAGAAAGTCATTTGTCCCTAGGCAATCGATAACAAGTACCGGTAATCATTCTTGTAATTTTATATGAGGGAGAGGCATGAGCTAACATACTTTCTCTACTTGGATCATATGCACTTATGATTGGACCCCTAGCAAGCATCCACAACTACTAAAGATCATTAAGGTCGTGAAACCCAACCATAGCATTAAGTATCAAGTCCTCTTTACTCCCATATGTCATACCCCTCTTACTCGGGTTTAAGCTTCTGTCACTCTCGCAACCCACCAAAGGCGAACCATGAACATATTGCAACATCCTACAGCGAGGATCCCCCATGTTTGCGCGAGATGAAGGGCATTGTAGGACATCACCATAATAAAATATACAATCATACCAACCAAGATCACGATTAACCCATAGGACAAAACGGATCTACTCAAACATCATAGGATAACCATAGATCATTGGGAAATAATATATGGAGTTGAGCACCATGTTTAAGTAGACATTACAGCAGGGAGAAGGGAGGTTATCCCGCTGCATAGAGGGGGAGAGAGTTGGTGTTGACAGTAGCAAGATTGTTGATGTAGATCGCCATCACGATCCTTGCCCCAGCGGCACTCCAGCACCACCGGGAGAGAGGGGGATAGAGCCCCCCTCCTCCTTCTTCTTCCTTGGCCTCCCCCCTAGATGGGAGGAGAGTTCCCCCTCTGGTCCATGGCCTCCATGGCGCGGAGGGGCGGGAGTCCCTTCGAGATTGGATCTCCCTCTCTATTCTCTTCTGTTTTTCCTTCCCCAGATCTGGCCGAAAACCGTTTCTTATATTCCCAGAGATCCGCAACTCCGATTGCCCTGAGATTTTAACACGATCTTTTCAGATATAAGCTTCCTTGCGCCCGAAGTAGAGCCCCAATCGACGTACGAGGTGAGCACAACCCACCACCACGCGCCTGGCTCCTGGGGCACGCCCTGTTGTCTTGTGGGCACTGTGGGCCCCCGTTTGCGTTGATTCCCAGTCCCAAAAATCACATGTATTCCAAAATAATTCTCTGCAGAATTTTATCGCGTTTGGACTTCGTTTGATATGGATTTTCTGCGATACAAAAAAACATGCAAAAAACGGGAACTGGCACTGTGCACTGGATCAATATGTTAGTCCAATAAATCATATAAAAAGTTGCCAAAAGTATGTGAAAGTTATAAAATATTGGCATGAGACAATCAAAAAACTATAGATACAATTGAGACGTATCAGCATCCCCAAGCTTAATTCCTGCTCGTCCTCGAGTAGGTAAATGATAAAAAAGATAATTTTTGATGTGGAATGCTACCTAGCATAAACTTGATCATATATCTAATCGTGGCATGAATATTAAGACACGAGTGATTCAAAGCAGTAGTCTATAATTTGACATAAAGACATCAATACTCAGGCATCCCAACAAACAATCATGTCTTTCAAAATATGAACGCTAAAGAAAGCTATCCCTACAAAATCATATAGTCTGGTCATGCTCTGTCTTCTTAACACAAAGTATTTATCATGCACAACCTCGATGACAAGGCGAGCAATTGGTTCATACTTTTTAACCGCTTCAGCTTTTTCAACCCTCATGCAATACATGAGCGCAAGCCATGGATATAGCACTACGGGTGGAATAGAGTATGATGATAGGGGTAGATATAGAGAAGCCAAGAAAGTAAGAAAGTCTCATGTCGAAGCGGCTAACCAACGGGCTATGGAGATGCCCATCAATTGAAATCAACGTGAGGAGTAGGGATTGCCATGCAACGAATGCACTAAGAGCTATAAGTGTATGAAAGCTCAATATGAAAACTAAGTGGGAGTGCATTTAATCTTATAATGAAAAATTCCCACTAGTATATGAAAGTGACAACATAGGAGACTCTCCATATGAAAAACATGGTGCTAATTTGAAGCACAAGTATTGAACTAGCATGCCCCTTCTCTCTTTTTATTTTCTTTTTTTAATATTTTTTCTCTCATTGTCCAGAGTCTCATCCCGACTTGTGGGGAAATCATAGTCTCCATCATCCTTTCCTCACTGGGGCAATGCTCTAAAAATGAATAATGATGATCATCACACTTCTATTTACTTATAACTCAAAAGAAATAAAAATTACAACTCGATACCTATGACAAAGTATGACTATATGAATGCCTCTGGCAGTGTACCAGGATGTGCAATGATCTAGCGTAATGGCTGAGCCACAACTACTATGTCAGCTATATGATCATGCAAAGAAATATGACAATGAATGCTCAAGTCATCAAAACGGAAGCGGTGGAAGTTGCATGGCAATATATCTCAGAATGGCTATGGAAGGGCCATAATAGGTAGGTATGGTGGCTGTTTTGAGGAAGATATAATAAGGCTTATGTGTGATAGAGCATATCATATCACGGGGTTTGGATGCACCTGCGAAGTTTGCACTGACTCTCGAGGTGAGAAAGGGCAATGCACGGTACCGTAGAGGCTAGCAAATTGCAGAAAGGTAAGAATGCGTATAATCCATGGACTCACATTAGTCATAAAGAACTCATATACTTATTGCAAAATTTTATTAGCCCTCGAAGCAAAGTACTACTACGCATGTCCCTATGGGGATAGATTGGTAGGAAAAGGCCATCGCTCGTCCCCGACCGCCACTCATAAGGAAGACAATCAATAATAAATCATGCTCCAACTTCATAGCATAACGAGAGACTATACTTGCATGCTTCGGGAATCACAAACCTTAACACCAATGTTCTTACTAACTACAACCATTTACTAGTACCTCCCACATATTCCATCTCTATATCACAAAACTATTGCAAGGAATCAAATATATCATATTCAGTGATCCACAAGTTTTATGTAGGATTTTATGACTAACCATGCAATTGACCAATTCCTGTTGACTCTCTAAACAGAACTAAGTGAAGCATGAGAGTTTAATTCTTTCTACAAAAGATCATGCTCTAATAAATATAATTGTAAGGGTATATTTCTTCCTAAGTGGTTTTAGTGATTGATGACAATGCATTTGCGGACTAATCGTGTGCATTGAGCATTTCAGATATCTCATGTCTAGGCACAAGACGATTCGGTGCCCCTCGGAGCCTATCGAAGACGGCGTTTCTCTATGTTTCTTTTCGGTGGATTTGAGTCGTAGGAAAGTCGTACTATTAAGAGGGGGTCTTCTTTGGAAAGGTTAGGGTGGAATCATCATGTACACATCTGTTCCTTCGCACCACCTTTCCTTCCTTCATTGGAGCACCGGTTGTTCCCCTTGTCATTGCAAAGATGAAGGCGTCGTAGTGCTACTGGTCTGCACGTGCTGTACTACTACTACTCAAGGGAGCAGTAGTACCGCAGCTGGCCACGGTAGTACCGCCCAAGGCAGCGGTAGTACCGCACGTGCGGTAGTACCGCCCCTAGCATGCGGTAGTACCATGGCCTCTGGCCCAGCACGGTAACATGAGCGGATGTAGGGGCGAAAGTAATTTTTTACTTCCGCACCCTACGCGGTAGTACCGCTCCCTGTGAGCTGTAGTACCGTGCCGGAGTTTTGCGCTGACCGAAACTCAGCGAAAGTAGCCACGAATGTAATTTTATTAGTCTATGCCTTCCCAGCCCAGGATGAGCCCTGCCTTGCGGTAGTACCGCAAGGGCGCGCGGTAGTACCGCTCCGGTGGTTCTACCGCTCGTTGCCTTGTGCAACAGGGCCTCACCTAGCTCATGCCGTGTGAGCGGTAGTACCGCACCTCCCAGCGGTAGTACCGCTTGGTTGTGCGGTAGTACTGCATGTCGCGGGCTGAGTGGGTGGGTAACGGTTGGATTTTTCCTCTCACTATATAAGGAGGGTCTTCTCCCCAAGTTGACTACCTCTTCCCTTCCCAAGCTCCATTGTTGCTCAAAGCTCCATTTTCGCCCGATCTCTCTCCCTAGCATATCAAACTTGTTGATTTTATAGGGATTGGTTGAGAAGGCCCCGATCTACACTTCCACCAAGAGAAATTTGATTCCCCCCAATAATCCCTTGTGGATCTTGTTACTCTTGGGTGTTTGAGCACCCTAGACGGTTGAGGTCACCGCGGAGCCATATTCCATTGTGGTGAAGCTTCGTGGTGTCGTTGGGAGCCTCCAATTAAGTTGTGGAGATTGCCTCAACCTTGTTTGTAAAGGTTCGGTCGCCGCCTCCAAGGGCACCAATAGTGGAATCACGGCATCTCGCATTGTGTGAGGGCGTGAGGATAATATGGTGGCCCTAGTGGCTTCTTGGGGAGCATTGTGCCTCCACACCGCTCCAACGGAGACGTACTTCCTCTCAAAGGGAAGGAACTTCGGTAACACATCCTCGTCTCCACCGGCTCCACTCTTGGTTATCTCTTACCTTTACTTGTGCAAGCTTATATTGTGTTGTATCCCTTGCTTGCTTGTGTGCTTGTTGTTGTTGCATATATAGGTTGTTCACCTAGTTGCATATCTAGACAACCTACTTTGATGCAAAGTTTAAATTGGTAAAGAAAAGCTAAAATTGTTAGTTGCCTATTCACCCCCCCCCCCTCTAGTCAACTATATGGATGCTTTCAGTAAGTGAAGCAAAAGAGCATTCTACAAACAACGGTTTTCTATGTGAAGAGAAACAGGCAATCCAAACTTCAAATGATATAAGTGAAGCACATGAAGCATTCTATAAAGCCATACTCAAAAGATATAAGTGAAGTGCAATGAGCATTCTATACATCAACCATGGACTATCTCATACCAGCATGGTGCATAAAAGAAAAATGAAAACTAAATGCAAAAGACGCTGCAAGATTTACACATATCACATGAACGAAACGAGAACGAAAACATACCAATACTTGTTGAAGAAAGATGGGATGCCTTCCGGGGCATCCCCAAGCTTAGACGCTTGAGTCTCATTGAATATTTACTTGGGGTGCCTTGGGCATCCCCAAGATTGAGCTCTTGCCTCTCCTCCTTCTCCTCATATTGAGACCTCCTCGATCTTTGATCACTTCATCCACAGAAAGCTCGGTAAGATCCGTTAGTATAATAAAGCAAATCACTACTCTAAGTACCGTTGCAAACCAATTCATATTTTGTTTTTGCATTGTAGCTATTGTAATATAACTTTTCCATGGCTTATACCACCAATAGAATCGATAGTTTCATCGAAACAAGCAAAACAATGCATCAAAAACAGAATCTGTCTTAAACAGGACAGTCTGTAGTAATCTGAACATTCACCATACTTCTGGTACTCCAATTTTTTTGAAACATTAGGACAAAATAAACAATTTGTATAGAAATACTATGCAAAAAAGTTTCAGAAACTTTTGACGTTCCGGTAAAAAATGTAAAATCGCGCACTACAGCCAAAGTTTCTGTTTTTGCACCGCACATACCAACAAGCAATCTACTCATCCTAAGGGCAAATCTTGGCATATTATTTTTATAATACAATGGAATTGTACAAGGGGATAATTATTTTTGTGATTATCTTCATGAAAAAATTCCACATTGTTTCCATGAGCATGAACACAAGTGTTCAAGGTCGACCCTCACTTCTCGAATGCATAACTTCCAATCGCTTCTCTTTTGTGAAAAAGTTTTTAAGTTCCCCTCTATTTTTTTTTGTTTTTTAAACTATATAAAAGCACTCAACAGAAATAAAAGACTATGTAAAACTTCAGGGCTGTCTCCCTGTCAGCGCTTTCTTTAAAGCCATTAAGCTAGGCATAAAGTGCTCAAGTAATGAATCCACCCGGATCCCAAGGTATATCAAAGCCAATTTTAATTAACAATGATTTGGCATTTAGTAATGAGCACAAAGCAACATATATCAAGCAATGATGAAGTCTAACTCTCTTCCTATGCATCGGCATGTCATACAAGAACAATTCATGCACATCAAGTAAAGGCCAATACATAGCATAAGAAGTTTCTTGAAATTCTATAATGTTGGAAACATAAAGAGGTGAATATATAGTTCCTCTCTCATAATAATTGCAAGTAGGAGCAGAAAGCACGTGCATAATATATTCATCAAAATCATCATGTGTAGTAGCAAAATGCAACCCATCAACATAATCCTTAACAAGAGCAAACTTCTCTGATATAGTGTAGTTTGGAGAATTCAAGAAAATAATGGGACTATCATGTGTGGGTGAAATAGCAACATTTCATTTTAAACATAAGGGACTATAGCAAGTTCATCTCTATAGGCATAATTCAAATTGGCATCTTGGCCACAAGCATAGCAAGCATCATCAAAAAGGGATATTTCAAATGAATCAACGGGATCATAGCAATTATCATAGAATTCATCCTTCGGTAAGCACGAAGGGAAATTAAATAATGTATGAGTTGAAGAGTTACTCTCATTAGAAGGTGGGCATGGGTAGCTAATCCGCTCTTCCTCCTTTTGTTCCTCGCTCTCCTCATCATCTTTTTCATCCAATGAGCTCACTGTTTCATCAATTTTTTCTTCCATAGATCCTGCAAGATATTAGTCTCTTCTTGGACAGCGGAGAAGTTCTCCATATATGGTTTAATATAAGCATTAGAAGCATAATTTTCATAGCAATATTTAAGTATGGCAAAATTTTCAGATTGGTAAAGAGTAGCATCATACTTTTCAATTAAAGAAGCAATTTCATAAGCACCCTTAAAAGCAGCAAATTCTTCAATTTGTTCAATATCAAAGTAATTATAAACACCCTTGGCATAAGAAGATAAGATTCCATTATCCTTAAACTCACATTGGAAGGGAAGGTGTTTTTTAGGGTCTTCAGAACAACAAGTAAAATCATATATTTCGCATAAATTCAAAGCATAGCAATACAAACTATTAATATGATGTCACAAAAGTTTCCCTTTTTGGGATATGCGGTGTCGCACAAAATAAGCATGCATTTAATGATTTTCCCTCAACTAAGCTAGTTGGGTTTTCAGCACGAGCACAAATGGATCGAAGATGATCCAAATAGAAAGCTTCAATAGTATGATAGATTTTGGGTGGTTCTTCAACCATTGGTTTAGCAGGTACAACTAATTTTTCTGGTATTTTGCGTTTCCTACCCATAACTAAAGATAGAGAAGAACAGAAAATAAAAACTACTTAGTGATAAAGCAAACAAGCACACACGATAATATTCACCCCACGCCATTGCTCCCCGGCAACGGCGCCAGAAAAAGGTCTTGATAACCCACAAGTATAGGGGATCATTTGTAGCCTTCTTCAATAAATAAGAGTGTCGAACCCAACGATGAGCTAAAGGCAGAACAAATATTCCCTCAAGTTCTATCGACCACCGATACAACTCTACGCACACTTAGTGTTTGCTTTGCCTAGAACAAATATGAAACTATTTTGCAAGTATGAAACTACGAGTACTTTGCGAGAATAAAACTACGAATAAATTGCAAGGTGATAAAAGTAGATAGCTTTTGTCAACAAGAAATTCATTTGTCCCTAGGCAATCGATAACAAGTATCGGTAATCATTCTTGTAATTTTATATGAGGGAGAGGCATGAGCTAACATACTTTCTCTACTTGGATCATATGCACTTATGATTGGACCCTTAGCAAGCATCTGCAACTACTAAAGATCATTAAGGTCGTGAAACCTAACCATAGCATTAAGTATCAAGTCCTCTTTACTCCCATATGCCATACCCCACTTACTCGGGTTTAAGCTTCTATCACTCTCGCAACCCACCATAAGCGAACCATGAACATATTGCAACACCCTACAGCGGGGATCCCCCACGTTTGCGCGAGACGGAGGGCACCGTAGGACAGCACCATAATAAAATGTACAATCATACCAACCAAGATCACGATTAACCCACAGGACAAAACGAATCTACTCAAACATCATAGGATAACCATAGATCATTGGGAAATAATATATGGAGTTGAGCACCATGTTTAAGTAGAGATTATAGCGGGGAGAAGGGAGGTTACACTGCTGCATAGAGGGGGAGAGAGTTGGTGTTGACAGTAGCAAGATTATTGATGTAGATCGTCGCCACGGTCCTTGCCCCGGCGACACTCCGGCGCCACCGGGAGAGAGGGGGAGAGAGCCCCCCTTCTTCTTATTCTTCCTTGGCCTCCTTCCTAGATGGGAGGAGAGTTCCCCCTCTGCTCCATGTCCTACATGGCGGCGGAGGGGCGGGAGCCCCTCCGAGATTGGATCTCCCTCTCTGTTCTCTTCTGTTCCGCCTTCCCCAGATCTGGCCGAAAACCTTTTCTTATATTCCCGGAGATCCGTAACTCCGATTGCGCTGAGATTTTAACATGATTTTTTTTCCGGATATAAGCTTCCTTGCGCCCGAAGTAGAGCCCCAACCGATGTACGAGGTGAGCACAACCCACCACCACGCGCCTGGCTCCTGGGGCGCGCCCTGGTGTCTTGTGGGCACTGTGGGCCCCCATTTGCGTTGATTCCAAGTCCCAAAAATCACATATATTCCAAAATAATTCTCCGTAAAATTTTATCGTGTTTGGACTTTGTTTGATATGGATTTTCTGCGATACAAAAAACACGCAAAAAATAGGAACTAGCACTGGGCACTGGATCAATAGGTTAGTCCAATAAATCATATAAAAAGTTGCCAAAAGTATGTGAAAGTTGTAAAATATTGGCATGAAACAATCAAAAAATATAGATACGACGGAGACGTATGAGATAACAGGGCAGGGGGGCGTGCGTGAGTGTTTCCGTCGCCCCCTCCCTCTGATTTTATGACCGCGGCAAAGCGTGGGGAAGTTGGATCGGCTGCGCCCACGTTTCCACTTCCCCGCATCATGTGGGCACGTTTTCCCCCACGACTTGATTACTTGGAGAAGCACAACCGTCCGCAGTGACCACTATCAATCCCCACACGTGGGCTGAGGACGCGGCTTGGCGGGGCCCAGCCCGTCGTCGCGTCCCATCACGCGCGTGAAGGAAATATGCCCTAGAGGCAATAATAAAGTTATTATTTATTTCCTTATATCATGATAAATGTTTATTATTCATGCTAGAATTGTATTAACTGGAAACATAATACATGTGTGAATACATAAACAAACAGAGAGTCACTAGTATGCCTCTACTTGACTAGCTCGTTAATCAAAGATGGTTATGTTTCCTAACCATGGACAAAGAGTTGTTATTTGATTAACGGGATCACATCATTAGGTGAATGATCTGATTGACTTGACCCATTTCGTTAGCTTAGCACACGATCGTATAGTATGTTGCTGTTGCTTTCTTCATGACTTATACATGTTCCTATAACTATGAGATTATGCAACTGCGTACGGAGGAACACTTTGTGTGCTACCAAACGTCACAACGTGGCTCGGGTGATTATAAAGGTGCTCTACAGGTGTCTCCAAAAGTATATGTTGAGTTGGCATAATTCGAGATTAGGTTTTGTCACTCCGATTGTCGGAGAGGTGTCTCTGGGCCTTCTCGGTAATACTCATCACCTAAGCCTTGCAAGCATTGTAACTAATGAGTTAGTTATGAAATGATGTATTACAGAACGAGTAAAGAGACTTGCCGGTAACGAGATTGAACTAGGTATTGGACACCGACGATCGAATCTCGGGCAAGTAACATACCGATGACAAAGGAAACAACGTATGTTGTTATGCGGTTTGGCCGATAAAGATCTTCGTAGAATATGTAGGAGCCAATATGAACATCCAGGTTCCGCTATTGGTTATTGACCAAGAATAGTTCTAGGTCATGTCTACATAGTTCTCGAACCCGTAGGGTCCGCACGCTAAGGTTTCGATGATGCTTATATTATGAGTTTATGAGTTTTGATGTACCGAAGGAGTTCGAGTCCCGGATGAGATCGGGGACATGACGAGGAGTCTCGAAATGGTCGAGACGTAAAGATCGATATATTGGACGACTATATTCGAGTTCGGAAAGGTTCGAATGATTCGGTATTTTTCGAGTACCGGAGAGTTACGGAATTCGCCGGGAGAAGTATTGGGCCTTATTGGGCCCTGCGGAAAGAGAGAGGGCTGCCTAGGGCAGGCCGCGCTTCCCATGGCCTAGTCCGAATTGACTAGGGGAGGGCCGCACCCCTCCTTCCTTCCCTCTCTCTTCCCTTCCTTGTCTCCTACTCCTAATACATGGAAGGACTCCTAGTTGGACTAGGAAGGGGAATCCTACTCCCTGGGAGTAGGACTCCCCATGGCGCGCCTCCTAGGGCCGGCCTCCTCCTCCCTCCCTCCTTTATATACGGGGCAGGGGCACCCCATGGACACACAAGTTGATCTACGGATCGTTCCTTAGCCGTGTGCGGTGCCCCCTCCACCATATTCCACTTCGGTCATATCGTCATGAGCTTAGGCGAAGCCCTGCGCCGATAGAGTCATATCGTCATGAGCTTAGGCAAAGCCCTGCGTCGGTGGAGCATCATCATCGCCACCACGCCGTCGTCTTGTGGAACTCATCCCCGACGCTTTCTGGATCGGAGCCCGGGATCGCCATCGAGCTGAACGTGTGCTGAACTCGGAGGTGCCGTGACGCTCGGTACTTGGATCGGTCGGATCGTGAAGACGTCGACTACATCAACCGCGTTGTTATAACGCTTCGCTTTCGGTCTCACGAGGGTACGTGGACATACTTCCCCTCTCGCTTGCTATGCCATCACCATGATCTTGCGTGTGCGTGGGAAATTTTTGAAATTACTACGCTCCCCAAGAGTGGCATCCGAGCCTGGTTTTATGCGTTGATGTCATATGCACGAGTAGAACACAAGTGAGTTGTGGGCGATATAAGTCATACCGCTTACCAGCATGTCATACTTTGGTTCGGCGGTATTGTGAGATGAAGCGGCCCGGACCGACATTACGCCAGACGCTTACGCGAGACTGGTTTCACCGCCACGAGCACTCGTTGCTTAAAGGTGACCGCGGGTGTCTGCTTTCTCACTTTAGTTGAACCGAAAGTGGCTACGCCCGGTCCTTGCGAAGGTTAAAACAGCACCAACTTGACAAACTATCGCTGTGGTTTTGATGCGTAGTTAAGAACGGTTCTTGCTCAGCCCGTAGCAGCCACGTAAAACTTGCAACAACAAAGTAGAGGACGCCTAACTTGTTTTTGCAGGGCATGTTGTGATGTGATATGGTCAAGACGTGATGCTATATTTTATTGTATGAGATGATCATGTTTTGTAACCGGTTATCGGCAATCGGCAGGAGCCATATGGTTGTCGCTTATTGTATGAAATGCAAAAGCTATGTAATTGCTTTACTTTATCACTAAGCAAAGAGCGATAGTCGAGAAGCAATAGTTGGCGAGACGACAACGATGCTACGATGGAGATCAAGGTGTCGCTACCGGTGACAATGGTGGTCATGACGGTGCTTCGAGATGGAGATCACAAGCACAAGATGATGATGGCCATATCATATCACTTATATTGATTGCATGTGATGTTTATCCTTTATGCATCTTATCTTGCTTTGATTGACGGTAGCATTATAAGATGATCTCTCACTAAAAATTATCAAGAAGTGTTCTCCCGAGTATGCACCGCTGCTAAAAGTTCAGAGTGCCCGCACACCACGTGATGATCGGGTGTGATAAGCTCACGTCCATCTACAACGGGTGCAAGCCAGTTTTGCACACGCAGAATACTCAGTTAAACTTGACGAGCCTAGCATATGCAGATATGGCCTCGGAACACGGAGACCGAAGGTCGAGCGTGAATCATATAGTAGATATGATCAACATAGTGATGTTCACCATTGAAACTACTCCATCTCACGTGATGATCGGACATGGTTTAGTTGATTTGGATCACGTGATCACTTAGATGACTAGAGAGATGTCTGTCTAAGTGGGAGTTCTTAAGTAATATGATTAATTGAACTTTAATTTATCATGAACTTAGTCCTGGTAGTATTTTGCAAATTATGTTGTAGATCAATAGCTCGCGTTGTTGCTTCCCTATGTTTGTTGCTTTCATATGTTTATTTTGATATGTTCCTAGAGAATATTGTGTTGAAAAATGTTAGTAGCAATGATGCGGATTGGATCCGTGATCTGAGGTTTATCCTCATTGCTGCACAGAAGAATTATGTCCTTGATGCACCGCTAGGTGACAGACCTATTGCAAGAGCAAGATGCAGACGTTATGAACGTTTGGCTAGCTCAATATGATGACTACTTGGTAGTTTAGTGCACCATGCTTAAACGGCTTAGAATCGGGACTTCAAAGACGTTTTGAACGTCATGGACCATATGAGATGTTCCAGAATTGAAGTTAATATTTCAAGCAAATACCGAGTTGAGAGATATGAAGTCTCCAACAAGTTCTATAGCTAAAAGATGGAGGAGAATCGCTCAACTAGTGAGCATGTGCTCGATTGTCCGGGTACTTCAATCGCTTGAATCAAGTGGGAGTTAATCTTCCGATAAGATAGTGATTGACAGAATTCTCTAGTCACCATCACTAAGTTACTAGAACTTCGTGATGAACTATAGTATGCAAGGGATGACGAAAAAGATTCCCGAGCTCTTCGTGATGTTGAAATCGGCGAAGGTAGAAATCAAGAAAGAGCATCAAGTGTTGATGATTGACAAAACCACTAGTTTCAAGAAAAGGGCAAAGGGAAAGAAAGGGAACTTCAAGTAGAATGACAAGCAAGTTGTCACTCCCACGAAGAAACCCAAAGCTGAACCAAAGCCTGAAACCGAGTGCTTACAATCGCATAGGAATTGGTCATCGAAACGGAAATACCCCAAATATTTGGTGGATAAGAAGGATGGCAAAGTGAACAAGGGTATATTTGATATACAGGTTATTGATGTGTGCCTTACTAGTGTTTATAGTATCCCCTGAGTATTTGATACTTGTTCGGTTTCTAAGATTAGTAACTCGAAACAGGAGTTACAGAATAAACAGAGACTAGTTGAGGGTGAAATAACGATGTGTGTTGGAAGTGGTTCCAAAATTGATATGATCATCATCGCACACTCCCTATACTTTCGGGATTAGTGTTAAACCTAAATAAATGTTATTTGGCGTTTGCATTGAGCATGAATATGATTTGATCATGTTTATTGCAATACGGTTATTCATGTAAGTTAGAGAATAATTGTTGTTCTGTTTACATGAATAAGACCTTCATGATCATACACCCAATGAAAATAGTTTGTTGGATCTCGATCGTAGTGATACACATATTCATAATATTGATGCCAAAAGATGCAAAGTTAATAATGATAGTGCAACTAATTTGTGGCACCGCCGTTTGGGTCATATCGATGTAAAGCGCATGAAGAAACTCCATGCCGATGGGTTTTGGAATCACTTGATTATGAATCATTTGATGCTTATAACCGTGCCTTTTTGGCAAGATGACTGAAACTCCGTTGTTCGAACAATGGAACGAAGCTCTTGACTTGTTGGAAATAATACATACCAATGTATGCGATCCAATGAGTGTTGATGCTCGTGGCAAGTATCATTATTTTCTGACCTTCACAGATGATTTGAGCAGATATGCGTATATCTTCTTGATGAAACATAAGTCTGAAATAGTTGAAAAGTTCAAAGAATTTCAGAGTGAAGTGGAAAATCATCGTAACAAGAAAATAAAGTTTCTGCGATCTGATCACGGAGATGAATATTTGAGTTACGAGTTTGGCCTTCAATTAAAACAATGTGGAATAGTTTCACAAACTCATGCCACCTGGAACACCACAATGTTATGGTGTGTCCGAACGTCGTAACCGCACTTTATTGGATATGGTGCGATCTATGATGTCTCTTATCGGTTTACCACTATTATTTTGGGGTTATGCATTAGAGACAGCTGCATTCACGTTTAATAGGGCACCATCTAAATCCGTTGAGACGACACCGTATGAACTATGGTCTAGCAGTAAACCTAAGCTGTCGTTTCTTAAAGCTTGGAGTTGCGATGCTTATGTTAAAAGGTTTTCACCTGATAAGCTCGAACCCAAATCGGAGAAGTGCGTCTTCATAGAATACCCAAAGGTAACTGTTGGGTACACCTTCTATCATAGATCTAAAGGCAAAACATTCGTTGCTAAGATGGATCCTTTCTAGAGAAGGAGTTTCTCTCGAAAGAAGTGAGTGGGAGGAAAGTAGAACTTGATAAGGTAATTGTACCTTCTCCCTTATTGGAAAGTAGTTCATCACAGAAATCAGTTCCGGTGATTCCTACACCAATTAGTGAGGAAGCTAATGATGATGATCATGAAGCTTCAGATCAAGTTGCTACCAAACCTCGTAGGTCTTCCAGAATAAGATCCGCACTAGAGTGGTGCGGTAATCATGTTCTGGAAGTCATGTTACTAGACCATGATGAACCTACGAACTATGAGGAAGCGATGATGAGCCCAGATTCCGCGAAATGGCTTGAGGCCATGAAATCTGAGATGGGATCCATGTATGAGAACAAAGTATGGACTTTGATTGACTTGCTCGATCAGCAAGCCATGTTAAATAAATGGATCTTCAAGAGGAAGACGGACACTGATAGTAGTGTTACTATCTACAAAGCTCAGCTTGTCACAAAAAGGTTTTCGACTAGTTCAAGGTGTTGACTACAATGAGATTTTCTCAACTGTAGCGATGCTTAAGTCTGTCCGAATCATGTTGGCAATTGCCACATTTTATGAAATCTGGCAAATGGATAAACAAAAACCTACATTCCTTAATGGATTTAAAGAAGAGTTGTATATGATGCAACCAGAAGGTTTTGTCAATCCTAAAGGTGCTGACAAAATACGCAAGCTCCAGCGATCCATCTATGGACTGGTGCAAGCATCTCGGAGTTGGAATATACGCTTTGATGAGTTGATCAAAGCATATGGTTTTATACAGACTTTTGGAGAAGCCTGTATTTACAAGAAAGTGAGTGGGAGCACTACAGCCTTTCTGATAAGTATATGTGAATGACATATTGTTGATCGGAAATAATGTAGAATTATTCTGCAAAGCATAAAGGAGTGTTTGAAAGGATTTTTTCAAAGAAAGACCTCGGTGAAGCTGCTTACATATTGAGCATCAAGATCTATAGAGATAGATCAAGACGCTTGATAAGTTTTTCAATGAATACATACCTTGACAAGATTTTGAAGTAGTTCAAAATGGAACAGTCAAAGAAAGAGTTCTTGCCTGTGTTACAAGGTGTGAGATTGAGTAAGACTCAAAACCCGACCACGGCAGAAGATAGAAAGAGAATCAAAGTCATTCCTATGCATCAGCCATAGGTTCTATAAAGTATGTCATGTTGTGTACCAGATCTATTGCATACCCTACCACTAAGCTTGGCAAGGAGTGCAATAGTGATCTAGGAGTAGATCATCGACAGCGGTCAAAATTATCCTTAGTGGAATAAGGATATGTTTCTCGATTATGGAAGTGACAAAAGGTTCGTCAGAAGGGTTACATCGATGCAAGTTTTGACACCGATCCGATGACTCTAAGTCTCGATCTAGATACATATTGAAAGTGGGAGCAATTAGCTAGAGTAGCTCCGCAAGAGCATTGTAGACATAGAGATTTGCAAAATACTTACGGCTCGAATGTGACAGACCTGTTGACTAAAATTATCTCACAAGCAAAACATGATCACACCTTAGTACTCTTTGGGTGTTAATCACATAGCGATGTGAACTAGATTACTAACTCTAGTAAACCCTTTGGTTGTTGGTCACATGTCGATGTGAACTATGGGTGTTAACCACATATAGATGTGAACTATTGATGTTAAATCACATGGCGATGTGAACTAGATTATTGACTCTAGTGCAAGTGGGAGACTGAAGGAAATGTGCCCTAGAGGCAATAATAAAGTTATTATTTATTTCCTTATATCATGATAAATGTTTATTATTCATGCTAGAATTGTATTAACTGGAAACATAATACATGTGTGAATACATAGACAAACAGAGAGTCACTAGTATGCCTCTACTTGACTAGCTCGTTAATCAAAGATGGTTATGTTTCCTAACCATGGACAAAGAGTTGTTATTTGATTAACGGGATCACATCATTAGGTGAATGATCTGATTGACTTGACCCATTCCGTTAGCTTAGCACACGATCGTATAGTATGTTGCTGTTGCTTTCTTCATGACTTATACATGTTCCTATAACTATGAGATTATGCAACTCCGTTTACGGAGGAACACTTTGTGTGCTACCAAACGCCACAACGTAATCGGGTGATTATAAAGGTGCTCTACAGGTGTCTCCAAAAGTATATGTTGAGTTGGCATAATTCGAGATTAGGTTTTGTCACTCCGATTGTCGGAGAGGTGTCTCTGGGCCTTCTCGGTAATACTCATCACCTAAGCCTTGCAAGCATTGTAACTAATGAGTTAGTTATGAAATGATGTATTACGGAACGAGTAAAGAGACTTGCCGTAACGAGATTGAACTAGGTATTGGACACCGACGATCGAATCTCGGGCAAGTAACATACCGATGACAAAGGAACAACGTATGTTGTTATGCGGTTTGACCGATAAAGATCTTCAGAGAATATGTAGGAGCCAATATGAACATCCAGGTTCCGCTATTGGTTATTGACCAAGAATAGTTCTAGGTCATGTCTACATAGTTCTCGAACCCGTAGGGTCCGCACGCTTAAGGTTTCGATGATGTTATATTATGAGTTTATTTTGATGTACCGAAGGAGTTCGAGTCCCGGATGAGATCGGGGACATGACGAGGAGTCTCGAAATGGTCGAGACGTAAAGATCGATATATTGGACGACTATATTCGGAGTTCGGAAAGGTTCCAATGATTCGGTATTTTTTGAGTACCGAGAGTTACGGAATTCGCCGGGAGAAGTATTGGGCCTTATTGGGCCCTGCGGAAAGAGAGAGGGCTGCCTAGGGCAGGCCGCCCCCCATGGCCTAGTCCGAATTGACTAGGGAGGCCGCACCCTCCTTCCTTCCCTTCTCTCTTCCCCTTCCTTGTCTCCTACTCCTAATACATGGAAGGACTCCTAGTTGGACTAGGAAAGGGGAATCCTACTCCCGTGGGAGTAGGACTCCCATGGCGTGCCCCTCCTAGGGCCGGCCTCCTCCTCCCTCCCTCCTTTATATACGGGGCAGGGGCACCCATGGACACACAAGTTGATCTACGGATCGCTCCTTAGCCGTGTCGGTGCCCCCTCCACCATATTCCACTTCGGTCATATCGTCGCTGCTTAGGCAAAGCCCCGCGCCGGTAGAGTCATATCGTCGCGAGCTTAGGCGAAGCCCTGCGTCGGGGAGCATCATCATCGCCACCACGCCGTCGTCTTGACGAACTCATCCCCGACGCTTTCTGGATCGGAGCCCGGGATCGCCATCGAGCTGAACGTGTCTGAACTCGGAGGTGCCGTGACGCTCGGTACTTGGATCGGTCGGATCGTGAAGACGTACAACTACATCAACCGCGTTGTTATAACGCTTCCGCTTTCGGTCTACGAGGGTACGTGGACATACTCTCCCCTCTCGTTGCTATGCCATCACCATGATCTTGCGTGTGCGTAGGAAATTTTTTGAAATTACTACGTTCCCCAATAGCGCGTGGCCTGGTAGGGCCTCGTCGGCCCCTGTTCAACACGTGGTGCCTGCGTCGGGCTGCGAGGGGCGCGTCCCTTCCCCTCCAAGACTCTGCGGACGCCTCGGTTTCACGCCCATGCAAGGGTGCCGCGATCCGGATTTCGGAAGCCGGCAAACAGTGGGTGTTGCCGGGACCCGGCGGTCGTAAACTTCATCAACACTAGCCGCCTTCTTAGGGGATGAAACTATGAAGGCCCCCTGCTTGAAGCCAGTTGGCCTTCACAGCTTCAGGGACTACTGTCGGGGGGATAGACCCCGGGCAGGCAACGAGACCCGGATCTTTTTCAAAAACATCGGGGCCAACAAGGCCCCTCAATCCTGCACACCTTGGTCGGCTTCCCAACGCAACCCGGCCAGCCGGCTGGTGCATGCCGGCTGGTCCAAAGGAGCCGACCTCCAGCCGGCTATAGTAATCTGCCCTTTACGTCGGCCCCGACGGGCGCGACAGCCGTGTCAACAAAACCACCGCCCGGGGCGGGCGGCACCCTGGAGGCACGACCCTGTAGCAAGACGGAGCCACTGTCCCGTGACGTCCGGCAAGGCACGCCTATAGTCCCCATCATCCAGCCATACCCGCACCCGGCAGCCCCGGTACGGCCTGCACCCGGCGGACCCAGCAAGACCCATACCTAATGGACCCGGCGCCCCCTACTGCCGGCTCCTAAACACTGACACTAGGGTCCCGCGCCCATGTAATGAGACCATTGTAACCCCGGAGGGCAGCCTATAAGACCACCCGGTGCCCCTCCATGCAAAGGGCTGGGATCTAGTAGAACACACGCGCGCGCGCGCGCGCACACACACACACACACACAGAGAAGGAGCTGCCTATGCACTGGCTAGTCTCCCTTCCACCTATAAACAATTCAAGGAGCAAGCTTGTATCCTCCACATATAAACCACACTCGGCAGGACTAGGGGTGTTATCTCTCCGGAGAGCCCCGAATCTGGGTACGTCTTGCGTCTCACGCTCGCTCGTACCAACCTCGCCTCTGGAGCCCAACAACTCCCACTTGCGGTCTTGCCTGTTCCTCTTTTTATCCATCCCATGGCATCTGCCGTGAGCTCACCATGACAAACTTTGACAATTTTTCTCTTCAAGAACTATATGAGATATAAGTTTAGAATATATCGTAAAAGAGTAGCCAGGAAAAACATGTCATTATTATGCCCTATCGACAACTCTACAGAATCGAACACTACAAACCTTCTCCGTAACAAAAATACTAACATACTCAAATCCTGCTTATTAAGTTTTAGTCTCTGTAACAGAAATACTAAAATACTAAAAAAATACTACAAGCCGATATATCACTGATGTTTAGTCAATATTCACGGTAAATCTGTGGGAACCAACCGATTTAGCTCCCAATTTTTTTATTTTGGTTGAGATTTTGCAGTCTTGATGCCTCATGTTTGTGTAGATGGCTACTTCCGGTACATCTCAGGTCGTTTACGAGGAATACGGATGACATGGCTTACAAGTTTGCCATGTTGATTGATCTTGATGATACAAAAACCTGATATATTTTAAAAACATTGTCGATAAATAGGCGCCTGATAAAATTGATAAATCGGCCAATAAGCTGATTTATCTCTTATCTTGGGTCGACTGCTAATTTACCGAGGAGCGATATCCCAAACATTGTTATGAACAAGGGGCACAAACAAAGTACTTTGGTTTGAACTCCAAGAACATATCCTAAACCCGAAGTCCTGAAAAGTCACTCTCTACACATTTCTTTGTATGAATCTCTAAGCCCAATACTTCCAGCATTTTATCTTTGGTACTACCGAGCCACTTAGAGTTATTCAAGTTTAGAGAAAAAACTATGCTTTAATAGTTGGAAACCTTCATTCATTTTGTTTCGGAACTACTGATCTAATCCACTTTGAAACGTTCTTTGTTTGCTCTATCACTTCCGAGCGTAATTTTTTACAATCATCACTTCAAAGTTGTTTAATTTTTCTTGTGAGTCACATTATAAATTTGGTACCTTCGTTATTTTTCCTTCGGAAATTCCAGTTGTGATTTAGAGTTTTCCCTGCAACTTCTCATTTTGATGACTTTTTAATTGGTTTTACCCGATATTCCAAAGTTATCCTATTCCTGCAGAAAGAAGCAATCTATTTAATTTTGAACAATTGCACATAATTTTCAGTACTTCTGAGTGCTATATTATGTTTATTTTTTCAATGTTGCCTTGGTCATGCAAATTTATTTTAACTGTCTTGGTAGTTCTTCTAGTTTTCTTCTGACACTTTACAACCTTCTTACTTTCGAGTAACTTCATATTTTGGATCCTCTCATACCCTTTCATGGCTCCTTCGAATCCATTCCAACTTTAATCATTTCGCTCATGCATTCCACCCATTGCAAGCCATTCCACTCAATCCCACTCCACACCACTCCTTCTATCTCCACCATAAAGGAAAAGAGATCCAAGGCAAGATAATAAGGAAAGAAGTGTTGGGTGATTCCATGTTCACTTATTTGATTCTTTGAAGGCCAAGAACTCCCCTTTCCTGAATCCCTACAACACAAGTTCATCTCTTCCACAACAATATCCTATTCTTGTGGCAAAGTGATCCTTAGGATTTTTTAGAGAATCTTTGACTGAAGATCACTCAAGGAGTTGTTACCAAGTGACTTTGCTTTTTTTGTTACTCTTGGATGACGTGCGCATCCTAGACGGTTAGGGTACACTTGAGATCCTGTCAGGTTCTACGTGAAATGGACTAGAGAGTTTGTACGGGATCAAAGATCACCTACTTGGTGAAGATCTACCCTTAGTGGTACTTCTAAGTGCAAGTGATCCCCTATCACTGAATATGTAACATCTAGGTCATCAACTTGTGATCAGTGACACCATTGACCAAAACAACTCCCGCCAGTGGTGATGATATCAGCTTTGATAGGGTGTGGGTGGTGCTCATCAGCGGACAGCGGTGTGACAAAAGGGGGCATTTGGTCATGTAGAATTGATGTGTGACATCATCCATCAGTAGAGAATCCATTATTTGTCCTCGACTCATTCTTATTGATGAGTATTTGTGCGCCCCTCGGCGATGAGGCACATCATTGACGAGAGCAAGCTCATCCGTTAGTCGAGGCCCGTCAACAAAGGGTATTTATTTTCCAGCAATGTGTTCTAGCCTCACGTGCATATGATGCATGTTATTTGGTCCAAATAGGCACAAAAAGACCAGATGAGATATATTCTTACACAAGCCTTTTCTATTTGTATTGTCTATCCTTCATAATATGATTTATCTTTTTTGTTTCTCAAGTTGTGGATCGAATCAAAGATTGATAGCTTGTGACATCATATCTTCATCATCTACTCGAATTTGGTTTGAAAACAATGATTTTAGGGACTATTTTGACCCCATGTGCATAAGCTAACTAGGGATGATACCCCGTGCGTTGCAGCAGAAATTGGATGCCATTATTTCTATGAGATTTTGTGGTTTGAACCTTGAGTAATTAGCAACATGAGCATTGAAATTAAATTACATATAATATATTACATTTGATTATTATATAGTTGTAAAACATTTACTTAATATAAATAACATGGATGATGTATGTTAGGTCGCACATGCATAGTGGCATGATGAGTTGCTATAGTTGCATGGCTAGAGAATTAAATTTAGTGGTGCATGCATAGTAACATGATGAGTTGGCATAGTTGCATGTCAATATAAGTGAGTTAGTGAGGATGAACTATTTAGATATATAGGGTTCTCATCTTGTCCATGAAACTATTCCCCGAACGCTTTCTGCTTCTAGCCCTAGCGAGAGGAAACCTTGGGCGCGTCGCGCCGCCACACCACCACTTCTCCCACCATCGGTAGGTTGCTGCCCTCTCCTACCTTACTGGCCCTGCCGGTGGGGGCGTGCGTGGAGACATCGATCTATGATATGATGATGTAGTTCCCACCGTTTTGTGTATTTAGATACTCCTTCATCGTCCATCTCTTTGATCCTTCTTGGAGAATTATTCTTCCTTAGACCTTTACATCTCGACAATGTTTTTTGTGGTAGCGTCAATGGTTTGTGGGCGTAGATTCCTGTCGTCCACTCTGGAGATGAGACTAGAGTTTGCAGGGTTTCCCGGCGCGGCGGTGACTTCCTTCGCAGTTGGGTCCTCCGACCTCATCTCCGTCACGTTGATGCGCTCTCGATTGCCTGCATTAGGACTGTGAGATTTAATGAAGGTCAGGCACTTAATATGCGATTCTTCCTGTTGTTACGACTACTTCTCAATGACGATGATCATGTAGGACCGGGGTCAGCAATGTTAGGTTGACCCCGATGTTTGAGTGGGGTTGGATGGTCCGCCATTTGCCGCTTCAAGAGAGAGACAATTGACCGTGAGGGCATCAATATAATTTTAGTTTATTTGGCCTATTTTTACCACTGATTTGGTCGATAGATCAACGTGCTTTTTGGTAAATTAAAAAGAAGTGCAAACATATCTCACTGCAGCTAATTTTACCCAATTTCTGAAATGAAAAATGTGGGTGAAAGAGAGGAGAACCGCTCGCTTGTCCCTACTAAATTAGCCGCCTAGAGAAACCCACGACGAATCGTCCGAAACTGACCCCCCGCAAAAGCAAATCAACGGACGTAGCGACGGTCCGACGATGAGCCGGCCAGGGACCACAAATCAATCGAAGTAGCAACCTCTTGGTGCACTGCAAGAGCAACCCGGGCCGTGTAGGTGTGGCACTCCTCTGAGGCTCTGAGGGCTCCGCCAAATTCCTTACCGAATTGGTCTCTGACGTGTGGGTCCAAGCACCCGCACCAACAGTTACGCCTCCGCAACAACACGCAGGTCCAGGTGGGACCATTTTCCATTCTCATCATAGACCAAACCCTGACGGCTGACGTGTCCCGGGACAAGTACGTGCCCTTCTTCATTCTTGTCTCGCCGATTCCATATAACCAGCGCCGCTCCTTTTCGGATTCCCCGCAGAAAAGTGGGTGAAAAAGAGCAACGGAGGAACAATCCAAGACCCTCTTCTCCGCCGCGCCTGCCACCCGCTAAGGCCCGCCTATCGGCCCGAATGGCCTCACCCCCTTCCCCTTCCCCGCCCTCGCCGCCGCCGCCGCCGGCCGAGGAGCCACGCAGCGGCGGGGGCAGGGCGCCGATCCCGCCTTACGTGAAGGCGGCGGCGGGGTCGCTCGGCGGCGTGATGGAGGCATGCTGCTTGCAGCCCATCGACGTGGTCAAGACGAGGCTGCAGCTGGACCGCGCGGGGGCCTACCGCGGCATCGCGCACTGCGGCACCACCGTCGCGCGCGCCGAGGGCGTGCCGGCGCTCTGGAAGGGCCTCACCCCCTTCGCCACCCACCTCACGCTCAAGTACGCGCTCCGCCTCGGCTCCAATGCCATGCTGCAGTCCGCCTTCAAGGACCCCGTCACCGGCAAGGTCTCCGCGCAGGGCCGCCTCGCCTCCGGCTTCGGCGCCGGCGTCCTCGAGGCCCTCATCATCGTTACCCCATTCGAGGTCAGATTGCACATCTCTCTTCCTCTTCTTACTTCTTATATGTAAGTATATTATAGTGGAATTTCTATGAGTTCCCAGATCGTTCGTGCTTGCTTTCCGTGAGTACGGATGTGTTCACATTTTGTATTCGTATATAATTTGGACAGCTCTAGATGATTCCTTGCTGGGATCTTAAAGTGTAGTTTGTCGATGTTGATGTACATAAAAAAAGAACGAAAACATAAACCAGATCCCGGCAGCTATTTAATATTGTGTGTGCATGATGTTGATGCATTTCTGACAACCTGTCCGTTGGGATTAAAACATGAAAGCTCTGTGATTTGCGGTCCAATTCTGGTCTGCTACTAGTAACATGCGCAAGGAAGTGATGAGGCATTTGTCTACCTACCCTGCCCTATTAAAATGCTGTCAAATACTACTACGTTTGACCCAGAAGCACCTGCTCCTCGTGTTAATGATGTCCGTGTTAGCATTCGGCTGCCCACTAGAATGCTATCAAGTGCATTTGACCGAGAATGCTGTGTAGTTGTGGTACCTTTAGTCTAAGCTGTTCTTTTCTGATAGATGGAGCCCACCGGCCTTGATTTCATTCAGAAATCAGAGAAGTATCGCACACACTCCACCCAGAACCAGGGCTGGATACAAACCACCCAGACCCTGCAAAGCTAAAATCACTGCAGCTACCAGATCAAACTGAAAATAACATTCAGGTAGAAATAAAAGACACGATGAGTTGCTGTTGCAAAGCTAAAATCACTGCAGCTACAAGATCAAACTGAAAATAACATTCAGGTAGAAATAAAAGACACGATGAGTTGCTGTTTACATCAAAAGCTAGACAGAAGATCATCCAGAACAGGCACCAATGGACACGAGGAAGTAAAGGAAGCGACGACTAAATTGCTTGTACCATGGTGATAGGATTCCAGCCATGCCAACGTCTATACACCTCCTGCGCCAACATTGCCAGTCTATGGCATCCCTGCCACAACGGCCACCTTACTGCAGGGGCACCCAGGATGTTAAGAAATGACAAACATATAGAACTATATTGGTGGGATCTCCCGGCGCACACATTGAAAACATGATTTTATTCCTAGTTTTAACATAAGGCCCAGAAGATAGCAGCCACACCAATCTTAAGAAACTTTCTGTCTCTTCCTACAGAAACATTAAACCAACCAGAAAAAATATCATTAAAATCCACCGGCTTATGTATCACTCCCAGCACCACACTAGCTACAATCCAAACATATTTAGTCTCAATTGTAGCATTGTATTATCAGCAAGGACTAGAAAACTAGAATGATAAGGTGCTAGGATCAGAATTCAAACATTACCTAGTTTGGGACAAAATGCGCAGCTTTTTTGGTATTGTAACAGGGAAGCGGAGCTTGATCTTATAACATGAGTGATGCATTGTGAATATTGGTTCTGAGGTTCCTCTGGTGTTTACGTGTAGAGTACCTGCCTGATTAGACTGCATGGAAGTATTAAGAAAATACTCTTAATTAGTACTACAGTACATGTTGCTTGAAGTTACAAAACTATGTGAAAATAGACTCCCAACACTGTAGCTGCATTGAAATGGATACTTAAACCGAAAACCACCATTGTATATTTTTTCAAATTCACTTTTTTCATCTTTGACTGGAAGTGCAGTGTTCTATAGTTGAATCATCAGTGCATGAGGAAACTTTTTTCATCTTTGACTCGAAGTGCAGTGTTCTATAGTTGAATCATCAGTGCATGAGGAAAACTGTGTTACACCAAGACAACCAAGCATTTGCTTAACCTCCGTGCCAAAATATAAGACGTTTTTTCAGTTCAATTTGAACAGAAAAAATGTCTTATATTTTTGGACGAAGGTAGTATTAGATATTCCACGAAGAAAAAGAGAAAAATTATACTCTCTCAGTTCCTAAATATAAGACCTTTTATGGATGTAGTCCATAGTGGAATCTCTAAAAGGTCTTATATTTAGGAACGGAGGGAGTAGGAGGGAGTATTAATTTTGACTTCTGTTGCTGTACCTTCTCATATTCATAGGGAAAACTGAAATGTACATTCTGTCACTGTGATTATGTTTTATTTCAAGCTTGTTTGAGGGATTTTGTTAGAGTACGTAATGGGCCTAATGGCCTGGGCTGGCGGTATAGCCCGTTAGTCTAAGGGTTAATTAGAGATAAGGGTCGTTTGCTTAGGGGTCAAGTAAGCCTTGGTTGGGAGTCAAGTAAACCTCTCTATATAAAGAGAGGAGATGTATCAATCTAATCAAGCAAGAATTAAGAAGGAAATCCCTTCCATCTTGCCCGGTCGTGGGCAAAAGGCCCTCGGCCGGCCCTCTCGCGCCCTCCTTCTAGCAGCCACATAACAATTTGGTATCAGCTAGGTTCGGTTCGATCATGTCTTCACCACTGCCCAACCCGTCTCTTCTGCTGCCGGTCACATCGTCGCCTGCGACCACCACGACCGTCGCCCCGCTTCTGCCCGCGCCGGGATCCTCCGTCGCGCCCTTCGCCGCCCTCACCCGGAGGAGGTGTCCGGGCGCTGCGGGACCTAACCTGTGGTTCAGAGATCCGCTGTTTTGGCCGGGTCCTACGGGCGCACCTGCTCGCCGGTGTGGCTGCTGTGGCAGCCGCCGCCGCCGGTCGCACCCATATGCGCCGCCCATCGCCGCCATCAGCGCCGCCGGCAGCCGCCGCGCCAGCGGCCTCTGCTCGCCTTCGCCGCCGCCGCAGCTGCCATCCACCGCCACCACAGCCCGCCCTGGCTGCCACTGTGGCAGCCGCCGCTCCTGGCGGCATCCGTCGCGCCCGGCGCTCCGCCGCAGCAGCCGCTGTAGCTGCAGCAGCCACCGCCGGTCAGCTCCGGCCCCGCATCAACTGCGCCGGCGGGAGTCCCGATGCACCAGATCAAGTTTCCGTCGTCGCCATCATCGCTTCCCCAAGGCGTCCGCATCCAGCAGATCAAGTTCCCGCCGTCACCGCTTCCGGCTTGGATCACTACCCGCCACGTGTTGACGGCGGTGAGGCTGCAGGCTGCTGCGCGCGGGGTGTAGTGTTAGAGTACGTAATGGGCCTAATGGCCTGGGCTTGCGGTATAGCCCGTTAGTCTTAGGGTTAATTAGAGATAAGGGTCGTTTGCTTGGGGTCAAGTAAGCCTTGGTTGGGAGTCAAGTAAACCTCTCTATATAAAGAGAGGAGATGTATCAATCTAATCAAGCAAGAATTAAGAAGGAAATCCCTTCCATCTTGCTCGGCCGTGGGCAAAAGGCCCTCGGCCGGCCCTCTCGCGCCTTCCTTCTAGCAGCCACATAACAGATTTGCTGTAATGTTTCTATATGTTGGATGCAGGTGGTAAAGATTAGATTGCAGCAACAAAAAGGACTAAGCACGGACCTACTGAAATATAAAGGGCCCATACACTGTGCGAAGACAATTGTTCGTGAGGAAGGCATTTTTGGTCTGTGGTCTGGAGCATCACCAACCGTCATGCGTAACGGTACAAACCAAGCTGCCATGTTCACAGCCAAGAACACGATAGACATTCTTCTCTGGAAGAAGCATGAAGGAGACGGCAAGGTTCTCCAGCCATGGCAGTCAATGGTCTCTGGGTTCCTTGCAGGAACCGCAGGGCCGATCTGCACCGGGCCTTTCGACGTTGTGAAGACCAGGCTGATGGCCCAAGGGAGGACCGGCGACATCAAGTACAAGGGCATGTTCCATGCGATACGGACGATACACGCGGAAGAGGGCCTCCGGGCCCTGTGGAAAGGCCTGCTTCCCAGGCTCATGAGGATTCCACCTGGCCAGGCCATAATGTGGACAGTGGCTGATCAGGTGATGGGCCTCTACGAGCGAACATATCTGCAGTCGGCTAATGTGTAACCCGCCGCCTGCTTTCGAAGCTGCTGCGCCGAATTGATTGGTTAGTCGTCACCATTTTGGGTTGCCTGGAATCCTGGATATTCATTTGTTCATTGCTTGAGAGACTGGTATTGGTCGGAGCAATGAGCCCATGTACTTTAGTAGTACACAAAATAATGATTAAACCCCTTCCAATTTTGATAAGAATGTTCTGATGACCGACTGTTATGGATGTGAACTTGAATACTAGCACCGATCTGCTTACTGGGCTGATGATGTTCATATCCAGGCCATGGGCCAGATGTAAGAAGCGATGATAGCACCAATCTGCTTACTGGGCTGATGATGTTCATATCCAGGCCATGGGCCAGATGTAAGAAGCGATGATAAAGCCCATTACGGACGATGAGCAAACCTGGACTCTCCCTCCAACGCATTATCTCGGGCCGATGGGTGTCACTCTCTGCAGTCTGCATGATTGGCGATTGCCTTTTGAGAGCTTCAACTTTCACTCAGTAGGCAGTTGGCTGTACTGTAGATTCAGCAACCTACCTCATGGAGTTTCCTTGCGACATGGGGGTCCCTGAGTGACCTCCAAATCCGAGACAGAGAGATGCTGCCGCTGACGCAACGATCACCGGGCTTTTAGCATTGCCCTGCGCCGATCAGCTTGCGCACTACCTGACCTGACCTGACCTCAGAAGGCATCCAATTCCGGGTGGTGACGCCGTTGCGGTTCTTTTGCTCACTCGCATTTTCTTGTGAAAACACCTCATCAAGGGAAGGCATCTGGTTCTCCTTGTGTTGTTGCAGATGAGAGTCGTTCAGCCATTCAACACTGTCCATGTCCTCGCCACAAACCCTCGCTTGAAAATAGCCCTGGTGCCTCTGCTGCGGATCGCCCAAGTTGCTGCACGCTTTCTGCACCCGGTTGCTGTCTCCCGGCAGGCAGCTCTGTTTTCATCCATGCATGCGCTCTGCCGTGCGCGTTCTTAGGCCAACTTCACCGCGCGACCCCAAACAGACATCTGGATTGGGCTGAATCTGTCCCTTTAGGCGCGATGATGACGCCCGTGTCCGGTCAGATCCATTGGGTCGCATCGCGCCACCGCAGCGTCGTGCCGCACCCCAAATCGTGTCCGGGATGGACGGGATTAAAAATAATAATTAAATAACTAAAAAAGCAAATAAACGCATTTAAAAAAAAACATAAAACATATATATAGGTTGGCCACAAAACGGCCTAGTTTCAACGGCCACTTAAAAGGCCCAGATTCATAATTAACATAATAAGAAAATTAAAAAAACCTCCCGCGCCTCTGTCGCGCCTGCGTCGCGTCTTGCGGGCGCCACCGTTTTCATCGGCCGCCGGTGTCGCTGCTGCCGCTGACGAGGTCGACGTAGTCCGGCGGCGTCGAGGTGGGCGGCGGTGCGTGGTGGACGGGCGGCTGGACGGCCGGAGGTGCTCGCACCACCTCCTCACGCGCGACGCCCCGCCCGGAGCGGGCACCGCCACGCCTGTGTCGGCGGCCATCTCCGCGCAATGGCACGACCAGCCCCACCTCGCCCAGAGCTTCGAACGCGGGCGGTCCTCCTCCATCGGCTCGCCGTGGCGGCCGCCGTGGCGGCCGCCACCGCAGCCCGGAAGGAGGGCCATGGCCTCCTCCGAGCCGCCCCATCGCCGCTCGTCGTGCGTGTTCATGGAGTCGCCCATGACACGCCGCAGAGACGGGCCTCCTCCACCGCTGCGCGGAGGAGGGGGGGAGACGGAGACGGGAAGGCGACGGCGTGGGCTCGTCACGCACCACAGACGCCGCTGCTCAAGACGTGGCCTCCGCGCCTCGACACGGTGCCGGGCGGCGTAGGACGCGCGCCGCCGCGCCGTGCTCGCCCCGGAGCCATGTGTCCCAGAGCGGCGAAGTCGGGGCGACTGTGGTCGTAGTACTGTGTCGCCGGGGAGGCGGCGGCGGCGGTTGATCTCATCGCGCTGCACGGCCGGCCGCCGCGCACGGCGGGATGGGGACCCGTCCGCGGAGAGGTGCCACCCGTTGGGAGGTGGCGTCGCTTCCACGGACCGGCGTCCTCGTTTCCCAAGATTTCTCCGGCATACGTCCGCGCAGATGTATCGCGGTCGCGCTTCGCCGGAGGGCCGAAGGGCAATGGTGAAGGGGCGGCGCGGGGCCCGACGGGAGGAGCGCGGCGGAGACGCGGGCTCGACGGAGGAGCGCGGCGGAGACGCTGGCTCTCCTCCTTCACGGAGCGCGGCGGCGCTTCGAGGAGGAGCCGCCTCGCGGTCGTGCTTGCCCTTGCCGCCTGTGGCCCATGGCGAGGCGGGCGGCCGGCGAGCTCGAGGAGAGGCGGGCTAGGGTTTCTTCGCCGCCGGGTTCGAGGAGGCATTGGTGGTGGCGTGGGGCGGTGTGGACGACGACCGCCCACGCTTCCCACTTAAAGAAGGACGGCGACCGCCGACGTCGCGGATGATGGGGGGCCGCCCGCCGGCGCATTGATGTGGGCGGGTGGGAGGTAGGTGGCCGCCTGCCACGTGGCCCCGAAGCGGACGAGGCACGCGTCCGTTTGGTGTCCGCCGCGATCCAAACCCGCCGTAAGTTTGCGCTCGAAATGGGTCGGCCCGGACATAAACCGAACATAATGGATCCGGGCCGTCGCGCGCTGGGCCGCCTCCTTTGTCCCTTTTACCCCAAACGGACAGGGCCGGACAAAATGGGGTCGCACGGTGGAGTTGGCCTTACCTGTCTGCCCAACCATTACAGGGCCGTGTGTCTGTCCTCGAGACACCCAGGAGGAACGGAGCCCAGCAGCAAGCAAATCGGTAGATGCATGAATCAGTGTTATACTTTACTCGATGGCTACATATGTTTCTTTCCCCTTATGTTTCTTATATTAAACTAGGCAAATGCCCGTGCGTTGCAATGGAGAACACTCGTATACTATATATATAAGTGATATTTTTAAGTAATGCTATCAATATGTCAGCTCGATGAAGAAACTTTACTCAGTTTCTCCTCTCCTTTTATTTCAGTATTGTACATGCACAATGCATTTATTTGTTTAAATAAATGAGTGCCACAACATGCATATTGCAAAAAATACTAAAAGTTCTCACGTCCGGAGAAACCTCTTGCAAAATGCTTACCTGCCTCCTTTTGCAAGTCTGGCATGTACTCTAGTACTCCCCTCGTCCCAAAATAAGTGTCTCAACTCTAATATAACTTTATACTAAAATTAGTACAAAGTTGAGACACTTTGGGACGGAGGCAGTAATACTCACCCAAAGCTTTCTCCACTATTACCTCCATGTTTCTTGATAAACAATAAGTGAGGAAATAATAAAATTACATTAAAAAGACCGACCTCGAATTAAGAAACCTCTCTCTTGGATTCAGTCGTTTACCCTAGCTACAAGGGAATGAAGAAGACGGGCTGAGGGAGGCGTAAGCGGAACCTGCGAACCGGGGTGCTCTCTCCTGTCTCCTACATTGCCGAACCTATTTGATATATTTGAAATACATTTTCATGTACGGGATCAGCTTAATACTGGGAGGTATGTTTATAAAATTAAACTTGTTTAGAGACAGTAAATTTAAGCAGAATATAATTGCATGTAGATGTACATAGTACTCTCTTGGAGCCCAGAAACTTCGATACGTAATTATCATATACATAGATTGATTTTCATATTGACACCAATACATTGCATTGAGGATGCACGACCATGTTGCAGGTGCGCGCAGAGCTGCAGGTGTTGTGGCGGCAGGTGTGACGTTCCTGCGGTTGTGCAAGCAGCATCGTACATCAAGACCAAAGAATGCAGAACCGTGCATGCCAGCTACATGGTCATTATCTTCTCTGAATGATGCTTAACTCACAAAACGAATGCTCACTATTCACCATTTACTTATTAGAAAGGAGATAAAATCTTGTGCGTAAAGAAACATGACAGCAAATTAGATGTCAATTGTTTCAGTAACGACCTATAAATTGCAAAGGATATAAACATGCCAGCCAAAATCAATATGCAGCTGCGTAGGAGCTCAGAAAATCCAAGACCTGCATGCATTACCATGGACGTCATTGAGGGGCATGAGCAGGTCATGGATAGGCGTCCACGCTGCTCTAAAGGATGTCCCTCGCGGACCCAAGGCCGGCCCATGCATGCTCACGTTCTCACCTTGTTCTTGCTGTCTGCAGTCGCTGTGCGAGCGTGTGCATTGTCGGAGTCACTGTGCGTTGCCTGCATCATCACGTTTAAGGAGGAGAGCCACACGCCGAGACCGGCGGAGGGTGTTGTCGGTGCCCATTAGAGGTCGTGTCATCGGCGCCGCCGAGCACCGCACCGGACCAGACACTTCATTGCGCAGCGCAACGCTGTTGGCGCGCACACCATGGCTGAACCAGAGGCCTTGTATGGTAGATGTAGTCCCGATGCAATGATCATATGAATGCAGCGCACGCTCCTACAGTCGAGGATTCCCCGGTGCTTACGGCGGCCGATTAGAAGATGGGCAGAGCGGAGGTATATCGTGGTGGACGACAACAATGCGGAGGCCACCAGAGCGCGCTGAAAAGAGCGGCGGCGGCGACGGAGGCGACACTATCCGGGCAAAGCAGATTCGATGTTGCTGTTACGATCCAATCGTGACTTTGGTATGTGACGGGCGCCAAGGGCGTGGTCTTCGTATGGTATCGTGTAAGGAAGAATATTGATCACGGTTTCAATGAAAGAAGGAATGAGAGATTGATCACCGTTTGTTTGAAAGAAGGAAAGTGATTGAATGAATTGATTGCCATGCATGAATTGATTGTGTTTGAATTAATTGTGTCTAGTTGCCTTATGTGAAAAGATTGCGTTTGGAATAATTGCCTCTGGTTACCTTATCTGATTGATCGCGTCTTATTTGTCCGGCCAGAGGAAGAAAACCGTAAGGGAGAAAACCGGGACGGGGGAAAGAAAATCGGGGAGTAAGGGGATCGTACGAGAGGTTGGACGAAGCGGGGAACGTAAGAGGGGAAACGGAACACTACGTTTCTTTTAGATAGTAGAGATTAAAGGGAATCTTCAGCGCCCGATTGGCTCCGACGAACCCTCACCAGAGTGCAGCGCACACAACATATATATGGCGTGGTCACTTGCCGGCCACGCAGGACGGAATCGAGCACAGACCAAGAAACAGGGGACGCTTGCATTTTCCTGTCTCCAAATCAAATGCCCTGGTTTCGTCTCAAACATGCAGCCTCCCTACTTTCTGAAACCACAGCGGATCCACATGCTATGCCAAATTTGGAACTTTTTCTCTTGTGCTCCGCCCGCTGATCATGCGCTCATCATGCATGCATGCCAGTGGTGCGAGTGATTCATCCCACACTCCGCAAAGCAATATTTATCCATTCTCATCTCTCTGTGTGTTTAAACTCGAATAATTGTCCTATATATATATATGTATGTATACAATCACGCATTATCTGGAGCAAATACCAAGGCCTCTGCTTTGGTATGCCTTTCCTCCAGGAATTGCATACGTCTTTCTTTCTTTCTTTATCGGAAAAAGGGATTGCATACTTGGATATGGACCGAGGGAGAGTTTGTGTGGCGAGAAGCGAGATCAGCTGCTAGTAAATGAGAAAGAGCATCGAGGAAGTGATCGGCGGTGAATTGACTGCTCGTTAAGCAACTGTTTTTTTTTCTCTTTCTTCCAAAGTTGCACCGGCACTCTGAAAGTGGAAAGGAAAGGATGTTTACAAAGTTGCTTCCGTGTATGTCGTCTCAACAAAACAGGATCAAATTGCATTGTCAGTTCGTCACCGGAAAAGAGAGACAGCGATGCTGCCTGTGCTGACAGGATTGTCGCCCGAGGTTATGATGAATGATTTTCAACCAAAACACAGGAGCTCTGCCGTTACTCCATAACAAGGAAGAAAAATACAGTGGCCCTCCTGGAAAGAAAGAGCAGCAGCAGCAAGCAAAAGAGAAGTAGCTAGACTGAATTCTTGAAGGACAAGATCTCTTGTGGTGCATACCTATCCGGCCCAAATCTGGTACTAGTATTCCACTTTCTTTAAGCGAACGATTAGGCTGAGTTGACTTGTGTATTTTTGATCGAGGATGCAATATTCATTCCAGCTATCTGTCTGTGGTGCATATACGACTTGGAATACAAGGTCGATCTGAAATTCTTACTAGTAATGGGGAGTGCCCATACTTGGTCGGCTCAAAGTTGACGGGAATCATTATGCCCAACTACTCCCTCATTTCTGGTTTATAAGGCTTATCTTAAAATTTTAGTTTTTCCGTTTTATAAGGCTCAATTAGGTTGTTCTCATCATATGCTCGATTTCGCCGCATTAAATCATCGTACGTAAAGATTAAAACAAAATTGACCAATACATGTGCTTTATGCATGCATGCACTGCAATTAATGCATTGCTAAACACAATTGTTTAAGGAAAACAAGCACATTAATTAAATAGTTTTGCAAACTACAAAATAATTTCCACCATTCATCATCTATCTTGATTGTTGAGATTTTTGAATTGAGCCCTATAAACTAGAAAGGAGGGAGTACTACTGTACTCATGATAATCGACTAAACGGCTCTCATCAAGCTTCAACTGGACGTGCCTTCTCTAGAGAAGAGAAAATCCCTGTTCATCCGTCGTAGTAACTGAAAACTAGACTCCCAGTGGCTGCTCTGTTTTCCAGGTGCCTCAGCCTCAGGTCATGTTCGTTTTTCCGTTAACAAGTGCGTCGGGGAGCGTGAGCAACGGTTTCCTCGATGGATCTTTCCCCTTTTCTCTCCGGAATTCAGTTGGTCAACTTGGGGTAGCTGTTGAAAAGCAATTGCAAGTTGGAGGAATATACCGGCACAGAAAAGATGTGCGAATTGTTGGGATAGATACTACTACTGCCCCGTGTGATCAAACTGACATGGCTGGTTTTATCTCTTCATTCACTGCCGCCAACCGGATATCTGTCTGTCTGTGCAAGACTAAGCAACCCCGTTCTACTCGTCAACATAACAAATAACAGTTTTCTGAGACTGCTTTTATATCCGCACAAGTGTGATGTGACAGTGACATGGACGATCGGAAAGGAGCCGACCTTCCCCTTTAATTTCCTTTACTGGTTTGTGGTTTCTAGAGAAAAGATTTGGCGCATCGTGGTACGTCGTATGCCATGCTGAGTTATCCGTCCCGAGCTACAAAAAAATCTGTGCTCTGCTAGTAGGAGGTAGTACTAGCCTAACCTAATTGCAGCAACAAGTTGACGTGACCCGGGAAGAGAAATTTATGGAGGCAAGTAGGGAAAAAACTGGTGGTGGGACTGGGATGGATGGATGATGCAGGAAGGCAGGCAGGCGAGCGGGACAGCGGCTTTGCGGCTGGGCGGTGCCGTGCATCTCATCCTGCACTCGCAACTCGCAAAACAGCTTCGGTTTTCCTGGTTGCACCCGGTCATTTCGGATCACAGCGCATGCGTCACATGCGCTCCCCGGAGCGGAAAGATCCGCCGCCGTTTCTTCAGGCTTCACGGGCCGTGCCTGCGCGGAGTGGATGGATGGGTGTGGCAACTCGCACGCGCCGTTTATAGCGGATTGGAATGGATTGGATTGGATGCTAGTTGTTGCCGGTATGCGAGAGCTGGCTATGGTAATAATCCGGCACGAAACCCTGTCACCTGTGTCTGACCCGGCAGGCCAAGGTGTACTCTAGTACGTGGGTAGACAGACCATGCCTCCTGCCTCCTGCCTGCTGCCTGCTGGTCTTGAATGATGAGGGTCAATAATCATGTTTGCTTTCTGGATGGAGTAGCTAGTAGCTCCGAAGCACGTCTCTTGAGCGAAATCTTGCCACATTGGACAAGTATCAGGCACGCCGAGCTGTCAGACGTGTTATCAAGTCATCACGGAACGAAGCATGGCATCCAACCAGTAGTGCTCCCTCCCGTCAGCGAGCAATAGCTGTCTGTGCTTGAACAGTTTTGGGACGGTGTTCTTTGGTTAAATTGGATGGACAGTCGTGTGACCTTACCGGCGAGCAGAAGCAATCAGCGAGTGCTGTTCCTCTGTCCAGCCAAGAGTCGGCCGGTAAAGCAATCCACAAGCTAGTGCTGCGTTTTTCACGTAACACTGACGGGGACAGGTCACGCATCGTTATCAGAAGACGGCAAGAAACAGGGGGTCCGAGGCCCCAAACACGGCACGAGAGACCTTGCTTTCGCCACGGTGCCGCTCACGTGACGCCAACATGGCAGCATCCACGGAGGAAAATACGGTGCCTGCGTGACGCGCCGGCTCGCCACGGTCCACAAACGCTGCCGCGCGCCGTTGCGGCCGCACATGCCGTATCGGCATCGGCATCGGCACCCTCGCTCGCCCGCACCGGCGTCAAAACTGGCACGAAAACGACCGGGCGGTGATCCAGGGGGACGGCAGGCAGGCGGTTCGGCACGGGCACGATCGCGCGGCACCGCCCCGGCGATTCCTCACCCTGGTCCTGGGCTGTCGGCTCCCGTTGCGTTCCCCCAACCCCACGTTTCCCTGCCCCCGCCGGTGCCAGGCCGTCCAGAGACACCCCGCCGCGGTGCACTGAACTCCCTCGCTGCGTCGCCGACTGATCGACCTCGCGCTCTGTCACGCCGACGCCGTGGGCGCGGCGCAACGAGTGCGCCCCACACGTTAACGTCTTCTGGGCTACGGTGTGTTTCTTGCCGCGCCGGTCGGCCGAGGCTGATCGGTCGGCACCTACGTGCGCCGGGGCGCGGCGGCGGATGTCCCACCCATGCTCGCGTCGTGCCGACTTGTGGGAGGGAAAGGTTTTGGATTGACCGTTTCCGCCGGTCGGTCGGTCGTGGAAAGGACTGGTCGTGCATGCATGCACTAGTCCGATGTATGTACCGTATCTTTGGCACGGGCTTATTAGTGCGGAGAACCTGGCTTTGCGTTATGGGTTAAGTTGCACATTCACGCGGATTGTTTAATGAGAAACAGCTCTTCCTTCCCTGGATTAGCCAAATTAATTAAGCACCTGCTAGCGGCTCTGGTTTGTCCTGGATGGGATGGAGGGGAGGCAGCTCCTCCGGAAAGCGATCCATGCCCAAAAGTAATTTGACCAGGAAAGATGTACCACTACTGTATGACTTTTTTGTGAGAGCCATCCTTCCCAGTTTCCAGTTAGGTTGACAGATATAGTTGATTAAGTAGCCATAAAAGGTGATGGCATCTAGCTAATGCCAGAGCAGGTATCGTACAAGTACAACAGAAGCCACAAGGGATCGTTGAAGGGCAGAAATCACGTATCTGATCTGAGGCAAAAATCAAATCACAAACTGACTTGGTCACGAAAAATTTTCATTTTGTTGATCTTTTGATGTGGCGCCCGACAATTGGGCCAAGACCCTACTATGCAACGCCTTTCCCTTAGGCGTCAGACATCCTCGCCAATGGCAGCCTCTGGTCCATTATGGCCCTGACACGACTGCAGAATACTTAAGGCTAGGCGCCACACACTGTAATGTGCAGCGCCTAGCTCTTGGCGCCAGACACTGTGGTTCCACTTGGCTGGCCCCACCTCTCTCCCTCCCACCCCTACCCCACACACCCCACCCGACCCAAACCCCTAGACTTGCGGCCTCCTCTCTTCCCTCTCCCTCTCAAATCCTTCTCAAATCTTACAAATCCGAGTATTTGACTGCATTTCAAGCCAACCCCTCCCTTAAGGCAATCTCCTCCGATCCCTCGCTTTCATCCATAGGAATTGTCACATTTGCTCAAATCTTGCTAGTTTGGGGAAACCCTAGTTTTGATAGGATTTGGAAATTTGTGTTTCTTTGCTAATTTGGTATGGTTAGGCTTTCATAGTATGCTAGGGTTAGGGTTATGTGTGTTTGATGTTGGTGTTAGGGTTATGTTGGTGTTAGGGTTGTGGTTATTGTTAAGTGAGGGTTAGGGTTGACCAATAATTCTCGGTTTTGTAGGCATGGCTTCATCCGGTTCCATGACGAGGCCACCGTGTGCTAACCAAGAAGACATGCCGAACAAGTGGGAGGACGCATCTTTGGACAAGGTGAAGGAGAAAGATGTCAACATCCCGCCATGTTGGTGTGGAGATGTTTGCAAGGTGAAGGTGTCCACCGAATCGAAAAGAAAGTATGGACGGAAGGGCGGAGATATTTTGTATGCGAACTATGCTTATGATCGTGCACTTCCAACTAACGCCTATAACCAACCACCGTAAGCTCGAGAAGTAAAATGTTACTCTCAAATGTGTGTCAACACTAACAACAAATTTTTATGCGATCACCGCCTCTATGCAAGTACTTCACGTGGATAGATCTTGAAGTGCCAGAAGATGTGAAAAAGGACCAATACGCAGATTGTCTTAGGCGGCAACGACGGTTCAAAGAATCGTTTCGAAGAGGCTTGGAGGAAGAGCGTCGTCAGAAGGAGAGGATGGAGCGGAAGAAACGAGAGGAGGAGAGGGCACGCCAAGCGAAACTTGCTCGTGAGGAGGAGAGGGCAAGAAAGCTTGCAAAGGCTCACGAGGCGCATGAGGAGGACTCGACACGTGACAAGAAGGGGAAATGGCCTAGCTCTACTCAGTAGGGACTTCGCTTCGGTGCACTAGTCGTCAACTATTTTCTAATGAATGTGTCATGAAGTTGTGAGGGCATGTGAGATGTTGGTGAACTATCTTCTAGGGCAAGTTGCCATTTGTCATTTGTAATGAATGTGTCGTGAACCATGTCGTAGTAATGTTTGAATTGTCTTAAGTTATGAACTCGTCGGCATAAAATTTGTGTTTGTTCAAATTGTTGTGATGTCAGCAGTCATTGTAAGTATTGTGGATGTGATGCAAGCCAACCGTGGCTCTCTCGATCGTCATGGAAGTAGTGCAGCGCCTAAGGTCGGCGCGCACTATATAGTCAGGCCCAAGAGTTGGGCGCCACAAGTCTGATGTAGCGCCTAATCATTGGTATTGCGGTCTTTGCTATAAGCAAATCTAGGAAACAGATGCCATTTTGGCCTCCTGCAGAAAACACTCACATAATAAAAGTATCAGAACTGCACATGCTAAGCAAAGAGAACTAATAACTTGAACATCATATCATTTAAGACAATTCAACATTACTTGAGTTCGCAAACACAAATACCACACTAGTAAGAGTTCACCAACATATAACATAACCTCACAAGTTCATCAACCTAATTAAACGGCTACAATTAACATGAACAAGCACTAATGCCTTCCGCGTGTTCTGGTGGCACGCCTGCAGGCAAGCTTCTTCTTCTTCTTAGGAGCACGAGGCTCCTCTTCGTGCACTTCCTCCTCCGCCTCCGCCTCCTCCTCCGCCTCATCATCCAAGCTAGCCATCCGCGAGGTCCCTACGACCACCTTTGGGTTGCCTCTGTTGTCATAGTCGTTGGGCGTGTACCGGCGTCTGGGCTGCCTAGGCTTGAACACATATGCGGACCGAGCTTGAGCGTCCGCCAAAGTCATGTCATCATCAAGCTCATGGCCCTATCACACAACGAAACAATATGGTGAAGGCCGGTGTCGTAATCAAGTGAGAATCACATCTAAAGGATTAGTCATACCTCTTGGGTGATCCCACCTCATCATCCATATAAGCATATGAGGAACTCACATCGCCCCCTCATGGTGAGGTGCGGGTCCGATGGTGTACTGCACCTAGAGGCGATGGTTCATCATATTCGGGATCACGGCAACCGAGAAGGTTTGATAACCGCCTTAACTTCTTGGCCCGACGTAACATGAACAAGTGTGTAAGATATCAAACTTCGCAACATAGACCGGCTCTCATAGTGAATGCGATATGTACCTTGAGGAATGCTCGTAGTGAACCATCATCATTGCCGCCCAACCGTGTCTTCTCCGAATAGACTGGCTCTCATCACCGCTTTCTTGATCTCGGTGCGTCATGGGATGAGAAAGAATGAATGCGTTAGCCATTCAAACATGTGTAATACGGTCAACAGGAAAGTAAAGAGGGGAACACTTTACCACATAGTTAATCACCGGAACAGCAGGGTCTCCTTGCCCTTGCCTGACATCACTGTTGTACTTCCCCTTTGCTAGATCCTCAAAGTTTACGGGTTCTTCAAGAATATCCTCATTATATGCCGGCGGGCATATCTCAACTCGAGTAGTTCCAATAAACCATCGTGCGTAGTTATCAAAAGCAAGTGGGTTGTGCTCACGAAGCGGGCGCGTCTTGATGCTACGAGCTTGCTCCACACAAAGTCGAAGCGGGTAACATACGCAGAATGATGCTTGTCCCGATCCTTTATCTTCCGCTGCCTTCTCTTGTCCAACCTGGGTGGTATAAAACCAAACATTAGCACAATCAAAAGGAGTCCCGATGATTAGACAATACGCAGACATGCTCTCTTACCTATGAAGTGCTTTATCCGTGTCCACCCAATCCGCGGGTGAGGCTGGGAAAGACCAAATCGACGATACACGCGATGCGGCAAATGAAACTCAACCGCCCGATTGCATATCGGTGGGCACCGCATAAGCCGTAGATCCTTATCCCGCAAGCACATCGGGTTGAGGCGGAACTCGGGGTGTACCCCAAGCTCTCACCAGCGCCATATGGCTGCCATTCCACCTATGAAACAGGCAACAATGCAAATTTGATGACTATTTTCAAGCAAGCATGAGAAAGGACTAAAGTAATGACCTCCTTACCCTTTCAGCGTAATCGTGTCCAACTCGGCAATGTACTTTTGGTACATGAGATTGACATCGTCGTCATCTCGAAACGATATCCCACTTGTAAGCCCACGTGGGGCACCGTAATTCGCCATGTTCATCTCCATACCAAGGATCAAACTCGACGCTCTTGAGCGCCCAACGAGCGACGCCCCCAGCTCCATACGAAAGTAGAAGCAGATTACCACCAATGCTCGCACTAGGTGTGATCCTGCAACACGATCGTCCAGCTACATATGAAAGAAAAACAATGTTAACTTGACAAAGAAGCTTGCATTGCTAATGAAGAAATGAGTTGATCACAAAGCAGACCAACTACTGTCGGTACAAGTAGGCAAGAGTCGGTGAACCCCAGCTCCATTTGCTATCGAAGACGGTCAACGCCTTCACCACATCCATGGAGCGTTCTTGCCAAGGTGGAGTCGAAACAAAGTCCTCGACACAATGTACCACATATACACACGAGCATGTGTCCGAACACATCATCGGTGGCATCCGGAGGGCACGCCGCAGTTATTTTGAATCCACGTGAAAGCAGCTCCGGCTGCTTTCCTTTCCTCTTCTTCTTCTCTTCTCCTCCTCTACATCATCCTCACCTCGGTAGGAGCCATACCGATAAGAGCAATCATTCGCTCGCGCCACCCATCGAAATCGGTGCTCATACAGAGGCCTCCTGTCGATAGCAAGACCGGTGATCAACGAGACATCCTCGGCGTCCACGGTCATCTCCCCGGTCCAAGATGGAAATTGTGGGTCTCTGGTCTCCACCGATCAACAAGAGCGGACACCGTGGAGCGTTCAGATTCGGCGTGGACCGGTGACCAACAGAATCCACGGAGTAGTCCTGCTCGCTTGATGTACGGTGTGTACCGCTCATCGTAAGGCATGGCGGGACCAGAGACCCCGTGATACCGAATCTTCAGAGGTTCAAGCTTTTGCAAAAACAAGTAATGACAAATCTTAGGGCATGTAAATTTCAACTAAAGGCAAATTTGCAAAATATTTAGATTACTCATTATTACCTTATCCTTCTCGCGATCATGTAGGCCCGGTGTTGCACGTCAGAGACATCGCCCGAAGCCAAACCATCCTTACAATTTCAAACAACAAACATATAAGAGTTCATCTTCATCTCAAATATCGGTATACACTAAACATATAACATGTGTTCAACTACAAGAATCTCAACATCTCCTTCTCACACAATGAATATGTCATATGTGTTCAAATAAACTAAACATCTAATATTTCAAATAAACTCAACATCTAATATTTGAAATAAACTCAACATCTAATATATATCTAAACAAACTTCTCATATATGTCTACAAAAATCAACATCTCATAGTTATCTATAAAATAGGCATCTCATATATATCTAAAAAACTAAACAATCTAGGGTTTCACCAACAAGAATCATATATTGTGAACTAATAAATAACACTACGGTACTACCAATATGAATACACATCCTAAATCGAGCAAACCAAACAAATCAAGGGTTCCATCAAATCTTGGACAAATCTCTAAAATGGCAACAAATTTACGAGCAAAAGAAAGAGAACGGAAGAGTTTACCTAGTAGGATGGATTGGGGATCGAATCCACGGACCAAATCTTCAGATCTGAGAGGGATGTGGGGATTAGATGGGGCGCCGCCGCCGCCGCTCTCTCTGTCAAGAGAGCGGAGAGATGAAGAACTGCCTGGTCGGGCTTGGTCGGCCGCATGAAATCATCGTGGCAGCGCCTAAGGGCTAGGGCGCTGACGTCAAAGTGTGGCGCCTAGCCCTTAGGGCGCTACATAGGTGCGTGTGGGGCCAAGAATCGACCAGGGCTGCCACGCCGGCGAGATGTGCACGCCTATGGGAAGGGCGCTGCACAGTAGGGTGCGGCGCCCAGCTGTCGGGCGCCACACCAAAGGGTCAGCAGAGTAAAAAATTTCCGTGACCAGGTCAGTTTGTGATTTGATTTCTGCCTCAGGTCAAATATGTGATTTTTGCCTCGTCGAAGGGTGTGAAAACTGGAGCAGTGGTATCTTCCTACGTTACATGTTGTGCGGGCTGATTGAATCATGGCATTCATATCTGGTGCTTCTTTGCTGGGCGTCCTCACCACGCAGAAAGAAAGGAAGAATCATAGCAGCAGATCTTATCCTACGCACGCATACGGGAGGCGAGTATGGGGAATTCAAGTTGATCGCTTCAACAGCTGAACCCGCAACACATATAAAAGTCAAGATGAGGAACGAATGAATGCCTAGCATCTCTTTTCCTTAGGCTGTTCATAGTGGGAGTAACATAGGTATTAACATGCATGCCACATAGGCAAAAAAATATGATGTGACAACTAATTAATAAGGAGAGATGCAAATGAAGTAACATAAGGCTGGTCATAGTGGGGAGTAACTTAGACTAGTAACATGTATATGTTACTAGGCTATGTTACTACCTCTATAGTGGGTAGTAACATATATGTAGTGTCATGCATCATTTCATTTATTACTTCATAGACTCATTTAGCATTGGGAACCGCTAGGTGATGGTAACATATTATGTTACTCTATTTGTCTCTCTCCTCATTAACTACTTGACACATCATCACTTTTGCTTATGTGGCATCTATGTTACTACTTATGTTACTCCCACTATGACCAGCCTAATATGTTACTATCACATAGCGGTTTTCAATGTAAAATGAGTCTACAAAGTAATAAATGAAGCCCTCTATGTTACCACATCTATGACACTATCCACTATGGAGGTAGTTGTAAACTTTGGTGGAAGCGTTGAACCCTTTGCTCGGGCCGCATCTCTATTTATATCACATGTGTGCCGTGGCTTACAAGGGATCAAGAGAGATCATGATCGATCGTTACAGGAGATCAGGGAGGTTACAACAGAAGAAGAGATAGAAAGATACAAGTTTAAAACACCTCTCCTACCTCTATATAATATCATCTAACACTCCCCCTCAATCTAAACTTCAAAAAACTTTCGCGAGATTAAGATTGTACTTGAACTCATCCAACCTCCTCATAGTATGAGGTTTTGTGAAGCCATCAGCAAGTTGATCTCCAGTAGGTATAAACCGAATGTCAAGTAACCTTCGAGCTACCCTTTCTGTAACAAAGTGGAAATTGTTAGACTTAGAGATATTTAAGCTATGTAATCTCAACTACCCAGCTCTATCTCTTCCTCTCTCCCGTGTAAACTTCTATCTCCTCCCGCTGCGATCCTAGCGATCGGTGGGTTCTTGTACTCCACGGCAAGTTGTGCCCCCAATCAATATAAAGACACGCGGCTCCTCTACGGAGGAGTAGGAACGCTTCCATCGATCCAATCTAACATGGTATACAGAGCCAAGTCTCTTCCTATCATCTAGCAAAACCAAAACCCTAAACACCCTTCCATAGCCATGGCCACGAGCTCAAGCGCCATCGGCCTCAACTTAGGAGCTCCACCAACAGAGAAGCTCGCAAGGGGGAACTACCTCCTGTGGAAGGCGCAGGTCATGCCGGCACTGCGAGGAGCGCAAGTGACCGGCCTTCTCGACGGCAGCGACGCCGCACCGCCCAAGACAATAGAAGTCACCAAGGCGGATAAAACCACGGCCATTGAACCCAACCTCAGATGGCCTGTGGTTGTCGAAGGATCAGCAGGTTCGAGCTACTGCTGAACTCTCTCACCCAGAGATCCTTGCACAAGTCATCGGTAAGGATAGCACCTTCGATTTGTGGACTGCTCTTACCACAATATTCACTACGCAATGCAATCCCGCATAACCAATCTCCGGATGGCCATCTCCAACACCAAGAAGGGCAACATGTCGAGCAACGCCTTCATCGCTAAGATGAAGAACCTCGGGACGAGCTAGCTGCAGCTGGGCGTCCGGTCACCGATCCGGAGATGGTGGACTACATATTGGCTGGCCTTGATCGGGACTATGATCCCGTTAGGGAGCAATCGGCGCAATCAAGAACTCCATCGGCGTCGACGATCTGTTCACAAGCAAATTTCTGCGTTGACCAGCGCATGGAGATGCTTGGGGACGGACCAAGCGAGCTTCCGCTCCTCGCCAACACCGCCTCTGGGGCGCGGCAGTCCGTGGCGGGGAGGTCGCGGCAAAGCACCGAGGAGGGCGCGGTCGAGGAACCGCTCGCTTCATCTTCGGTCGCGGCGGCTACCAAAGAACAACAGCCTCGTCCCCAACCACAACAACAAAGAAGAAGAAGAAGGTGACTATCCAGAGTGTCAAATCTGCTATAAGTTCCATGTTTGGCGGCGCAAGAGCGTCTTGGCATCGCTATGATGATGATCAAGAGGAGAAGAAGGCAGCCAACCTCGTCACCAACAACTACGGCATTGGCACCAAGCTGGTATGCCGACTCGGTGCTACCGAGCACATCACCGGGAACTTGACAAGTCGACGATGCGGGAAAGGTACCATGGTGGTGATCGATACACACGGCAAGTGGAACCGGTATGGACATCACTCATGTTGGTAAATCGATTGTTAAAACCCCCGTAAAAGATTTACATCTTAATAATGTCCTTCATGTTCCACATGCTTCAAAAAATCTCATTTCAGTTCATCGCTTTGCCCTTGACAACAACGTTCTTATAATATTTTATCCCTACTCTTTTGTGATCAAGGACTTGGCAACAAGGAAGGTCATACTTAGAGGAAAGTGTGAGGGAGGCCTATATCCACTCATATCATCTTCATGTTCATCATGGTCGAATAAACAAGCATGGAGTGTCACAAAACCCTCTTCGGCAAAGTGGCATAGTCGTCTTGGTCATCCCTCTTCAGTCATAGTTAAGCATGTCCTTAGTAAGAATAATCTTCCTTATGAGTCTAGTGTTGAGTCAATTTGTGATGCTTGTCAGCAAGCTAAGAGTCATCAGCTACCTTATCCCATATCTACAAGTGTATCCACTGCTCCATTGCAGTTAGTTTTTTCAGATGTATGGGGACCAGCTCCCACATCAGTTGGCAGATTTTTCTATTATGTTAGTTTCATTGATGATTATAGCAAGTTCACTTGGATATATTTGCTAAAGAAACGATCTGATGTTTTCCAAGTGTTTCTCAATTTCCAAAATCTTGTTGAACGCCAACTAGACTCAAAAATTCTTGCCATGCAAACAGACTGGGGTGGTGAGTATGAAAAATTAAATTCTTTCTTTCAAAATATTGGAATTTCTCACCATGTTTCTTGTCCCCATGCTCACCAACAGAATGGGTCGGCTGAACGGAAACACCGCCATGTTGTTGAGGTAGGACTAGCACTGCTAGCCAATGCTTCAATGCCCCTAAAATTCTGGGATGAAGCCTTTCTCACTGCCACATATCTCATAAATATTCGACCAAGCAAAGTCATCAAACTTGAAAGTCCCATCACACGTCTCTTTGGTATTAAGCCAGACTTCAAATCTCTTCGAGTATTTGGTTGTGCATGTTGGCCTAACCTAGGACCATACAACACACGCGAACTTGCGTTTCGTTCCAAAAAATGTGTATTTTTGGGATATAGTCCCATGCACAAAGGAGTAAAGTGTCTAGACGTTCCCACAGGTCGAGTTTATATATCTCGCGATGTTGTGTTTGATGAATCAATTTTTCCGTTTGAAACTCTTCATCCTAATGCCGGTGCCCTCCTTCGTCAAGAGATTCTACTTCTTCCATCTACACTTTGAGATTTTGATCACGGGGGAAACAATTGCAATAACCAACATGATGATGATAGTATCCCTACTGGAACCACTCCTTGTCTTCCGTGTGTGCAGGTTCCTGAAGAAAATGGCGTCCAAAACGATCAAAATGATCAAAATCCCGTTCAAAACGATGTTGTATTTCATGTGGAAGAAGAGGACGAAGCTGGCGCGGCGAACGACGAAGATCCGGCGGCGCCTGCCACCCCTGTGCGCCGATCCTCCTCGGATCAGGCGCGGATATCTGCCTCGGATCGCGAGTCGGTCAGCCTGCAGGACCACGCGCGGGCAAAGCACTCCACACCCGACACGTCCCCACGCGGGGAATCTTCCTCGGCTGGCGCGCGCATGCAGCCAATCGCGAGACGCGGCTCGCGCGCACGTCCGCCACACCCAGTTGGCGCGGGATCCTCTGCGGCAACGGGTGGTGCAGCGCGGACTGAAGAAACCACACCCGTGGCCACTGGATCAGGTGCGGCATCTCCTGATTCCTCCCCAGGATCTTCTGCGACCAGCAATGCAGTGCGCCAGCGTGTACAACAGCCTCCACCAATCACATCAAGAGTTTCAACTCGGCTACAAAAAGGCATTAAGAATCCAAAAATCAGAACTGATGGCACTATTCGGTATGGCATGTTGTGTATTTCAGGCGAGCCAACAAAATTGGATGATGCACTTAGATCAAAAGTGGAAAAAGGCTATGGATGAGGAATACACAGCGTTGATGAGAAACAAAACATGGCATCTGGTGCCAAACAGGAAAGGTAAAAATATTATTGATTGCAAATGGGTGTATAGGATCAAGAAAAAGGCAGATGGCTCCATTGACAGGTATAAAGCACGTCTCGTTGCTAAAGGATTTAAGCAGCGTTATGGTATTGATTATGAGGATACATTTAGCCATGTGGTTAAAGCTGCGACAATCAGACTTGTGCTTGCTATTGCCGTGTCTAGGGGATGCAGCCTAAGGCAGCTAGACGTTCAGAACACGTTTTTTGCATGGTGTTCTGGAAGAGGAGGTCTATATGAGGCAACCACCAGGTTATGAAAACAAACAAAAACCTCATTATGTATGCAAGCTTGACAAAGCTCTTTATGGTTTGAAACAATCACCTAGAGCATGGTACTCTAGGCTAAGTATGCAGTTAAAATGTCTTGGCTTTATTGCATCAAAGGCTGACACGTCTCTCTTCATATATAACAAGGCAAACACTCTTATCTTTTTGCTCATATATGTAGACGACATTATAGTTCCAAGTTCTTCTCGAGAATGCTACTTGATGCTCTTCTCGCATGACCTAAGCTCGAATTTGCTTTAAAGGATCTTGGTGATCTGAGTTTCTTCTTGGGCATTGAAGTTAAAAGGTTCGAGGATGGTATAGTGTTGAAACAAGAAAAATATGCAAATGAACTCTTGGCTCGGATGGGAATGAAGGATTGTAAGGTATCACCTACACCATTATCTTCATCGTAACAATTGTCGACATATGAAGGGGAGCCACTTAAGGAAGAAGAAAGCACCAAATACGAAATTGTTGTTGGTGCCTTGCAATACTTAACCTTAACACGGCCAGATATTTCTTTTCTGTTAACACAAGATGTCAATACTTACATTCTCCCACTTCGCTCATTGGACAGCTGTCAAGAGGATCATACGGTATGTAAAGCACACTTTGTAGGTTTGGGACTCCATTTCAAACGGTCCAACTCTACACTTGTTAGTGCTTTCTCGATGCGCATCGGGCAGGCGTGATGATAGAAAATCAACAGTGGCTTTGCTGTTTTCTTTGGTTCTAATCTTATTTCATGGAGTGCCGTGAAACAAGCAACGATGTCAAGGTCAATCTTGGCTGAGTACAAATCTTTGGCAAATGCTACTGCTGAAATTATTTGGCTTGAATCTTTGCTTGAAGAATTGGGAGTAAAGCAACATCGTATTTCATGCCTATGGTGTGATAATATGGGTGCTACTTATCTTAGTGCCAATCCTGTCTTTCATGCCAGGACCAAGCATATTGAGATAGACTTTCATTTTGTACGTGAAAGGGTTGCAGAGAAGAAGCTGGAGATTCGCTTCATTCCTTCAAGAGATCAAGTGGCTGATGGGTTCACTAAAGCTCTACCATACAAATTATTTGAAGCATTCAAGAACAATCTCAATTTAGGATAGGTAGTTTAGATTAAGGGAGGGTGTTAGACTTAGAGATATTTAAGCTATGTAATCTCAACTACCCAACTCTATCTCTTCCTCTCTCTCGTGTAAACTTCTATCTCCTCCCGCTGCGATCCTAGCGATCGGTGGGTTCTTGTACTCCACGACAAGTTGTGCCCCCAATCAATATAAAGACATGCGGCTCCTCTACGAAGGAGTAGGAACGCTTCCATAGATCCAATCTAATAGAAATCAACTTCAATATGCTTGGTACGTGCATGAAAAACAGGATTAGCTGACAGATAAGTTGCACCAATATTATCACACTATAATCTAGCAGCTTGTGGAGCCTTGATTCCAAGTTCATAGAGCAATGTTTGTATCCACATTACTTCTGTTGTAGCATTAGCCAAAGCTTTATATTCAGCCTCTGTACTTGACCTTGAGGCAAGAGCTTGTTTTCTTGCATTCCATGACACAAGATTAGTTCCTGTAAACACAAAAAACCACATAGATCTTCTATCATCAAGACACCCTCGCCTTGATCTGCATCGAGTAGGCGGTAACAAGTAGAGAAGGACTTGTGTAATCAAGCCCAAGTCCTTCAGAAAAATTTAGATACCTTAAAATCCTCTTGACTGCAGTCTAGTGAGTTGTTCTAGGTGCGTGTAAATACTGACATACCTTATTCACATAGGAAGAAATATCAGGACGTGTAAGAGTCAGATACTGCAAAGCACCTACAACACTTCTGTAATTAGTTGCATCCTCTGCTCCAAGTGCTTCTTCACTCTCAATTGTAAGTTTGTCAGAAGTTGAAATTGGTGTACTCACAGGGTTACAATTGTACAAACCTACTCTCCTGAGTATATCAGTTGTATATTTTTCCTGTGTAAGAAGTATACCATCCTTGATCTGCTTCACTTCTATGCCAAGAAAATAGTGAAGATCTCCCAAGTCCTTGAGAGCAAACTCTAACTTTAAATCTTTAAGCAAACAAGTGGTAGCATCTGAACTTGAGCTTGCAACAATTATATCATCAACATAAACAAGCACAAATATAGTAATATTGTCTTTATGATAAAAGAACAATGAGGTATCTGCTTTGGATGATGTGAACCCAAGTTGTTGTAACTGCATTCTCAACCTTGAGTACCAGGCTCTAGGGGCCTGTTTCAAACCATATAAGGCCTTATCCAACTTACAGACATGATGAGGTGTGCTTTGATTTTCATATCCAGGTGGCTGCCGCATGAACACTTCTTCCTCAAGAACACCATGAAGAAACGCGTTCTGAACATCTAGCTGACGTAAACTCCAACCTCTGGAAATAGCAATAGACAATACAAGTCGAATAGTGGCTGCCTTAACAACGGGACTAAATGTATCTTCATAATCAATACCAAATCTCTGCTTCTAACCTTTGGCAACTAATCTAGCCTTGTATCTGTCTATGCTTCCATCACGTTTTCTTTTTATTTTATATACCCATTTGCAATCTATAACATTGCTACCTTTCTTTGGAGGTACTAAGTGCCAAGTTCTATTTTTCATGAGAGCGTCATATTCATTATCCATAGCCTCCTTCCATTCTTTATGAGCTAGAGCATCATGCAAATTATTTGGTTCTCCAGCACTACTAAGAAAAGCACGTTTGACTCTGTCATATCATACCATACCATCAGTATACTCCTTTTGTTTGATAATACCTGACTGTGATCGAGTGTGTCGACGAGGAGGCTGAGGAAGTGCTGCTGACGTAGCCACATGAGATCCAGAAGCATTAGACACCTTCACAGAGAATCCAGGTACCGGATCCAAGGCAGATTCTGCCCCTGTAGCTGATCCTGACGCTGCCGACGCGGGTGTCCCCCTGTCAGCAGTCGCGGCAATCGTCGCGTCGTCCCCGCCCGCGCCTGGGCTGGCGGGCTCCACCCGGGAGCGTCTGTCGCCCACATGCGTACCGGCGCCCGCGCCTTGGCCCACTCCTGGGCTTGTGGGCTCCTCCCAGTGGCGGCTGTCGGCCACGGGCGCACCTGCGCCCGCGCCTGGGCGGACGGTCTCACCCAATCGCGAGGCGAGACAGGCGGGGTCCGCCTGGTCGGCCACCCGTGCGCCAATGGATGCATGCAAGGGAGGGAGATCCTCCTGGGATCGCGTGCCACCAGAGACAGACGGGCTGACGCGAGGATCTGCATGGGATCCAGCGCCACTGCCAACCGAATCAGCATGGGATCTCATGCCTGTTTCTTCCGGATCTGCACACATAAAATGACGACCACAATATGCAGAATTATAGTTTTCTTTCGAATTTTCCACATGATCAGCTTTATTTAATCACCCCCGTGATCGGGAAGCAAGGCTATTTCAGCACGAAGAAGGGCTCCTGCGTTGGGATTAAGTTTGGCAAAAGGAAAAGTTTCGTCAAAAACAACATCCCTTGAAATATAGATACGTCCAGTAGCAATTTCCAGGCACTTATATCCTTTGTGAAGATTACTATAGCCAAGAAAAGCACAATGAGCAGAACAAAGCTCAAGTTTATGACGATTGTATGGACGAAGATTGGGATAGCATGCACACCCAAAAAAATTCAGAGAGTTGTAATCAGGTTTTTGATGATAGGGACGCTCCAAAGGATTTGGAGCAGAGTTGCCAATGACTTTGCTGGGCAAACGGTTAATAAGATATGTTGCAGTGATGAAGGCTTCGTCCCAATATTTGAGAGGCATGGAAGCATGGGCAAGCAAAGAGAGACCAATTTCAACAATGTGGCGATGTTTACGCTCGGCGGAGCCATTCTGTTGATGGGCATGAGGACAGGACACATGGTGTGCAATGCCTATGCTACGAAAGGAGTTGAGCTTCTCATACTCCCCTCCCCAGTCACTTTGGACTGTCAAAATTTTTCTGTCAAAGTGACGTTCAAAAAGTTTTTGAAACTCTTGAAATATAGAGAAAACTTCAGATTTATGCTTGAGTAAATAAATCCAAGTGAATTTACTGTAATCATCAATGAAACTGACATAGTATTTTTTTTCTTCCAAAGGAATCTCGGGCATGGCCCCATACATCACTGAAAATAAGCTCTAAAGGAGCATGAGATATACTATCTGACCTAGGATAGGGAAGTTGGTGACTCTTGGCACATTGACAAGCTTCACAAACTGAATCACTAACATGGCTATGTGACAAAGAAAGATTGCCTTTATTAACTACTTGCTTAACTATGACTGAAGAAGGATGTCCTAATCATTGATGCCACCTTGCCAAAGAGGGCTTGATGGCGGAGTAGACCTGACGATGCTTGCGACTAAGTGCTCCGGATGTGATGGTGTAGAGGCCTCCAATGCATCTCCCGTGGTGTAGAAGTTCCCTCGTTGCCCGATCCTTGATAAAAAAGTAACGAGGGTGGGTTTCAAAGAAGATGTTATTATCAGTGGCTAAACGAGACATAGAGGCAAGGTTTTTATCAGCTTAAGGAACATGAAGGACATCTTTTAGAACTAGATCAGGTTTAAGCATAGGGGAATTAATATAAGCTTGACCAATGTGTTGAATATCCATACCTCCACCGCTTCCGGTGTGAATCTGATCATGGCTGTGGTACTGTTCACGGAGGGCAAGTTGCTCCAGCTCACTTGTGACATGATCTATGGCACCGGAGTCAACATACTAGACGCCATCTCCTCCTTGCTCACGCATGGCTGCAGCAACATGGCGAGCATCGGGCACATAGTTCTCATCGAAGCGGTGCCAGCAGTCCATCACCTCATGACCGACCTTCTTGCAGAGTTGACAGCGAGGGCGGCCACGGGAGGAGGAGGGGGGCGGCGGCTGTTGTTGTTGTTGAAGCCACCACCGCCTGATCGGTTGCCGGTGTTGTTGTAGGTGTTGTTGTAGCCGCTGTCGCCCTGAGTGTTGCCGCGCCCGCGCCCACCGCCGTGTTGCGCGTGGTGACCGCGCCCATGGCCGCGTCCACGCGAGACAGCGTTGGCAGAGGACTGGCGAAAGCTGGCGCCATGAAGGAGACTGAGGCGGGCATCGAAGCTGAGGAGCTGGCTGTACAACTCCTAAACGGTGATGGGTTCAACCCAGGCAGCAAGGGCCGAGACGACTGGATTGTAATCCATGTCCAGTCCGGCCAAAATTTTGGACACGATCTCCGGATCGGAGAGCGTGGCAGCAGTGCAGGCAACTTCATCGGTAAGGCTCTTAATCTTTCCAAGGTTTTCGACCATAGTCATGTTACCTTTTTGGAGATTCGTGAGCTCGATGCATGTGTTGATAGCTTGGGCTTGGCTCTGGGCGGCGAGCATGTCGTGGATGGCGCGCTAGACTTCAGCCGACGTCTGGAGCGTGGCGACTTGAGTAAGGATGTCGCGGGAGAGGGAGCCCATCAGGTAGCCTTGGAGCTGTTGCTGCTGTGCAAACCAAAGGGATCGCGCAAAGTTCAGTACCTGTTCTTCTTTGCCGTCCTTGGTAATGGTGAGGGTGGCCGGCGGTGCCGGACTCTTCGTGTCGAGATAGTGTTCCATCTGCGCGCCCTTGATCTGGGGTAGGACGATGGCCTTCCAGAGCAGGAAGTTGCCCCTCATCAGCTTCTCTTGCGGCGGCGATCCAAGGAAGGAGTTGGTGGAGGTGGAGGTGGACGATGACACAAAAGTGGAGGAGGTGTCGGTGGTGAGCGCACCCATGGTGCTAGCCGTCATGGCGGCGGCGGTGGTGGACATGGTTGCGGTCGCTTGAGTAGCTAGATGCGATCTTTATCCAATCTATCGAGGAAGAGGCTCTGTTACCATGTAAACTTTGGTAAAAGCGTTGAACGCTTTGCTCAGGCCGCATCTCTATTTATATCACATGTGTGCCGTGGCTTACAAGGGATCGAGAGAGATCGTGATCGATCGTTACAGGAGATCAGGGAGGTTACAACAGAAGAAAAGATAGGAACAAGTTTAAAACACCTCTCCTACCTCTATACAATATCATCTAACAGTAGTAACATAGACTAATAACATATATGCATGTTACTAGTCTAACTAAGTCACTCCTCACTATGACTAGCCTTAGCCGCAGCGTCGGGGTCCATGGATAGATAGGCTGGATATACGTATGTGCCCCGGCCATAATAACGAAGCTGCTAGTACTATCTCGCACAGACGGAAGAGACATGCACGAACGCCGGCATCATAATCCGCACATGCCCTGGCCGGCCGGCGTCGTGCCAATGTGCACCCCCTCCACGATAAGCTTGATCGAAGCAGGGGTGTTGATTTCGTAGTAGTATACCGTATAACCTTGCGGTGTTTGCTTCCCAAATGGGGCGCATCAGTAGTTGTGCATACATACAGAGAATGAATACTGCCTTGGTATCATTGCTACTAATCACTCCGCATCATTGGTCTGGAATCTCTCTCTGGGTTACGAGATGCCGGGCTCCAAATGATTGCCAGCTAGTCGCACTACGCAAATCACAATTATTAGTATACTTGTGTCGAATTATGAGGCGCAAGCCAGAAATGGCCCATGGCATCTACAGTAACCGTCAAGCTGCTGCCTCTTGGATATCGCACTGGTTGCTAGCATGCAACTTCTAGTAGGTCAGTGGGCGCGGGCCTCGCTTTGGGCGGCTGTGTGGCTCGGCCGCGCGCACGTCCACCGCGGCGCCAATGGAACGGACGGCGACCCGCCGGTTAGATGCCGCGACGTGACGCGATGGCCAGGAGCCACCGATCCCACGCGAGCGAGTCGTATCCCAGCCCCCGGCCACAGCTTTTCGCCGGTGCGCTCTGCGTGTTTTCTTTCTTTCCCCCGCGTAGCCATCCCTCCCTTCTCCTTGGCGCCGGGCCGGAACCACCCGGGCCACTCGTGTCCTTCCATGTCACCACAGCCTCGTGTGCTCCGACGGCCATGTCAGCAACGGAGATCGAGCTCCAGATGAGTGGGGTAGCGGGAGTGTGGCGTGCTCTGTTTTGGTGCTGCTTTTGTTTATCTATCCATCCTCTCGCCAATATATTTTGGAGGCACGTCAGATATCACGAGAAAAATTTTGGGGGCCACACCCCGAGTGGTCTCTTGGATGCGAGCCTAGTTACGTGTGGACAACTGAGTCCGGCACACCATACAGCGTGATGTGTATAGATAGATGTACTGTACCGGTGCTCAAGGACATGCCAAGATTTTTTTATTTTTTACAAGATCAAAAACTTGCTTCAAGTCATGATAACTTAACAGGATGCAAAAAAAAGAGAGGAAACATATGGCAATGCAGTGCACCATCGACTATTCCTGATTCGCAGTGTTGAAACTTTTTTTTTTGAAATAAACACAGGAGAGCTGCGTATTTCGATTGATTAGAAGGAGGGCAAAGAAGCCGGTTACAGGGTGCAAGCTAGCGCAAAAGCCAGCGAGCAGGGCCAAACAACACGAACGAGAAACAAAACGAGCCAAGACGGCTAGAGAGCCAGACACGAAATCTTATTCTTGCAGCAACAAGTGCCGGCCGCCGGCCAGCGCCCAATCGCGAGCCTCCGCTAGGAGGAGGTGCAGCACCTGCCTTGTCGAACGTTCGACGCCGCCATCGAAGATGCGAGCATTACGCTCCTTCCAGGTCCACCACAGTGTCAACAGAGCCACCGACCGTGCTAATCTTGTCGAAGTCGGGCCGCCACTCAACTCGCTGAACCAGGTCGTGAGAGAGGGGGAGTTACTCCATGCAGCTGGCTGGATCTCTGGGACGCCAAATCGGTCGGCCACCTGCACCCATAGTTGCCGCGCCCATGGGCACTCCATGGCCAAGTGAACTGCCGTCTTCAGGCTGCGATAGCATAGCGGGCAAAAATAGGAGTTTGGCCATTGTCGAGCCAGCAGCCGGTCGCAGTGTTGAAACTTGAAACCAAAGGTGCGTGCGTTGATGACACCCATCCATATATCCAAACGGAACCGTGATCCATCAAAGTGGCCCAAATGGCCGATCGCCCATGTGGCCTCAACGGAGCGGCACAGCCCCGAAGACGATAACAGCGCAAGTTGCACACCACTCGCTCTCCCACGCAAAGCCAACAACAACAAGAGGAGAGAGGCCTACTGCTACTGCTAGTCGATCGAATTATTCCGTGATATTATATGGAACCCGGAAAGAAATATTCGGGCAGGGCAATTTAATATCCCATCCGCGCAACATGCGAATCGGGAGCAAATCGCTGCCAAAAGTAAACCCGCCCACACACCCAAAAAAAACCGATGCAGCGCCGGAAACCCCACACCTATATATACGCCACCCTCACGCTCGCCCTCTTCTTGCAACTCCTCACACCTTCTGCTCCTCTCCCTTTATTCACTCCTCACCTCCGCACACACTCTGTTTCTCTCTGAGCTCCTCTGTTTCACTGCCCACTCGACGGGAGTCGTCCATGAAGATGGAGTGGACGCGCGGGAAATGCATCGGGAAGGGCGCGTTCGGCACCGTGCACTTGGCCGTCCACAGGGCCACCGGCCGCGCCTTCGCGGTCAAGTCGGTCGACGCCAAGGGCGCCGCGCCGGCGGCCGCGATGGCGTGCCTGGAGACCGAGATAAGGATCTTGAGGCGGCTGTGCTCGCCGTACGTCGTGGCGTACATCGGCGATGACGCCACGGCCGCGTCCAGGAACCTGCACATGGAGCTCGTCTCGGGCGGGAGCGCCGCGGATGCAGCCGTGGCGAGGGGCGCGGCCGGCCTTGGCGAGCGCGCGGCGCGGTGCGTCCTGCGGCGGGTGGCCGCCGCCCTGCACTACCTTCACGACGTCGCCGGGGTCGTGCACGGGGACGTGAAGGGGAGGAACGTGCTCGTCGGCGGCGACGGTGCCGGGTACGGCGGCTCGAAGCTCGCCGACTTCGGCGCGGCGAGGCTGGTGTCCGAGCCGCCGCCGCGAGGGCCCCGTGGCACGCCGGCGTGGATGGCGCCCGAGGTGGCCCGCGGCGGCGCGTCGACGCCGGCGTCGGACGTCTGGTCGCTCGGGTGCACGGCGGTGGAGCTGCTCACTGGGACGCGGCCGTGGTCGGAAATCAGCGGCGCCCTCGAGGTCGGCGAGCTGCTGCTCCACATCGGTTACGGCGGGAAGCGACCAGAGCTCCCCGCGTGCCTCTCCGACTCCTGCAGCGACTTCCTCGACAAGTGCCTCCGCCGCGACGCTGGCGAGCGGTGGAGCTGCGAGCAGCTCCTGCGCCACCCCTTCCTCTCCGCCGACTCCCACGACGCCGGCGAGCCGTCGCCGTCCCCGCGAGCGGTTCTTGACTGGGCGGCGTCGGACTCGGACTCCGATGCGTCGTCCGACATCGAGGAGGAGGTGATCATGGCGAGCGCCAAGGGGAGGATTGCCGAATTGGCATCAGACAGGCCGCGCCCAAGCTGGGTGTGCGAGTTGGAGGACGGCCCCACCTGGGCGCCCGACACTTGGGCCCCACCGCCCAGTCTCGAGACGTCAACCGATGCAGTAGCACTACCACTGGTGCCATCGCCATCCGACGCTGCCACAGTCGCTGGCGCGGGAAATGGCGGCTCCGGTGGGCCCGCCGTAAGCCGTGACGGCGTCCTCGTGGCCGGCGGGGGCGACGGCGGCTCCTGCCGTGTCCATGGCCGTTGTTGGTGCGATGATCGCTGTGGGTGCCATAAATGTGGGTCTGGGTTTGATCGGCCTCCTAGTTGGCCGCCGTTGGCCGTTGCGTCCGTGCTGGTGTCATGTATTCTCTCGCATTTGATTCAATCAATGATTTTGTTTCAGCAAGCAGCCAGTGAATTGATGTTTTTCATTACAGTTTCTGGTTCGGTTTTTTACAGCACAGTTTCTGGTTCGGTTTTTTACAGCACAGTTTCTGGTTCATGTTTCTTGGGTGGTTTTGACTTTTGATAGTGCTGCTACTAGTTGGGTGAGCGAGCCGGCCAAGATAAGTTGGTCAGCAGCGCGTGTGGTGTGTTTGCTCCCCTTCTTCTTTGCCAGTGCCAGCCTACATGCGTGAGCCTGAATGAAGGATGCAACACAGCTAAACCTACAAAAGCCGACCCAAGACCAGCATCTCCAGAACCAAAATAGGGGACACCGCGAGCGAGCAAGATAGTGCCTTCAAGAAGGAGGACGGCGCCGAGACGTCGTCGCCATCCGATCCGGATGAACCAGACCGAGGGTTTCCCCTGAGCTCGAAGAGGGGCGCAACCGTAGGCCTTGACAGCGCCTCCAAGAAGGAAACGACATCCGCAGACGCCGCCGTTGCCAGCATCGGCAAGCCGAACAGGGATTTCTCCCTGCCGTGAGGCTGAGCAATCCATTTTTTCGAAAAGGGGGATTCCCCGGCCTCTGCATCAGCATGATGCATGCGGCCATCTTATTAACCATAAATTGTGCACAAAGTCTCTGCGTCTCAACAAAGATCAAAATGAAAAAGAAGAAAAGGCTCACACAGAACCCAAGGCTAGATACACAAGCTAGCCTAACCACGGATACACCACAGCCGGTTGGCTCCAAATTAGACAGTAAACTAATTGTCTATCCTATTACATGATCGCCATCCACACCGGTGAAGATATCCCGAGCTACCATCTCCCATCGGATAGCAAAGAAGAACAAAAGCTCCACGCCTCCGTCGGGAGTGAGTAGCGACCAGAACGGATAAGTGCCGTAGCTCAAGATAACCTGCAAAACATGAATGTTTGTTGTTCATTAAAGACAAGATCATTTCTACAATTCCAAAGCACCCACACTAAAGCGCACACCCCAAGCGAATATGTTTTGCTAACCCGGGCTCTACCTGCTTAGCCATGTTCCAAACAACATGTTCACCGACCTTGGTGGAGGAATATTGAAAGCGACATGAATAGTCGCCCGAGAATTCTAGCTAGTGGGCAATCAAAGAATAAATGTTTAATGGTTTCTCCCGATCACGAAACTACACCTAGTAGGTCCTGTCCAATTGCGCTTTGTAAGATTGTCCTTAGTTAAGATAACTTGTTTATGTAGAAACCACATAAACACCTTGATCTTTAGAGGAACTTTGACATCCCACACATGCTTGGAAGTAGGAATCGAGCTCAATTAATGACATCAACATACATTGATTTAACCGTGAAATCACCCGACCTAGTGAGATTCCAGCGCAGTTTATCGGGTTGTTGTGAAAGTTGTACTTGCATCGATCTCCTAACTAGATGTAGCCACTCTTCCCAACGATTGCCCACTAACGATCGTCTAAACTGAATATTCAGGGTATCGAAGAAAGACCGATGCAACCAGAGCTTGGCGCCTTCCAGACTATACGATACAACGACGGATACTGGATTGCAAGGGGTGCATCTCCGAGCCAAGTGTCCTCCGAGAATCTTGTGCTTGCACCATTGCCAACTATAAACTTTGACCTCTGAAAAAATGAAAGCTTCACTTTCATAAGCCCTTTCCAAAAGGGTGAATCAGTTGGTCTAACCGAGACCTGAGCCAAAGTTTTGGTTTGGAGATACTTGTTACGAAGGATTTGAGCCCAAGTGGCATCAGTTCCTGAAGATAACTTCCACAACCACTTACTAAGAAAGCATCGGTTCTTAACCTCGAGATTTTCAATCCCCATACCCCCTTGGTCTTTCGCCTACAAATGATATCCCATTTCGCTAACCGATATTTTCTCTTTAGCTCATCTCCCGCCAAAAAACCTCGATCGATAGAAGTCCAAATGCTTCCTAACACCAACGGGACTTCAAAGAAGGACAAAAGGAACATAGGCATACTCGTGAGCACCAATTAATAAGAATTAAACGGCCTCCATATGACATGAGCTTACCCTTCCAACAACTTAGCTTCTTCTCGAATCGATCCTCAATACACTTCCATTCGTTGTTGTTCGTAGCTTACGGTGATGTATAGGAATTCCTAGGTATGTGAAAGGCAGCTCCCCAATCCACACCGAACAATTGCTTGTATGCTTCTTGTTCATCCTTGGCTCTCCCAAAGCGTAACAACTTCGCTTTTGTGGAAGTTAATTTTGAGCCCACTCAATTGCTCAAACAAACAAAGCAATAGTTTCATATTTCTTGCTTTTACCAAGTCATGCTCCATGAAGATGATTGTGTCATCAACAGACAGCAGAATGGAAATGCCTCCATCCACTAAATGAGGCACCAAGCCTCCTATTTGGCCAACTTCCTTAGCCCTCCCTAACGTAACCGCCAACATGTCCGCAACTATGTTGAATGTAATAGGGACATCGGATCTCCCCGCCGCAAGCCCTTATGTGTCCGGAAGTAATGACCAACGTCGTCATTCACTTTTATGCCAACACTTCCCTTTTATGTAAAGTTTCAATCTGGGTCCTCCACCCTCGTCGAACCCTTTCATACGCAAGGCTTGTTGCGGAAAGGCCATTTAACTTTGTCATCACGCTTTCTCGAAGTCCACTTTAAAGATGACTCCATCTAGTTTCTTTGAGTGGATTTCATGGAACGATTCATGCAACACCACCACCCTTCTAGGATGTTTCGTCCGCATGAAAGCTGTTTGGGATTGCTGCACCACGTATCGCGCAATCTGTGTGAGCCTATTAGTCCCAACCTTGGTAAAAATTTTAAAACTAACATTCAAAAGGCAGATAGGACGGAACTGCTCAATCTCGAGAGCATCGGTCTTTTTGGAAGCAACGTAATAGTTCCAAAGTTCAAGTGAAATAGTTGGAGCCGCCCCGCAAAAAGGTCATGAAACATGGGTAGCAGATCCTTTGATAATATGCCAAGATTTTTTATAAAACTCCGCTGAAACCCATCCGCCCGGAGCCTTATTGTTCTCCATTTGAGAGATGGCATCGAGAACCTCCTTTTCCGTAAACGGCGCAACCAAAATATCATTATCAGCAGCAGTTAGTTGAGGCACATCCTCAGTCCTGGACTCATCGAGGGACACAGCGCTATCCTCCGGCGGTCCAAATAACTGCTTATAGTATTCGGTGAGTAAAGCTTAAGATTATCGTGACCAACAATAGTGCCTTCATCTTGCTCGAGCTGGAATATTTTTTTCTTTCTGTGTTTGCCATTCGCAATAAGATGAAAGAATTGAGTGTTCGCATCCCCATGTATTACTTTGCGAACCTTTGCTCTGAGCGCCCACTTCAGCTCTTCTTCGCGGAGAAGTTCCTTCAACCTCTTCTCCGCGTCAAGCTTACAAGACAATTCAGCAGATTGCAGAATTGTTGATTCAGCTTTAACATCTAGGGATTGTATAAGATCCGAGTCTGTCTTTCTCAACCTTATAAACTCCACTTAGATGCTTAGCCCATCCCCGGAGAAAGCTTCTCAAATGCCTCGATCTTATTCTCGCCATCTCTCGATGCATCGATCCTCCCCATAATCTATAGCCCACTCCCGGCTACAAGATCCATGAAACCTTCTCGCTCAAACCACGCCATTTCAAAAGAGAAAGTATTCTTGTTTCCCACATGCCTTGGCTCCCCGAGTCTACAAACAAAGGCGTGTGGTCCAAATCCAGCGTGAGAGCCTCGAACCATGACGAGAGGAACTTGCTTCCCATTCGGCACTTGCTAGTACCGATCCAACTTCTCATATGTCGGATTGGGTAAAGAGTTAGCCCAGGTGAATTGTCGACCAGAAAGCTCGATCTCTCTCAGATCCAAACTCTCAATGATGGTATTAAACATAAAAGACCATCGGCCGTCAAAATTATCGTTATTCTTCTCATCCCTCCTCCTAATGATGTTGAAATCCCCCAACCGAATAGGAGTTGCTCAGATCCGCAGATACGAACCAGATCAGCCAGGAATTCCGGTTTAAGCTCAGGTTGTGCGGCCCCATAGACCGCCACCAAAACCCAGTTAAACCCATCTACTTTAGACCTGACTCGAAATTTCACCGCGAAGTCACCCATAACAACGCTCCGGACTTCAAGGGAATCACATCTCACACCAAGCAAGATGCCACCGGACCTCCCTCTTGGAGGAAGACAATGCCAATCGAATCCACACCTCCCGACAACGTGTTAAGAAACCGAGGCGCAAAGTTATCCCTACCAGTTTCAGATAGAGCAATGAAGTCTAAACGGTGCTCTAAAGACGCCTCCGCTAGAAACCTACGTTTAGCCAAGTCCTTAAGACCTCTGCTATTCCAGAATATTCCTTTCATAGGTCATCATGGAATTTTTGGCGAGACGAATTCTAGCACTCCTACGCATCATGGATGCAGGGTACACCTTCCTCTTCCACTTACGCTTAGGAATATTATCTCCGTAGTCTGGTCCTCATAACCGTGCTCGGTGTGCAATTACTACATCACCCACCGGAGTTCCTCCTCGTCGAGACTCAGCAGACGGAGAAACAAGATCCGCACGAAATTGTCAAGTACCCTTACTCCCAAAGCATCAATCTCCGCATCATTCATAGGTCTTACCGCTAGGTTTCTAATGGTTTCTAAGGCCTGCCTCCTTCCAAATCTAAGAGATCATTAACCGAGTTTGAAATTTCAGAATTATTATTCCCAAGAGACACCCCTACTTGGTTAGCATTATTAATAATCTCATCCTTAGAGAAATGCAAAATGGAATTTGATATATTTACTGACATACCAGTAGTGATCTCAACATCACGAAGCTTGGCCGCCCGCATAGCGCACCGCTGCTGATATCATCCACCTCCGGAAGGTCACGAGACGAGCTCATCCGTCTCCCCTCGAGACCGGGTCTCGAATCCTCCGAAGCAATCACCTCCTCCCGAGTAGCGGTACCCGGAGGAGGCCTGGGTGAGGAGACTTCCGAGGGTTGGGGAGATGGCGAGAGGAGTGGGCACGAGCCGCCTGCCCTAGTCCGTTCCCCTGCTCTCGCCCTCGCAGCAGAGTGCACCGCCCGGCTGAACCGCCGTCGGCACTAGAGGGTGCAGGGCCACCTGCCTCGACGCCTACCTAGTGTCTCCCGCGACTCCTCCACAATCGAGCTCCCGTGGCACTCCTCCAGGCCACCTGCCCCAAGGTGGACCGCCACCGCGGATATCTTGGCGCCACCAAGCGTCGACATAGGCGACAAGGTAGGAGGAGATGGAGTCGTGGCCGCCGCCCGACGCCCCCCCTCGGGGAAACCAAGCCGAGCCCCTCCCTCCGGAGTGAGCACCGCGACCCCGAGACTCCACCGCTGCATAACCGGGTCACGGAGCCGTCCAAATGCCGGGCGCCTGTCCAAAATCCAAGACCGTAACGTGTGCTCAAAAGCATCGTCGAGTCAACCCGATCACTCCACAGACGAGGAGGAGCCGATGTCGGCTGAAAAGATCCAAACCGCAAAGTGTTATGAGGCTGAGACGGTAGGAGACGGTTCCATCCGGATCCGTTCTCGAGCTCTGAGCTCTGAGCCCGATCCGTTGGGCTCTGTGCCGCCTCATCGATCGGTTCCTCGAAGCACCAGCGTCATCACCCCTTCGTGCATATCCACGTCGATGTCGGCAGAGCCACCTCAAAGAAACAACTCCGCATCCTCAAACTCGATCTCAAGGGGAAAAACCTCACCCCTATATGTCCAATTGACGACGTCCGGAACATACTCTATGTCCAAAATACTGACTCGCAATCGGGCCACCCCCTGAGCTCTAGTGAACGCCATATCAACCTTCTCCGTTTTACCAACCATAATACCCAAGCTAGCCACCACACGAACATCGCCTAGTGCCTCGATGGTGCCCAGAGAAGCGCAGCCACACCTGAGTAAGAGGCTTCCCCTTAGGCTCAACTTTCTTCCATTCGTGAAACTCCAAAATACCTTTGGTGCCTGGCGCCTTACACATCCCAAAGCTCAACAAGCGCTGCAAGTCCTCAACCGAAGGGAACTCGACTCTGAACACTCTTTCTTCAACGGATACAAGGTCCCACTGAAAATCACCCGAGCCAGCTCACAAGCCTCTGCACAATCTGAGCACGTGAGACATCTCCTGGGTCACCTTCACCAAACCAGTAGTGAGGCTCGTATCAATGGAACCTCCCTCGCAGCCGCGACTCAAGAACATCAGCTCAGACAAGACACACCGTACCAAGAAGAGCTGGAATCTGCTCCCTCAGTAAAGGACACTCCCCCGAAGCATGCGCTGGCTTGCCACAAGACTCACAAAGCTGAGCCACGCATTCTGCAATAAAATGACCTTTCTCTCCGCACCGGTAACAAAGCATTCTCTCTTTCTTACGTGCATACTTGGATGCCCGCTCTGCATCAGCCCGGTCAGCCACCTCGGCGTCCTTCGCTGTCCCAGGAACATCCACAACGGCGAGTGCATTCACCACCTCCATCGCCGGGGTGGTAACTCATGGGGGTCTGGTGGGTCTCCATTGCCGACCAGCAGTGCAGAAACCACAGGTGGAGGCGGCCGACAAAACCGCCCTCGGCCTCCACCACGACCACGGTATCCACGGAAACCTCCTCTGCATGCATTATCCGGTCCCGAGGCTCCCTCAACAAAGCCTCCACCGGCCCTAAAACGGTCTCTCTGCAGACCGTCACTCGCCAAGCATATCCACGACCTCCTCCCGCTGAAAAAGATCCTCGATCTCGACCCACACCATATGCATCGCAACCGTCATCTCCCCACTTGCCTCGTGGTGCATCAATCGGACCTCCACCGTTATTACTCGTGCGTACGCGCTGCGTCGCCCGATCGATTCTGCGCTGCCGACCCGGCAAGATGAGGCGGGGTGCGCCGACCCCGTAGGCGCGTTCACAGGCTCAGATGAAACACGGCCAGCCGGAGGAACCCCCGGCGCCGCGGGTCTGAGCACAGCCGTACCCGCCGCCGTCGTCACAGAAGCGGGCGCCACCGCGGGAGGCGTGGAACCCCGACCAGCAGCAGCCGCGATCAAGGCCGGCGCTGGGGTCTTTGCACGCCCCGCCAGCCGCCGCGCGCAGCCGACGCCTGCTCCCTGGTTTCGATCATTGCCTCATTGGGGAGGAGGAACACCGCTGGCCGAGGTGGGCGCTCCTCCACGCCTGCAGCTCCGGAACCGGGCCGGCGGTCGCCGCCGACGGCGGAGCGCCACGGCCCGACCCATGCGGCGGCGGCGGGACAGCTCCACCACTTCCCCAGCGCCACTCGCGGCGTGTGGGGTGCAGTCCCCGCCAGCCATGTGAAGCGGAGAGATCTTCTCGCCCGCCGAACACCACAGACCGGGTATCCACGTCTCCCGCACCTACGAACCCTAGCTCGTCCCACCGACGGCGCAGGGACGATCGAAGTAGTAGAATCGGACGTGCATGGCTGAATCGACCACCGCCGACTCCCCGCTAGCTACAGCTGAGCAATCCATAGCCACCGTCTTTGGAAACGAAGATAAGGAAGCAACGCCGGTCGGAGCCACCATGTCAGAAGGGGGTTGGCAAGGCTGCATCTGCCGTCGGAGGATAGCACCACCTCCAAACCCAGGAGCATTGGATATGGCAAAAGAGAAGGTTTTGAGGCATACAAGATAGGGCAAACCACGAGGGGGTTGGGCGACGGGGCGAATAACAACGCCGGCAGCTAGAACCGGAGGGACGGGCTTCGGATGTTGTCAAACGCTCAACTACTCCAGATGGTAAACCGGAGAACAAATATAACATTTCCTGCACACCAGCCGGATTACGGTGTTCATAATGTGAGAGGATTCGGTAAGAAAATCAAGCATTCGGTAAGAAAATTTGATAGAGTAGCATTCTGTTTTTGTTACAGAAACAGATGTGCATGGCGTCGGCCGCAACAAGTGTCACGCGGATCCCGCTGGACCTGTACTGAATGTGTAAGCGTCAGGATCCTGGGATGGGATTCGCACGTCCGTAGCCCACCCGCTACGAGGCCGAGGCCGATTTACCAACACGACGGCCATCATCATCATCATACTTGGGAGCAGTACTCTACTACGTGCTGGTGGCCACGTACACGAGGATCCTGCCGGACAGCACGTCCCGGCAACCACAACCAGCAGGCATGATACGCGAGTTAAAGGAGGAGGATTCCGCATCAGGTTCTCGGTGCAAATCATGGGGCATCATGCCCTGCCTTGTGCCTGCCTGCTGTAGGATCATAAATTCGCGCGCGGTGTGCCAATCGAACAATCAATGTGCAGACAGCCAGCGACAGATCCGTGTGTACAATCGGGGTACTCCTGCTTGTGTTTGCTGCCGTGTATCGCTCCTTGTAGTACGTACTTCACATCGCGTGTTACTGCGGCTGATCAAACAGAACAGTGGTGGTACACGTACACCCCCCGTCTGTGCGATGAGAAAGGCTTCGATGCACGATCATTCGCTGTGCCACCGTTACGTACGGCAGCTAGTATTCATTGCTGCGGTTTATATAGGAACTACTGAGTGGCCATGCCCTGTGCACCAACCATACTGTCATACTATAATGCAGTGACTACCAGGTATACATATGTTCAGAGCTGTACCACGAGACCACGAGAGTATATATCACCTTAGAACAACTTTAGCGACCCAATGGCCACAGTAATCGCAAAGTATCAATTTTGAGCTAAAATGGCACTCAGTAGAGTTGTCATCTTGCCCTTGATCGCTGTAATTTATGAATGGGCCTTCATATTGAGCCCATGGGACTTTATATTTGGAGGTTGAGAGCGTTAATTTGGAGCGCGCTTCATCCACCAACAGCTCACGAGGCATGAAAGTATCATCTCCCTCCTCAGCCTCCCAGGTGGCTCATCTCCACTCTCTCCCAAAGGCGCGGACGGCTAGACTGCCATGTCAACGAGAAGTGCCACAATTTAATGGCAGTCGTCGTGTGCCAACTGTCCATAGCCTCTCCCGCCACATTTTCTCCGCGCCCGTAACGTCTCGCAGCCGGTGGCTATAAAAAGGTCGTCGCCATGGCCGAATAGCTCACAACCCCCACTTTCAACACCGCTACCTGTAGCCACTTTCTACCTCATTGTTGCCATGCCGCTTCCCTTGCGGTCGGACTACATGCCACTCTTGGAGGAGGAGCGGGTGATGGATGAGGAGCAAGCGGAGGAGGAGGCCGTCCTCATCGCCGAGGGGAAGGGGGGATCATCATTGTACGCTGGAAGTCGTGCACGAGGGTCCACCCTCCATGAGTGCCTGGATTGGAATATCATAACACACTTCTTTTTTTTTTTGAAAGAAAAAAGAAGTGTTTTCCCCTTCTCCCACTTAGTGAGAAGGCCAAGGAAGAAGGAGAAGGAGGTGGGCTCTCTCCCCCTCCCTTCCGGTGACGCCGGAGGAACCATCATCATTTCCAATGACTTCACCAACGTCCACCATCATCTTCATTCTTAGTACAAGGGCTTCTCCATCCATAAACTTTTGTAATCCATTGGTAAATATTGATGTGTTGTGCCATGAATTATTTCCCCATGATTTATCGCATATTTATGTCTTTGTTTGAGTGGTGATTTGTTCCATGGCTTCGATGAAATAATATAATGATTGGTTGAGTAATGATTTGTTCCATGGCAATGTTGGTTTCTATGCCATCTTATTTGTCTTGTATATGAGTGGTTATGCGTACATGCTAAGAGAACAATGCTAAGTCTATGTATGTTCGTCGTAGCAACATGCCGGCTTAGGTTCCTCCTTAGAACACAACACTTGTCGAGGAATTATTCCCAAGATAAGCTACCATGAATACATAAACTAGCAATTTGCCAGGAACACTTGTTCCCATAATTAATTCCATTGAATCCTGCTACATTCATCACAACCACCACGCACTCAAAGCTCTTTTGTTCTTATGATTTTTTTATTGCCGGTCACTAACCTTAGTTTCCACACCTCAGTCATATCCTAGTTGTAGAGAGTCTAGGCATATTAGATGTTCAAGTGCATAGATAGTTGCGTAAGTGGCACACGAAACATGACATTAGGAAACCTACTAAGGATGGCAATTTTACCAATGGGTACGGTAAGGTACTCGCGGATACCGACCCACATGGACATGGTATGGACACAATTTTATACCCACGGGTAGTATCCGTACCCTACCCATTAAGTCATGGGTAGGTCACGGGTATAGCCTTGTACCGATGGATATACCCATACCCTGCCCATTTATACTAACATGTTACTTGTCAGATATTATTTGGTGAAGTGTGTCATGAGCTTAGGAACCTATGTTAAAATTGTCGCCAATTGTCAATTTGAATATAGATATTTGTGTTGTAGTCATTTATCTGTTATTGAGTTGAGATAAATTCTTTTTTTGTCAAATGTGCTATGGATGAATGTAAAATTATGAATAACTTGTGTACTATTTGATCTACCTATTGGGTACCCAATGGGTATGGGTACGGGTAAAGTTTCATACCTATGGGTATGGGTATGGACAGAATTTTGTACCCATTGACTACACGGGTATGGGTATGGTATATTGGGAAACGTTGCATGGAAAAACAAAAAAATTCTATGCACAAGCAAGATCTATTCATGGCGATGCATAGCTACAGAAGGGAGAGCATCTTCATACCCTTGAAGATCGCTAAGCGGAAGCGTTTATCAACGCGGTTGATGTAGTCGTACACCTTCATGATCCATCCCGATCAAGTATCGAACGTACGGCACCTCCACGTTCAGCACACGTTCAGCTCGATGCCGTCCTCGCCTTCTTGATCCGGCAAGAGAGGCGAAGTAGTAGATGATTTTAGGCAGCACGACGGCGTGGTGACGGTGTTGGTGAAGAACAATCTCTGCAGGGCTTCGGTAAGCACAACGAAAACTATGACGGAGGATAAACTAGAGGGACGGGGTTGCAGGCACACGGCTTGGTGTATCATGATGTGTTCCAGGTGTTGGGGAACGTAGCATGCAATTTAGAACATTTTCCTACGATCATGCAAGATCTATCTAGGAGATGCATAGCAACGAGACGGGGAGAGTGTGTCCATGTACCCTCGTAGACCAAAAGTGGAAGCGTTAGGTTAACGCGGTTGATGTAGTCGAACGTCTTCACGATCCAACCGATCCTAGTACCGAACGTACGGCACCTTCGTGTTCAGCACACGCTCAGCTCGATGACGTCCCTCGAACTCTTGATCCAGCACAGGGTCGAGCGAGAGTTTCCGTCAGCATGACGGCGTGGTGACGGTGATGTGATCTGCGCAGGGCTTCGCCTAAGCACTACGACGCTATGACCGGAGGAGTAAACTGTGGAGGGGGGCACCGCACACGGCTGAGAGAACAATTGATGTGTCTTTGGGGTGCCCCCTGCCCCCGTATATAAAGGAGGGGAGGAGGAGGCCGGCGGCCAGGAGGGGCGCGCCATGGGGGGGGGTCCTACTAGGACTCCACTCCTAGTAGGATTCGCACCGCCCCCCTTTCCTTTCTTCCACTGGAGGGAAAAGGAAGGAGAGGGAGAGGGAAAGGGAAAGGGGGGTCGCGCCCCTCCTCATTGTCCTATTCGGACTCCATAGGAGGGGGCGCGCGCCACCCCCGCGGGCTTTCTTCTCTCTCCCTTAGGCCCATGTAGGCCCAACACTTCCCTTGGGGGGTTCCGGTAACCCCTGGGTACTCCAGAAAAAATACCCGAATCACTCGGAACCATTCCGATGCCCGAATACTACCTTCCAATATATGAATCTTTACCTCTCGACCATTTCGAGAATCCTCGTCATATCCGTGATCTCATCCGGGACTCCGAACAAACTTCGGTCACCAAAATACACAACTCATAATACAAAATCGTCATCGAACGTTAAGCGTGCGGACCCTACGGGTTCGAGAACTATGTAGGCATGACCGAAACACATCTCCGGTCAATAACCAATCGCGGAACCGGGATGCTCATATTGGTTCCTACATATTCTACGAAGATCTTTTTTGGTCAAACCGCATAACAACATACGTCATTCCCTTTGTCATCGGTATGTTACTTGCCCGAGATTCGGTCGTCGGTATCATCATACCTAGTTCAATCTCGTTATCGGCAAGTCTCTTTATTCGTTCCGTAATGCATGATCCCGCAACTAACTCGTTAGTCACATTGCTTGCAAGGTTTATAGTGATGTGTATTACTGAGAGGGCCCAGAGATACCTCTCGATACACGGAGTGACAAATCCTAATCTCGATATATGCCAACACAACAAACACCTTCGGAGACACCAGTAGAGCATCTTTATAATCACTCAGTTGCGTTGTGACGTTTCCTAACACACAAGGTGTTCCTTGATACGTCTCCAACGTATCTATAATTTATGAAGTATTCATGCCATTATATTACCCATCTTAGATGTTTTATATGCATTTATATGCTATTTTATATGATTTTTGGGACTAACCTATTAACCTAGAACCCAGTGCCAGTTTCTATTTTTTTTCTTGTTTTTGAGTTTTACAGAAAAGGAGTACCAAACGGAGTCCAATTGACGTGCCAATTTTTGTTGATTTTTTATGAACCAAAAGAAGCCCCTGGAGCAAAAGAGTTGGGCCAGAAGAGTCCCGGGCTGTCCACGAGGGTGGGGTGCGCGCCCACCCCCTGGGCGTGGGCCCCTGCCTCGTGGACGACTCGGAGACCCCCTGACGTGAAACCAACACCAAAAATTCCTATAAATACAGAAACCCCCAGAAAATAACCTAGACCGGAAGTTCCGCCGCTGCAAGCCTATGTAGCCACGAGAAATCAATCTAGGCCCTCTCTGGCACCCTGTCGGAGGGGGCCATCATCACCGGAGGCCATGGAGGAGGATCTCGGAGGGGCCATCATCGCCATGAAGGCCAAGGACCAGAGGGAGAACCTCTCCCCTTCTAGGGGGGAGGCCATGGAGGAGGAATCACAAGGGGAGAACCTCTCCTCCTCTCTCTTGGTGGCGCCGGAGTGCCATCGGGAGGGGAATCATCGCCGCGGTGATCGTCTTCATCAACATCACCATCATCATCACCATCCTCATCTATTTTACGCGGTCCACTCTCCCGCACCCCACTGTAATCCCTACTTGAACATGGTGTTTTATGCCACAGATTATGATCCAATGATGTGTTGCCATCCTACGATGTTTTGAGTAGATATCCTTTGTCTTTGGGTTGATTGATGATATAGATTGGTATGAGTTGTATGTTTTATTTTGATTCTCTCCTATTGTGCCCTCCGTGTCGCGCAAGCATGAGGGATTCCCGCTATAGGGTGTTGCAATACGTTTATGATTCGCTTATAGTGGGTTGCTTGAGTGACAGAAGCATAAACCCGAGTAAGGGGGTTGTTGCGTATGGGATAAAGGGGACTTGATGCTTTAATGCTATGGTTGGGTTTTACCTTAATGATCTTTAGTAGTTGCGGATGCTTGCTAGAGTTCCAATCATAAGTGCATATGATCCAAGAAGAGAAAGTATGTTAGCTTATGCCTCTCCCTCGTATGAAATTGCAATGAAGACTACCGGTCTTGTTAACAATTGCCTAGGATAATTCCGCACACCGATCCATCATTATTCCACGCTCGCTATTTATAATATTTAGTAATATATTCTAACATTATGATAACATCACCTACTTTTATATTTTAGCTCTCCGATACCATGCGAAGTTATCCTCTTCATACCCACAACATAGTTTTATTTCTCGTTTCTAGTTGGAAGCAAACGTTCGGTGTATGTAGAGTCGTATCAGTGGCAGATAGGACTTGAGAGAATATTGATCTTAACTTTAGCTCCTTGTGGGTTCGACACTCCATACTTATCACTTCCATCTTTGGGAATTGCTACGATGATTCCCTGGACTTGGGGATTATCAAGCTCTTTTTTGGCGCCGTTGCCGGGGAGCAATAGCGTGGGGTTGATATTCTCGTGTGTGCTTGTTTGCTTTCTTCACTAAGTAGATTTTGTTTTTCCTTTTTGTTTCTGTTTAGTTGTGGGTGAAGCATACAAAAAAAATTTAAAAGAATGAAATAAAAAAATTTTACTTGCCTCTCATGCCTAAAAAGTTTTTCAAAAAGAGAAGTGATTGGAAAGTTATGCATTCAAGAAGTGAGGGTCGACCTTGAGCACTTGTGTTCATGCTCACGGAAACAATGTAGAATTTTCCATGGAAGTTTCTCTGTAAATAATTATCCCCTTGTATATATCCATTGTATTATAAAAATAATGTGCCAAGGTTTGGTTTTAGGACGATTAGATTGCTTGTTTACTATGTGCAGAACAAAAACATAAACTTTGGCTGTAGCGCGTCATTTTACATTTTTTACTGGAAAGTCTAATGGGTCTGATACTTTTTGCACATTACTTCTGCACAAATGGTTCAAATTTTGAAATCTATTTCATAATTTTTGGAGTTACATAAGTTTACTAAACCTCCAGATTACTACAGACTGTCCTGTTTTAGACAGATTCTGTTTCCCTTGTGTTGATCGCTTATTTTGATGAATCTATGGGTAGTATCGGGGGGTATGAACCATGGTGAAGTTGGAATACATTAGATATAGTTCTAATATGAAATTGGAATAAGTTTTCAACAGTATCTAAAGGTAGTGATTTGCTTTATTATACTAACAGATCTCAAAAAGTTTTTGTTAAAGTTTTGTGTGGATGAAGTGTTTGAAGATCGAGGAGCTATCAATATGAGAAGAATAAAGAGAGGCAAGAGTTAAAGCTTGGGGATGCCCAAGGCACCCCAAGTAAATATTTCAAAGGATACTCAAGCATCTAAACTTGGGGATGCCCAGGTTGGCATCCCGTCTTTCTTCTTCAACAATTATCGGTTGTAACATCCCAAATTTTCAATTTGGAATGTTATACATTAGGTCATCATGCATATCATATTTTTCTCGCATTTTTCCGATCCTAGAAATTTCACGCAACTCAAGGACCCTCGGAGAGAGTTGGAAGTTTCATTATTTTCATATTTGGGTTCTCTCAAATTTTGAAAATAGGATCATTTGAATTTATTTAAATTATCTTCATAAAGTTTTTCCTATGAAAATTAAGAGAGGGAATAATATGACTTTCCCAACAATTAGGAAAAATGAAGATTTTATAAATAAATCAAATTTGGTTTTGGGAGATTTATTTTGCTTAGGCAAAAATGAGCATTTTAAAAATATATGCATGTTTGCTGTTTTAAAGGTTCATTTTGTTCGACTCATTTTTAGGAGTCGGGAAAATTTGTTTTATTTAAATTGGAGTTCATTTGGTATTTTTTAATTGTTTGGTTTAAATTTTAATTTTAAAAAAATCGCGCCCCCACAGGCCAAGGCCCAGCCAGCCCAACCAGCCAGGCCCGGCCCGGCGCCCGCCCACCCACCCTCCCTCTCTCTCCAGCCATGGAGCCCTCACCGCCACGCCACCACCCTTGCCGCCCGAGTCCGCCTCCACCACGCCCGCCCCCCCCCCCAAGGCGCCTCCCCCCCCTCCCATAAATCACGCCGCCCCCCCCTCTCCTCACCTCGACCACGGCGCCCCACCAAGCCAAGCCGAGCCGCCCGCCACCGCCGAACGCCGCTGCCGCCGTCCCTCGCCGACCGGCCGAGTCCCGCCACGACCCGCCGCCCCTCCCGACCCGCCGCCGACCCCTAGCCCGCCGCTGAGCCTCAGGCGATCACGGAGAGTAGCCCGCCCGATCCGGTTTCCCTAATAAACCGATCCGATTTTTTTAAAAAAGGTGTTCGTTTTTTAAAAAAACCTAGATTGGTTTTATTTTTTCGGTTTTCCTAACTAACGAACGTTCACCGAACCGTTCGTTTCAATGAACGCGTTCGTTGGATTAGTTCTGATAACGAACGTCCGTTATTTAAACCGTTAAATCGTTTTCTTTTAATCGGATTTAATCCGTTATTTTTCGATTCGATTTGATCCGATTTTCAAATCTGTTTTATTTCTCGCTCGTTTATCGAATCAGTGATTCAAGCGCTGGAGTTTAAATATGAAACCGCCGTTCGGCTAACCTACTTTCACAGAGTTTTGCTACTGTGAAATTTTGACCTAGTTTCAGATTTGCAAAACCGAGTCGTTCTCTCTCGAGTTTCGATTTTCGATGTTTATTTTGACTCGAATCTTTTGCAACCAGGGTTCTTAAGTTGAACTTTCTGGTTAGATCTTTTATTCGAGATTTCCCCGTGCATTAGATGAGTACTTATTGTATGCTTGTTGTTTGTCTGCGTTAGATCACCGGAGTCGCCGCTTGTTACTTGAATCTCTAGGTCTCGCGGATCATCAGCAAGGCAAGTAACACTTTGATCATACTCTTCTCATACCCAGTTTTATGCATTAGATCTATTCCTCAAACACTTGCATGTTTAGGATCAAATTAAATTGTGGGTTTGGGAAGTAGATTGAGGTAGTACCTATTACCTGTTTTACTTATGAAACCTTGGGAGTTACTTCTACGTTTGCTTGTTTATGCCATGCTATGCTAGTAGACGTGGATTGGGTGAGTGAATATCCATGACAGATGTGAGATTGTTAATTAATGGTTTATCTAAGGTGGCAACCTAAACACACATCTGGGTGGATTGAGGCACTGGTTTCTATCGAGACTTGCTGTATTTCTTGGACCGCCACCCGGCTCTAAGGGATCATAAGATTATTCAAACTGAAACTTCCGTGTGCAGCCACAAGCCAATTATGGGCTCTGGCGTAGTTGACTAAGTTGTGCGAACTCTTACGGGTAGGCTAGCTGATGTAGGGGATGTAGGTTGGTACGGTCTACCCACATGTAAGGTGCTAAGCGCTTACGAAGACTATGTCTCGGTCATCCGTTTCTCAAACACCATGAAGTCGAGAACCAAGCGGAGGCGATCGAGTCTTGTGGGGAAAAGTGCATAAACCTCTGCAGTGTATAAACTAATCATGATTAGCCGTGTCCCGGTTATGGACAATTTGAGTATCCGTAATTGAATATCATGTGAATCTCAACATGTTACTTCTAAATAAAATATGTTGGGTTTTGATGAGTACTTTTAATTGGGATTGAGGATGCTGTCAACCATTCTCAATGTTTAACAACCACCATGATAGTTAAATAAAATTATTCCTTTGATGTAGGGAAAAATCAGCTTTATGCAAATGTAACCGTAGAGCCTTACCACCAGCCATATATGCATGTAGTATAGGCTTATTCATTCATTGCTCTTTATGTGTTACATTGCCAGCATATTCCATGTGTTGACCCGTTGTTGGCTGCAACTTTCACGTTATGCAGACTTTTGAACGACGAGTAAGGTGTTAGGTCGTGGTTCTATACTCGGTGATGCCGTTGGAGTTGATGGACTCGCTTATCTTCCAAGCCTTCCGCTGTTATTATTAGATGGCCTTAAGCCATATTATTGTAATAAGTTCCTTGTGGACAACAATGTAATAAGTGTGTGATTGCTACTCTGCAATAAATCCTTCAAGCATCTTGTGTGGTGTCGGCATTATTGATCCAGGATGACACCGAGCACGAGATCGGATCCATTCGGTCTGGTCGCTACATCGGTATACCTCGGTTTTGTTTTGTCCACATGATTTGTGTCCTTTGTGTTTTTCTTTTCTTTAAGAACCGTGCTAGTATGAGATGTACCTTCATCAATTTATAGAATGATTCATGTGCTTCACTTATATCTTTTGAGTATGACCTTATATAATGCTCTTTGTGCTTCACATAAATCTTTTGAGTATGGTTTATAGAATGCTTCGTGTGCTTCACTTATATATTTTGAGCTTGGATATTGGTTAGTCTATATTAATTGTAGAATGCTCCATGAACTTCACTTATATCTTTTGGAGTATGAATAATACTATCATCTAAAGCGGGTTTGGAAGAGTGTCAACTTTAGGAATTACTGATCCCACTATTCCGAATGAGAAGAATTTTGCTTATGTGGAGAGTAGAAAAATTTCTATGCCTGTAGATCATGAAAAGAATGCTTTATGTGATGGTTATATTGTTGAATTCATTCATGATGCTACTGAAAATTATTATGAGGGAAGAATATATGCTTGTAGGAGTTGCAATAATATCAAGTTTCCTCTCTATGTGCTTAAAGTTTTGAAGTTATACTTGTTTTGCCTTCCTATGCTAGTTGATTCTTGTTCCTATAAATTATGTGTTCACAAAATCCCTAGGCATTAGGATGACGGACGCGAAGATCAAGTACACCCAACCGGATGAAGGCACACCTTTTGGATTTCACTTGAAGGAAGTTACTAAGTACCTGAACATTGGACTACCAAGCTTCACCGGGACTTTCAACGCCACTCTGCCTGAAGAGGAGCGCTGGAAGATTCATGCTCACGTTCCAGGAAGGACATTCGCCCCAATCACCAAGCCTATAGATAGTGTTTTCAGTGCACCAACTTGGAGTCTGGGAAAGAGCATGGCAGCTCACATCACCATGGGACGCATTGGGGAAGTTTATCAAGAAGACCTCAAGGATACCATCTACCAGATTTGCGGACGCCGAGATGACAACTGGGACGTCGTCAGCACCAAGAAGGATAGATCCATTGCAGCTTTCATCCAGGAGTTAAACCAGCACATTCGACGCCAGGAGAACCAAATGTGCAATGACATGTTGGAGTTGCGAAAGACAAAGGAAGGATCATCGAATCGAAGAAGAACTAAAGACTACACGCAAGGACTACATGGACGAGATCGTAGCTCGGCAAGACACAATAACGATCTTAAGTGCGAGATCGAAGAACTCAAGAAGAAGTTGGCGCCAGAATGAAGACCAGTATGTCGAATACCCAAGCGACTACATCAACATCGGCGACACCGATTCGGATCCAAGTGAACCCGACTTTGAAGACGAAGTCGGAGCGTACATCATGGAGTCTTCCACCGGTTCAAATTAGTAGAAGTCCCCACATATTAGTAGTATTTCCCCATGTAAACATTATAGTACACGCACTTTTGCGATAGTTAGATCGTTGTAAGCCCTTGTTTGATTGAATGAAGTGATTTTGTGTGTTTTTGCTCATGTGCATTTGGGTAGTGATTCCTTAGACCTCATTCTATTCTACATTTCTCTCTTTTCTAAACCCATCGATGCCTCCGAGACGCGACCCGGATTCGCTTTTCCCGCCAGAGATCACCCAATTGATCCAAAGAGCGAATACCCCGATTCAAACATTGGTGCGAACAACAACAACAACAACAACCCACCGCCACCACCACCACTGCGGATCATCTCGACTCGTTTCCTTAGATCGAACCCGCGGTGTATTCCAAGAGCACCGAGCCGATTGTGGCGGATGACCTGGCTCCGCAAGATAGGAAGGAGCTGACCACTGCAGGATGCACAGATGGTGAAAGAGTGAAGTTTGCAGCACATCAGCTTGAAGGACCCGCAGCAGACATGGTGGGAGAATTTTACACCCACTTACCCGTGAGACACCGCCACATGGGACCAGTTTGACAAGCTTTTCAGACCGCCCATGTTTCAGCAGGAGCCATGGCCATGAAGAAGCGTGAGTTTCGCAACTTACGCCAAGGAGGAAGGACTGTTGGCGAGATGTGGATGATTTTAGCAAATTAGCACGTTATGCCCCGGATGACGTTACTACAGATGCAGCTAAACAGAGAAGTTTCTAGAAGGACTGAATGATGAGTTCAGATGCCGTTGATGGTAGCAAGTTTCAACAACTACCAGGAGTTGGTAGACCGAGCTCTCATGATTGAAGGAAAGCAGAAGAATTGAGAACTGCAAGCGGAAGTATGGACAAGGGAAGTATAACTCGGATCCCAAGAAGCCTCGTTATACCCCTAAATCAGAATTCAGTTTCAGATACCCATGGAGGAGGTAATTCGATAACCATAATGGCACCAAGAATGGGAACGGAATGGAGGAAGCAATGGACGAACCGCACCAACCCGTCAACACCATCCAAGGTAGACTGAGTCACATTACTTGCTTTAAGTGCCGCAAGATCGGGCACTATGCAAATGACCGCCCGTAGGCGTAATGGAAATAGCAATGGAAGCTCGAAAGAAGCCAAACCCTTTCAACAGGGGACGGGTGAACCACATTGATGTGGAGGAGGTTGAAGATCAGCCCGATGCAAGAATCGGTAAGTTTTTGGTTAAGTCATTTATCGCAGCTTGTTCTTTTCGATCTTGGTGCATCGCATTCATACATATCAAGGGGATTTGTGGATAAGTACAAGTTACCGACCCAAGCCCTTAGGTCACCCATGCTAGTAACCTCACCCGGAGCAGAGTACATGGCTAGTAAATGGTGTGATCGACTGCCACTAAGGATTGGACACTATGTTTTCCCCTCAGACCTAATAGTTCTGGAATCCCAAGGATTGGATGTGATATTAGGAATGGATTGGTTATCAAAGTATGGAGGAAACATAGATTGTACCACAAGGTCAATTTTGCTCACCACACCAGAAGGAAGAAGGATTAAGTATGTATCACGGCACGAGCCGAGGAGAGCACAAGTTAATTGCTTATCGTGGGTGGTACAGAAGAAGTACCGGTGGTGAAGGATTTTCCGATGTATTTCCTAAGAGTTGCGGTGAATGCCACCGGATAGAGACATTGAGTTTTTGATCGAGCTATTGCCTAACAGGCCCGATATCGGCGACCGTCAGGGATGCCCGCAAAGGATTTAGCGGAAATCAAGAAGCAGATTAAGGAACTATTGGATAAAGGTTTTATTCGCCCAAGTTCTTCACCTTGGGGATCACCCGCTTTGTTAGTAGAGAAGAAGGATGGATCTTTGAGAATGGTTGTTGATTACCGTGGATTGAATGAAGTAACAATCAAGAACAAGTACCCACTACCTATGATAAATGATCTGTTTGATCGCTTGCAAGGAGCCAAAGTGTTTTCTAAGATCGACTTGCGATCGGGTACCATCGATTGAAGATTCGGGAGCAAGATATACCCAAGACAGCGTTTACCACGAGATATGGATCTGACGAGTATACCGTTATGTCATTCGGATGACTAACGCACCAGCCTATTTCATGAACCTGATGAACAAAGTGTTTATGGAGTTTTGGATAAGTTCGTCGTGGTGTTCATTGATGATATTTTGATTTTCTCAAGAATGAAGAGGAACACAAGGAACATTTGCGATTGGTTTTGGAGAAACCGAGGGAACACCAGTTGTATGCCAAGTTCAGCAAATGTGAGTTTTGGCTAAAGGAAGTTGGATTTCTGGACATGTTATATCCGGAGAAGGGATAGCAGTTGACCCCACAAAAGTTGAGACCGTAACCAAATGGGAAGCACCAACGACAGTTGGGGAGATTCGAGTTTCCTTGGACTCGCAGGATACTACCAAGATTCATTGAGAATTTCTCAAGAATTGCAAAGCCTATGACAGAATTGTTGAAGAAGGAAAACAAATTCATATGGACCGAGGACTGTGAGGCAAGTTTTCAGGAGTTATAGAAAAGATTGGTTACCTCACCAGTTTGATATTGCGGATCGGACTAAGGATTATGAGGTGTATTGCGGCGCTTCACGTCGAGGACTTGGAGCCGTGCTTATGCAGGAAGGAAGAGTTGTTTCGTATGCTTCACGACAACTTAAGCCCCATGAGTTGAATTATGCCACTCATGATTTGGAGTTAGCAGCCGTTGTGCATGCCTTGAAGACGTGGAGACATTTTCTCATTGGAAATCATTGTGAAGTATATACGGATCACAAGAGTTTGAAGTACATCTTCACACGTAAGAAATTGAATCTCGCACAAAGGAGATGGTTAGAGCTAATCAAGGATTACGATATGAGATTGCATTATCACCTCGAAAGGCTAATGTCGTAGCAGGCGCATTGAGCCGTAAGAGCCACGTCAATACCCTAATGATGGGAGGAATACCCAATGAGTTAGCCGAGGACCTTCGAGAGCTATGTTTGGAAATAGTTCCAGAGGCTATGTAGCAGCATTGGAGATTCATCGACACTAATGGACAAAATCGAGAAGCCCAAAAGGCGAGATAAGGAAGTTGCCTCTATAAAGGAGAAAATGAGCAAAGGAAAAGCTAAAGGATTTTGTGAGGATGAGCACGATACCCTATGGTTTGAAGACCGTGTTTATGTGCCCAATAACCCGTAGATCGGGAAGTTGATTTTACAAGAAGCCCATGATTCACCCTATTCGATTCACCCAGAAATACCAAGATGTATTTGGATTTGAAGAATATTTTCGGTGGACCGGAATGAAGAAGGATATTGCGGAGTATGTAGCGATTTGCGGCGTATGTCGAAAGTAAAGGCGAGCATCGAAGCCAGCAGGATTGTTACAACCGCTGCCGATACCGAATGGAAGTGGGATAAACTAGGCATGGATTTCATCACAGGTTTGCCAAAGACCCGTTCAGATATGACTCGATTTGGGTCATAGTCGATCGTTTGACCAAGGTAGCTCATTTCATTCCAATAAGACTACCTATAGCAAAGGCTAAGTTGGCAAAGATATACATGACCAGAATTGTGTGTTTACGGAGTTCGAGGAGCATCGTATCGGATAGAGGAACCCGTTTACTTCAAATTTTGGAACCAGTTGCATGAAACATTGGGAACCCGATTGAATTGATGACAGCTTTCCACCCACAGACCGATGGATGACCGAGAGAGTCAATCAGATTTTGGAGGACATCTTTGAGAGCTTGTGCACTAGATTATGGATCTAGTTGGGATGATAATTTGCCGTATGCAGAATTTTCCTACAACAACAGCTACCAAACCAGCTTAAAGATGGCACCTTCGAGGCTCAGATGGAAGAAGGTGCAGGACACCGTTGTCATGGGACTGGCCCGAGATCGCCGCTTGTTTGGACCAGATTTAATTAAGGAGTCTGAACAGAAAGTTAAGTTAATTCGAGACAGGCTCAAGGTAGCCCAGTCCAGACAAAAGAGCTATGCCGATTCAAAGCGCAAAGTGATTGAGTATGAAGTTGGAGACAGAGTATATCTCGAGTATCCCGCTTGAGGAGTTAAGCGTTTTGGAGTGAAAGGAAAGTTAGCACCCGTTTCGTTGGACCATATAAGATTTTGCAACGCATGGGAGAAGTTATGTATAAGTTGGAATTGCGGAAGGACTGTCAGAGTTCATGATGTATTCCATGTTTCTCGATTGAAGAAATGTCACCCGAGATAGCGAGAGGTACCGTTAAGAGACACAAAGGTGCCACCGAAGCAATTCAGTTGAAGGATGATTTAACATATGAGGAAAGACCGGTTAAGATTCTCGATTATGCTAGCGAGTTACTCGCAGCAAGGTTATCAAGTTTTGCAAGGTTCGATGGAGCCACCACACGAAGATGAAGCCACCGGGAAAGAGAGGAAGTTTTGCTTAAGGACCACCTCACCTATTTTCTAGCCAACCCGAATCTCGAGGGCGAGATTCATCTTAAGGGGGTAGGTTTGTAACATCCCAAATTTTCAATTTGGAATGTTATACATTAGGTCATCATGCATATCATATTTTTCTCGCATTTTTCCGATCCTAGAAATTTCACGCAACTCAAGGACCCTCGGAGAGAGTTGGAAGTTTCATTATTTTCATATTTGGGTTCTCTCAAATTTTGAAAATAGGATCATTTGAATTTATTTAAATTATCTTCATAAAGTTTTTCCTATGAAAATTAAGAGAGGGAATAATATGACTTTCCCAACAATTAGGAAAAAATGAAGATTTTATAAATAAATCAAATTTGGTTTTGGGAGATTTATTTTGCTTAGGCAAAAATGAGCATTTTAAAAATATATGCATGTTTGCCGTTTTAAAGGTTCATTTTGTTCGACTCATTTTTAGGAGTCGGGGAAAATTTGTTTTATTTAAATTGGAGTTCATTTGGTAATTTTTTTTAATTCGTTTGGTTTAAATTTTAATTTTAAAAAAATTCGCGCCCCCTCGGGCCAAGGCCCACTGCCAGCCACCCAGCCTGCCCAGGCCCGGCCCCCCACCGCCTCCCTCTCCCCTCCCAGCTGAGCCCCGCCCAAGACGCCACCGCCGCCCGCCCGAGTCCGCCTCCACCACGGCGCCCCCCCCCCCCCCCAAAGCGCCGTCTCCCCCCCTCCCATAATCACGCCCCCCCCTCCTCACCTCGACCACCGCCCCTCCCCACCGCCAGCTAAGCCGAGCCGCCCCGCCGCCGTCCCGCTGCCGCCGAGTCCCGCCGCCGACCCGCCGCCCTCCCGACCCGCCGCCGACCCCTAGCCCGCCGCCGAGCCCCGCCAAGGCGATCACGGAGGTAGCCCGCCGATCCGGTTTTCCCTAATAAACCGATCCGGTTTTTAAAAAAAGGTGTTCGGTTTTTTTAAAAAACCCTAGATTGGTTTTATTTTTTCGGTTTTCTAACTAACGAACGCTCACCGAACCGTTCGTTTCAATGAACGCGTTCGTTGGATTCGTTCGATAACTAACGTCCGTTATTTAAACCGTTAAATCGTTTTCTTTTAATCGGATTTAATCCGTTATTTTTCTGATTCGATTTCAGATCCGATTTTCAAATCTGTTTTATTTCTCGCTCGTTTATCGAAATCAGGTGATTCAAGCGCCTGGAGTTTCGTAACGAAACCGCCGTTCCGACTAACCTACTTTCACAGAGTTTTGCTACTGTGAAATTTTGACCTAGTTTCAGATTTGCAAAACCGAGTCGTTCTCTCTCGAGTTTCGATTTTCGATGTTTATTTTGACTCGAATCTTTTGCAACCAGGGTTCTTAAGTTGAACTTTCTGGTTAGATCTTTTATTCGAGATTTCCCCGTGCATTAGATGAGTACTTATTGTATGCTTGTTGTTTGTCTGCGTTAGATCACCCGGAGTGCGCCGCTTGTTACTTCGAATCTCTAGGTCTCGCGGATCATCAGCAAGGCAAGTAACACTTTGATCATACTCTTCTCATACCCAGTTTTATGCATTAGATCTATTCCTCAAACACTTTCATGTTTAGGATCAAATTAAATTGTGGGTTTGGGAAGTAGATTGAGGTAGTACCTATTACCTGTTTTACTTATGAAACCTTGGGAGTTACTTCTCGCTTGCTTGTTTATGCCATGCTATGCTAGTAGGCGTGGATTGGGTGAGTGAATATCCATGACAGATGTGAGATTGTTAATTAATGGTTTATCTAAGGTGGCAACCTAAACACACATCTGGGTGGATTGAGGCACTGGTTTCTATCAGACTTGCTGTATTTCTTCTGGACCGCCACCCGTGCTCTAAGGGATCATAAGATTATTCAAACTGAAACTTCCGTGTGCAGCCACAAGCCAATTATGGGCTCTGGCGTAGTTGGCTAAGTTGTGCGAACTCTTACGGGTAGGCTAGCTGATGTAGGGGATGTAGGTTGGTACGGTCTACCCACATGTAAGGTGCTAGCGCTTCGGAAAGACTATGTCTCGGTCATCCGTTTCTCAAACACCATGAAGTGCGAGAACCAAGCGGAGGCGATCGAGTCTTGTGGGGAAAAGTGCGCAAACCTCTGCAGAGTGTATAAACTAATCATGATTAGCCGTGTCCCCGATTATGGACAATTTGAGTATCTGGTAATTGAATATCATGTGAATCTCAACATGTTACTTCTAAATAAAATATGTTGGGTTTTGATGAGTACTTTTAATTGGGATTGAGGATGCTGTCAACCATTCTCAATGTTTAACAACCACCATGATAGTTAAATAAAATTATTCCTTTGATGTAGGGAAAAATCAGCTTTATGCAAATGTAACCGTAGAGCCTTACCACCAGCCATATATGCATGTAGTATAGGCTTATTCATTCATTGCTCTTTATGTGTTACATTGCCAGCATATTCCATGTGCTGACCGTTTGGCTGCAACTTTCACGTTGCAGACTTTTCGAATTTACAGTAAGGTGTTAGGTCGTGGTTCTATACTCAGTGATGCCGTTGGAGTTGATGGACTCGCTTATCTTCCAAGCCTTCCGCTGTTATTATTAGATGGCCTTAAGCCATATTATTGTAATAAGTTCCCTTGTGGACAACGATGTAATAAGTGTGTGATTGCTACTCTGCAATAAATCCTTCGAAGTACTGTGTGGTGTCAGCATTACTGATCCAGGGATGACACTGAGCATAGAGACTGGATCCATTCGGGTCTGGTCGCTACATCGGTATACCTCGGTTTTTGTTTTGTCCACATGATTTGTGTCCTTTGTGTTTTTCTTTTTCTTTAAGAACCGTGCTAGTATGAGATGTACCTTCATCAATTTATAGAATGATTCATGTGCTTCACTTATATCTTTTGAGTATGACCTTATATAATGCTCTTTGTGCTTCACATAAATCTTTTGAGTATGGTTTTATAGAATGCTTCATGTGCTTCACTTATATATTTTGAGCTTGGATATTGGTTAGTCTATATTAATTGTAGAATGCTCCATGAACTTCACTTATATCTTTTGGAGTATGAATAATACTATCATCTAAAGCGGGTTTGGAAGAGTGTCAACTTTAGGAATTACTGATCCCACTATTCCGAATGAGAAGAATTTTGCTTATGTGGAGAGTAGAAAAATTTCTATGCCTGTAGATCATGAAAAGAATGCTTTATGTGATGGTTATATTGTTGAATTCATTCATGATGCTACTGAAAATTATTATGAGGGAAGAATATATGCTTGTAGGAGTTGCAATAATATCAAGTTTCCTCTCTATGTGCTTAAAGTTTTGAAGTTATACTTGTTTTGCCTTCCTATGCTAGTTGATTCTTGTTCCTATAAATTATGTGTTCACAAAATCCCTAGGCATAGGAAGTTGGTTAGATTCAAATGTGCTAGTCATATTCTTCATGATGTTCTCTTTATGTTTCAATTCTTATCTTTTATGTGAGCATCATTGAAATCATCATGCCTAGCTAAAAGGCATTAAAGAAAAACGCTTGTTGGGAGACAACCCAATATTTACCCTTACTGTTTTTGTGTGTTTACATGATTAAGATACTGTAGTAATCATGTTTTATAGATTTTGTTTCAATAAAGTTCCAAGTAAGACCTTTGGGAAGACTTGGGTGAAAGTTAATGTGATCTTGCTCTAAAAAAACAGAAACTTTGCGCTCACGAGATAAGCTACCATTTTTTTATGGAAGAGTGCTTTTGAGTTGATTATTTTTGCAAAAGATTAATAGACAAATTCCTCACGTCCACCAATTTATTTCATAATTGTTGGAGTATCAGAAGTATGGTTGTTGTTCAGATCATTACAGATTGTTCTGTTTCTGACAGATTCTGTTTTCATTGTATAGTTTGCTTGTTTTCTAGTTTCTGTGGCTTATATTTCTCAATATAAATTGTAGAAATGATACGGTAAAGTAGAAATTGTGTGGGAACAATTATGAACCTTGTCTTTGATAGTACCAAAGTGAATGGTTTACTCTTTATCATACTAATCTATCTCACGAAGTTTCGTTAAGTTGTGTGTGATTGAAGTTTTCAAGCTTTGGGTGAGATATCGATATGAGGAGAATAAGGAGTGGAAAGACCCTAAGCTTGGGGATGCCCAAGGCACCCCAAGGTAATAATTAAGGAAGACTCAAGCGCCTAAGCTTGGGGATGCCCCGGAAGGCATCCCCTCTTTCGTCTTCAAAACTATCGGTATACCTTACTTGGAGCTATATTTTTATTAATCACATGATATGAGTTTTGCTTGGAGCGTATTTTCAATTTTACTTGCTATTTGAATAAAATCATTGGATCTGAAATCTAGAATGAAAAAGAATCCTCCCATGGCTAGTTAATTATTTGACTACTCAGTCTTCTTCACTTATATCTTTTTGGAGTAGTTTGTCATTTACTCACGTGCTTCATATATATCCTGTGAGTAAATGGTTGAATGAATTGAATATAATAAATCTGAATTTATATATGTTTCATATGCTTATACCATGGGGAGTAATGACTTCACACGGAATAAGTATAGGTAGTAAACTTATTGAAAGTTAGCAAACGCAGAATTGGTCACTTGAACAATTCATGAAAGAATATTGAAGGAAGAGAGATTTCACATATAAATATACTATCTTGGACATCTTTTGTAATTGTGAGCACTCATTAAAATATGACATGCTAAAAGGTTGATGTTGGACAAGGAATACAACTTAATGGGTTATGTTTTCCTATATCCGAAACGTTATATTGTCTTGGATCATCCAACATGTTAGGCTTGCCTTTCCCTCTCATGCTAGCCAAATTATTTTCACCAAGTAGAAATACTACTTGTGCTTCCAAACATCCCTTAAACCAGTTTTGCAATGAGAGTCCACCATACCGACCTAAGGATTGAGTAAGATCCTTCAAGTAAGTTGTCATCGGTGCATGCAATAAAAATTGCTCCTTAAATATGTATGATCTATTAGTGCGAAGAAAATAAGCTTTATACGAACTTGTGATAGGGAAGAAATAAAAGCGACGGACTGCATAATAAAGGTGTTTATCACATGGGGCAATATAAAGTGACATTCTTTTGCATTAAGATTTTGTGCATCCAACCATAAAAGCGCATGACAACCTCTGCTTCCCTCTGCGAAGGGCCTATCTTTTACTTTTACCTTCTACCCTTATACAAGAGTCGTGGTGATCATCACCTTTCCTTTTTACACCTTTTCCTTTGGCAAGCACTTTGTGTTGGTGTGATCCAGATATATATATATATATATCCACTTGGATGTAGATTTTCATGAGTTATTATTGTTGACATTACCCTTGAGGTAAAAGGTTGGGAGGCAAAACTATAAGCCCCTATCTTTCTCTGTGTCCGATTAAAACTTTGAACACATAAATATCACGTGAGTGTTAGCAATTATGAAAGATTAAATGATAGTTGAGTATGTGGAGTTTGCTGAATCAAAGCTCTGACATAGACCCTTCCTGAAAATAAGATGAATTGCAATTGTTTGATGACTGAGAATATTGTTTGTTAGTTTTCAAGAAAGTTTATGATCTATACTTTAACATGTAAATAGCTTGTTACTTGATCATGAAAAGTTTAATGAGATGAGCTACTGTTATGACATATAATGATGCTAGAAAAGGTGATTGAAATTATCACTGATCAAACTTGTGCGCCTGCTAGCATTCACACTTCATAAATTATTTCTTTTATCATTTACCTACTCGAGGACGAGCAGGAATTAAGCTTGGGGATGATGATACGTCTCCAACGTATCTATAATTTATGAAGTATTCATGCTATTATATTATCCATATTAGATGTTTTATATGCATTTATATGCTATTTTATATGATTTTTGGGACTAACCTATTAACCTAGAGCCCAATGTCAGTTTCTGTTTTTTTCTTGTTTTTGAGTTTTACAGAAAAGGAATACCAAACGGAGTCCAATTGATGTGCCAATTTTTGTTGATTTTTTATGGACCAAAAGAAGCCCCTGGAGCAAAAGAGTTGGGCCAGAAGAGTCCCGGGCTGTCCACGAGGGTGGGGGGCACGCCCACCCCCCTAGGCGTGGGCCCCTGCCTCGTGGACGACTCGTAGACCCCCCTGACGTGAAACCAATGCCAAAAATTCCTATAAATACAGAAACCCCCAGAAAATAACCTAGATCGGAAGTTCCGCCACCGCAAGCCTCTGTAGCCACGAGAAATCAATCTAGGCCCTCTCTGGCACCCTGTCGGAGGGGGCCATCATCACCGGAGGCCATGGAGGAGGATCCCGGAGGGGCCATCATCGCCATGAAGGCCAAGGACCAAACGGAGAACCTCTCCCCATCTAGGGGGAGGCCATGGAGGAGGAAGCACAAGGGGGAGAACCTCTCCTCCTCTCTCTTGGTGGCGCCGGAGTACCATCGAGAGGGGAATCATTGCCGCGGTGATCCTCTTCATCAACATCACCATCATCATCACCATCCTCATCTATTTATGCGGTCCACTCTCCCGCACCCCACTGTAATCCCTACTTTAACATGGTGCTTTATGCCACATATTATGATCCAATGATGTGTTGCCATCCTATGATGTTTTGAGTATATATCCTTTGTCTTTGGGTTGATTGATGATATAGATTGGTATGAGTTGTATGTTTTATTTTGGTGCTGTCCTATTGTGCCCTCTGTGTCGCACAAGCGTGAGGGATTCCCGTTGTAGGGTGTTGCAATACGTTTATCATTCGCTTATAGTGGGTTTCTTGAGTGACAGAAGCATAAACCCGAGTAAGGGGGTTGTTGCATATGGGATAAAGGGGACTTGATGCTTTAATGCTATGGTTGGGTTTTAACTTAATGATCTTTAGTAGTTGCGGATGCTTGCTAGAGTTCCAGTCATAAGTGCATATGATCCAAGAAGAGAAAGTATGTTAGCTTATGCCTCTCCCTCATATGAAATTGCAATGACGACTACCGGTCTTGTTAACAATTGCCTAGGACAATTCCGCACACTGATCCATCATTATTCCATGCTCTCTATTTATAATATTTAGTAATATATTCTAACTTTATGATTACAGCACCTACTTTTATATTTTAGCTCTCCGATACCATCAAAGTTATCCTCTTCATACCCACAACGTAGTTTTATTTCTCCTTTCTAGTTGGAAGCAAACGTTCGGTGTACGTAGAGTCGTATCAGTGGCAGATAGGTCTTGAGAGAATATTGATCTTACCTTTAGCTCCTTGTGGGTTCGACACTCCATACTTATCACTTCCACCTTTGGGAATTGCTATGATGATTCCCTGCACTTGGGGATTATCATTCCTTCGGTATTCGGGAGTTGCATAATCTCATAGTCAGAGGAATATGTATAAGTCATGAAGAAAGCAACATCAATAAAACTTAAGGATCATTATGCTAAGCTAACGGATGGGTCTTGTCCATCACATCATTCTTTAATGATGTGATCCGTTCATCAAATGACAACACATGTCTATGTTTAGGAAACTTAACCATCTTTGATTAACGAGCTAGTCAAGTAGAGGCATACTGCGGACACTCTATTTGTCGATGTATTCACACATGTACTAAGTTTCCGGTTAATCAATTCTAGCATGAATAATAAACATTTATCAAGATATAAGGAAATATAAATAACAACTTTATTATTGCCACTAGGACATATTTCCTTCACCGGGTGCTAGCCCTGCCTCTTTATTTATATGTTGAGCCCTGGGGTCGAAACTTGGAGAAAGAGCCTCCTCAAAGTCGGTTTTGCCCGCAAGGAAGAGTCTTTCTCGGACTTCCAGGACGAGACGCCACAGTCCTTGGCGTCTGGCCCAGACGCCATGGGCCTTGGCATCTGGCCCAGGGTCAGACGCCAGGGCCTCCGCAAAACTCCTTTTACACCGACTTTAAGCCCCGTGGGCCATACCCCTTGGCCTAACCATATCATCCAATGTGTCAATCTTTACCTCCGGACCATTCCAGAGCTCCTCGTCAAGTCCGTGATGTCATCTGGGACTCTGAACAACATTCGGTCACCAACATACATAAGTCATATAATACTATAACGTCAACGAACGTTAAGCGTGCGGACCCTACGGGTTCGAGAACTATGTAGACATAACCGAGACACCTCTCCGGTCAATAATCAATAACGGAACCTGGATGCCCATATTGGCTCCTACATATTCTACGAAGATCTTTATCGGTCGAACCTTTATGAGAACATACGTTATTCCCTTTGTCCATCGGTATGTTACTTACCCGAGATTCGATCATCGGTATCTTCATACCTAGTTCAATCTCATTACTGGCAAGTCTCTTTACTCGTTCCATAATACATCATCCTATAACTAACTCCTTAGTCACTTTGCTTGCAAGCTTCTTGTGATGCTGTATTACCTAGAGGGCCCAGAGATACCTCTCCGATACTCGGAGTGACAAATCCTAATCTCGATCTATACCAACCCAACAAACACCTTCGAAGATACCTGTAGAGCATCTTTATAATCACCTAGTTACGTTGTAATGTTTGATAGCACACAAGGCATTCCTCCGGTATCCGGGAGTTGCATAATCTCATAGTCGAAGGAATATGTATTTGACATGAAGAAAGCAATAGCAACAAAACTGAACGGTCATTATGCTAAGCTAACGTATGGGTATTGTCGATCACATCATTCTCCTAATGATGTGATCACGTTATCAAATGACAACACATGTCTATGGCTGTAGCGACCCAACCTCAGACGGTCAAGCCTTCGTATCTCGTGCCATCCTCGGATCAAGTATGTCGGCACACACAAGACATCAATGTATATATCAAAGTGCAATCACATGTATAATTAACGTAAAACTGATATATACCTCATAATACTCAGCGGAAACAATCAAACGGGTGTGGAGTCCCATCAACGCCATCGGCAGGTTGAGTGTAGACCGTAACCACAGATCGAAATTCTTACTGTCGAAGAAAATCCTGCAACATGATACGTTGCAGCCGTGTAGGTCAAGACATTGAATGTACCGCAAGATCACAACATGAGAAAACAGATGGTAAAACTATACTATATGCAATTTGGCTTTGTGGCTCTGGGTCTGAGTTTTGTTTGCGTAAAAGCTGATTTATTTTCCCTACATCAAAGGAATAAATGAAGTCTGTACTATAGAGTTTTCTATCATGACATGGTTCCGCCAACCGATGTCTCATAGCCCAAATTCATCATAAGTTGCCCACAATTAAGTTATCAGTCCGTGTTGAGAGTTCCGAGATAGATCCAAGTCCGAGGCTCAAAGTGTCCGTGAATCGGGACACGGCTAATCAATTAGGTTTAAACCCTCTGCAGAGGTTTGTACACTTTACCCGCAAGATTCGATCCTCTTTTACGTTCTCGCACTTCGTGGTGTTTGAGAACAAGATGACCAAACATGGTCTTCCAAGAGTTCCCCGACCAAAGGTCCGTGCTCATTCAATCCTACCGTAGTTCTACATCTGCTAGCACCGTCCTAGCGAGTCACAACTAGGGTCAACCAAGCCAGAGCCCATAGTGACTTGCGGTTGCACAGTAAGCTTCCGGCATGAAGTATTCTTCCGTCTCTTTGAGTCTGGGTGAAGCTTTCCGCAAGATGTCATGGCGCTTCTCCATGCATCCCGCTAACCACCGGTTTCTCCAGGTGCTCGTCAACCGCCCTTCACCCAAAGAGTGTGTATTGAATTCTTGTCTCGAGTCTTGAAGTCTTGAGGCCTTGAAGATGCAGTCCTTGCAGGTCCCATCATGGAGTTGTCGTCATTGGCGAGAGTCCTCCTTCTTCACACCACTCGAACACTCATACCAAACCCGCCTACTATAGCGTAGCATTAAAATAAATAACGTCCCGGCTTGGTAACAGGGTGATGGGTCCCTACCTCATGCATACTACTCAACTACAAGAATTCAATATCACTATGGAGGTGGTTGCAAAGATGCCACTAAATGCAATAAAACATAGGTATGAAAGCATGGTCAAAGTGAACTTGCACGGTATTACTTGATGAAGATAATAACGCCTCGAAATAAAGACTTGGTAGAACTATTCGTCACTCCTTTGAAAATCTATATTACATGCATAATCATATAAGCAATCATCCTAGCAATCAATTCTATCAATCATAACAATACTCAATCAAAATAAAAGCAACAAGAAAACCAAGTCGAAAACCAAAGGAAAAACTTCAAAGAAAAATTCAGGGAAAAACTAGTGGTGACCAACTCACACAAATCTTAACATAACATTACTAAATTATTCTAATATTTTTTCTACAGCAAAGAAAATATAAATCTAATAAAATAACAGAAAATAAATTACTAATTTACTAACTAACAAAAAGAACTAATATAAAACTACTATAACCATCTAGTGAATACTAGAACAAATATAGCAACTAGCAAAACACTAAGACAACTATAACAGCAAATCATTTATTAAAACATTAATAAACTATACTAAATAAATATAACGACTAATGTGTTCACAAATAACAGAAACAAAAACAATATAACTTGAAGTGGAAAAAGAATTACTTTTAAAACTAATAAAACTATTTTTATCCACTATCACTATGAACTAAACAAGCAATTACAAAAACAGTAGCTAAACACTAATAAATAACTACAAAAATTTATCTACTGTAGCTAAACATAAACATATAACAACAAGTGAAAATCTACAAAAGGAATGAACTAAAATAATTAAAAACAATAATTACATAACTAAAACAACTATATAAGCAAAACAGTACTGTTTTTACTAAAAATCTAATTTAAAATACTCCAAAATTACCAAACTAAATCCTACAGCTAAAAAATATCATAAGTGACCAGGAGCAAAAAGAATTAATTGAAAACCTATTTTTAAACTCAAGTTATGGCCAAAATACTAATCTGAACAAAATTTATCAAATTCAAATTTAAGCTACTCAAATTTGAAATCCAGAGACACTAACAGAAACTTCCGCAAATTTGTGACACATAGCAATTGGAATCACTCAAAAATACTAAAAACTCTAAAAGATATGAATTTTCTAAGATTGCTATTTTTTGAAGAAAAAAATGAATTACGGGATTTCGTGGATCTCACCGGAGTAGTCGTCGGAGTTGGGGAAGAAGATCGGATCCAATGTCGCGGTTGATCCTAGAGGAAAGGAGATCACGAGACGGTGGAGAGGAGATCATATAAACCTCAGGAGAGGTCGAGGCCTTGGCGGCGGCACTTGGCGGCGGCGGTGGTGCTGCTTCTTCTTCTTCTTTGAGAGGAGAGGAGAGGAGAGGAGAGGTGTTGGTTTGATGTGTTGGAGGGGGTGCTTGGGTATTTATAGTGGGAGGGAGGGTTTTGCTTGGGGTAGGGGGCAAGAAATAGACTAGGATTAGGAATCCTAGGAATAAAAACGGAATAACGAAACGGGATCAAATCCTACTAGGATTTGTAAAAGAATAGGAAACCTTGGCTCCCTGGCTCCCTAGGTGTGTGCGTGCGATGGTCTTGGCCTTGGCCGGCCGGCTGGTTGGCGGCTTGGGCATATATATATATATATATATATTTATATATATATAAACAAACAAAGAGGAAAACAAAATGATTAAAAAAATAAAATAAAAATATTATATAGGCATATAATATATCAAAATTTTCAAAAAAAGATTTCCTACATGATGAACATTATTCTAGCGTTAAATAAAATACACACAAATTTAAATAAAGCAAAGAGTGCTTCTAGTCTAATAAAATCCAACAAAAATTATTTTTAAAATACCAAAATGACTTCAAATTAATTTCCTCCAATTTTCTCGATGTAGGGAATCATGTTACCCTATTTTCCATATATTTTGTTTTTGGAGAAAATATTTTGAATAAAACTCAAATAACTCCAAATTGGAAATAAATTCAAAAGAACTTTGGATTTAATTCTTTAAAACTCCCAACTCATATTTCATTTAATTTGAAGAAGTCATTTTATCTTCTCTCGTGAAAATCATTGAGTTGCATAAAGTTTCAGAATTGGAAATATTTTCCAAATGAAATTCAAATATTTTCAACACCCCTTGTCATTTAAATAAATGGAAGAAGTCATGTCATCTTCTCTCCAGGGTTTTGTGATGAAAAGAATTTGAATTCATGGAGATCATAAATGCAAGGAGGAAGTTTGGCAAAGTCATTTCATTCCCTCTCATTCAACTTTCAGAAAGTTTCAAATTTCACTGAATTTCACACAAGAAACCACACCACTATCAAACAAACAAGCATAAATATTTATTTAATATAACATTCCAAAATTTAGAATTTTGGGATGTTACAATGGCTAGGAAACCTTAACCATCTTTGATCAACGAGCTAGTCTAGTAGAGGCTCACTAGGGACACGGTCATTGTTTATGTATTCACTCATGTATTTAAGTTTCCGATCAATACAATTCTAGCATGAATAATAAACCTTTATCATGCATAAGCAAATCTAAAATAACAACTTTATTATTGCTTCTAGGGCATATTTCCTTCATGGTATTGCTCTACCCACCCCATACCCTACCCATTGCCATCCTTAAAATCTACCTTTAGCTCTCTTTGGTTCGACACCCTATATAGTTCCACATCCTCCTTGGAAAGTGCTACAATAACACCCTGCACTTGGAGATTATCAATTTCTCTTTTGGAGCCATTGCCAGGAGCATAGCGCTAGGTTGAATTTTATGGTTTGCACTTGTTTGCTTTGCTACTAAGGGCATCTCCAATGCCGACCCTCAAACCTCCCGCAACCGTCCGGACCACGGAAGCCATCCAACGCGGGCCTGTGTTGGTCCGTGGTGCGGTTTAGATGCGTTTTCTCCCGCAAACCGGAGACAAACGTGGGGGAGGTTTGCGGGAGTCCGGACCGCTCCCAAGCCCGTTTCTGACCACCCTGGCCCACCCAAACCCCTCCTCACTCGCCCATGCACGTTCCTGTCCGACGCCAGCTGCCCGCATTCATGCCGCTTTAGAGCGTGCCTCTTAACATTGAAGACGGCTTAGGACGGACGCGACCTCTGATTGCCTACGCCATTGAAGCGGCGCGCCGGCCGAGGGCGCCGCCCGCTGCACGCCCAGCTGAACACGCCTCTTCACCGCACTCAAACACCTCCACTAACCCCGCGTGGAAGCCGGGAAACCTACTCCAGCTACACGTCCGTTCACGAGCGGGTCGACATTAAATGCAACACCGGGCAGACTCCTCCCGTCCGCCCTCTATATAAACTAGGACAAACGCTGAGCAAGAACCGCACCACTCCGCCGCTCCCCATCTCCTCCCTCCACCATTTTCTCCAATCTTTTGATGGCATCTGATGAGCTGAAAGAGCAGCTCTCCGGCAAAAAAGCTGGTTGCATGGCCCGTCGAGCCAACCGAATACGAGCGAGGAAGCTCACTGCTCCACCTCCCTCGCCTAGCCCGTCAGAGCCAGTTGTCGCGGCCCCAAGCTGGCACGTGGTTCAACAACTCGTCGCTCCAGGCCAACTCAAGGAGGAGTGGTGAGTTGCTCCACGCCAACACGGCAGGGATCACGGCAGCACGGGCATCAACGTTGCCTTCAGCAACGCCGCGTCCTTTGATGTGAAGCATATACCTCCGAGGGGACAACGTTGGAGACCCACCGCGCCGACCGTAAACTAGTCCGCTTTCATTTCTAGTTGAAAATATGTTCAAAATGTAACCATTTTTTTTCTAGTTTGTATGACATTTGTCATGTTTATATGAAATTCGGCCTTGTTTACACGAATTTCATCTGTTTTTTGCAAAAAGAGTTTGAAATATATGCGGCTATGGTTGGAAGGCGTCCTCCTGCATCCGTGTCCGCGGATGGATGCAGGAGGAAATTTGCGGGTTGTGGTTGGAGATGCCCTAAGTAATATTATCCTATGATTATACATAAAAAACCAAAAAAGATGTATTTCTGTGACGACTTTCTCTCTAACTTTGTGAATGATACTTGTGATGTTTCTGTTGCTGCTACTAATGCTTTTGATGAAGGAAGCACCTCTCTTGAATGTTAAAGACCAATGGCTTCATAGGAGGGAGAATGGATTAGCTACCCATGCATATCTCCAAATGAATATGATAATAACTCTCCTGAACTTACTACTGCTTATAATAGTGATGACAGACAAAGTTCGTCGAACGAAATTTCTTTTTTGACGACTGTGATGAACATTGGAAGGAATGTCATGTGCGCCTATGGATGGATTACTTGAATATGATTATGCTACTGTTATGGATGATGAAATTATAGGCAATTGTTTTGCTCTCACTTATGGAAGCCCTATGATTGTTTTGAACTCCCATAACTGAAAGGATCGATACAGTTGACTAGAGAGGGGGGGGGGGTGAATAGGAAACTAACAATTTTTAGCTTTTCTTTACCAAATTAAACTTTGCATCAAAGTAGGTTGTATAGATATGCAACTAGGTGAGCAACCTATATGATGCAACAACAACAAGCACACAAGCAAGCCAAGGATAAACCATAAAAGAACTTGCACAAGTAAAGGGATGAGATAACCAAGAGTGGAGTCGGTGAAGACGAGGATGTGTTACCGAAGTTCCTTCCCTTTGAGGGGAAGTACGTCTCCGTTGGAGCGGTGTGGAGGCACAATGCTCCCCAAGAAGCCACTAGGGCCACCGTATTCTCCTCACACCCTCACACAATGCGAGATGCCGTGATTCCACTATTGGTGCCCTTGGAGGCGGCGACCGAACCTTTACAAACAAGGTTGGGGCAATCTCCACAACTTAATTGGAGGATCCCAGCGATACCACGAAGCTTCACCACAATGGACTATGGCTCCGCGGTGACCTCAACCGTCTAGGGTGCTCAAACACCCAAGAGTAACAAGATCCGCTAGGGATTAGTGGGGGGAATCAAATTTCTCTTGGTGGAAGTGTAGATCGGGGCCTTCTCAACCACTCCCGAGCAAATCAACAAGTTTGATTGGCTAGCGAGAGAGATCAGGCGAAAATGGAGCTTGGAGCAACAACGGAGCTTTGGGGTGGAAGAGGTAGTAAACTAGAGGAAGAAGACACCCCATTTATAGCTGAGGACAAAATCCAACTGTTATCCACCTAACCAGCCCGCGACTTGCGGTACTACCGCCCCTGACAAGCGCTACTACTGCAATGCCGAGCGGTACTACCGTGAGGGACCATGGTACTACCGCGGCAGCGACAGGAACTAGAACAGGCCCAAAGCACAGGAGCTGAGAACGGTACTACCGCAAAGCGCGGTACTGCCGCTTCCCCTTGCGATACTACCGCAAGGCAGGAAAGTCCTAGCCTGGGAAGGGCGCAGATGAATAAAATTACATCCGTGCCTACTTCTGCTGAAAAACAAACGATGCAAAAATCCGACACGGTACTACGGCTGGAGGAGCGGTACTACCGCATGGCAGCTGAGCCTGGCCGCGCGCGGTACTACCGTGCAGGGGGTGCGGTACTACCACAGAGGCGCGGATGTAAAAAATTACATCCGCCCCTACTACCACGATGTAGCGGCACTTGGCCTGGGGGCCACGGTTCTATGGGTCCAGAGGAGCGGTACTACCGTGGACTCCTGCGGTACTACCGCGCCGAAGTACGGTACTACCGCAGGTGCCTGCGGTACTACCGCTCCAGGGAGCAGTACTACCGCAAGCCTAACATCAGCAGCCAGGATAATTGCATAGAGGATAAACGGAGGATGCTCCAAAGTGCAGGGGAAAGGTGGAGACAAGGAAGAAAACGTGTACGTGATGATTCCACCCGAACCTTTCCGACGCGGACCCCCTCTTAATAGTACGGCTTTCCTATGACTCAAATCCACCAAAAAGAAACGTAGAAAAATGCCATCTTCAATAGTCTTCGAGGGGCACCAAACCATCTTGTGCCTAGCGATGAAACGTCTGAGAAACTCAAGGCACACGATTAGTCCGCAAAAGCATTGTCATCAATCACCAAAACACCTTAGGGATAAATATGCCCTTACAATCTCCCCCTTTTTGGTGGATTGATGACAATACGGGATTTGCACAAAGGGAAATAATATTGAGCAAATGCAAACCCCTCCTCTCTAAAATATAGACGGGCTCCCCCTAGATGTGTGCAATCTAGATGGATGCTTTGCACTGCACAACACACAAACTAGGATCAACACTCCCCCTATATTTTAGAGACAAGGCATATCTTGCAATAGTAAGGCTAACATTAAACAAGAGCATAACATAAGTAGCACAATATGTCATAAGCTCACTAAGATAGGATAGAGTGCATATGTCTTACACCATATGAAGGATAAGTCTCAAGGGCGCAAACCAAACCAAAGCAAATGAGGTTCAAACGAGAAAGCAAACACACCGAACACGACACTCGACTCGCAAGCACGCAAATCCCTACACTCTCTCCCCCTTTGGCATCGAGACGCCAAAAAGGCAGAGAGGACACCTACACACAAGGGGTGGCTCAGGCAGAGAAATCATCCCAACGCTCCTCGTTAGACTCGGCGGCGGGAACGGTCTCCTCGACGTCCTCCTCAGAATCTGTCCACACGTAACCTTGCTTCGCCATCCATTCGGCCTCCGGAGTGATGTGCTTCTCTGACCCGCTAGATTCTGACTCACCAAAGACCTTCATGATCCTCTTGTCACGGCGGCGAGCCTCCTTGGAGGCAACGTGAGACCTATACTGCCCCTTTGCCTGCATGCAGAACAGAGTCTTCATCTTGTCCTTCAGCTTCTTGGCCCACGAGGGCTCAGAGGACGATGGGTATGCCCAACACCACGGTCCTCAGCAACATCCTCTGTTCCAGCCTCCTCGTCATCAACAACCCTCCTAGCAGCAGACGCCTCAGCACGAGTAGTAGTGTTGGCCCACTTGGGCTTGACACGGAGACTGATGGACTCATGCCAAATCCAGTCTGGAGCAAGGAACTCATCACCAGGGAACAGCTTCTCCCAAGTCTTGGAGATCAACAGAAACATGTATGGTCCATAGATAGGAACCTTGCGGTTGAACACCGCGAACCGGAGCTCACACCACATGATGTGTGAGACATCAAGTGGTTGAGTCTGAGACACACGTGCCTCCTCACACAGGAGCATCATATCCACCAGATGGCCTGAACCTTGTCCTTGTCGCCAATGCAAGGAAATAGAGAGTTGCGGAATACGCGATACATGATTTCCAGAAAGGGATTCAACACCCATGTCGACTTGCTACTGGGAAGCACCTTCTCAACATAGTACTGCTGGATCTTGTTCTTGCTAGCGGACTCAGGATTGGCATGGGGGCGAACACCAACGGGTGTGGTGAGCCCGTCATCAGGAACATGTAGCGGATCCATGAACTCCTTCCAGGTAGCAGTCAACTAACGGCCATTGGACATCCAAGTCATCCTCCGCTCCTCCCCAGGGTGAAAGTGAACAAAGGCAAAGAACTGACAGATAAGCTCAGGGTCATAGTCCAGGTGGAAAGAGATCACATGTTCAATACCAACCTGCTCCACCAAATCCAGAGCCTCTCCAAAGTACTCACGAAACTTGTCTTCCTCATGTGATTCATGTCGATCCACTTGACATCCACGTAGGTATTTTGCTTGGCCTTGATCACATCCAGATAAATGAGAGTCTGCTGCTTGGTCCAAAACAACTCATTGCCTCTGAAGGTTGCACGAGGATTCACATATGGGTTGATCTGCCTGCGAGGGATAAACTCAGCGAGAGGGATCTCGTCCATGCCCTTAGCGGGTTCCTTGTACTTGCTAGCTGAGGTCTTGACATTGCGCTTGGGGGCACTGGAGCCCTCTGGTGCTTCATCTTGATTGTGCAGTCGCTTGGAGCCAGTGTCATGACTGGGATTGGAACGGCGAGAGCCACCACCTAAGACACAAAGCGCACAACACACACGACAAGCAAGAAGGATCAATGCAAAGACCACGCAAAGCAAGGAAAATAGGTAGAAAGCATATGGGATAAATGCCACGAGGAAGATGGGACAACAATGGTAGTACCGCCAGGTCGTGCGGTACTAAAATTTTAGTACCGCTCCTAGGCGCGGTAGTACCGCGTGAGAACACGGTAGTACCGGGGCTCGGAGCGGTAGTAGATTTTTAGTACCGCAGCACATGCGGTAGTACCGTCCAGAACGGCCGGTAGTACCGGACAAGCGGTAGTACCGCACCAGACGGGCGGTAGTACCGCATGGCGTCAGATCTGAACTTTGAATCTGAGAAGAACCGCGAAAACGCGGTGGTACTACGGTTGATTAAATCTACCACAGGACAACATATCAAGTATAATTTCTACGCAACACTACTCTCCTACATCCTACTCTTGCAAAGATTTGGCCTAAAATCTCAAGAACACATGCATCTCCCCAAAAACCTAGAGGCAAGAGAACAAACTAGAAAGAGAGGGATTTGGGGAAAAACCTTGTTCCATGGCAAGAGGAAGTGGTGGGGAAAGATCCCACCGGTCGGAATCCAAGGAGAGCAGCCGGAGACGAAGATCCGGCGAGGGACTCCGGCCCCGTTCTTGAGCGAGAGAGAGAGAGAGAGAGAGAGAGAGAGAGAGAGAGAGAGAGAGAGAGATGATGTGGGGAAAACTGACGAATGGGTATGGGGGAGTTAGAACTCCCCCTGCCCGTCCTTATCCCCCACGCGCCTTCGACCGCACGGTAGTACCGCATATCATCGCGGTAGTACCGCTTGGGCGGAAGTACCGCACCAAAGCGGTAGTACCGCTCTCCCAGGCGGTAGTAAAAAATTACTGCCGCGCTGGGGCGGTAGTACCATACTCTCCACACACGGTAGTACCATGGCAGGCCGCGGTAGTATCGTGAGCTCAAGAGAATGCATGTTTCAAACACAATAAAAGAGAGGTCTTCGCATGGAAACTTCAAGCAAACAAGACACCACAAAACACGCTCAACACGAAGAGAAGAAGGGGCAAAACGACAACAAGAGACAACCATGAGACACCACCTCTCCAAAGAGAGGGCGGTTGCTGGAGCCACCTATGTGTTGAGTCAATTGGTATGGCACCACGAATAATTATCCTTGGGCCCATGACCAAAACTCGTCTTTGAAGCACAAGTACCATAAAAAATGGCTAATGTGGAAGACTTGATCAATCTATGCATAATGGGGGGAGGGAGAGTTCATTGAGAGAACAACACTCCCCCTCTGTCCATGCCTACACCTAAAAAATACAACAAGTTGAGTATGGTGGGGTGTGCGAGGGTTCAAGCAACATTGCTCGAATCAATGATATTTAGCTCATGCCTTAACTCGCAAAATCTTGCTTCATCCAATAGCTTCGTGAAAATATCTGCAAGGTTATCATGGGTGTTGACGTAGTTGAGCTCGATCTCCCCTCGCCTAATGTGATCCCGGATGAAGTGATACCGGATCTCAATATGCTTCGTCTTGAAGTGTTGCACCGGGTTGAGAGAAATCTTGATGGCACTTTCATTGTCACACCAAAGAGGCACTTTGTCACAAATGACACCGTAATCCTTTAAAGTTTGCCTCATCCAAAGAATTTGTGCACAACAACTACCGGTGGCCACATACTCCGCTTCGGTGGACGAGAGAGACACACAACTTTGCTTCTTGGAAGACCAACTCACCAAAGAGCAACCAAGAAATTGGCACCCTCCGGAAGTTGACTTCCTATCCACTTTGTCTCCGCCTAATCGAATCGAATACCCTACAAGCCTGAAGTTTGCTCCTCTTGGGTACCATAAGCCAAAGTTTGGGGTATGAGCCAAATATCGAAGATTAAACTTGACCGCCACAAAGTGGCTTTCCTTAGGTGCGGCTTGAAACCGTGCACAAATTCCCACACTCAACATGATATCCGGTCTAGATGCACAAAGGTAAAGCAAGGATCCAATCATGGAGCGATATACCTTTTGATCCACCGCTTTACCATTGGGATCAATGTCAAGTTGGCACTTGGTGGTCATTGGAGTGGAAGCCGGCTTGACATCACTTAGCTTGAATCTCTTGAGCATGTCTTGAGTGTATTTGGCTTGGTTGATGAAGGTACCTTCTATTCTTTGCTTCACTTCAAATCCGAGGAAGAACTTCAACTCTCCCATGGAAGACATCTTGAACTTTGAGGTCATGAGATTGGCAAATTCCTCATTGAAAGCTTTGTTAGGGGAACCAATGATAATGTCATCAACATATAGTTGGAAAACAAACAACTCCCCTTTGAACTTCTTAGTAAAAAGAGTGGGATCGATTAGCCCAAACTTCAAATCCACGATCTTGTAACAACTCGGTAAGGTGGTCATACCACACACGTGGGGCTTGTTTAAGGCCATAGAGTGCCTTATCGAGTTGATACACATGATCGGGAAAGTAAGGATCCTCGAACCCGGGGGGTTGTTTGACGTAGACCAACTCATTAATGGGACCATTAAGAAAAGCACTCTTCACATCCATTTGTTGCAACTTAAAGTTATGATGAGAAGCATAGGCAATTAGCATGCGAATGGACTCAAGGCGAGCAACGGGAGCAAAGGTTTCACCGTAGTCGATACCCTCGACTTGGGAGTAGCCTTGTGCCACCAATCTTGCCTTGTTGCGAATGATGGTCCCATGAGGATCTTGCTTGTTCTTGAATATCCACTTGGTTCCAATGACATTGTGGTTCCCTGTTGGCCTTGGCACCAATCTCCACACCTTGTTGTACTTGAAGTTGTTGAGTTCTTCATGCATTGCATTGAGCCAATCCGGATCCTCAAGCGCTTCATAAACCTTTTGGGGTTCCACACAAGAGACAAACACATGATGTTCACAATAGTTTGCTAATTGTCTACGAGTGCTTACCCCCTTAGTTAAGCTTCCAAGCACGTTCTCCATGATATGCCCTTTGGTGGTGAGCTTGGAAGCAATCTTGGCGGCACGACGCTCCAATTCCTCCTCGGAAGTGAGATGAGGAGAGGAAACTTGATCATCTTGAGCGCCGTCATGAGCTTGTTCTTGATCTTGAGCTTGATCTTGATCTTGAACTTGCTCGGTGGAAGGAACTTGACCTTGAGCATCATGTGGTGGTTCACCACCATCTTGAGAGTGATCTTTCCCTTGGTCTTGTTCATTTGGTTGAGGGCCTTCATTATGTTCTTCGGAAGCGTGTGGGTCTTGAGTTGGTGATGGTTCCACTTGAGTGGAACATTGTCCTTCTCTTTCGGCCAAAAGGGGTTCCTCAATGGGTAGGATAAAACCAACACCCATTCTTCTTATGGCTTGGGGAGGAATTTCATCACCTACATCACAAGTACCACTTTGCTCCACTTGGGAGCCATTATTTTCATCAAACTCCACGTTACAAGTCTCCTCAATAAGTCCCGTGGACTTATTGAGGACACGGTAAGCATGAGAGTTTGTAGCATAACCAACAAATATGCCCTCATAAGCTCTAGCCTCAAATTTAGACAAACGAACATCTTTCTTGAGAATGAAACACTTACACCCGAACACCCGAAAGTACTTGAGGTTGGGCTTGTTACCAGTGAGTATCTCATATGGAGTCTTGTTCAAGCCCTTGCGGAGGTAGAGCCGATTGGATGCATGACACGCGGTGTTGATGGCTTCAGCCCAAAAGTTGTAGGGAGACTTGAAGTCCGCCATCATGGTCCTTGCCGCATCCACCAACGTCCGGTTCTTCCTCTCCGCTACACCATTTTGTTGAGGGGTATAGGGTGCGGAATATTGATGCTTGATTCCCTCATCACTCAAGAACTCATCCAAGGTGTAGTTCTTTAACTCGAAGCCATTGTCACTTCTTATAGTCAAGATCTTTGCATTGTGTTGACATTGAGCTTCATTTGCAAAGTCGATGACGGTTTGTTGGGTCTCGCTCTTCCTCTTGAAGAAATACACCCAAGTGTATCTTGAATAGTCATCCACAATCACCAAGCAATACTTCCTACCCCCAAGACTATCAAAGGATGGAGGCCAAAAGAGATCCAAATGAAGGAGCTCCAAAGGCCTCTTCGAGTAAATGATAGTCGTGGGAGGGTGAGCCTTCTCATGTAGCTTTCCTTCAATACAGGCACTGCAAGCACGATCTTTAGCAAAACTAACATTCGTTAGTCCACGGACATGATCCCCCTTGAGAAGACTTTGCAAAGATCTCATATTGACATGGGCTAGACGGCGATGCCAAAGCCATCCCACATCAACTTTAGCCATTAGGCATGTCGCGGTCTTATTGGGTCGCTTCGAAAAGTTAATCACATAGAGACCATTCTCGACATGCCCAACAAAGGCTACTTTAAGAGTCTTGCTCCACAAGAGGGCCACGGTATCAATATCAAAGAATGTGGCAAAGCCCATGATTGCAAGTTGACGAACGAAAAGTAAATTGTATGCAAGGGACTCAACGAGCATGACCTTCTCGATCGTGAGATCATGAGAAATGACAACCTTGCCGAGTCCCAACACCTTAGAAGATGAGGCATCACCCCACTCGACATTGGTGGGCGTAGATGGAGTCTTGAGTACGTCCACCACCAAGTCCTTGCTTCCGGTCATATGATTCGTAGCTCCACTATTGAGCAACCATGATCCTCCACCGGAAGCAATCACCTAAAAGAGATCAATGCTTGGTTTTAGGTACCCATTTTGTAATGGGTCCTTTGATGTTAGTGACAAGGGTCTTAGGAACCCAAATATACCACTCAATGTACTCATAAGGAGAACCAACAAATTTGGCATAAACATGCCCATCACTAGCACGACATAACACATAAGAAGGGTTAAAGTCGCTGGCTTTGTTGGGAAGGGTGGCATTGCCCTTCTTGACACCATCACCCTTCGCATTGTTCTTCTTCTCCTTGGAAGCACCCTCCCCTCCTTCACAAAAGTTTGCTTGAGAGGAGGAGGTCGTTTGGTCTTGTCATTCTTCTTCTTGTTCTTGGGCTTGGGTACGGACCCAATCCCCTCCTTGTCCACAACTTCCTTTTGATTGCTCGAAAGGTCATTGAGGTTATTCTCACCTTGTATGCATGACACAAGGCCTTTCTCAAGTTGCTCCTTCAACTTAGCATTTTCCTCAATAAGATGCACATGCTCACAACACAGGTTAGTAGCATTTGCATTATCAATTAAAACCATATGAGGAAAAGTGGCTTTCTCCTTAGTTAGCTTCACTTGGAGTTGATCATGAGACTCCTTGAGACTAGCATGAATACCTTTGAAGGCCTTGTGAGCCTTGTCAAGTATATCAAACTCCTCCTTGAGTCTATCAAGATCAATCCCAAGTTTGGCCTTCTCGGAATTTAGCACACGAGAAACAACAAGAGCATGATCAAGATATTTCTTTAATTTAGCATGGTCATCGTTGTGTGACTCCTCAAGAGCCAAACGAAGACCACGCTCTTCCTCAAGAGCATTGGAAAGATCCGAAAACTCATCGGCATAGTCTCGACTATGCCCCTCCATCTTAGAGATGGTATCTTCGTGAGCTTCGATCATGACCTTGGCTTCACCAAGTTGTCCCAAGAGAGCAACGAAGTGCTTCTTGGATTTACCCTTGAGTTTACCCATAAAGGACTCAAACTCATTCTCCTCCACACTAGATCCCTCATGTTCATCAATGCAATCCGTCAAAGAAGGATGATCAATGAAGGTAGTTTTGATGTTGGGGGTTGCCTTGTTGGTGACTTTATCCATGAGGCACTTGGCCGTGATGCTCTCATTAGGAGAATCGAAGAGAGATACCCGTGGAGTCGTCGCAATGGCAATGGAGGCCATGGCAAACGACCCACCATCTTCATCATCATCATCATCCTCATTGTACTCTTCTTGTACCACCAAAGCCTTGTGAGGAGTCTTCTTGGTGAAGTTGTTCTTGTTGGGAAAAGGCTTGGCCTTGTCCTTGCGGATGAGCTTGCCACCATTGTCTTCCCTCTTCTCATAAGGGAATTCCGCAACAAAGTGACTCACATTGCCGCAATTGTTGCAAGTTCTCACATGTTGCTTGACCTTAGCACCACTTGAGTTGCTTTTGTTGAAGTTGGGCCTTGAGCTCTTCTTGTTCCAAAATTGCCTAGAAGCAAGAGCCACGTGTTCATGGTAGTCATACTTTGTATCTTCGGGATTGCTCTCCTTTTCTTCCTCTTCTTCCTCTTCTTCAACACAAACCTTGGCCTTCAAAGCAAGGTTGGGCTTCTTTGCTCTTTGAGAGCGAAGTACCGCATTGTCGGCGGTCTTGTCCAAAATGCTCATAGCCACAAAGTCATCTAACACCTCACTTGAGGTCAAGGTGTGGAAGTCCGGCCGTTGACGAATGATGGAGGTGAAAGTGCGTTATATCGACTAGAGGGGGGGGTGAATAGGCGATTTTTATGAATTCTTCAATGAGGAATTTTCCGGTGAGGAAATTCCTAAGTGAAGAACTACTTGCAGTGGAATAAGTACTCAGAAGTAAGCATAAGAGAATGCGGGCATGGTCATCATGATGAAATTAAGACAATCAAAGAGTACAGAAAGCGTAAACACAGGATAGCACAAGATGAAGACAAACAGATCAAGAATTGAACGAGGAAATTGAGAAATTCTTGATCAAAGTCTTCAAACACAGATATGAACGAACACTCAACACGAGAATGAGGAAATGAAAGAGTTGAGGAAATAGAACCAGTTAGGTTGGTGAAGATAATGATTTGGTAGACCAGTTCCAACTGCTGTCTCGGTTATACGTCTGGTTGGAGCGGCCGAGTATTTAAACTCGAGGACACACAGTCCGGACACCCGATCGCTGAGCACGCAACTCAGACACCAAGTCCTCACCGTATTCTCCTTGAACTAAGGTCACACGACCTCGTCCAATCACTCGTGGTAAGTCTTGAGCGACTTCCAAACCTTCACAGACTTGGTCACTCGGCGATCCACAATTCCTCTTGGATGCTCTAGACCATGACGCCTAACCGTCTAGAAGAAGCACAGTCTTCAAAGGTAACAAGCGTCGGATCCACGCAGGATCAATCTCTTGATGATGCTCAATCACTTTGGGTTTGTAGGGTTTGATTTTGGGTTTTCCTCACTCAATGATTTTCGCTCAAAGTCCTCGGAGGATGGGTTGCTCTCAAATGACAAGTGTCAAGTTCTCTCGGAGCAGCCAACCAGCTAGTGGTTGTAGGGGCGGCTATTTATAGCCTAGGGAGCAGCCCGACATGATAAGACATAAATGCCCTTCAATGATATGACCGTTAGGTGGATAAGATATTTTGGGACAGGTGGCCAAGACACAAGAAGGGTCGGAAATTTGACTCTCAAATTTTTCAGGCCATCATGTTCCTCATTGTGTAGGCAATCCGCCTGGCGAATTCCTAACTCCTCGGTCGAAACAAATTCCTCGTGACCGGAAGAACTTCGTCTCATCCTTTCAAGAAATTGACTGAGCTGTATGAGATTTCAAAGGCTTCACTCGAAGGGATTGGTAGGTGTAGGATTTTGAGTTGAGCATCACATGGAAATTTTTCCTTAGTATTTCCTCGACCCCTTTAACAATGACGGTGTTTCCTATGACTCAAGAAATACAAAACGAAACTACGAAAACAAAAGTCTTCACGCTTCATGTTCCTCAAATGAATACCAAGTCTTCAAGGTCACACCAATTTCTTCACTTTCAAAGTCTTGAGAAAGTCTTGAATATCAAAGTCTTGATCGAAGAACTTCATTTTTAGGGTCGACTTTCTCTGTAAATATCAAACTCCTCATAGACTTATAGACCTGTGTACACTCATAAACACATTAGTCCCTTAACCTATAAGTCTTCAATACACCAAAATCACTAAGGGCACTAGATGCACTTACAATCTCCCCTTTTGGTGATTGATGACAATATTAGGTTAAGTTTTCAACGAGGATAAACATATGAAGTGTAAATACTGATATTGAGGAATTTGATTGCAAGATATAGAAGAACTCCCCTTGAAGATGTGCATAGTGATGAATTTTGCTTTTGAGGCATTGCACATTTGAAGAGTTGAATCATGGAGATCTCCCCCTATATCTTGTAATTCATACATGCATTTGACATATAATTTGAAGAATTTGAAATGCATGATGAAATATGGTGACTGATGTAGTTCAGCATGCGTGTATTAACATATAATGAGGAATAAGCATGCATAGGAACACATCAAAAGTATCAGAGCACCATCGGGTTTAAGATTACAACTCGATCCAATAAAGTTTCAGAAGAACGAGAGTTGTAACTTAGCAAAAAAACGAGTTGTATATGAGCGTTAAAATAGACCCGCTTGAAGACTAACTCAAATTTCTCCCCCTTTGTCATCAAATGACCAAAAGGATTGAAACTGAGGACTAACGCATCAAAGAATATCAAGTTGATGAAGGGCGCCAGGCGTTGTCGGGTCGGTTGTCGTAGTAGGGCCTGCCGCAGATGTCGTCCAAGTCTTCATTTTCATCGATTGTCGCGCGATGAAGAATAGGAGCTGGCTACCAAGGAAGGAACCTTGACCTTCTTGAATTTCTTGGTGGAGGTGCAGACCAGTCAAATTCTTCCTTGAGACCCATTGTCTTGGTTCTTACATCTTTGTAGACATTAGAAAGAACAGCCAGTGCGGTTGAAGGTTTAATGGAGGTAGTATTGGTTTTCTTCACTTTGCATTGTGTGTTGAGGTCATGTTGTGAAGAATTGAACCAAACCGACGCTTGACCCATTTATGATTGCGATCAACCTTCCGATGAAGACCGAGGAGTAACTCACGATCATCATCACCACAGGTCTTTGTGGCTTGAGGATTTTGCTTGGCCGAGGTATTGGCGGCGAGTCATGTGTGGCGAGTCATCATTGGTGGAGTAGGGTGCAGCTTTGCAAAATTGACCATCCAATGGACGAATGCCTTCATCTATCACAGCAGTTGCCTTGCCCTTGTCATCAGCTGAGGAAAATGTCCGTTTGAGGACTTCAATTGGAGGCAAGTAGCTAGAGTGGTTGAGAGTATCAGCCTTGTAATTGAGTGAAGACCTTGTTCTGATGAATCTCATAATCCAAGGTGCATAAGGCTTCAGCTCAAAAGGTGACATAGCAATGTTTGCCAGAGTCCTCATGAAGAAATCATGGAAGTTGACGGGAACGCCATGAATGATATTGAAAAGCATATTCTTCATGATGCCAACGACTTCTTCATCATCTGAGTCGTGGCATTTGATAGGACTCATTGTCTTCGTCGAAATGCGATAGACAGTCCGAGGCACATCTGATAATTCCTTGACGAAGAATTTGGTTCGAGGTGCCTGCCACGGCTTCAAAGGCTTCATCAGCACTTGCATGTAATGATTTGAAAGCTCAGGTTCGTTGTAGATGCAACGAGCACCATCAAGGGAGGATCGAGTGGGAGGGCACAAAGCAATTCAGTTCTTTGGTGCCTTGTAGTGAGTATTTTCATCATCCAGTCCAATACCCATGAGTTCACATCTTGAAATCTCCGGTGATGTGCAGCGTCGCATAGAATTGAAGAATGAGTTCTTCATTCCAATCACAGATGTCGGTCAGAAATTCAGCAATCCTGCATCATGAAGAACACCGAGGACCTGCTCGAAGCTCGGCAGAGATTCCATGTCCACATGAGGAATATGTACATGATCGAAGACTTTGTCTTTGTTGAATAACACAGAGGAATAGAAGTTGGCTTGACTAGCAGTCCGAAACGCCTCTTCCTTATCGAGCAGAGTCATATGAGTTGTAGTCGATGAAGAATACATGCTTTCGCCAAGAAATCTTCAGCCTTGAACTTTTGCTTCGTTGAGAATGGATTCTTTGGCTTTGGCGAAGGAGTGTCGATGAGTTGCATCACGACCTCGGGAATCGCAATCTCGGGTTCTTGGTGAGGATTTTCTGGTTCCTCTTCATATGCGATCTGCGTGTTCATAGGATCAGCAACAGCAGGTTCTTCAGCACTTGTGGCTGGAATTTCTTCATGCACGGATGAGTTGGGATGAGTTTCTTCAGAGCCCATTTGAACTGTTGGAGCAGGGGACTGAGAAATTTGTTGGATTGAGGTGAAGAGTGGAGAATTTGGATCCTGACTGTCCCAAAAGTCATCGTTCATCACTGGCGTTGTGCATCCAATATTCACGTCTTCGTCTTCAATTTCCTCAACACCAGCCTCTTCAGCTGTGAACTGAGGCATAGGTGAGGAAATGATTGGTGTTGAAGGGATTGTATCCACTTCAATTTCTTCATCAATCTGCTCTGACGAAGCAGCAGAATGATTTTCTTCATGAGATCCGCTTGGGATCTCATACTCTTCACCAAAAGGAACAAGGTCCTTTGATGGCATGGAGGAAATTGGAACAACATCGATTGGATTTTCAAAAGAGCTTGTCATAGGCTTCATTTTCTTCGGGGCTGAAGAATTCGAAGCAGCTGATGCTTTCCTTTTCTTCACTGCAGCTCGCTCTGCAGGCTTGGTCTTCTTCACATCGGATCAGATGGAAGGATTGGAGTTGGTGTAGGCGCGGGAGGAGCCGAGGAATCTGGTTGAATTTCCTCAGCATGGCGATGCAGATTGCTGACTTCTTCATTTCTTGAGCGCACCACTAGTGGATGCCACGAAATTTCTTCAGGGCTGGAATGGAGTCATCAGCCCCGAACTAGCATTTTCTTGAAGAGGCTGAAAATCATCAGTGATCTTGGCATGTTCTTTAGCAGGCTGAGCAGAGGCTCCAGCCTGAGGAATTTCTTGTTGCGTTGGGGCTGCAACATTTGTGAACTTCTTTGTCAGATTGACAAATCTGACTTTGGCTCCTTGCCAATCAGCATAATAAGCATCAAAGTCTTTCTTTGAGGGTTTGATTTCATCGGATCTTGAGGAGTTCCTCGGTTGTCATTTTGACAACGTTTTTCTTCAGATTTCTCTTTTACAGTCTGCGATTTTTGATCTCTCTGCCCTATCATATTTCCATTTCTCCTCTTGGATGAAATGAGTCGACATGTGACTTTGGCGGTGTCGATGAAAATCAGGCATAGGTGTCTCTGGATCCTTGTGCGAGATCAATGTACTCGAGGATCGCCCTTGGATCCAAAAAGCGTGTACGCAGTGTGCCTTTGGCTCTAGCGCCCTTTCTTGTCGGTCTCGATGATTTCTATGAGTTCATCATCATCGCTTCATCATCGAGATGGCACTTGGAAGGCGACTGTTTCTTCTTCGGACTTGGCGAGGACCTCGCCCAGCAGTTGCCTTTTTCTTGAAAGAGTGGGGCTGATGAAGAATTTGGTGCAGTGAGGAACTTCTTGAGACATCGAGGCAATAGAGATGCTGCAGTCCTTTGTACGTGGCGGATGCACAGTCTTGAGGACTTTGGAGGAGCTGCTTGAGGACTTTGTAGGAGCCGAGGATTTGGGAGGAGCAGGAGCAGCATGAGGAACTGGCCGTGAGGGCATTGTTGAGGATTTTGGCCGTGAGGGCACTGTTGGTGAAGCACTTGGCTTGTCGCTGGCTTCTTTGCCATTGATCTTCCGGGCTGAGCAGGGGCCTCGATGGCAGCAGAGATGTGAGTCTTCATTGAACTTCCTCACCGCTTCTTTGGCTTGTCTCGTCAACTTGTCTTGGCGCTTGGCCCATTCTTGGAAAGTCCTCACCACGCTTGATCTTTGGTGGGGTCACTTCTTGGCAGTGCCAATGGAGCTCTTGGGCATGGAGGATTCAAGCGAATTTCTTCATGTACTTTGGAGTAACATATCTGTACTCCCTCCATTCCCTTGCCCATCTCCTTTCAATCCTCTGAATCGCACCTTGCGCTGATTTTTGTTTTCCTTGCCAAACTTGGCTTGATCCGGTGTGCAATAGTCAGCAGATATGTCCTCGGTATCTCAAAGCAGTCATGACCTCAGGCCTCTTTCCTCCTTTCTGGCTTCTTTCCTTCGCCATATTCTTGGTGAGGAATTTGAACAATCGAATTTTCTCAAGAAGTATGCAACTTTTCTTCGAGGAGCGCTGTAAATGAGTTAAGTTGATGAGAACCTAGTGATTCAGCGAATGACATGAGTACCTGTGAGCAGTATAGTTGCGAGGAATTTGGAGAGGTCATATCGTTCTTAGAAGGTTTTCAAAAAGAACTAGTTTTAGGAATTTGACCAGTTGAGCCTTGAAGAATTTCACTAAGCGATCTTTGTCTTAGGTTCGAGTTGTATAGATCGAGGATCCACACAATTAAGGAATCTTTAAGAAAAATCATTGCTTAGAAAGCGAATCAAGAGCATATTTCGTTTGAGGTGTTCATATGTGTGAAGATTTGAAGAATAAACACCTTTGAAGATTTTAGGAAGGTTTGAGAATCAAAGCGAGTAATAAAAGTAACTTTTAATTACCCGAATCAAGAACACGATGAACCGAGAAGTGTAGATTAGAAGTTAAATCGACCAGATCTCCCACGCCCTAACTTCGGCGGAGGAAGACAGCTCTGGCGGCGGAGTGAAGATTTCATGATCGGCGCGAAGTACGACGGCGACGAGGTCGAGGCGGTGAAGCTCTTCCTCACCGGCGACGATGGAGAAGCGGCGGCGCTAGGGTTTGAAAGCTCGAGCGAGAGAGAGAGCGGTCGGCGGAGTAAAGGAAGTGAGAAAGGGAGAGGGGTATATATAGCCACGGTGAAAGACCGTTCGCCAAGATTTTGGACTAACGTGCCTGACCCTTCTCATTCGCTGACATGTGTCACCCACGTCTTGAAAAGTGGAGATTGTGTTAGATCGTGGGTGAATAGATAAGTTTATCGTGGCATGCGGAGCGGTTTGAGCGGCAAAGCCGAAATTTGGATAAGATAAGTTAAAAGTTCCGTTCGCAATTTCTTGGTGACAAGGACACAAAGAAGATTTTGAGCGAGTTTCAAATAGAACGCACATGAAGAATTTGTGAATAGCTTGGGTTGAGTATAGCATAGAGGGAAGGGTCCGATCACATTCACTTAGCGTAAAAAGCAACTTGAATAAATAGCCATAAGTGAATCTTGTAGAGGACATAAACCCATATATATATATATATATATATATATATATATATATATATATATATATATATATATATATCAATGAAGAAAGACAACGGAAACAGTGAAGATTTTGCAAAGTTGAAGAATTTGAAAAAGCAAGAATTTCAAAAGCGAGGAAAACTCAAATTGAAGATTTTCAATTTTGGTGGTGGCGTGTCCCACCAGATAAGAATGATGATTTCAGACACCGCGTACAATTGTCGTGGGTTACGAGAATCAAATTCTTCATTAATTTCTTCACACTTAGAGTGTTATTCTTCATTGATTGAAGAAAACGTTTCTTCATGTGTTGCACATCTAAGTCATCAATTTTGCATAAGTGTCGGGATGTGTGTCCTTTTCAAAGAACATTCAAGATTCTAAGATATTTAGCTCACACCGCAATTTGCTAAATCTCTTCTCATCCAAGGGCTTTGTGAAGATATCGGCTAGCTGTTCTTCGCCTTCACATGCTCGATGGGGATGTCGCCCTTCAACACATGATCACGAAGAAAATGATGACGAATCTGAATGTGCTTTGTCTTGAGTGCTGAACTGGGTTGTGAGCAATCTTGATGGCACTCTCATTGTCACGATGAGAGGCACATTCTTCACGTTGATGCCGTAGTCCTTGAGAGTTTGCTTCATCCACAACAATTGAGCACAACAAGAGCCAGCAGCAATGTACTCAGCTTCCGCAGATGAAGCGGTGATCTGCAGTTCTGTTTCTTCGAGGACCAACGGACCAAAGATCGTCCGAGGAAATGACAAGTACCAGATGTTGACTTGCGGTCCACACGATCACCAAAGCATAGTCGAGTCGAGAATATCCAATGAGATCAAACGTAGAGCCCTTGGGGTACCATAATCCTAGTGTTGGTGTGTGAGCTAGATATCGAAGAATATGCTTCACAGCCTTATGGTGTGATTCCTTCTGTAGCTTGAAATCGGGCACACATGCAAATACTAAGCATTATATCTGGCCTAGATGCACATAAGTACAATAGAGAACCAATCATGGAGCGGTATACCTTGTGATCAAAGTCAATACCATTTTCATCGATTGCATAGATGGCCATTTGTGGGCATAGAAATTTTAGACGCCTTTGCAATCTTGCATGCGAATTTCTTCGAACATCTTTGAGGTATTTCTCTGAGATATGAATATGCCATTGTGTTGTTGACGAATTTGAAGACCTAAGAAGAATTTCAGTTCTCCCATCATAGACATTTGATATTCTTCACTCATCATATAGGAAAATTCATCACTATAACGTTGGTCAGTACAGCCAAAGATAATATCATCAACATATATTTGGCACACAAACAGTTCACCATCATATGATTTAGTAAAGAGAGTAGGGTCGAGTGAACCGGGTGTGAAGCCATTCTTCACGAAGAATTCCTTCAATGTATCATACCACGCCCGTGGGGCCTGTTTGAGGCCATAGAGGGCCTTGTTGAGTCTGAAGACTTTGTCGAGATTCTTTGGATCTTCAAAACCTGGGGGTTGAGCAACATATACTTCTTCCTCAAGCTTACCATTGAGGAATGCACTTTTCACATCCATTTGATATAAAGTGATATGATGATGGTTATCATAAGCAAGTAATATGCGAATAGCCTCAAGTCTAGCAATAGGTGCAAAAGTTTCATCGAAATCAATTCCTTCAACCTTGTGCCTTATTCCTTGAGCTACAAGTCATGCCTTATTCCTCACCACAAGGCCATTTTCATCTTGCTTGTTGTGGTAGATCCACTTTGTGCCAATGATATTATGCTTGCGAGGATCTGGACGTTTGACCAGTTCCCTGACATTGTTGAGCTCGAATCGATGTAATTCTTCTTGCATTGCCTGAATCCACTCGGGCTCGAAATGCTTCATCTACCTTAGTGGGCTCTGTGATAGAGACAAAAGCATAGTGCCCACAAAAGTTAGATAAATGTGAAGCTTTTGAGCGTGTGAGAGGACTGGTGCTTCAATGTCATTGATGATCTTGTCAACTTGCACTTCTTTTGCAACGCGAGGATGAGCTGGTTGTCGTCGAGGAATTTGATCAGCATTTTCTTGAAACCATCTTCTTGAGATTATCTTGAGTGCATCACTCGGCGTTCTTGCGTTCGGAATGAATTCTTTAGCAGATTCTTGAAGAGGGAATTACATCCTCGGTAGCCTTGAACTTGATAGATTCCTCTGGTGCTGGTTCATCTATCACGAAGGTAGGTGCTCTCTTTGCGAGCCATTAGTTTCATCGAACCGCACATCTACAGTTTCAACAATCTTGTAAAGAACATTGTTGAAGACTCAGTAGGTGTCTGAGTCCTTTCAGAACCAAGCATAAAACCTTCATGTGCTTTCGGTGCAAATTTAGCATTGTGATGAGGAACTCTAATCCAGCATTTAGCACCGAAGACTTTGAAATAACTCACATTGGGTTTCTTGTCAGTGAGGAGTTCATAGGCAGTCTTCTTGAAGAATTTGTGAAGATATACTCTGTTGATGATGTGGCACGCAGTATTAATTGCATCAATCCAAAAACGACTAGGCGTTTTGTATTCATCAAGCATAGTCGAGCCATCTCAACAAGAGTTCTGTTCTTGCGCTCCACGATGCCATTTCTTTGAGGAGTATAGGGAGCAGATAACTCATGAGTAATACCAAGTTCATCAAGATAGTCATCAAGACCGAATTCTTGAACTCAGTTCCATTGTCACTCTGATGTGCCCGATCTTCACACCAAAGTTGGTTGAAGCCCTCGAGGAAAATCGTTTGAAGACTTCCTGCACTTCATGTTTGTAAGTGACAATGTGTACCCATGTGTAACGAGAGTAATCATCAACAATAACAAAGCCATATAGAGATGCATCATTAGTGATTCTTTGAGTAATGATTAGGACCAAAGAGGTCCATGTGAAGCAATTCAATGGACGAGTAGTGGTCATGATAGTCTTATTGGATGCTTGGCCTTGGTCATTTTCCAGCTTCACATGCTCCACACAAGTGATCCTTGAGGAATTTGACATTCTCAATGCCAATGACATGCTTCTTCTTCGCAATCGTGTGCAAATTCCTCATGCCTCGTGACCAAGTCGTCGATGCCATAGCCAGCCTTCGAAGCTTTTGCAAGTAGACACACGGCTGGTTGTGGTCTGTAGAGAAATCAACAATATACAAGTCTCCTCTCCTAAAGCCTTGAAGACTTTGGAATTGTCACTTCCATGATCACAACACAACGATACTTGCCAAAGACAACAACCATATCAAGATCACGAAGCATTGAGGTGACATGAGGTTGTATCCTAAGGACTCAACAAGCATGACTTTGTCCATGTGTATGTCCTTAGAGATCGCAACCTTACCAAGACCCAATACGACTTTTGCCTTTGTCGGCCAAGATGATATGCTTGAGATGTGACGGTGATAAGGAGCATCCATCAATAGATTCTTGTCACCAATCATGTGATTTGTACATCCACTATCGAGGACCCACTCATTGGCTTTGGGTTGATCATCCTGCGAGATGAATTAGTGCAACTTACGATCTCATATACTTCATCGGTGAAGAATATGATATGAATTTCCTCAGATGAATTTCATAAGGCAAGATAACAGATAAGCAAGTATGAGGGCGTGTGAAATGAAAGGTCATTTCTTCATGATTAGCTGCGTCCTTTCGAGCATTTTTGTCGGGCCCCAAAGAAATTCTTGAGACGTTAAAGCACATCCGAGGCCCCGACCTGCAGAAGAGATTAGTTCTTTTCTTCACCACCCACATCTCAAGGGGTGGCAAAGAGTTCATCACTCTGCGAGCTCCATATGAGAATGGTGGCATAGAGGCCAATCCATTTCGTTTCACATTAGAGGGGTTAGGGTAAGCATATGAATAAGCGAGAGAAATTCTTGAGGACTTATGAACATATTGGTTTGAAGAATAATGCACATATTCATAGCCCTTAGCTCTACCCTGCGAAACAGAGTTGTTAGCACGATGATAATCATATGAGGACTTTGATCCATGTGAGGAATTTGGTCCGTATGAGGACTTGGATCCATATGAAGAATTTGGTCCACATGAAGAGTTTGATCTGGGGTTCCTATTCTTCACAGGTGGTGTCATGAGGACATTCACCTGAAGACTTTCAAGGCACTTCTTGGGAACCCAGATTTTCTTCATAGGGGAACCGTTCCTACAATTAGTGCCAACATATCTAGCAAATACTTCACCATTCTGATTTTTGAACAGTTTATAGTTGGAGTCAAATGACTAATCAGAAGAATGAGGAGATTCACATGTAAAGCCAGATAAGTTAGATGGATCAACTGGAGGTCCCTTTGCAGCAACCCATGAGGTTTTGGGGTACTGCTCAGGCTTCCAATATGTTCCATCAACATTGAGTTTCCTCTCAAAGGCAATACCCTCTTTCCTAGGGTTCCTATTGAGGATCTGCTTTTAAGCACATCACAAAGAGTCGATGCCCTTTGAGGCTTTTGTACATGCTGTCATGTACAATTCCTTCAACCCTGCATCGTCGGTGATACTAGCAATGTCCTCGGATGAGGAATTAGTGATAGCAGGCAGGTGAAGAATTTGTAACAATTGAAGCATTTGAACATTCGGTGAAGAATTAGCGATTCACGTTCAATGCACTTTAAGCATGGAGGAACAAATTCTTCACGAGAAGCGCTGATTTTTGAGCAAGCAATGAATCGCGCTCCTTCTGAAGATCTTCATAACTCACTCTTAGCTTCTCAAGATCTTGCTTTCTTTGAATAAATTCATAAGAAAGTTTCTCATGATCAGACAAGAGAGTGTTATGATGACCTTGAAGGTTGTCAAACCTAGGCCAAGTCTCTGAAGATTTTCGATCGGGGCTTTAGTGCGATCCATTTCTTCACCCAACATATCATCACTTTTATCTAGCATGTTTTGAACCTTTTCAAAAGCCCTTTGTTGTTTTATAGCAATCTTAGCAAGTTTTGAGTAGCTGGGCTTGAGATTCTTCATCAGATTCATTTTCACTAGATTCAGAGGAGGTATATTTGAGTACCTTGGCACCCTTTGCCATGAAGCAATAGGTGGGAGCGTAGTCATCACTATCTTCATCAGCTTTGTTGGTGAGGTCATTTTCTTCAGAGTAGAAGATGGACTTGCTGACGAAAGCAGTAGCGAGAGCCAGACTCGCCACACCAGACTCGGATTCTTCTGATGCCTCCTCTTCCTCATGTTCCTCAAATTCAGCTTCAGAGTCCATTTCCTTGCCAATGAATGCCCGAGCCTTCTTGGAGCTGCTCTTCTTGTGAGAAGAAGACTTTGAGGATTTTGATGATGAAGATTTCGACGATTTATTTTTCTTCTTAGCGTCATCATAACTATAATCCTTGTATTTCTTCTTCTTTAATTCCTTTTCCCATTGAGGACAATCTTGAATGTAGTGACCAGGTTTCTTGCATTTGTGGCATAGTCTTCTCTTATAGTCCTTTGGATGAGGAATCACTTGCTCCTTGAGGATTTTCCAAAGCGACCACGTCTTGAGAACTTCGAATTTCTTCACGAGCAAGGCTAGCTCCTGCTCAATTCTTTAGGATCTCCAAGGCTACTACCAGAGTCTTCACAATCAGATTCGAGACCAGCCTTGGCCTTCGTGGCACGTGATTTTCCATAGCTAGAACCATAGAGATCTCTTTTTTGACAAGTGGAACTCATGAGTATTTAGCCTCTCGAGGATATCACCGGATCAAGTGACTTGTAGTCAAGACGCTCTTGTATCATCGGTGCTCGAGTATCAAATGAGGAATCAAGCGATCTCAACAATTTCTTCACCACCTCATGGTCGGTGATGTCGAGGGCACCAAGCGCTTGAAGCTCATTTGAGATGTCGATGAGGCGATCGAAGGTTTGTTGAACATTTTCATTGTCGAGTCTTTTAAAGTGGTTGAAGAGATTTCAAGAACATCAACTCGAGAGTCACGCTGAGTTGAGACTCCTTCATTTACTTTGGACAGCCTGTCCCGTATGAGCTTAGCAGTTTCCAAAGCACTCACTCTTCCATATTGTCCTTTGCTCGGATGGCCACATATGATATTCTTCGCTGAGAATCGAGTTGCTTGAATCTCTTCACATCAGCAGCGTTCGGTGAGGGTGAGACGAGGAACACCATTTTCCACAACATACCGTAGATCGTTGTCAATTGCCTCAAGATGCATTCGTGCATCTTGTTTTTCCAAGAGGGGTAGTCCGTCCCATCAAAGGTAGGACACCCAGTGAGACCTTGATCATACCTGCGGTCGACATAACTAAAACTCGGTGGTTAAACCAAAATCACACGTAACAAGGGAATACCTTGCTCGATACCAATTGAAAGTGTGTTATAGCGACTAGAGGGGGGGAATAGGCGATTTTATGAATTCTTCAATGAGGAATTTTCCGTGAGGAAATTCCTAAGTGAAGAACTACTTGCATGGAATAAGTACTCGAAGTAAGCATAAGAGAATGCGGGCATGTTCATCATGATGAAATGAAGACAATCAAAGAGTACGTAAAGCGTAAACACATGATAGCACAAGATGAAGACAAACAGATCAAGAATTGAACTGAGGAAATTGAGAAAGTCTTGATCAAAGTCTTCAAACACAAATATGAACGAACACTCAACACAAGAATGAGGAAATGAAAGAGTTGAGGAAATAGAACCAGTTAGGTTGGTGAAGACAATGATTTGGTAGATCAGTTCCAACTCTTTGTCTCGGTTATGCGTCTGGTTGGAGCGGCCGAGTATTTAAACTCGAGGACACACAGTCCGGACACCCGATCGCCGAGCACGCAGCTCAGACACCAAGTCCTCACCGTATTCTCCTTGAACTAAGGTCACACAGACCTCGTCCCAATCACTCGTGGTAA